>OV884051.1:10562500-11762500 GCA_930367265.1 Catocala fraxini
GATGTGCATGACAGTTCATGACTGACAATTATAGTGATGTAACCTAAGTAAATTTAAGCGATTATTTAAAAATATCGAATTGGCAAAGGAAATGGAATCAGAGTTACCGATGTTAGATCTTCGAAATAAATTCATATTAAAAGTGTTTTGGCAAATACATTTAGAAATAAAACGCAGTCATTTTAAAATATTTTATAATTATTCGTCAGTGTTACCAATTATTCTGGGTCCGTGTCTACGAAGATTGGTTACCAAGTAGTTATCCTAAAATGGCTTTTTATTGATATCGACCATTGATATATAAAACCTTTTTATATATCAATGATATCAACTCAAAAAATGCCCGGCCTTTTACTAAGATTACACGAAAGTTTGTACTTACTAACGAACTAAATAGGAACATTGAAAACTTAATTTACTTTCATATGTGTCATGTACCAACATCATTTGTGTGCCATTTAAATCAAATGTTGCATTTTCTGCATCGTATATTTTCTTAATAATTAATAAGAATAGACTCTTCTATGGTGGTAATTGAAAAACGTTGATTAAATCTAAAAACGGTAGTAATACGTGTTTTCTCTCTGATGAGGCCGAATTCATACAAGTACTATTTGAACCCGCAACCCTCCACGTTACGTTTGCACGACCAACTTTAAACCCTTATAACTTCTTTATTTCTACTTTGACAAATTTTTGGTTTGTTCTCTTCGATTTTGACAAATACAGACAATTTTTTTGGCGAAGTTTTCCCTGTTTGTATATCTTGGCGGAGCAATCGAAACGCACACGTCAAAATCCCCGCAGTTATCCCGCATAATGCCAATCACCAATAAATCCCCAACCAACTTAGATGCCCCGCAGTTTGTGGATTTCCCCACAAACTGGCAACGTTGAGACTAACAGTTACAGTTCGTAAATGTTGCCAATTACTGGTGCGTGTCGCCGAAAATTGGGTACCAAGTCTAAGTAAGTAAGTCACAAAATGCTATAGGTGTTTTTTGCGACCTATCAAAAGCATTCGACTGCGTCTGTCATGACACGCTCATACGGAAACTAAGGCGTTACGGTGTTCAGAGTAATGCACTGGATGTAATTACGTCGTACTTAAATAACAGAATCCAGTGTGTAGAAGTCAATGGCTCGAAATCAAATAGCTTACCTGTAAAGCTAGGAGTCCCGCAAAGTTCGATTTTAGGCCCATTTTTATTTTTAATTTATATAAACGATCTACCTTTTTACTTGAACAATATTTGTGATGTTGCGCTGTTTGCTGACGATACTTCATTAATATTTAAATTAAATAGGAATAGGGACCATTTTGACGAAGTAAACAGTGCATTGATCCAAGTAACAAAATGGTTTACCACAAATAATTTAGTAATGAACGCCAAAAAAACAAAATGTGTTAAATTCACACTGCCTAGTGTAAAACATCTTGGTCCTAGCATAACATTGAACGGTGAGGTACTGGAAGCAATAGAATCCAGTGTTTTTGGGCATTACACTTGATTAAAAGTTACAGTGGGGTGCGCACATATGTTATCTCTCAGCGAAACTTAGTTCGGCCGCTTACGCCATTAGAAAAGTCCGTGGATTAACTGACGTTGATACAGCCAGATTAGTTTACTTTAGTTACTTTCACAGCGTTATGTCATATGGAATATTATTAAGGGGTAAAGCAGCTGATATACAAAGTATATTTATATTGCAAAAAAGAGCTGTGCGTGCTATTTATCAATTAAGAACTAGAATCTCGCTCAGAGATAAATTTAAGAATATAGGTATTTTAACTGTGACATCACAATATATTTATTCTAATATTATGCACGTCCGTCAAAATATACATTTATACATAAAAAATAGTGACATACATAACATCAATACTAGAAATAATATAAATTATGTGTTCCATTCTACCGTCTACATAAAGTTCATGGTTCCTTCATGGGTCTTGGTATACGTTTTTATAATAAAATTCCGAGCAATATTCTAGAATTACCAGATAATACATTTAAAGTGAAAATTAAAACTTGCTCAATTTCTGAAGCATATTATAATATAGATGATTATTTGAATGACAAACATCCATGGCACTAATATTTGCATCAGATCACAGGACGTTAAATGACAAATTCTAACACTGATTTTTTTTTTTTTTTTTTTTAAATTAATCTGCTATATACGGATTTTATTATATTTTTTTTTAAATATGTATTATATATTATTTTGTAATGTTACACCTTGTTTAAGCTAGAATTTGCATTGTTGTTACACTCAGTCGTATTTTAATCAAGAATAATGTGCAATGAAGGCAACTCGTGATCATGGACAGTTCCGTAAAGTTTTATTTTTGAGTCTTATTCTGAGTTCGCATGCCAAGGACCGTCATGCTCACTCAAATGTCATTGCTTGTGGTGTCGTCATGGGCCGGGTCGATCCATTCCCTTCACTATGGCAAAGGGGACGATGGCTGGCCCATGCGTCTTACTCGTGAACGGGTGCTACTTGTGGTGACTGGTCGACCTTGGTATCGTGGAATTCGATGATTTACTAGCTACATTTTTATTTAAACAGTTAGATTAAACTACGGACTACAATCATGCCTTGTCTTGATTATTAATGTGCATGTAAGTGGATGCTCCTATTTACCTTTCTGCTGCTTTAGAGGCTACCATATGAATTTTATTAAATGCTTGAGTATGTTCAGTAATAGTTCATGGAGAAATGGTTGCAGCACCTTACAGCTCTTATGATTTGTAAACAAAAACTTGACGATTAAAAAGAGTGACCATGAGTTTATTGCCCGTTCTTCTCATGAGCCCTACACCCTTGCTTTGCTGAACGTGGCAGTAAATGTAAATTCGCAGAAAAAAATAGTGTAAATTTGACATTCATAAGTGTTACCTTGTAACCTAATCTGAATAAATTTATTTTGAGTCTGATTTTGATTTTAAGTCAAAAATCATTTATTCATTTAGGTCACAAAGTAACACATATTAACGTCAAAATATAAAGGTTTATTAAATTACTGAAGCTACCTACATTTAGGTTAGTTGCTAGGTTTAGGCAAAGAGTTGATTCTATGAGACGAAACCTGCAAGAAATTCACGGCCACTCTTTTAAATCGCCAATTAAATATAATTTCAGTATTCCACATCTCATATCAACAAGGCAAAAAAAACTAAACATAACTTAACAATATGGAGATGAAATAATTATGGTTTAGTTGTATTATTAAATACTAATTTTTGCCCGCGGCTTCGCTCGCGTAAAAGTAGGTCAGGATAGGATGTTAGTAAAAGTAGATTTTTTACATATAATATAGTTTACTCGGAAATAAAAAAACAGCCTTACAAACAAACAAAAAATAAAATATTGTACTCTTTATAATATTGGAATAATCTATATCTAATCAGCAGTAGGATGGCATGATAGACTTACACTTTGTGACTGCAAAGGCAGTCCGTGACTTAATGCCGTTGTGCATTTAGGTATATCTCATTTTTATTTTTTAACTAGCTTAAGCACGCAGCGCCTCCCGCGTGTTACTTACATCAATAAATATTAGCCTATATCTTTCCCTAGGTTTTAAACTGTCTGTACCAAATTTCATCTAATTCGGTGGTTCAGCCGTGAAAGAGTAACAGACGAACAGAAAGAGTTACTTTCGGATTTATAATATCAAGTAAGGAAGCAAGGATAATAATCGAAATGAGAAGCAATATACTCGATAAAATCAGAAATAATTACGAGGTACCTCTAAACTGACTATAAGTAATACAGATCTTTGAATCATGTATGCAATAAGCAACTAGTTCCAGGAGTTTTGGTCATTTAATCAACCGTTACGTTACGTTGACCGTAACGTTGTAATCTTACATATATAATATAGATGTATAGTGTATTTATAACGAGCACCTTTACGCCTCAAATCACTGCATTCCGTCTCGGAAGGGTTAGGTTATGTTAGGTTCCTTCTTAAACCCACCAAAAAATAGGGGCCCCGTTTCGCGGGGCTCCATCGACTTCTTATATATAATTAATTTGTACGCTCTACAGGGCGAAACATAGTGATAATTTTTAATATGTTATAACTTATAACTTGTACCTCAACAACCTACGACTCACAAATAAAACAATTTGAAAGAAAAATTTCGTATTATACTATGCAGGATATTATTAGTATTGTAACGTCGCTATATGCATTGCTCACATCGACATTCACATCTATAAATAAATTGTCTGCCTGACCCTACGATTAAGAATCTTGGGTTCAGTCACAAAACTGCCAGGCAGAATAGGATTACAAGTCAATACAATCTTAAAAAAAAAAAAACACTATGTACTTTATGCACTTATAATTACGGCCTAGTTTAGTCTGAACCTTACAGGCTGTCTGACAATACGGCCACTCTTAGTGATATGTTGCGTGTTTATCGTGACTGGTGGGTCCGAATTTGCTGAGTTGGGCGATTGTATAGCACTGTTGGCGCAGTTGTTGTAATAAGTACTATCATTAATTACATAAGATGGTTTGAGTCTGTCTATAGATACTGGATTTTTTTTCTCATTTCGTTGTATTAAGTAAACTTTGTTACCTCGTTCGAGCACTCGGAACGGGGTGAGGAGCTGGCTGCATAAGCAGGTGACGGTGACGCGTGACGGTCAACGTGCCACCACACATGACCGCTGTTGGGAACATCAATACCCAACATCAGACACCCCACGTCGCGTCGTTGCTGAAAGCTACGCATAATAGTTTTAGGAATGGTAATAATAAATATAATCGGTGCGTAATATACTCGTAGTACAGTCGAAATAAATTAGGTATAAAAAAACGTCACTAATGAAAAAAAAATCTGTGAAACACAAACGTTTTGTTAAATACAAAATTTGACGGTATTTCGTCATATTTTGTATTTAACAAAACTATTGTGTTTCTCAGATATTTTTATTTTTTGTGTGATAGAATGAGTAAGTAAATACTTGGTAGACCTCATGTTTTCTATTTTTGTGTAACGTTTGTGTTAAATAGTATTTCTTTTTTTAAGAAAAGGCGTAATGCTGTAACCTCGCTATATGCATTGCGCATACAATGCACTTTTGACGTTCATAAGTGTTACTTTGTGACCTAAGTGAATAAATGATTTTTGACTTTGACTTCAAAGTATCAAACAGACTACTGAACGTCAGTAGTCTCTGTATCGCGATCGTAAATACACGTTAGACATTTATTATTGTAACCGTTTTATAGTGGGTTCAATAAACGAAATTATCAAGTGCGTGACTATATTATTTATCGCCAACCTAACCATTACAGAGACTACCCAACAGGGTCTTCACTGACTGGTCCCCACATAAGATACATACATATATTATATAGGATTATATTTTATATATATATATAGAAAAATATATATAAAACATATAATATGTAATGCTATATATAAAAGCAGCGATAGCTCAGTGGGGAGACCAACAGACTGCAAGGCAGAGGGTTTTCGGTTCGTACCGAGCACGTCGCGCACCTCTGACTTTCGGAAGTTATATGACTTTCCGAAGTTATGTCCGTATTGATTGAGAATTATCGGCTGCTCCGTGCCTCGGAGAGCACGTTAAGCCGTCGGTCCCGGCTGCCATGAACATCTATGGCAGTCGTTATTGGGAAGTCAGTGCCCTATAATATCCTGACACTGGTCTAGCTTTAGGGTATCGTTAGCCTTCGGGTTGCGGAGGTCAGATGGCAGCCGCTCCGTGTAAAAACTGATATCCAGTCAAATCCGGTTAGACTAGAAAAACCGACTCCAAATGACTTGGGAATAATAAAGGCTAGGGAGAAGATATATATAGAAAAATATATTTTAACAAGTTAACATTTACATGAACCGACCGGTTGTAGTCTTAAGTCTTAGTAGTACGATTAGAGCAACCAATTTTAACCTTTGTATATTTGCATGGAAAATTAAATTATGAAAATTATGAAAAGTGATAGAACAAAAGTTGTAAAGTATAAATAAGGCACAGGTGAAAGGTTATTAATATTCTTAATGAAGTAAAATATTTTAGAAGATATTAAAAACAACGCTGTGTTGCCTTTATAGTGGTCTGAATTTCTAACTAGCGAGTATGATACATATTACACATTTATTGTAGAAATCTTAACTTTAATAATATACATACATTACATAATTATATTCTCAATATTGTTTTAAACTCTACAAAATGATATAAGTATTTAGTATGTATTGGACTTAATTTATAAATCATTTTGTTAACTACAATGTAATTTATTGTAGTTTTTGAGATACCTATCTGAATAATATATGACCATGGACTGTACGCGAATTTGATTCGTACTTGACCGTTTTTTTTACTGATACTAAGGAATTAGAAACAAGAGACATTTTGCGAAAGGAACATTCTGCGAAAGAGACATTCTGAGAAATTGACATTTAGCGAGCTGTAGACATTTTGAAAGGTGGACATTCTGCGACTGAGCCGAAATGTAAAACAATGTGTTTTGTAGACAGTTTGTGTAGAAACACGTAAATGCGCCATCTAGTGTACTGTGTTGTAAAAAATATAGATTTAATGATATCTTTAAATCATATAATAAAAGCGTTTACAATGATTTCTCTTAATTGAATCTGTACAATGTTTATTTATAATAACATATTTTGGTCAATTTTATTTCTGTTGTGCATTTTAATTGTGCTTAATATTAACATTGGTACTCATAGTGCCATCAATGATCGGTTCTTAGAACTGTTAGTTTTTGGTCGTGATAATACTCATGCTTGTTTAAGCATGGGGTCACCATCATGATCAAATAGAACTTTTGAATTTATATTTGCATCTATTGTCAATACTTATAATTAAAACTCATCAACACATATAAGTATAACGTTATTAAACGAAGTTTATTTCTAGTTCACGTTTTTGGTATAGCCTGCATGCGCCTCGTTTTAGAGAGATTTACCATCAAGTTATGATCTCGAAGCTATTGTACTATTCTATCTTTATTCTATGTTCTGTGGTTTATCATCGGTATGTTTACGATAATGTGTATCTAAAGTGATCTTATGCCTAAAACATTGCATACATACATCACATTTGTAAGATTTGTCACCGGTGTGTATAAGGTAATGAGTATCCAAATTTCCTTTTTGATTAAATCTCTTCGTACATACATCACACTTGTATGGTTTGTCACCGGTGTGTATACGGTAATGTGTATCTAAATGGCTCTTTCTGTCAAAACATTTCATACAAGCATCACATTTGTATGGTTTATCACCGGTGTGTATACGGTAATGTTTATCTAAATCGCTCTTTACAATAAAACATTTCATACAAACATCACACTTGTATCGCTTTTCACCAATGTGTTTACGGCAATGCACAGTTAATCTGGTCTTTTGAGTAAAACATTTCATACATACATCACATTTGTAGGGTTTGTCACCGGTGTGTATACGGTAATGTATATCTAAAGTGCTCTTATATCTAAAACATTGCATACATATATCACATTTGTATGGTTTGTCACCAGTGTGTATACGGTAATGTGTATCTAAAGTGATCTTATGTCTAAAACATTGCATACATACATCACATGTGTACGGTTTGTCACCGGTGTGTATAAGGTGATGAATATCCAAATTTCTTTTTTGAGTAAATCTCTTCGTACATACATCACACTTGTATGGTTTATCACCAGTGTGTACACGATAATGCATAACCAAATCGCTCTTATAAGTAAAACATTTCATACAAACATCACACTTATATGGTTTATTACCAGTGTGTATACGGTAATGTTTATCTAAATGGCTCTTTTGGGTAAAACATTTCATACAAATATTACATTTGTATGGCTTGAACCCGGTCACTGAATGTTCGCGAATGTGTGCTATTAATAGAATCTTATCGTTGAATACTTTTTTGCACTTATCACATATATAAGATTGTATATTATTACATGAACTACTACTGTCCCTAACATCGCTGTCGATAATGCCTTTAACACTATCTCTGCAGTCGTCGCTGAATAGTGTTGAAGTGGTATCTTCGGTTTCTCTTGTGTGTGTGGCAAGTGCAGGTTTCTCAGGAACACGGACACCTTGAAACATGTAAAAGTAGTGGTCATACACTAATGTCAATCGCAGACAGTTCTGTGCGAAATATATTTAATACGTGACTGGTATTTATTATTAACGCGATCATGCTCGCGATCTTTTTAATGCTATCTAGAACAACTAAAGGAGACCGTTATAAATCTATCGCAAGTGAGTCTAGATTATAGTTTTCCAACCTTATATAGACTACCGCCCCCTTTACAAGAATATTATCATTACCGACAGCCCTAAACCGAATCAGCTAGTTTATACTTAATGGTTATTTAAATGTTTGAATGTTTATTTATGTCGTAATAATAAGATAATCATTTTAGAGGTAAAATGCAGATAAGATGCTTTTTATTGAAAAATAAATACGTCAAGTATTTTCAAAGTACCTATTTTAATATATTACATTTCTAATTAGGTAGGCAAGCCGAGACCGACCCCTTTTTATTTAATATTTTAGGAGCCAAACGAGCAGACGTATCGCCTGATGGTAAGCGATTATCACCGCCCATGGACACCCGCGACACCAGAGGAGTTACAAGTGATTGCCGGCCTTTTAAAAAGGAGTACGCTTTTTTATTAAACGTTTGAAGGTCGTATTGGTCCGGCAATACCGCAGGCGACAGTTCATTCCACAGATTTGTTGTGCGAGGCAGAAAATTTCTGGTGAAACGCACAGTTGTGGACTGCCAGCAATCTAAATGATGCAGGATGGAAATGCTGTCGCGTAGGACGATAGAAGATGCATAGCGAGGCCACATTTCTACGCAGCGCCAAGGAGTCTAACCGGTTTGAAATATTCTGGCCGTCGACGATTCGAGTAGCTCTCCGTTGAATGCGGTCCAGAGGATCAAGCTGGTACTGGGGTGCCCCTGCCCGGCGTGAAATACTGTCTCGATCTGTTGAGCACGCCAAGCTTTTCCGAAGCTAATTTAGCTTTACCCTCTAAATGGCCGCGGAACTGGACTTCGCTCGATATGTCGACACCAAGTACTCCAATATTGGCTGAGGCAGTTATGGGGATATTGTCAAAACTTCCTACGAGAAGCGTTTTTGAAAGATGGACCAAACCAAGGCCGAATTTTGCCACCAATGGAGACCACAGAGGACGGAATGAAAGCTCCATACTCTGTAGCACCACATCAGTAACAGAATCAGCAACGGCATTGGGATCATCCGGCGAGAAGCATGCTTGTCCCAAATGGTAGGACGCAAAGAAGGACCGCATCCCATCCCAATCTGCTGACTTGTGGTGTGCCACACATGGCGGCTGCGTGTGGCACGCGATTGTGGCGAGCACGTGAGGGGCACTGTACTCCGGACAAGACAGTGATCTGATGTACCAAGTAGGCCACTACCCGGGCGGCAACAAATACATTGGATCCGCTGCTGCACGAAGTCTGAAGCCATCTGGATGTGCTCAATGAGTCGGTCAGTTTCGGTGTCACCGCTATGGGATCTATAGAGGCACGCATAGACGCGAGGATGGTCGTCGCTGTCTACACGGAGCCATAAGATGGAGAGGTCCCTACCTTCAAGATTGCTGAGGCGTCGAGAGCTGATATCGTCTCTGACATACACGCACACTCCGGCCCTGGACAAAAAGGAGTGTTCTAGTCCGCACCCAGGGTAGATGAGGTAGGATGTGTCTGCTGGAGACGATATCTGCGTCTCGGTCAAGAAGAGCAAGGCTGGCTTTTCTGTCTCGAGGTGGTGGTAAACAGCATTAAGATTACTATGTAATCCCCTGATGTTGCAAAAGTCCACGGCCAATGTGGCAGGGGGTGCCATAGTATTTCTGCTCTTGTTCCGGGCATTATTAAACGCAGTTTTGTGATTTAATGGTATTATAAACCGGTATCATGCTAACCGACGGCAAATATCTTGATAGATTTATTTAAAATGCCTTAATAAATTACCCAAGACCGACAACTTATAAATCATAATACCTACGAATCATAAAATTCATAAGGGTTCACCGATGCCAATGTAATGTCACAGTATACTAAAAACAGTAGTTTATCTAAGACCGCTCGGCGAGTTATTAGCCTACTTTTGCGTTGGCGCTTAAGGTTGTCACTTATATTTTTAGTTATATATTATTTGCGTATTATGAGCAGCACTGTTTTTATTTATATAATATAACGTGTATTATATAATATAAGGTGAGAGCAGGCGAACACGAGCGGGCGTGCAGCGTTGGTACTTGAACGCGCCCGATCACACGACACACTCACGATACGGCCCACGCTGCCACCACAGTATGCCGCCGTATATTATGCTAATGTGTGCGTGGCAGCGCGTGCGTAAACGTCGCCCAGCGCGCACGCACACATTCAAATTGGCAGCGGCACATTTCTATGAAGATAACTTACTGTTCTTAGTATACTGTGGTAATGTTATCTATCAGTATTGTGACTCGGCCCTGTCCTTGAAATAATTACCTACAGCCGCGCGGTACGTAAACACGCGATAGGGCTACCCGCCTCCAGTGTTTTAATTTCATCTACCTACTTGAGTTTCTTTCGACTTCAGTGATTGTAAATATTATACACCATATTTTATTTAAAAAAATGAAATTATTTATGAATGAAACAGGAAGTGTTCAATAAAAATCACGTTGTGTTTTTTGATAAGTAGATTTGATAAAAACACCCTTATAAATTTAAGATTGGAAAATATTGCGCCTCGGTTGATACGTACGAAAAGCTTTATTGTTAAATTTAATGGGATAAAAAATCCGCATTCGGATAAAAAATGTTTGTTAAAGTGATATAAGCCCTTAATGGATCGGAGAGGGTTTTCTATACATACTTTAAAATTTAGGTATTGGCGTAACTTTTAGTATTAAAAACATCGTTCATTCTGTCTTAAGAAATAGTGAATCTAAAGAGATCTGCAGAAAACAGACCGCCAACCTCAAAAGTAGTAAAGAGATATGTATATACAGTGGCGAAATCATCATTAGTGGCTAGATTTTGCGACATTACTGGATATTTTCCACACTATATAAGGATCGTTTTTTGGAAACGAGCTTATAGTTTTGAATGTATCAGAACGAATCGCAGCGTCACATGCTAGATAATAATGCAGTGTAATGTAAGGAATTGCAGCAGCTTCTTGGCCTCGCCGTATTCGGAGGAGGCCGGAGAGCTGTGTGCATTAATCATTACCGCTCAAGGCCCGGATACATTAACTAACATCAGAAGTTGGGCGCTGCTTCATGACCTAGTGCGTCGTTTAAACATAGTATTTACGAAGCGACATCGTCAATGACGATTAAGAGCTCTTTCAATAAATATGAAAAGGGACGCCTTATTATTTATAAAAATTAATCTTTAGATTTTCCCTGTTTGCTTGAATTGCAGACGATGATATTGAACATAACCGAGAATGTGGCCGGTTTGCTATCCAAATTGATTCTTTACGCAGCTGGACGCTTGTATAGCATTTAATCGTTTAGGTTCAAAATGTCCAATTCCCAAAATGTCCAGAGGGTGCAAAACGTCCATATCCCAGAATGTCCATATCCCAAAATGTCCATATCCCAAAATGTCCAAATCCCAGAATGTCCATATCCCAGAATGTCCATGTCCCAGAATGTCCACTTCCCAGAATGTCCATTTCCCAAAATGTCCAGATCCCAGAATGTCCATGTCCCTGAATGTCCATTTCCCAAAATGTCCATTTCCCAAAATGTCCATATCCCAGAATGTCCATACACATACCAGTGTCTATTTTACTTTATTCAAACAAAATTATATGGTGGATTAAAAAAACAACTGTTGTCAATCATATATTATAATCAGAAGAACTAGAAAGCAGTTATAGAAATATAATTATTTATGTTAAATAAACATATGGTAGGTAAATCTAAATGACAAATTTTAGCAACTTAACTATTAATTAATATGTATATAAATTTTCTGACGTCATTCACTTTACAGAATACCCCTGATAGGTACTCTACTTGTCGAATCTAACAATATAATGTAATAAAAAATCAACATCAAATTATAATCACAGTTAAGAGTTCCTACAACTTGTAAACAAAGTAAAGGTTTCTGTGGCCTCCGCCAATAGCACTCACATGTTTAAATAAAATAAAATAACTATTTAAACAAGGAAAGACGCAAGTAAATTATTTTCGAATAAAATTGTTTTATGGTTATATTATTTATCTCTAGTTCCGTTACATATTTGGAATATTGTCTGTCAAATTCAATATCCCGTAATCTTCGTGTATTTCTCGAATTCTTGAATAGTGAATTTGCCATCTGATTATCCCAATGTTTGCTCTCCTTTCTTAACTTATATAAAAATAGATATAGATTCGAGTTTCTTGGAATGCGGCGATTGACACGATGATGCCACCCTTCTAGGGCATTCGTCGTTCTATGACGCTGTCCTGCAGTGCTCAATAGCTCAGGAGATTTTTTCGGGTACCATTGATTTTCAAAGTACCGACAAAAACGCCTCATTTCTTCAGATTCCGGAGCCTCATCTAAAATAAACCTCCACGCAGCAGGTATGTAATTAGCTGGTAATAATGGAATCATCGCACACTTCCTAGTCGTATTTCGTCCTTCCCTAGTTTGGTCTAAACCAATTTTTTTGGACTGTTTCCAAATGGCGTAATTATAATGATGATAACAACCAGTCACTTTGGTGTCCGGAAACACCGACGAAACGGCATTAATAATGGCGGCTTCATAGTCGCATTTAAAATTTGCAATTTTAACTTGTAGCTTTTCTTTGATAAGTGAAAACAGACGTACATATGTTTGCTCAGATTTGTCGGGTAAGAGCGCGTATATAACTGGAATAACATTTGTACTTCTATCATCCGAATCAAAATCCATGTGTATAACAAACATCTGGTAGAATGGTCTAGGCCCCGATTTGAAGGTCCCATCCGCAAAGTAATTTCCTTGCTTTTTCAGAAATTTTTGAGCAACCTTAGAAGCAAATACAAATATTTTGTTGGTACCATCAACACCGTCTTCACAAATCAAAAAGTTTTTCGCTAATGCTTCAGGTATTTGAATGGTCTCTGTTCTGTTATGTCTTAATATATCTGTGTTTAAGTATCTTTTTCGAGCGCGGTATAAACTACTCTTAATAGACTTAAATGAAGGTATTAAATCTTGGTCTCTTGGAAAATCCTTTTTTAGTTTTTTGTAAAACTCTTCATACATCTTTTGTACCGGTCCTAAGTCTTTACATACTTTTTTTTTCAAATATGCTATTCGTTTTTTAATTTCTGTAATGTCAATGTGTTTCTCGCAAAAATGTGATGATGTTCGTAAAATACGTTCTTTTTTCTCATCTATAGTAACCGAAGCACTACATTTCCTTCTATTTATGCACCTCCATAATGTTGACCCGCTTGAATTACTCACATTTTTATTGAATCGGTGGCCGTTATAAATTAAAGTAACCGTCCCTTTTTGATTGGTAACAAATTCAAAGTCTTGATTCATTTTATTCACCTTTCACTACGATATAATTCTTTATTACGATATAATTGTTTATCACATTAGGAAAAACTAGTTGGGAATAAAAAACTATTAATAAAGCACAACGATCATAGAAGCTATCTTTTACTTCCTGTATGTGTAGGTAGGGCAGATATTATTTTTATAAAAAGTACCCACATGATAATGTTTTATGACTGCGTTTTGTTATTGCAAATTGCAGAAGAATATTATCCCTTCATAACAGGAGTTTCGTATTCAGAATATATGTAAATATATGTAATTAGACACTGTTTTTAATAGAGGCCGTAAAATGTTATGTTACATACAAATACACATAACTATGATTACTGACTTTGATATTTTGGTTTCATTATATTGTTAGTTTTGTTGTTCAGTATATTGATAGTGGAGTACCTACCTATCAGGGGTATTCTGTTAAGTGAATGACGTCAGAAAATTTATATACATATTAATTAATACATAGTTGCAAAAAATTTGTCATTTTGATTTACCTACCATATGTTTATTTAACATAAATAATTATATTTCTATAACTGCTTTCTAGTTCTTCTGATTATAATATATGATTGACACAGTTGTTTTTTTAATCCACCATATAATTTTGTTTGAATAAAGTAAAATAGACTCTGGTATGTGTATGGACATTCTGGGATATGGACATTTTGGGAAATGGACATTTTGGGAAATGGACATTCAGGGACATGGACATTCTGGGATCTGGACATTTTGGGAAATGGACATTCTGGGAAGTGGACATTCTGGGACATGGACATTCTGGGATATGGACATTCTGGGATTTGGACATTTTGGGATATGGACATTTTGGGATATGGACATTCTGGGATATGGACGTTTTGCACCCTCTGGACATTTTGGGAATTGGACATTTTGAACCTTATTCCATCAAGATGGAGGAAAACCAACTTGCGAAATGACGTTATTGGACGACACAAGTAATTAAAATATGTTAGATTGATTTGGACTTCAGACATTAAAACAATGTCAGTATACAAAACAATGTTAAATTGAGCCAGTCCTAAGTAGCCAACATCGCTTACCGTTCGCTAGCCATGCATGAGCGCGTCGAACACTGTGTTTACAGCTAATGTGTGTTATAAGTACTTGTGTGTACTTACTGATGTGCTCCTCGAAGTGTAGCCGCGCTCGCAGCGACGGACGCGCGGCTTCTGACCTGGCGTGCGACTCGTGAGGCGACGCCTGAGTATCAAACAATCTTACTTCAGAAACACACAATACACAGTAACGATAACGATTGGAAATACTCAATATCAGAAGAGTACGTAACATCTGTCAATGTAGTGTTTGTAACATTTACAAGAGAACTAAATTTTTTTGTGGTCTACCATGAATTGCACTTAATACTATAACAGAGTTGTAGATTTGAATTCGGATCATTACAGTTTAATTAGACCCACTAGATTGTAATTTTAACAATTATATTTTCAATCGAAACAATACTTATTATAGTTTTGGCATACCGGTAAGCTAGACACACAAAAAATGGGCGCTCGTCAGATTGGCGGTAATGTGGCACAATAAACTAGTTAACTCGCGCTATCACAGACAGATCGTCACTGACCACTAAATTGTTATACTCTGTCCCAATAGAATTAATATTTTATGTAAACAATAGTTTCATGCCTAATTAAATATAAAGTCGTTTAGAAAATTCAAACTCTCTTTGAAAAGTAGTTAATGAATACAATAAGCCGTATGAAATTCCTTCTTTTGATAAATATCCATACAGAAAAATATTTATTGATAAACGTCACTAAAAGTTGTTTACCTTTTTCTCAAATTCTATTGGGATAGACTATACAACAAAAGATCATCGGTCATCGTCCGAGAAAAGGTCTCTCAAATTACTACCATTCACAACCTAGTACTCAGTTAAACTAGAAGTGCACGTGTTTCTCACCTAGTTTAGAAATACGATAGCTGCGGAGTTTGAGTTTATATTGGCTTGAAAGTTATGTGCCGAATGTCTCACTTAGCTACCAAGCACTTTAAGTGTATAAGACCCTCCAGACTGACCATTTGTGTCAATCTCATGTGATAGAATTCCGACACGAACTGAGAGAGATCAAACCCAGGACCAACGGCTTTACTTCCTCTGTAACGTTGCTGCTTCTATACTGAGAATTTCTTGACGGCAAACCCAATCAATGACTGTTTATTCGATGCCGAGATCACGTGCACAGCAGTCCCATTCATTTTCACTGCAGCTGGTATACGTAAATATCTGCAATACATCGCGTCTAGGAGAAGATCGAAATGACCACAGCGACGCTTTTGAATTCAAGCGGGAGATAAAGAAATTCAATGAGCATAGCATAAAGTAATAACTCTTCACTATTACCAATCATTGTATACGAACTGTTCATTTAACGAGCCACAAATAAAAAGAAGAAGTATCATTTATACTGCACAAGATTCCCACTAGAATTCCACTGGGATCCATCCTGGGACCAGTTTAATCTAAGTATATGAGGACGCTCGATCACTGAGAAAGAACGAATTTAAGCATATAAATGTTAAACATGGTGAACTGAACATGATAAACACACTGACCTCTCCATGTTCTATTTGTTTCTCGTGCTTGAATTCAAGTATCGATGAGTTGCTCGGCAATTCATTTAGGTTATCTTCAAAACTGTAAATAAATATATAAATTGAAAATAACACACTAAACCTATTATTGGCTGCAGAATATTGTGGATCGCGGGTCGAAATTTCTATCGAAGTATTTCGTGGCAGCAAAACCCGATAACACTAACCGACCCGGCAGCAGATGCACATATGCGCAGCTACAGATCACGGGTGCCCCGGTGGAGATCCAAGATCGTTAAACAGGCTCAAGGTTATGTTTCTGAATCAACGCGACAGTTTTATAAATGTCACAATACTCACAATCAACATGACTGCAAATATGCTTACCGCCATTCTTCTATTGTGATGTTATCGTCGTAATAGTTCTCATATTTAACTTCTGCCATTTCAAGTTTGATTGATGGTGAAATATTATTTTCTTCTATCTTTTCCTGTAAATAATCAAAGATGAACATAATCTAAAGTCTTTAACATATCACAGTTCTCACATGTAACAACTTGTTAAAGTCGTACCTGTTCAGCTTTAACGCCTGGGATTTTATAGTGTTTGATACTTGTTTGAGCTAAGTGCGAGCTCTTGTTCTCGTCGCATACGAACTGGCAACAAACATCAAATCAATATCACAATGCTGAATAATTCGGTTTACAACAACAGCTTCGATATTCCAACAACTGCTTATGTTCTGAACTATACAATATACATGAACCTAACTGAATTGTTCTCACAATGATAGTACTCACCGGTACACTCTCCGTCACATATTGATACAGGCTGTAATGTGATTTTATCATTTTATTTCTCAAAATAACATATTTCTCTAACAAAGCTGAACATTCATAGCACAGCCACTGTGGTAACCCGTCTGATGGTGAGATCTGAAAAATAATCAATTATATTATAATTAGATCCACTCTTTAAATATAACGGGAGCTTGTAACCATTGTTATATTTTTATTGAACTTATGTTTCCACTGATGGTATAGTTGGGAGAATAAATAAATCTCGATTACTTAACAAGGTCCATCTATTAGAAGTGTCACACCTCCAATAGTTGTTTATCTTGACAATTTCCTGCATAATGGCAATCAAATTAATAATTGCTTTATTTGTATACAATTTCTCAAGAGCTTACTAAATGTCATATGTATCATTTACTTCTCCCTTCTTTCTTTAAAAATAAAAATATATATTATATATTTACAGGTTTGAATTTTATATGAATATAGAACATGAAAGGAGTAATGGGTGTCTTAATGTTGTAAAACAAAGTTGCTGTTTGTCTGCATATTGCTACTAAACTATGCAATGGATTATGATTTTGTTTTCACTATCATCATTATTCTTCTTAAAGGCTTACATGTACATTACATCCTTATTAATTTCTTTAATACTACAGACCAGCTACTACTTTGTAATCAAGTTGACATTACGTAAGATACATCAAAATAATATCCTAACTAATATTATGAATGTAAATGTGAGTTTGTTACCCTTTCATGACTTAACTATTACACCATGAAATTTTGTATACACATTGTCAGGGTTACAAAAAAGGGCATAAGGTACCTGTAATCCAGAAAAGGATTTTTACTAATCTAACCTTGCCTACATTTAGGCAAGTTTAGAAAGAAAAAAAATACTAGATTCCACACCTATGCAGAGGAATCTAGTATTTTTTTAAATTATGATGACTCCGCACAGACGAAGAAGTTAAGCCTACTTTCAACAGATGGCGCTACATACGCTCAAATGACGTCACACAATTCTGCATAGTGCAAGTGGAGTTAGCGCAGCAACTAACTATATATACAAGCTCCTGACATCAACCATTGGGCCGCGGCCCGCCAGGCACGATCAACCAGCCTGATCGGAGGATCATCCCTTTGTGTTGGTTCCTCCACAAAATAATTGTAGATATTATGAAGGCCCATAAAAATTCTTCTTTATATTATCAAACTCATAATTTAACAAATGAATGTAAATGGCAATAGGATGATTGTGTTGTCCAGTTATTACTTCTGTGATACCAAGAAAAATACATTAGTTGTATGTAGCGGTGGGGGTTGTTCATTGTAAGATCATATATATGAATATAATTATAGTGTAAGATTACAGGTGCCTATACCTACATCATGTTGTCAATTAATGTGTTACTATTAAGAATGTGCTTACTACTTAGTAGCATGACAGTGAGACCTTTCCCAAAAGGATTGAGCATAGGCTCAATAAATGAATAAACAAAAGGAGTGCTTCCTTTCCTAATCTGTACTATATTTAACACCAAGTTGAGGTCTCTTATGTCACTAAGTTATTTTTGTAACAAATACATATATATTTTATGAGTAAGATAAACTTAATCTGATTATCAGCCAAACTTGACAGCCAATATAGTACAATAGTAGTAACAATAAGTGTGGGAATAAGAAATTTTGACATCCCTGCCCTGTAACAGCTGGCAATTATTTTCTAGTCAAGTCGTTCCAATAGTATATTAAAAGCTAAATCAAGTAATAGAGCTTACATGAGAAGAAAGGCAAAAAATCATGTTTAATTTTCAATTCACATCACCATATTGTAACATATTTTTTGATAAACTATTAATAATAATTAAGTAATGAATCAATAAAAACAGTAACAAATACTGCAAATTCATTGTAATCTCAAGCTTTTTGACTTCTCTAATCTATTGACCAGTAACAAGATTATTACTTATAAATTACTGAGACTTAAATTTTAAATATGCAATGCTTTGTATTTTAAAAATGAGGAGACTCATTAGTTTGTACTTTTTTGCTTTGACCATTAATGATTTATCAACTTTCAAGCTAGAAAACCGGCCTCATTAGTTTGTTATACACCGTGAGTTAATATTATGTATAAGTATAACATTTCGTACAGTTAAAAACAATGTTGTTATGTAAATAAATGAGAGCTATACATATTTATGGTCGGAATTTGTTACTTAAACTCTTGAGGCAAGGAGGATGTACTCACAATTAAACCCGTCAAATCCCTGTACATAAGTTCATATCGTGTAGCACTGATCATCCTACGGTTACTCGCCAGGCAACCTCTACAAACACTCATCTGTTTAAGAGTCCCCACGTTTTCACTCATTATATTACTGGTATGTTCAATTGAAATTAGTGTATTTATTTTCAAACTAATGAGTTAGCTGCTTATCAATATATGGGCCTCGGAAAAAACGTAGCAATACAATAACAAATAACATCAACACACCAATGAATTTAATTTAGTACACTGACAGTTACAGTTCGTAAGTGTTGCCAATTATAGGTCCCGGGTCAGTGTCGCCAAAAATTGGGTACCAAGAAGAAGTCAAAGTCAGAAATCATATATTCAATTAGATCACAAAGTAACACGTATTCACGTCAAAATAACAAGGTTAGTTAGTTTATTAAATTACTGAAGCTATATTTAGGTTAGTTGTTAGATTCAGGCAAAGGGTTGAGCCTATGAGAAGAAACCTGCAAGGAACACACGTTCACTATTTTAAATCGCCAATTAAATATAATTTCGGTTTAAAGGTGAAAAACCAAAAATAATAACAATTATAACTAAATAATATGGAGATGAAATAATTAGGGTTTAGTTGTATTATTTAATACTAGCTTTTGACCCCGGCTTTGCTCGCGTAAAAGTAGGTCGAATAGGTTGTTAGTAAAAGTAGCATATAGTAAATAGTATATATAATACAGTATATATAACGTATAATTTCTAAAAGAAAAAAATATTTTAATTGTTTAAGTGGTTTTGTTGTTAAATTCTTACAAACAAACAAAAAACCAATTTTACTTATTATAATATTAGAATAGATTAATCTATAATAGGTACTGGGATGGCATGATAGCGCACACACTTACACTTTGTGACAATGCAAAGGCAGTCAGTGACTAAATGCTGTTGTGCATTTAAGTAGGTACATCTAATTTTAATTTTTAACCATTAAAAAGAGATGCAATATACTTAATAACATCAGAAATAATTACCAGGTACCTCTAAATTGACTAGGTATATATAATACAGATCTTTGAATCATGTATGCAATAAGCAACTAGTTTGTCCTTTAAGTAGCTCTTGACTGAATAATAGCCCGTCCCAATAATCTGTATTTTAACAGCGCGTTTAAATTTAGGTAAATAATTGTAATTAATTATATATAACATACGCAAATGTATTGCAAACTTTATGTACTTAAACGATGATATTATGCCTAGTAATTTATGCTTATTTTTAATGTTTACTTTATGAATATCACTTTTCTTATTATATAAGTGTTTAATAATCATAATGTTAGCAAATATATATTGCGACGCAACAATAGGTAAGTGCTCGTTTCTTTAAGGCGTGAAAGCGTAACAAACTCAAATTCGCATTTATTAATTAGGTTTACAAGGCCTATCTCCAGCAGTTGACTGCAACAAGCTGATTGTTTGACTAAACTAAACCGTTATATTGTAGTCTTAGGACTAAACGGGCTTCAAACCGGGCTATATCTTTACTGCAATATGTGGGTGCGCGGCATTCATCTATAGTTACGCTAGCTCAACATTTAAATGCGTTATTTCAAACATTATTCTTAGATACACCCATACAAAATATTTACGTGTATTTTATCTATACTAATATTATAGAGTAAGATTTGATGTTTTTGCTTGTAAGGATTTAACTCAAAATATACTCAACCGATTTTAAAATTATTTAACCATTAGAAAACTATAGGTATTTACACCGAGGACCATAGGCTACATACAAATATTTAGTATAAAAAAGTATTGTTACTAACATAACCTATCCTACATTTACGCGAGCGAAGCGGCGGACAAAAACTACTTTTTAATATGGCTGCACACATGCATCAGTCTATATAATGTACTCTGTGACATGCATCCACACATTGCAATAAAACACTGCATATTTAGACTAATATTGTAAAATCGATAGGTAACGAGCAATATTTGTCCTCGTCTGGATGAATATTGACCTCGCTTACCTTATTCATGGCTCCATAGCAGTGATTTCTCCTCTTATCATGCCAACTAGTTGCTAAACACATACTTACAAATAGCATCTTTACAGTTTGTAAATTATAGCTTGGGAGTCCTGTGGCAATTATTATTATCAGACAGCCGCGGGCTGGGACGATATTGATCATACTGATTATAAAATTACACATCAATGTTATTGATTTCATTGATATTTAAATAATTACTTAAGTACCTGAATTTTCTGTACCTACTTAATTATTCGCATATTTTTTACACTGACACTACATATTATAAAAAAAGTCCCCGTCTGTCTGTCTGTTCGCAATAATCTCAAAATCTACTGAATGGTTTTCATGCAGTTTTCACCAATACACAGAGTGATTCATGAGGAAGGTTTAGGTGTATAATTTGCTGCCCGTGCAAAGCCGTGTCGGTTCGCTAGTAATAAGTATAAAAAAAACGGGTTTTCTGTTGGTAGTTTATAATTTTAGAAATCTAGTCTTTTTATTATAAAATTAAGATGACACAAGAAAAGTTAGTTACCGTTCGTGCACACCAATAAAGTATGATATTGTTTTGCTAACATTCAACTTTCATTGATTGCGCGATTTGGATGATATCTGACACGGGACCCAAGGTATATTTTAGGGTGTATAAATCTATACATAATCATGACACAAAAATATACATGGGGTATTATTAAAATAAATTATTGTTACGTGTAGTAGAACTTATAATCGTTGCTGGTTGCAAAAATTACATCTTATACAAAGTGGCGCAGAACTTATCTCATTAAATGATATACTGCCGACTGCGCCGAGGGAAATGTGCCAAAACGGGCGGTCACAGTAAAGCGAATAAAATCAACACTTTTTGTTTAATACAAATATAAAATATACGTTTACCATAACAATGAATGTGTTTATAATTACTCCGTGTGAAAAACTTAAAATAATTATTATTTTCGTCTACAAAATTACGTAAATTTACATTACAGCTTAAACGAAACATAAATAGTTATATTACAATTTGTCCGCCCTAAATATTTAAGTTATTGGTTGAAAATAAAGATACAAATTTATCAAAAAAGCACTTCAAAGCCTACATACAATTTTACTATGGCGGCCGCGCGCCGATTTGAATATGCCCCGCACGAGCTCTGTCATTATCTGCCCCGCACGGCGCAGTCTTAAGCTGGTTAATATAAGACGGTTAACATAAACAAAAAACCTATTTTCGCAGAAATTAAGAAAATATATTTTTGAAATAAATAAAATAAAATTAGACACAAATTGGAACACCATTGTAATAAGCACCTACACAAAATTCACTAGATTATGGACCTTATTTCTATTGCGATATGCTTGACATTGCTTTTGATAAGTTTTTATTTTTTATTTATCCAGCACACATTGTTATTACAGTTTACAGACCCAATACAGCAATAAAGCTCTTATATTATTGTACTAAAGATAGCTAATATAATCCAGTGCCACCCTCTCAAATTCCGCCAACGAACAAAGATAAATATCTAAACTACGAGAAACCTCATTTAGAATATTTAAAGCTCTGACCGTTGGAGCTCTACAAATTAGTGCGGGATATAGGTACCTCAAACACCTGTCCTTGGCGCCTGTCGCAGTCTTGTATTTGATACAAGCAACTTTTAACGACTCCAAGACCCTAGGGTTTCTCAATTTAGCCCGGAACAATAAGAATATATATTTAGCCAAGGCTAAGTTTTGCCTTACCTCAAACCATCCCTAAATAATATAATAATATAATATCCAACCATCCCTAAAACAAAGAGGGTTGGATACATAAGTGGATAAAAGGGATACACGCCACTGTTTTATATAAAGGTACCAATTTATTTTGCATTTTCTCCACCATCAAACTATGTATATTTAGTTTCATGGGGGTTCCAGATGATAGCACTAGTCTCTAACCTACTCCGAACCAATGCGTTATACAAAGACTTTACAGCATCCTTTGTATCTTGCATTATAAACCCTAAGTTCTGATAGGCCTTCTTACAGATATTAATAACATGTTCTCTAAATGACAGTTCAGCAGAGAATAAGACACCGAGGTCTCGCACCATCATAACTCGCGGAATAAATTCTCCCTCCATCTTGTATTTATAACGCAATGGTTCTAGAGCACACGTAAACGACATAATGTTACATGTCGAACCCACGTCGCGCACCTTTGACTTTCGGAAGTTATATGACTTTTCGAAATTATGTGCGTATTGATTGACAATTATCGCCTGCTCCGTGCCTCGGAGAGCACGTTAAGCCGTCGGTCCCGGCTGCCGTGAACATCTATGGCAGTCGTTATTGGGAGAGTGTCGACACAAAAGATCCCATTGGATCGAAGTGTCGCCGGTCTGCACTGACTGGCTCCCACATAAGATACATAATGTTACATTTTGAAACATTAAAAAATAGCTTATTCTCAATGCTCTAATCTACAACGTGAGTGATGTCTTTCTGAAGTCGTTCGCAGTCGCGCATGTTATCGACTCGGAGTAACTTCAAATCATCTGCAAATAGAAGGCAGTTCGTGATATTTGTTTTTTTTTAGTTCTTTGTTTTGTAAGAGCAGCAACGTTTGTTTTAATATCGCTGCTTGAGGTCTTTGACACCTTATTACTTTATCTCTGCATTACACATGATGTTCTAGATTAGGATACCAAAAAAAAAATTCTGTGTCTAAAGTACTGAATACATTTGGTTCATAATTTGTAAATCGTCAAAGAATACCATGTAGTATATATGTGGTATCAATTAATGTGATAAAATTAGCGCCACTTTGTATATCTGTGTATCCATTTGTCCTTTGAGATTATCACAGAAATAGCTGCATACATTTTAATAAAATTGCGTATGAAGGGCACTTACATATTATATCCTAGTTACATTTAAGCCTACCACACAGACAGCTAAGACGGAGCGATACTGGCGGTACAACAAAACGCCACGGATACCGTTGGCTCAGCCGTAAATGTCGGTTTCTAATATCTTGTTATCAGTAAAAAACGGTCAAGTGCAAATGAGATTCGCGTACAGAGGGTTCCATAGTAATATACTAGAATAAAAATTTTTTTTTCTTATACCATCATATTAGAAGCTAGAGAAATTTTGCGAAAGAGACATTTTGCGACCAGAAGACATTTTGAGAAGTGGCCATTCTGCGACTGAGCCGGATACCGTTTCGCCTCCACTGTCTGTGTGACTTGAGGCGTATAAATGTAACGTTCTGTTGTACAGACCTTTAGCTTCTTCCAAGTAGACAAAATTGTGAAATAGGTATTCAAAATAAAAATATTAACTGCCAATTCCAAAGAGAGTAGGTACTTATGTCATATATTAATTTAAAACACAACTTAGCTAAAATTCTCGTATGGTAATGGTTACAGTTGTACCAACATTATAACATTTATTTCTTAAATTAAGAACAATAGAATCACAAGCGTCGACATAATACTGCAGTAAGTTTTCATAGATGTATAAGGTTTATGACCTCATGCTCACAGATAACATTACAAAACAGGACTTAAAACTAAAATAAAACGAAACAAAGTTTTAAATACATAATTTATTTCTATGGTACAAGATATTTCAATGATTTGCCGTTACAGAATTTATAATTGCAATATCAAAACAAAATGTACATTAGTTTTCCGGAACACTTAGTAGGTCGTTCATTTACCCAATATTATTCATTTTTATAACAATTTAGTTGGTAAATATAAAAAATCTATGTCCCACGCTTGGTATTACTGATTTATATAAACACTTTTTTAAATCATCGGCTTTGTATATAAATAATTTCACCAAATTTTCCCTAAATGTCCATTTCCACGCATACGAGACACATTTTATTTATATCAATAAAAACATAAAAAATAACAAATCGCACATTCATTTCTTGCTTTTTACACTTTTTTTTAAAGACAGTTGCCATAATATATTCAGAGTCCCCCAAAAAAATTTGAACGATCAAAAATGCGTTCGAAAAAGCACTTTAGGCGTAATTTATTGTCTATGCTTCATACGAAAGGACGACATGACATGAGGTATTATTACAAACCATACTGGCTGCGAATATCACTTAAAGAAAAATTAAATTTAAATTTAAAGTTCTATGTTCGTACAGCAACTGTCTGTCCACCATTTTGGATTTCATCATGGGGCTTACAAATATAAAATGCACGTTGTTCTGTCTGTAGCATGTTGTGTTTGTATGTAATATATTGTATATGCTATGCGCCAGGCTTCGCTTACAAGTCCATATTGACACTTCACTTTACTGCTGCGTATCACGTAGTGGCGTTGTTTTACCTGAGAATTAAAAACAAATGTTAATCATTGGAGAAATTAAAATACTGTTACAAGTTAATGTGCTCACTCAGTGGCATAATTGCAAACACCATTGTGACTGCGAGGACCTCAGTTTATTGTTCGATTTGGACAGTAGAAATTGGGTTACGATATGTAAGAGCGCAATGCACCGATGCTGAAGCCTGCTATATTAATTATTTATTTCATATATTATATTTATTTTATGCACAGGACAAATCCCGCTATCGGTTTACGCATTGTCGCGGGTGATTTTATTGACATCACGGGCACCAAGTACACCTGCAGCGAGATGAAGCGGTTGCCGAGCGCGAGCGGCTGGCGCTGCGCGCCGGGGTCGCTAGGAGGTTAGCGGAGCGCTCACCTGGCTAGCTGTCGTCCTGCAGCGAGGTGAAGCGTTTGCCGAGCGCGAGCGGCTGGCGCTGCGCGCCGGGGTCGCTAGGAGGTTAATGGAGCGCTCACCTGGCTAGCTGTCGTCCTGCAGCGAGGTGAAGCGGTTGCCGAGCGCGAGCGGCTGGCGCTGCGCGCCGGGGTCGCTAGGAGGTTAATGGAGCGCTCACCTGGCTAGCTGTCGTCCTGCAGCGAGGTGAAGCGGTTGCCGAGCGCGAGCGGCTGGCGCTGCGCGCCGGGGTCGCTAGGAGGTTAATGGAGCGCTCACCTGGCTAGCTGTCGTCCTGCAGCGAGGTGAAGCGGTTGCCGAGCGCGAGCGGCTGGCGCTGCGCGCCGGGGTCGCTAGGAGGTTAATGGAGCGCTCACCTGGCTAGCTGTCGTCCTGCAGCGAGGTGAAGCGGTTGCCGAGCGCGAGCGGCTGGCGCTGCGCGCCGGGGTCGCTAGGAGGTTAATGGAGCGCTCACCTGGCTAGCTGTCGTCCTGCAGCGAGGTGAAGCGGTTGCCGAGCGCGAGCGGCTGGCGCTGCGCGCCGGGGTCGCTAGGAGGTTAATGGAGCGCTCACCTGGCTAGCTGTCGTCCTGCAGCGAGGTGAAGCGGTTGCCGAGCGCGAGCGGCTGGCGCTGCGCGCCGGGGTCGCTAGGAGGTTAATGGAGCGCTCACCTGGCTAGCTGTCGTCCTGCAGCGAGGTGAAGCGGTTGCCGAGCGCGAGCGGCTGGCGCTGCGCGCCGGGGTCGCTAGGAGGTTAATGGAGCGCTCACCTGGCTAGCTGTCGTCCTGCAGCGAGGTGAAGCGGTTGCCGAGCGCGAGCGGCTGGCGCTGCGCGCCGGGGTCGCTAGGAGGTTAGCGGAGCGCTCACCTGGCTAGCTGTCGTCCTGCAGCGAGGTGAAGCGTTTGCCGAGCGCGAGCGGCTGGCGCTGCGCGCCGGGGTCGCTAGGAGGTTAATGGAGCGCTCACCTGGCTAGCTGTCGTCCTGCAGCGAGGTGAAGCGGTTGCCGAGCGCGAGCGGCTGGCGCTGCGCGCCGGGGTCGCTAGGAGGTTAATGGAGCGCTCACCTGGCTAGCTGTCGTCCTGCAGCGAGGTGAAGCGGTTGCCGAGCGCGAGCGGCTGGCGCTGCGCGCCGGGGTCGCTAGGAGGTTAATGGAGCGCTCACCTGGCTAGCTGTCGTCCTGCAGCGAGGTGAAGCGGTTGCCGAGCGCGAGCGGCTGGCGCTGCGCGCCGGGGTCGCTAGGAGGTTAATGGAGCGCTCACCTGGCTAGCTGTCGTCCTGCAGCGAGGTGAAGCGGTTGCCGAGCGCGAGCGGCTGGCGCTGCGCGCCGGGGTCGCTAGGAGGTTAATGGAGCGCTCACCTGGCTAGCTGTCGTCCTGCAGCGAGGTGAAGCGGTTGCCGAGCGCGAGCGGCTGGCGCTGCGCGCCGGGGTCGCTAGGAGGTTAATGGAGCGCTCACCTGGCTAGCTGTCGTCCTGCAGCGAGGTGAAGCGGTTGCCGAGCGCGAGCGGCTGGCGCTGCGCGCCGGGGTCGCTAGGAGGTTAATGGAGCGCTCACCTGGCTAGCTGTCGTCCTGCAGCGAGGTGAAGCGGTTGCCGAGCGCGAGCGGCTGGCGCTGCGCGCCGGGGTCGCTAGGAGGTTAATGGAGCGCTCACCTGGCTAGCTGTCGTCCTGCAGCGAGGTGAAGCGGTTGCCGAGCGCGAGCGGCTGGCGCTGCGCGCCGGGGTCGCTAGTAGGTTAATGGAGCGCTCACCTGGCTAGCTGTCGTCCTGCAGCGAGGTGAAGCGGTTGCCGAGCGCGAGCGGCTGGCGCTGCGCGCCGGGGTCGCTAGGAGGTTAATGGAGCGCTCACCTGGCTAGCTGTCGTCCTGCAGCGAGGTGAAGCGGTTGCCGAGCGCGAGCGGCTGGCGCTGCGCGCCGGGGTCGCTAGGAGGTTAATGGAGCGCTCACCTGGCTAGCTGTCGTCCTGCAGCGAGGTGAAGCGGTTGCCGAGCGCGAGCGGCTGGCGCTGCGCTCCGGGGTCGCGCGCGGCGGCGCCGCCACCCGCGGTGCTCCAGCCGCCGCCGCCGCGCTTGGCGCTGGCGCCCAGCACAGGGAAGTAGTCGTCGTTGTGGATGTCAGGCGCGTGCTTTTGCTGAAATGTCAACATCAAACATTTATAAACTTGAGTTACTGCTCATTTTTCTCCCGGTTATGTAGAACAAAAGCAGTATCCACTCTGTACTATTACTAAAATAACATGTTATGTATGAAAAATAGGTCGCGATCTATTAAGAAAGAGGACAAAATAAAGACGAATCCAATAAAATATTAGTTTTCATATTAACAATTGCTTGTAAAACATTGGTGTTACAATAAGAACAATTTTAGACGGTGAACATCGATAATGGCCGTAAACTTTTTGTGGCTGCCTCTAGTGTGCTGCTGCGACTCAATAGGTTAATAAACATTCACTAAAATTACGTATAACAGTGAACTAAGCAAAGCCTTTCGACGTTTACCTTTATTGCTTAAATTAGCACGTCTAACAGTAGTAGTAAGTAACAATATTTTGACAACAGAACAATTTTTGACTTATCAAAAGCTTTTGATCCAGTTACGTACGGCGATTACGAGCTAAAAATATAATTGTTTCTAGGTCTTGTAGTATCAAACCCTGAATACTGATGCATTCAGGGTTCGACACTACATTAATAATAAACCCCCTCTGGGACTGTCGCTATCTCCTCATAAGGCTAACGCGATACCGGAGAGTACAGTATATTAGCTTTTAAGCTACTGCCTTCGCCTTGTGATATAAACAAAAAAAAATATCATCAGGTTAAATAAAAGCACACAAACCGCAAGGCAGCTTGTGGCGAGCTGAATGTGAGTGGCGACACTGCGGTCCTGAATGCCTCAAGAGAGTCGGTTAGGGCCTCGTCCCCGGCTTGCCGTTACTGGTTCGCTGGGGTGGAACTTCAAGAGCGCCCGTAAGACCCTCAACTCTGGCTTGCCTTGGTCGGCCGGTCAGAGAGGGGGGTGGAATTGTGTAATTCATCATTCAAGGTCATAACTACGTGGAAACCCGCTCCTGGTCTCCGTTGTCACGAGACCCGTGTTGGTGAAACCGGCGCCGCACCGCTCGACACCCCTACCCGCTCGCACCGGTGTTGCAATACGGATGGATATTTCACGGGTATGTTGTGAATATACCCGTGAAAGAGAAACAAATAATAATTATTTATTTCAAGCAAGCAATAAATATCTTAATTAATGATACAAACACTTAACAGATACAGCTTAACAATAAATACAATTCAGTGAACATCTGTCTGAACTAGTTAACTTAATATCTGTGCTTCAGACAGCAGCGCTCTTCCCTTGAATATTTCACTGTAGGTAAGCCGCCTATGTGCAGTATGATAGTGTGTGTATGCGTGTAGGAGGTTGGGTATAAGATTTAACGAAGTTACTTAATGTAATTGTTCAGTTTCATTATAGTCCAGTATATGGATATATTAAAACAGTTTCCTATTGAGCTCTCTAATATTTAAACTTCGAATGTCAATAAATTTGCTGATTTTAGTATATAAATATGGACCCAAGAAGGGAAAATATCTATTTGCGAATTGGTGTTTGAATGTTGGTCTATTGGGGAAGGTTATATATTTACGGCGCTTGGATGTAAAGGCGATTGTATCAGAAATGCAGCTTGAGTGTTGTTTCATAATAGTGAGCAGGACGAACAGTTGGCGCACTGAGAGGAGTTGCGTAGGGAACATATAGAGGCGAAAATTGCTGACTTAAAGAATAGCGAAACATATACAATAATAAATGTGTGATGGATTCTCGCAAGCTAGGTATAGTCTTCTCTGCCAAAGTCTTGCCAACCGAAACAAAGAACTCGTGTTAACACCTTCCACAGATTTTTTTGGGAAAGCCCATGTTTATCAATTCCGTAACCGTATTTATTTTGGTAGTGTTTGTGATGTTTTTGTTGCGTCCCAAAGTTTTTATTGTTGTTACCAGCTGATTTTATAAGGTAAGTTGCCTACGCTATTTTAAGTTTTTAATTAATTTATTACAGTAATTTCTGTATCTTGTGTATGTTAACTTAAAGAGTTTCATTGACAGGAGACTGTCTCACTTTTTATGGAGATTATCTCGATGCTTCATACAACGCAAAAAGCCAGGCGTCACCCACAGTTTAATAATTTTATTTCTCCTAGATCATTTTACAGTGACAGAGTTATTCGTAACTTCGTGTTACGAATCACGAATCACATCAACGTGTTATGTTATATTCAACGTGCCATTGCACGTTGAATATAACATAACACGTTGATTTGCGGCGCTTGTGCTATAGATTGGTTCCCAGTTAATATTAGCTAATTCTGAGGATAGCTTTTCTTTGTCGGTTTTATTACTTATGTACTGCAGGCGAAATTTACACACAACACCATCTAGCCCAAACTAAGCAGAGCTTGTACTATGGGTACTAGACAATGGATAAACATACTTATATACTTTTTTTTTTGTAAATACATACATATTATACATAGAAACACCCAGACCAAGACAAACATCCATGTTCATGCACACAAATGTTTGACTTGTGCGGGAATCGAACCCGCGACCTCAGGCGTGGCAGTCGGTTACACTAACCACTACGCCATCGAAGTCGTCATCATCAGATCAGGGCAGATATTTGTGTTAATATCGCCAATGATAAAATAGTTTATAAAAACAGAAAAATCTTGTAAAATATTGTGAAGAGATTGCAGAAAGTTATCGATGTTTTTGTATGATGGAGATCTATACGAGGCAAGAATAGCTGTTTGCTCGCCAATTTTTATAATCACTGTTTGAGTCCTGACATCCGGGTTCTACTACAATAACATTGAGGTTGGATTTAATGTAGATGGTTACAAGATCGTTTTGGGTAAAAAATCTCTTGTTGAATATGACCTGTACCCGTCTAGGTTGGGAACAAAAGGGCAACAAGATAACCAGCATTCCGTCAAGACAACAATGTCGCAGCCAAACTTAAGCCTATCTAACATAGTTAGTAGATTATCAAAATTAGCGCATGCTACGTATGTTTTGTGTAATAACAGTGAGACTTTCTGTGGGGTGTGTTATAGATTTATGGCAGTCGTCCACATCACAAACCATAGATTCAGAGACAGATAACTTATCTATTTCTAAGGCAACGTCGTCCATTTAATGTGAGATGTATAGGGCATATGGTCATGGACAATAAAACAAATTATTTTTATATACAATGGCTATATTATTGTATTAATTTATTTATTTTCAAATTAGCTGGACATAAAATGTAAACTTGAAAAAAACAATTTATAAGCCTAACTATTTGTCTAGACTTCATATAATATCTATTATAATATGTGGGAGAACATATTGATACCGAAAAATTGTATTGATTTGGGTAGTGTGAAGTAGTTGATAGTAAATACATTTTTTTGGTTGCATAATATTAAAGTGACACAGAAGACAAAGCAACTTAATAGATATAAAGCCATGCAAGTGAGACAATTTTCGAACATCGGATATTGAGTTCATAGATATTGTTCCGAAAATATGTATTAATAATGACTTCCAAAGCTAGTCAGATTTGGGACACCTTTAGTTTGGCAAGATTAGACTCTTCCTGTTTGCGAATGTGGGGCATTCCTTCCTTCTTACGAAGGTAGATTTTCCCATATGATGTCCAACAGTATACATAACCACAGTGTACATATCTCATCGTTATAGTTACATGATACCATTCTCATCCGAATACCGACGCAATAAAAGTAACGTGCCACACGGATTCTTCCTTGTGGCGCGCCAAATATGTTTCGTAAACAATTTAAATATTAGTTTAGCAGAAGTCAACACCGGTGTGAGCGGCTAGGGGTGTCAAGTGATCGGCGCCGGTTTCACCATCCCGCGTTTCGTTACACATTACAAAACTGTTAGCATGATATGTATTAAGTTTGTCTAAATATGTAGTTTCGAACTCAAACGGGTTTCAATCTTTTCAGTTAGGAATGGGTTATGTATTTGTACTTAGTATTCTAAAAGTGTTATATTTTCTAAGTGCGCTGGCAGGCTTTCAAGTTTTATCAGGCTTGGCGGTTTACCAGTTTTTACAAAGATCAATCGCCATACGACTTTCGCAACCCAAAGTTAACTATATACTCAGGTAAGGGCTAAACCAAATAAAGGGCTAAGTCAGACTATTTGAGAATAGGGCAAAACTAATGACTACACTAATATAATTAAACTAATGGCCAGGCCCACAACTTACAATTAAAAGTTATCTGAAAGATAAATCGCACGCCGTCTCACTCTTGTTAGGTTAAAGAAAAGAGATAGTGATACTTTTATAGATAAATGCTATTTGGAGGTGGTGGGACAAGCCCTTAAGCTTTTGTTTGTTTTTATGTTTGAACGCGGTAATCTCTGGAGCTATCAGCCGGATTTGAAACACAATTCTACTTCTATTCTGAAAGCCCAATTCTTGAGGAAGATTAAAGACTATATAGTATAACGCTACGAGCTACAGTATACGCTTAATAATTAACTCCATTATAAAACTGTACTAAATGTCTGTTGCACATGTGAATATTTTTCGACTTATAATTCCTACATAAATAATTTTATCCTATTATATTATAATCATAGTTTTCCGTCCAAAAAAAAAACAAAATAAGTAGCAATAATAGAATACAATGGATCTCACGAGGTATAAAGACATGCAGCAAAAATAAACGCACTCTACTGTGGAATTATAAGTTAAATAAAAACGAAATCAACAGAAATAAGTAAGCATACACTAAAATCTATAAAAAATTGTTAAACTTACACAAAGAGCTCAAAATAATTTTAAGATAACCACTTCTTTGAACACAGCATAGCCAAGTTGGGCAAATATAAACAGAACAAAAATTAAAACAACAAAAAACGTGATCAATTCAATAAAATTGGGTGAAAATACTATAAGCAACCCATAAGTTATAGCCAGTGCGTTTACAATTTTTTTCGTCAATAGACCCACATCTGACTAACAAAACAAATTCATGTAAAATAGTTCGAATTTTTAAATCTATGGTCATGGCGAAAGGTACACCTGACGAGATATTAAAAGTTATAGTATCTTTAAAAAACACTAATAGCGTTGGGTACGATAGGGTCTCTACGCAGGTTATAAAGTATTTTGCTGACGATATTTGTGAGCACTTGAGCCATATTCTTAAACTAGCAATAATTATGGGAATATACCCAGACCATTTAAAAGCCACTGTAGTAAAAGATATTTAAGAAAGGCTATAATCATTACATGTATTGTTACAAACCAATTGCTCTCACACCCACCATTTCTATAATATTTGAAAAGTATATTCATGAACAAATCTACTAATATGTTGAAATAAAACCATAAATATGGCCTTTTATGACTTCATGCTCAATGTCATTAAAAGTGTCAACAAAAAGATACCTATATACGCCATATATTGCGACATGACATTTGCCTTTGATTGTGTCGATCATAACATTTTGATAACAAAATTAGAGTCTTATGGTATCAGAAGAAACGTGTTGAGTGTGTTAGCAACATACCTGAATAATAGGAAGCAATATACTCAGATTTCGAAAGTGAATACTAAGACACGCAATGAAGAACTTTATATGTCTTTTCTTTCAAGGAAGCGTCTTGGTCCATTACTGTTTTTTTGTATACAAGTGATCTACCAAGAGTAACAGAATTTCCAATATCCCTTTTCGCTGACGACAGCACAGTTATAATTAGTGCAAAAACTAAATATACTTTTGAAAGAGATATAAATGACACCATTAGAAAAATAGTGATATGGATGAATAGCAATAATCTTAATATGAACTTAAATAAAAACAAAAGTTACATTTTTTAGTCAACGTTTAACTTCACCAAATTTAAACATATTTAATCAAGGGAAAATTATCAGTCAAGTTAATTTAACAAAATTTTTAAGTGTGTCTATTGACAAAAATCTTAATTGGAAAGATCACACAGAGCAATTGAGCAGGCGACTAAGTTCTAACGTCTACGGTCTCCCTAAACTTGCACACACCATTAACGTTAATTCACTTATCATAGCATATCATGTGATGACAGAGTCGATATTAAGATATGGTTAGCTATTTTGGGGTAACTCTTCAAATAAAGATCAGATTTTTATATGTCAAAAAAAGTGTATAAATAAGGGCGATGTTTGGCCTCCAATCAGATGATAGCTGTAAGCCATATTTTATTAAACACCATATATTAACTTTTCCTTCACTATTTGTATATGAAGTAATTATCTTTGTGAAAACCAATCCCCAACTGTTTGATAAACTTTCCACTGTAAACAACCTAAACATACGAAATAATGACCGGTTTATGCCGGTCTGCACTGACTGGCCCCCACATAAGATACATACATACATGTGTAGTGATGTTGAGTACAGCACTAATGTAAAAGTATTATTTGTATGGCACCCATTATATAAATTGCCAAAACATCTTAAACAATTAAATATTACTGATTTGAAACGACAATTAAAAAGGTATTTAGTCAGTAAATATTACGTAGCATAATACCTAAGTGATAGCAACCTAAGCACATAATATTTTACGCCTTTATAATTGTGTCATTTTATTTTAATAAATTGATATCTTAACATTATTATGAATTTTAATGATAAATACTAATTTTTATATTATTGAATCTCATTTTTATTAATTGCGTCAAAATGAATGTAATGTTGAAATTGTGAGTTTGACTTATTTTTATTATTATAATCTTGACATAATCCTAATTATTAATGATTTGAAAATATATTTTTACGTATTAATTATTATAATTTTATTGTTAGTAATATAAATTTTGATTCATATTTTTGGAGAGAAAATTGTTTTCGTACACCATAATAATTAGTAAAACATGTAGAACAACAACTTATGTACCATCTTCATGCAATGTAAAACTTGTAATGTATAACTCATGTTTTTACGAAATTAAATTATTCTATTCTATTCTTTCATTAACAACTGCCCAACCCCAGGCTACTATTGAGAATCTCTTGACAGAAAAACTTAAACTTTTCTTGCTCAACAGGGCTTTGAAAACAAGACCTCATGCACAGTAGCTGCAGACACTACCACTACTCCACTAAGGCTATCATCAGCAGTCATCTCAAGAGTCAATGATTATGACCCCTGGCTTGTGACTTTAGACTATGTTATGATCCAAAACTTGTGAGTATAGATCTATGTTAGGTTACCTGAGTCCGGCGCGGGTTCTCGACGGGTCGCTGGCGAGACGAGGGCGGCACGTACGTGGCGGGCTTGCTCTCGCGGGGCTTCTCCTCCACAGGCGCTGGGGGCGGAGCCTCCACACTCTCTACTTGTTGCTGAACAAAAAATACTACATGTTATAAACTGCTTGAATGAGAATAAAATTGATTATAGGCAAAATTTCTTTGCTAATGTAATTTAACACATGGAGTTACTGTACAGTCCTTGTACGCATTATAATAGTGGAAGCAAAATACTATTTGTATGGGTGTACATTCACCATGTACTACAAGATAATTGAGATGGTAAGTTGGTTATATTATAATTTGTTTAGTTCATTAATACCAAGAATATAATTAAAAATAGAATTGGGCAATAAGAAAGCCCAATCAAATTGAATCAAAATGTGTGCGTAAAAACATGTGCAGTATTACCTACACGACCAAAAGAATCAGGCGCAGTACCAACGGCTATAGACCCTTCCTTATCTCCAGGCTTGTATTGACAATTTCTTGACAGGATTACATTATATTTTTTGTTGCCTAATCCTGGATTTTAACTCGCATGAATCACAGACATATATGCACTAATAAAAAGTACAAATAGAACGAAGGAACAAACTGATAACTGTAATGATATAGGTACCTATGAGCAAAGATTTAAATCATAGATGTGTTCTCACCATACTTAGACTACACAAAAATGTGTCAAGGAACTGAGCAAAGTGAACTTACACATCACATTCACAACATAAAGAATGATAGTAAACAATTTTTAATATGAGTGAGTGTGATAATACTACATTTATAATTCAGATGTCATATTGGTATCAAACACGTCAGACGACAACTAAACGTCCAGAAAGGTGACCATATAAAACATAGAAGAGTGCATCTATGATTTTAAATCTGTGTCCATGAGAAGTTTTGTATACAATACAACATAAGTAATTGTAAATATCATTTATTTACAAAGGTTATTATTAACTATCTATTACTTTAAGCTGGTGTACTGAATCATAAACTAATGAAATAAATTATATCATAGATATAAGCACCGATATCCTAGTGGAAGACTGTTGGACTGCCACACAGAGGTCTCGAGTTCAACCAAATAGTAAATTATCGCTTCGACGGTAAATCAAAACATCGTGGAAAACCTGCATCTGTCTGTCTGAGAGGTTTCCATAATCTTATCAAAGATAATTATGTGAAGTCTGCCAACCAGCACTGAGCGTGCGTATTAGACTATGGTGCCCTAATCCTTCTTACATTGACAAGAGGCCTGTGCGCAGCACTAGATCAGTTTAATACAGGGCTGTTATTATATATGATACATACAGGCTTATTCCAAGGTCCCTTGAATTTGCCACCTTCCCCTGGGCCGCCGGCGTCCTCCGACGCTGAGTCCCGGCCTGACTCGGGCTGTCCGTTGCCACCCTGCAGCACCTGAATCTTCAGCCCCGTGTAATCTTTTACCGGCTCCTCGTACTCCTTCCATTCCTCCTCCTCCTGAAATACCAGATAAGTTTATTAAAATAAAGCCATAATAAATGTACAATATCATGCAACATATTGCACTCTTTATAAAACAAAGCCCTATCTGAACATTTTGTTTTAAACAAATTAAAACTCTGTTGTAATTACTTAACACTAATATAATATTAGAATTTATAGTCACACAATTAGAGTTTAAATTGCTTTACTTCCAAATTTTGATTTAAGTTGCTTTTTTATTAAGAGTGTGATGTGTAAGTATTAAGGAAAGATGGATTGGAAATAGAGTTTATTACATTTATCTAACAGACCTAGAGAGGTGATTAACATAATAATAATAACAATAATAATCGTTTGTTTGAATATCCATATTTCGATTTACAACCATGAACACTGTCACTTAAACTAGGTTAACCTGTACTATAAGTAACAGTAAAATATACAGTACATTAAAATATTACAAACAAATAAATCATTTTCTGATTCTTTCTTTGCATGTGATTAATAATAATTATCTTTATTTGCTGAAAATAGATGATTAGCTATTATTGTTTTACTCAAAAGTTTACCCTAGAAGCAGAATTTTATGTTTATAATTTTTATGTTTTATGTTTTCCATGTTTATTTCTTTAATTAAGTTGTTAGTTTAGTTGTAATTATAATTTGCAAGCTGTGGTTTCCTATAATTGAGGGACTATACACGCTAAGAATTTAATTATTGCTTTATAATGTACTTGTATGTTGTTGTATATTCCTTTGTTGGAAATCCTTAAATAAATAAATAAGGTACAACAGGTATGTATATTATTAGTACCTTATATCCTATCAAAAGGCAAGTAAATATTTAAATATTGCCTAATGTACACACGGCTACACATCAAGTTAGACACCCTACATACGCATAACTACGCTACACACAAAATAGAGATTATCGGCAAGGGACAGTGCATAGTGGTGTCGATGTCTTCTTGGGTTTGACTATTTGAATTACCGGATCCCAAGCTGGTGGTAACCCAAGAAGAAGCAAACCACAGCAAGACTTCATGATACTTTGAGCTCATTCTGCGTAAATAGAAACACCAACAACAGAACTTTAAAGTTTCAAAATTATGTAATAATAGTGTTTTATAAAAAATAAACAACGCGATAAAATCCGTATGAAATTTGTTTAATTTCAATGTGTTTAGCATACCAACAATTGACAGGTTCATAATTAATTGTTGCTCCTTTCAGAGGTCTGGGAGCTCTCAAGGCTATGTGATGGACTTTAGGCTAAGTATCCTCATACAGAAAACCATCTGACACGCTTAACGCTAAATAAATAGGTATATACAAAACTAGCTTAGTAATATAATACCTCAGTTATTTTATAGTCAACACTGTTACAAGTAGCTGCGTAAAACGCATCTGCTACCCAGGTACGTGAGAGAACCGTATAAACCAGCTAAGCAAAACTGCACTACGTACCTACTAAGAAAATCAATTATTGTTCGAGTATTCTGATAAAATTAATTACAACACGGTATTTACTTTTAATTAATTACTTTCAACTTATCTTTTGTATTACATTATAAACAAAGCTGAGCATGACTTTTAAACAAAACAAATTTATCTCAAACACATAAACACGTGTAGAAATAGTTAGATAGTAACAATTTAAATATAAACTTAAATAAAACTAAAGTAATATATTTTAATCAACGAAAACCCTTGCAACGTCAATTTAATATACAACATGATAACAATACTATACAAGAAGTTGAAAACACACAATTCTTAGGTCTCCAAATAGACAGTAAGTTAAACTGGAAAAGGCAGCTAGATATTTTAAATAAAACAATTAATAAATCCGTATATGCTCTACGTTCTCTAACATCGATATTATCTACAGACGCTCTCCTTACTGCCTATTATGGTATAGTAGAATCCCATTTACGATATGGTCTAATATTTTGGGGCAATTCAACTGAGAAAGAAACAGTGTTTAAATCCCAAAAAAGATGCATACGATCTATGTATAAATTAAAGTCTACCGATAGTTGTGTGCCTTATTTCAAACAGTTTAAAATATTAACCTTACCTTGCCTTTATATTCTTGAAGTAGCTGTATTTGTAAAAACTAATCCAAATCGTTTTACGCGTCTCGCTGATGTAGTCCCTTGAAATGGGCGCTATAGTAGCAAATTATGTCTGCAGACTGCAAATACGGCACTTATGCGCAAGAGTGTTTTCTGCATGGCCCCACTCATATACAATAAGTTACCCAAATCTTGGAAGGCATTGAGTGAATCATTATTTAAAAAAAATTAAGTTCCTTTTTAGTTAATAAAGCTTATTACAATATTTCAGATTTTTTTGCAGAAAAAGGGAATGTATTTGTTTGAATATTTTTAAATGTAAACACTTTTGTGTCGAATTTGTGTATCTGTGTAATCTTAATTTATGTTGTTGGTATTGTACCTTTCGCGTGCCTAATGGTAAAATATGGCTGAACCTGTATAATTTTATTTAAGATCATGTACTGTACCCATGTTTGCGAAATAAACTATCTTATCTTATCTTAGAATAGTTAACTAAATTTTGCTCGCAAATTCGCTCTCGGAAACAGTACCTTTTTTCTGCATACTGTTTATTTATATGTTTGTATGTTACGCTTTCACGCCTTAACTACAGGACCAATCATCATGAAATTTTGCATACACGTTGTCGGGTATACAGAAAAGGTCATAGGGTACTGTTTATCCAGATAGAAATTATGACAACATCTAGATTACCGCGAGCGAGGCCAAGGGCAATATCTAGTACCACATAAATACAGTCCTTTCTGGAAATATAAATATAGTTTCAAAACAGCCATTAAATTAAAATATAGGATTCATAAAATCAGATGTATACCCAATATTTAGAGATCACAGACGGTCGCTTCAATTTATTTACATGTATAAATCTATAGGTCACATTGAGAATAAAGAGGCTGTTATGTATTAAAAGATTCATCCAGACAACGTATTCCTAATATTTTAATATAAAATCGATCCGAAGAACTACTTATATCGAAACATAAGTCACAGTAAAGACACAAGATGCGTTGCACGTGGTGTGACTTTAACTGGTAAACATACACTCATACGACTTAAGTCGCATTATCGAAAGGGGTCTATCAAGAATTACGTAAGCACCAATGGGGATGAGAAGGTCTTTGACTTGCTATATTGCTTATTTTGAATGATATACAAGGTTATTCTTAGTATACTGGAAACCTCTCAGGGGGTGATTATACTTGTTATCATGAATAAGTTTTGTTCTGGGACAACTATTTGTGAGTCACAAAATATTGTCTCCGCGATTGAATTACTCGACGAGATAACTACTTTATAAATACTACCAAATAAACTTTCCTTTCAAGATGCATCATATTTCTGGTCTAACCTTAACTCATTCCCACAAAAAGAGATGTTACACTCGTGGTAATAATATCCAAGAATGGTTATGTGAGTATTGTTGCCTAAATAAATATATAATGGTTTACATTTGTACATAAGGGGACCGTCGCCGTCGGTAAGTAATGTTAGACCAACATTTTTAAATGTTGATGTGAAGTTGGTTCTAGTTAGCTCTATGTCAACAGAAAGGAGTGGTTAATATTTAAGTTTACTGTATACGAATGGCTAAAGGACTAGGTATATAACCTAAAAGACGAGAATGATAGATATTGATGATAATGAGTTTGTTTGTTACGCTTTTACGCCTTAACTACTCAAAGATCAACATGAAACTTCGCATACACGTTGTCAGAGGAACAGAAAAGAACATAAGGTACCTTTCATCCAGAAAAAGTATTGTTACTGCCGCAGGCAAAATCTAATAAGAGATACTTTAGAATGTTTGTCTGTCGGCATGTTTGTATGCGCATCACGTTTGTTATCTAACACTACATACAATATTATATTGGGTCACTATGTATTGTCATAAACTACTAATACACCATATTTGTTTACTAAATTAGACAAGAAAAAATTGTATATATATAACCCTCCTTTAATACAGTGCTGTCAGCTGGAGACCTAAGCAAATATTCTATATACAGATGACAGACAGCCAGCTTAAAGGTTCCAGCTTAAACCAATGGGGCCCTAGAGAATTAAATAAACCAAGCCGTCTCTGTCTACCCTCCAAGAAATATGTGAAAGTCTTTGTCTGTGACAGTATTTAGTGTCCATATTCCTTGCAGCACTATGCTTCCTGTTAAGCTAAGGCCAAATTCAACATAGAACATTTTATTACAAACTTTTGTCAATAGATGCTTAAATTTTATATGCTTGTTTCATGGTATTAAGATATATGAAAAATACTATTTAAGTTTGCAAGTTGTACCTAAAATGTTAAAACCAGCGTAAGATGGCTTAAAACCAGCAGTGGATGTGGGCCTAGTAATTCAGAATCAGTCACTATCTTTTATTACTATAAGCCCATGATTGCTAATCATATGTTATGATTAGCATAGTGATAGATTAGATGGTCAGAATGGAGAGTTATAGAAGCATGTAAATTCTCAAACCAGATCATAGAAATGCTAGCATATAGCCATGTAAAGAAGAGTACCTTAAATTACATAGCAAGCAGCAATTTAGACACAACCTATTCCTTTAGATAACAGATGCAGTAACACAGGATCTATGTATGTATATTGACAATTTTTACACACAAGTAACATAGTTAATTACAATGTATTTACACTTAATGTTTATTTTTTTTCTATTGTCAGTAATATATATTATATGGTATAATGGCTGCAATACTGCATTTGCAGATATGAGCTATAAAATATAAAACTCAATGAAACAATGTTAGTTTCTTGCAGATATTTACTTATAGTCTGAACCCTTTACTTCAGCCTAGCAACTAACATAAAATTAACTTCAGCGATTCTAGTAAGCTCGCTAACAACTAAACTTACATATAACTTTCCGTATAATTGATTTTTGGTTTGAATCATAGGATATTGTTAACATACTGTTTGTATACTACCTTACTATGCTTCAAAATAATACAAAACTGGTTGAAAGTATGATCTTTTCATAGTAAGGTATAACTTAGGTATGGTTTCCATATTAGAAATGAGTCATTTTACCTACAGACAGTCAATTTCTGTCACTTATACTATGAAAAATATTACAAAATTTTACTGTACATAGCTAAATCAACTTGTTTCTTGATATAAAAATAGGGCTTTAATAAACATAATCATTGCACTAATTGATGATGTTAAGAAGTTAAAGATAAACTAGAAGATTAAAATCCTTTTAACAGGGAAGACATCATCATCCTTTAAACTTTTAACTCCCAATTTTTGCACCAGCATTAGGTTTGCAATAACTAACATGTCCATAGTTGGATGGAAGTATCACACTGAGTGTTACCCAACCACAAACTGCACAAATGGCACAGTGATCTCTCACCTCTGCTAATGTGCAACGCTGGCATTAAATCCTCACATGAGACAAACATTTTGTGATCGATAAACAGTTATACTTTCGCATTGCGTGATTTATCTAATATGTAATGAGGCAAGTTGTACTGGAGACAAGTAGACAGACTACTTGAAAGCATAAGATGGATCACACTATGCGAAAAAAATTGTACAACCAACAGCTAAAAAAACTTGCAACAATGCTAAAACAACATTGGCATAGGGATAGTCTCATAGAGCACTTAAAAGCACTACAACATACTTAGCCTAAAAGATTGCTCCACACTCAATGGTAAAAAGCATTTGCAAGGCCATCCTTTGAAACTTATGATAATATTCTGCCAAGAAAATCCTAAGAAGCATTTTGCCTCACCGATATGTGACAGTCTGCAACCGAGTCTTAATAAAAGTTGTTATGGATTCTTCAGTGAAATGCTTTAAAAACAGACTCAACAAACTAAATGTCACCAAGCTATTTGAAACACATGTATTACATAATTAGCTGTGAGTATGTCTTGCCAAATAATTATAATACTTTATTGTTTCAAAAAGTCAAGCATGATCATTACAAATCCCATTAAATATAATAACATGGCCATTATTTTTACAAGGTATATACAGGAGATACATGTTTATTCCTACACAATAAAATGACTCTCATGCTTTCAATGGGAAACATTTTACTAAGTCCTCTAGTATAGGGTACCACTGAAAAGGTATGATTTTGAAAGTGGCATAGGAATTTTCATTTCAGAAGAACCTGTCATGCACCCTATTTGTGCTATGGATAGTAGGCAAAACACAGCAATTAATACACTCTTACTCTAATGGGACAGCAACTTTATGTGATGTTTTCTATGAGGAATGAACTTTATGCAACTGCAATGTTTGGCACTGTGTCTGAAAGACAGCAAATAAGTCCTCTAGCAATTGCAAAAAAGTATATATAACTTGCCTTTGCTCAACATCTTCAACATTATAAATATCTCATACTTGGCATATATTTTATGATATATAGTTATTTCCTCTAGTGTACTACACCAATTTATGCAATTATGTAGAGAATACAAACAAACAAGTTCTGTAACCAACATCGTATGTGACAATTTATCCTTATACTAGAAATTGAGCAAATATAATAGTTGTTAGTTATTTAACTTGTTTAGTTTACTAACTAAAAGTTATTTAATATAAGTTTAGATAAACTTTACTGTAGCAAAGGATGTGCAACTTTTTAGGAAAAGAAAATTACTATTCGTATTACTGAAATTTCTCTTGAATTGTTGTTTTTCTTAATGCTTTCCTGTAAAACAACTAAAATAAGACGAAAGTCATCTTGGAACTTTTTGTCTAAGATGAGTGGTTTATGAGATAAGGTGCAATTAATGTAATTTAAAGTTTACTAATAAGATTGAAATATAAATACTTAACAAGACAAATGTAAAACAGGTAATTTAACGCTTGACCATATTAGAGTCAAACCAATATACATTTTCTTCAATTAAACCTTATTTGAAAAGATACACAACTCAATCGTAACCAAGCCAGAATATCTATGCTATTGAGAAGATAATTATCTGTGGAACTGTACACTACGATTATATGAAACGATATTTTGCATATCTATGGAATCTACTAAACTTTCTTTTCATCAATTGAAAAACATAACCTATGAACAACTTCAAGTACCATAATATCAGTGTCACTGCACATAATGTACTCATAATTTACGACATATATATAAATAAATATAACGATTATTGTACAATAAGATGTCACGTTATGATTAATTCGGCGATATTTAAGTGTATGTACGTCGACCTAGAATATAAAAATCTTTTTGCCATCTTTCAACGAAACCAGGTCAAACGCTACACAACCGTGAGAAGTGTAGATTAGTCACCGTAGACATAAACAGGGCTTCAATAATCATTGAAAATGACCACGAATCGCACGGCACAAAAGATGTCCAACTTCTCAAAACTTATCCGTTATACCCATGTTAGAGGTACGAGAACTTACCCCAGCTCGGCCTCCCTCTTCGCCTTCTTGAACCGGCCGCTCCTTCTTCGGCCTAACATCTGATTTCTGTTTTGGGTCGTCCAATTTTTTGGCTAACTCATCTGCGGTAGCAAACTTTTTCACTGCCTTTGACTTTTTGCGATCTTTTTTCGCGAAGAAATCGTCCAAGTCGGCCATTTCTAATTTTGACTTACGATTTAAAGATTTGCTCTGGTAATGAGGTAATTACAGCAATATTGGAACTAAACGTAAAGGGGGAAAATAGGCCCCCGAAAAGTGAAATGATTTCTGTAGCAAGCGTGGCCGACTGTTTCTTTTTTTTAAAATGGCAGATTCAATGTTGCCACTTCATTGTGTAAAACGTCATGTATAAATTACCATTCCTTTTCTTGAAAAACTACTAATTACTGAAGAGTAAAAATATAATGTCACTAAAATAGTAAAATGAAAATATAAATTTGGTGTATACATCTAAGTATTTACGATACAATGTTTAAAACGATACAATCACTTAAATAAACATTTTTACTGAAATATACAGTTACGTGAAGCAGACATATACGTAATAATAATTCGATTTTAAAGTACTAGAAGACAATATCACTTGTATAAGTAAAATAAAACCAATGCTCTTTAGTAAAATACAAATATTTAAATTTGAATGTATCCTTCACCGAATAAACAGGATAATAGATATATAGCGGTTTATAACACATTTAGGCATGCGTACAATAATATTTGTGGTACAATAGCACAATTTTAAAACAATAACGAAAAAATTTAAATTTTATTGTGCTATTTATTACATATTACATTTAATATTAGGCAATGTCTCTTTTAACAAAGTTAAAACATGCATTGACATTCTGTTCCAATTAAATAACTTTGCAATGTTGCCAAGTACATTTACTTACTACTACACTTTAACTGTGACATCGTTTACATGAATCATACTATGCAACTCCGGTTCTACCAAATGTCCAAACATACTTACTTCTAAAGCTGTAGCCCTCTCACGCTTGCCTAGGGTAGGTAGATGTGTATTACACATTTCATTAAGTCCCACGTAATAAAGGCCAGCTCGAATTTACTGCCATTTAACAGAGATAATTCTAGACTCAGCATTCTTACTAAGAATTTATTGATGAACTCCAAAAATCCTTTGTCCGATCCTGTTAACAAAAATCACATACACTACCACTTCGCAGCTTCGCTACCGACTAGATTTATAGATTCTGTGAACTGGCTTTAGACCTCTTTACCGACACTGCTGTATTTGCAAGCCTGTTGCCGAAACTTGTGAGTATTTTCAAGAGAACAGCACGTGATTGCCACACTGTGCAGGATATACGCAATATGTAATGGGTGCAGCTGCAATAAAACATTGTCACCAAGCATTATCTGGCGGGTACATTCTATCACCATTGTCTCTTTAGCTTTGCAATTTGTATATAGTCATTCTCGTATCGATAATCATCTATCACATAATTCTAGACACTATATAATATCTCCATAGTAAGCAACTCCATGTAAAATGCAAAATTGTCACTTATCTTGGTTAACTGCAGTCAACCGCATATCAAGTTTATTAAATTGGTTTCGTGAAAATATAGCAATTAGCTTTTGCCCGCAGCTTTGCCTGCTCGGGAACAGTATTTTGTTTCTGGATGAAAGATATACGAGGACCAAATGTCCTTTTCTGTACCCCTAAAATGAAATTTCGCTTACACATTGTATGCCAAATTTCATGATGATCAGTTAAGTAGTTAAGGCGTAAAAACGTAACAAACAAACAAACTCTCATTCACATTCGTAATATTAGTTAGGATATATCTACTCTAACTACACGCTAAAAGAATATCAATATAAATTACGTAGGTATGTATGTCTTTATAAAAACCTAGTCACTTTTTGCTTTAGCCGATTTTGCCGATTACTCATAACTTATAACATTTATAACCCTAACACTTCGAAAATACCACCAATGTACCGCAGCTATAAACATATGGCATCAATATCACATTGACGGATTATACCGGTCTGGGTGAACACTTCAGTCGGCCGTTATCAGTTTGCTGTTCGGACAATATCGACACCAACCAATAGCTGATATCTTTATCTTATCTACCTTATACCTGGCCATTTTTACAACTTTTGTGTAAGAATTAGAAGTAAAAAATGTTGGGGCCTTTGGCTAGAATTTCAAACCATGCTGGTAGGAACTATTTGAGGAGCTTTGTGAGAAATGGGTCTCACGGTGGAGTCCCAGGCGAGGTGAGTCCCTTATTTATTACGTAATCTGGTACTTATATGTTCACACACGTTTCTAAATCCTAAACCAGCAAGCAGACTTACATAAGCCATAGTTATAACCAACTAATATTCGTAAAGGAAATCTTAATTCCCTAATACTTCTTTAACATTTAGCGATCATTCCTATCGTGGTTAATAAATTACCTAACTACGTGACATTCTAGGATTTATAAGATATTTTTTTATCACCTCTCTTTATTTATTGCAAGTTTGCCATTTATACTGTAATGGTTATACCAACAAAACACAGTATAGTAGGTATATCGTTATCCCGATGATACATTAATAGATTTAAACAATCGAAATTTAGGAACCAATACCTAAACATGCTATGGTGATTTCTGACTATCCCAAATGTCGGGAACATTTGAAACATGCCCGCATTTGAAGTTCTCTGTTCATAATTAAAACGGGATGGGATAGAAACTTATACGAATAGAGGGCACTTATCAATATTATATCATTTTTAAACTACCTATTTTATTAAGGCATTGAGTTAATGTTAGATTGTCTTACGTTTACAAGAAAGTTATTCATTTGAATTAAACTACTTTATATGGATTATATTGCTGCTAAAAAGCTTTCGAAACGTGGACAAATGTAAACTTAAATATAAATAGCTTTAATAATTTAAATAGCTTAAAAGGTAGTACATTTTAATAGTGATACCTAGTAGTGTAATAGTTTTAAGATTATGTATTAAAAGTGTTAAATAAACAACGATTGAATCCGTATAAAGTAGTTCAATTTTAATTATTAATTAATGTTAGATTTTAATATATATTTCAAAATTGATATAAATCCACTACTGTAACCATTTCTAACTAAATACATGTTTTTGTCCTGCCAAACTATTTAGATACCTACGATCTATACAGTAACTCTAATTCTCAATCTATATTAGAAATTGCATCATGGATTTTTAAAGAAGAAAATATCTAGACTTTGTAATCGTTATAACGTATAGAAATTCTACATCCAACGACTGAGAACTGTAAATATTGACAAGACTGCACTCATGTTTACAAAGGCAATGCTTGCAAAATCCACATACTCGTACATAGCTGAATAAACGAGTGAGTGGAAAGAATATGAATAAAAGATCTCATTACTTAACACTTGGTTAGGTAGGTATGTAAATTTAACACGAATATGAATTTTATTGATTATGAGAAAGGAAATCAATTTGCTTTATATCTTTATAGTCTCCTTGCAATTAGGATTTTATCGTAATGCGAATTTTTATGTTATCGTCAATATTAGGATACATTTTGATAGATCTTGTATGAAATTACTAAACCTAAAAACATATTCGTTAATAATAACTAACTAACTCTAGACCGGATTTCGGTCACGGCGGCAAATCTTAACGGAGACTGGTCATCTGCGCATGTAATATTATAGTGCACAAGTATGTGCGCAAACACAAGTGCACTCTCTGTTCTCTAACCCTCATGATCCGAAGGGACGGATAACATGACTGGAGAGAGATCAGACTCAGGACCAACAGCTTTACATGCTTTCCTAGGCACAGGGGTGTCTAACACTGCCAACTTCCTAACTCCGGGCTCGTATTGAGATTTCTTAACAGAAAAACCCAATAACTTTTTGTTGGCCCGACCCGGGATTAGAACCCAAGACGTCAGGCACAACAGTCGCATTCACAACCACTGCGCCACGGAGGCAGTTATTCGTTAATAGAAACCTACACTACCCCTGAGTAACAAAGGCTATATTATATATTTCTTGACGTACCAAGTAAGCGAATGCATGGCTGGTAGCTATATATTTGATTGTTTAAGTTTTAGTTATAATACTGCCTCCTTTGTCCCGTAGCATAACTGATGTCTGATTCTAGGCAATAATTAAGGTGGTATTTAAATTACGGACGCCAGCAAAAGGCTTAAAACACTCGCAAACGCAAATGATATGACGTCAAGTACCTACTATACATATATTAGTCTCACGCCTATATGCCCTAAAGAGTAGGCAGAACAGGATTACACCCCCATTTCGGCACCTACAGGTCCCGTGTAAAAGGAGGCGAGATTATTGTTGTCTATCGGGCACAGCTCCAGATTCCGTTCTGCTGTTAAGAATTGCTTTAAAGAAAAATCCAATAACACGTTGTCCGACTCAGGAAACGATGGTACACACGGCTACACATCAAGTTAGACACCCTATATACGCATAACTACGCTACATACAAAATAGAGAATTGTCGGAAAGGGACTGTGCACAGTGGTTTTGATGTAATGGTAAGGATAGAGAGTCGCGTCCCTTCAGCGTGAATGAGACAAAATAACAAAAATATAACGCAATTTCTCGCACGATTCGTAGCGTTCAACTTCTAATATTTCTAAGTCCACACAGTCTAGGTTGATGTGTCGCTGTGTGTACATAAAAGGCAGTACGTCATAATTTGTTACTTGATGCCTTTCTTGAATGTTGACGCTAGAAAGTTCAGTATGTAGGTATAATATGTATAAAGTTCATAAAAGAATTATTTAAAACGTTTAACATTATCTGTTAATACAAGTGGACATTTTAAGGACAATTTCTGGTTTAATAACTTTATTCTCATAAGAATTACAATAATTTACTTACTGAGAATCCATATTTACAATAAATGAGCGTACAGAAAAATAGACGAAAGTAAAACTTTATATAAACATAAAGTGGGTAAACTTATAATTTTATGTTAAACGTGTCACTGTCAACATCACCAACCAATCAAACACGGATCTAAAGTAACAAACACAAATACAGCTAGATGTGGCTGTCATGGCAATGGTTTAGATATATATATATAGTGTTTTTTTTTCTTTATGTTATTAGTGCATACACATATGTGAGTGCTGGCATGCAATATATAACACATATACGTATATATATCCACATAAATAAATATGTATATGTATTTTTTTACTCTAAATATTCCAATGATTTATATTTATGTATATATTGTAGTTATTTTGAAGTTTGTTTCGGGTTCTTTTTTTTAAATTAGAATTCTACAACTAATTAGGTATATGCAATAGATATATGTGTCCTGAGCATGTTTTTAAATTTACGAGTAGATACTCAAACATTAGGTACAATATCTTTACGAGCGTGTGACCAAATAATACTAATTTACTAATTGAGCTAGCCAGAATTCTACATAATTAATTACGACGAATACAGCGATAAAAATAACTTAACTTATAACATTTAGACTGTTTGTTTGTTGTTAGCCAACCTGATTAATATTTTTTGGTAGGCAATTCTCAGTATAAGCATAAAATTTCATAAATTACGTTCCATAGACGGCAATAGACTTGCTCCGGGCTTTATAATATTAGATACGGCTGACAAAAATACATGCGAATATGAAGTGATGTATATGATGCCCAAATTTATTAAATAATATAATTATAACAGATCTATTTTTAACTGCTAGACATGGAACTCTTCTCAATGTGAGAAGGGTTAAGCCATAGTCAACCACGCGTCCAGTGTGGGTTAGCAGACATCACATTAAGAACTTCATGCAGAAGGCAATAAATTAGACTGCACGGATGGCGTAGTGGTTTAAGTGTTTCCTCGCCACTGCCAATGCGCCGAGTGTTGTGGGTTCGAATCCCACACGGGACAAACATTTGTGTGATCCACAAATAGTTGATCCGAGCCTGGGTGTTCTTCGTGTCAATTGTTTGAATGTTTGTGAAGTTTCCCGTGACACAGGCATAATTTTAGAGCAGGGATAGTCCTTTTAAAAAAACAGTTTAAAGTTGCTGTTACCTAAGTATAGAGAACGTGCAGCGATAGCTCAGTGGGGAGATCAACAGACTGCAATGCAGAGGGTCTCGGGTTCGAACCCACGTCGCGCACCTCTAACTTTCGGAAGTTATATGACTTTTCGAAAATATGTGCGTATTGATTGACAATTATCGCCTGCTCCGTGCCTTGGAGAGCACGTTAAGCCGTCGGTCCCGGCTGCCATGAACATCTATGGCAGTCGTTATTGGGAGAGTGTCGACACAAAATATCCCACTGGGTCGAAGTGTCGCCGGTCTGCACTGACTGGTCCCCACATAAGATAAGATAAGTATAGAGAACTGTCAGACACGCAGGTTTTCTTACGATACTTTAATTTAACTTTAAACTGAGCAAGAAGTAACTATATACGCACGTAACTTCGAATTCACAAGTCAAACATTTGTGTGCATGAACATGGATGTTTGTCTTGGTCTGGGTGTTTCTATGTATAATATGTATGTATTTACAAAAAAAAACGTATATATGTATGTTTATCCATTGTCTAGAACCCATAGTACAAGCTCTGCTTAGTTTGGGCTAGATGGTGTTGTGTGTATGTGGTAGAATATTATTATTATTATTATTAATTTAGAAAACTTAGAAGTGCCTTCCTTGGGATTCGAATTCGAGACCTCTGCTTGACAATCAGTGGCTCTGACTTTTTTATGTCTATTAAAAAGTATATCATCGCTTGCTTTAATGTTGAAAGAAAATATCGTGAAGACAACTGCATGTCTGAGAGTTCTCCATAATGTTTTTGAAGATATGTGCAGTCTGCCAATCCGCACTGGGCCAGCGTGGTGAACTATGGCCTAACCACAATCGACAATGGGACAGTTTAATACAGGGCTGATATTATTATTATCTATGATACCTAACTCTCTCTTTCATGGTTCACCATGTTTCACGATATTAAGTTTCAAACTTATGTGATATTTTTTATATTCCAGAACCTGCCGTTTAGAATCGACAACCGTGCACGTTTGACATTCAATGTCTTTTGGTTTATTGGCTCAGGCTTAGCGGCACCTTTCGTTCTTCTTGTATTCCAGATGAAGAAGAAGTAAATTTGGTAAGTAATCTATTTTACCCTGTTAATGATGCATGTGTGTAATTTAATGTAAAAACCAATAACAGTTTTACCTCAATAACTTCGTTTATACAATCCAGTTTAGATCTATGATGTACCTAATTATATTTTTGTCTTGACTTTGTCCAAATATCTAACAAGAACGGACTTTATACGAATAAGATTTTAATATCCAAGTTTATCATCTTACAATAAGAATACAGAACTTATTCTTTTTTAATTTTATTATATATATATATATATATTTAAATATTTTATATTGCACGATGCAGTTTTCACGTCGTCTGATTCAACCATCAGGATGAATCAGGATGAATCAGACGACGTTTTAAGAAATATAGTGGTCTAGAATTACTATAACTATTTTTGTTTAGAAATATCCAAAAGTAAAAAGAAAATAAAAATCAAATAAATATATTTATTTACAGTAAAACTATTACAATATACTTACTTACGAGTATGTTGAATATTAGGCGGCCCCATACTAGCCAAGCCTGTCCTGTAGGTGCCTGTTACGATTTACAATTATTATTTTTATTTAATAAAGTATTCCAGTTGAACATAAATAATCAATTAAACTTATGAATTATTACCAAATTTGATGACATTAAAATTAAAGTAGTCGCTTTGAGTAGGTGTAGGTAGTTAGGTACCTACTGGTCACTGATGTAGTATCAGTTCCAGCGACCCACCTACCATTCAGGGCAGCGAGTTGGCATAGGTAGTAAGGTTTAGTCGGTAGCACCCGGGACATTTCATCTTTCCCCGGGTGAGCCCGACTTAACCTCTCTGCTCCCCATTTCCCGCGTAGTGTTATACGAAATGCATGCGCCCACGATAAAAATAGTAATAATAAAATAAATAAAATATGAAAAAAGGTATATATCGATGCCTTACGGCCGAAAAGGGATAAGCGACATTTTTTGAGAAATTTAGTTATATACATACTTAGAATCGCCTTTTTTTTCTGCGTCGAATGGTCTAGGTAACGTTTACCTACGTGAAACTTTTTGTCGGTTACGCGGTAGGAAAAATATAGACTTCTGTCAATTTATTTCGTTGTAAACGACTTCAATTTTTGTAAAATTATTTATCTGGTGTTTGATCTACGAAATATTTAAGAATAAAGAAGTTACACCTTTTGGACTTTTTGTAATATTTTAATGATTGTACGTTAAACTATTTTGGCTGGAAGTAAAAATTCAGAAATATGTATTTAGTACGTTATGCCTGTTCGTGTTTAAAACATAATTAGTCGTTTATTTCGTTTTGGACGCATTTTGCAGACTCTGTTTGGTCTGTAGTCTTTTTTTCCTCGTTAAAAATAAATGAAAAAATGGAGGTTACTACATATTTACCCGCACACAAATATATAATAAAAGTTAGCTTATCCTTTTTTTCCTCCCGATATTTATACAATTTTGGCGGTTAGATAAAAAGCTAGACCAAAATCTTATCCTTATCCCAATTCATACTCTACGCGTTATGGCGCTTATCGAATTAAAAATAATTTAAATTGGCGGTTGTCGGTATCGTTTTCTGAAAACTACGAGCGCAAGCGGCAGCGGACCAAATTTTAGTCTCCAGGTGACCACGGGGCAAGCACCACGTGCGCACGCGAGCCGTTTCGGCGCGATAAATTTAGTATTACTTATTATAAGGTAAGTTAAATTTCATGCTGAAAAAGGACATTCACAAAAGGAGATTTATTTATTCTTGTTTACAAATAGATTACATAACTAAAATTTCAAAGATATTGATTAATTGTGACTTATATTTCAGATTAACAACATGACTGCAAGAAAACGGGCGATGAATATAATTGACAAAGCACTGCACAGTTCTGACATAACATTTCCGACACCAAGAGTGATAAATTTTGGTATACCAGAACCTGATCAGGTAAGATACTTCTCAAAATTATCGTAATTATGTATGTTTAAGTATAAAAGTAGTGGTAGGTAACTTATCTATTCTATAGGTATAGGTACTAATATTATAAACTAGTTCCATTTTGTATAGTGCAATATTTGAATCTACTGATCCAATTTAAAAAGTATTGCACCGCAAAATAGTTACGTACCATAATTTTGTGTGATTAGGTAGGTACTTACAATAGCGCGGGCTGAGCCGCTTGCGATGTTAGGTATTATTTTATTGTGAAAGTGTTTATACGCGAGCGTGTAGGTATAAGTTATTGACATGTTCATTACAAGTAGATTATGTACCTACTTACTATTTGATGTTGTTGGTCTAGTGTTCACAAGCGTGACTTCTGCACGTGAGGTCCTGGGTTCAATCCCGGGTCGGGCAAAGTGTTATTATGTTTTTCTACTAGTAATTTTTAGTAGCAGCAGAGCCTGGAACTGTGCCTGGTAGATGGCAATAGGCTCGCTTCCCAATATCTACTTGGGACGTAATTGGTGAAACGTTAGTGAACTGCACACCTTTGTCTAACCTTTCAGTGATTAAGGCGTGACATTATGTTTTGTACAAGATTATTATGTACCTACTTACTACGTACCGTAGGTATAGGAGATTACTCAGTTTCGAAGGAATGTACCTACACAATAAGTAGGACAGTTTAGGTAGATACCGTCGGGTCTAATGTTGGTCCCTCTTACTGCTTTTAAATAAGGATCAGCAACGTTTAATTTTATTGGTAACAGTAACCACCAATAGGCGTACCTACTATTTGTTTGTCTATGTTTATTAATGAAATTATTTTATTTGTAGGCCAATGTAAGACCACTGGATTATGTTCCGGTTGAAAACGTTGAGCCTGTTAATCAGTTGCTTATGGAGTCTGAAGCCTTGGAAAATCAAACAGTCGCTCAGTTGTTGCCAGAACCGTGTATTGCTGAAATTGAAAGATCAATATCACCAATCCCTATATTTTCTGTGACGGCTGATGATTTACCATCAACGAGTTCTGGGCCGGACCCAAAAGTAAATAATTGTGGCATGTCGAATCCTAAAAAGAAACGTAAAGCAAAACTAAACAAGCAATATTTTGATTATTATTTATCTGATGAAGAAGATTTTACAACTATTTTTGGAGGTGAAACTGATTCTGATACATACAAGCCTACTTCAGATTCATCAGACTCATCCGATTCTAATAATTCGCACAAAACAAGTAAAGGAAAAACAAAGAAAAATAATGAAAAAGATGCTGGGAATACAGTATCGTCAACAGATGCACCAGTGCCTAATATAGTAGGAGAGAATGCAACAAAGCAGCAGCGCAAGAATATTAAGAAAGAGAGACAAAAACTAAAGCAATCTGGACAAGCATATGTGAAGCATGATGGATCTGAGGTATCTTCTAAAGAAATCCAACCAAACCCATGCATAGGTAAAAAGTGCGGTAATGATTGTGGTTCTGTGTCAGATGAGAAACGAAAAAGTATACACACCTATTTTTGGAATAAAGATTGGCTTGTATCTATGACCCAGAAAACAGTTGTGAAACGAAAGAGAGTTCAAAATTCTGATAAACGAAGCTTTACTTACAAATATACAATAACTGAAGGTGAAGGACAGCGAGCAGTTTGTCTGCAATTTTTAGCAGCTACTTTGGATGTTGGCCATAAATTCATCCAATACACCGTTCAAAATTCTACACTCGGACTAGCTAAAGAAGATAAGCGTGGTAAGTGTGACCCGCCTAACAAAACTAAGGATTCAACCATTCTGTCTGTTACTAACTTTATAAAAGGCTTACCTGCTGTGCCATCCCATTATTGTCGCAAGGACACTAGCCGTGTTTACCTTCCAACTAAAATGAAAAATTTGGCAAATCTATACAAAATTTACAAAAACAGCTATACAGAGAGAGGAATTGACATAGTAAGCGAAAGAGTGTTTCGCTCCATATTCAATGAAAAATTCAATATTGGTTTCCATGTCCCTAAAAAAGACAAATGTTTGAAATGCCTGAAATTTGAAAGAAATAAAGATAATCCTGAATTAGAAGAAGAAAAGAAGCAACATGAATTACAAAAAACAGAAAGTTACAACAGATTTAAAGCTCATCAGAATATACATAAAAGTGATCCTTCTACTTTATGTGCTAGTTTCGACCTTCAAAAGGTATTAAATACCCCATATGGAGATAGTATGCTCTTATTTTATTCTCGTAAATTAGCTGTGTATAATTTTTGCGTGTATGAAAATGGGACTCGCAACGTCTTTTGTTATTATTGGGATGAATGTAATGGAAAAAGAGGAGCCAACGAAATAGCAACAATACTCAATAAGTACATTCAGACGGTTGATGAACGTGGCACAATTAAAAATTTGTTGCTGTATGCCGATTGCTGCCCGGGTCAGAACCGAAACAGAATTATTATGGCAATGCTGCATACAACACTGCAAACATGTGTTAATATCCAGACTATACAGCTTAACTTCCTACTAACTGGCCATACTTACATGCCGGTTGATTCCGTTCATGCCGTGATAGACAAAAATCTAAAAAATACAATCATTTATGCACCTTCACAATGGTATACAGTATTCACAACTGCAAGACAGGATCCAGAACCGTACAATGTCGAGCGTTTGCAGTTTTCAGACTTTAATAAATGGGATACAGTCAGCGAAAAATACTTTAAAGGAAATTTAACAGGAAAAAATAAGTAAGATGCGTATTGTAACTTTTCGGAAGAAGAAGGATAATTTGATTTTTGTTAAAAACTCGATGAGTGACGATGCTGAATCTTATAGTATTGAAGTGCAACCAAAAACCAAAATTAGTCCACCAGCATGCTATAAATCTTTAATTCCTTTATCTAAAGCCAAACATGATGATTTACTTAAATTGTGTAGAGATAAGGTAATTCCTAATTTTCTCCATAGTGAATACAACAGCCTGATTAGTTCCAGTAATGTTAAGGATACACTCCCTGAGTCTGATATCGAGGATGACAGCGTAGAATAAGAAGCTCTGCTTGTTTATATTTTTTATGTGTATTTGTAAGTCAAAGACTGATGCAAGCAAATTGTGATACTTACAGTACATTGTCTATCATAAAGAATATTTGTTACTTTATTAAAGTTGAACTTTTTTATAGTTTTTAGATTAGGTACCTATATTGCAATTATTTGAATTGTTCTAAGTAAAAATATTGAGACAAGTGATTATGATGTTGAAAGGGCCACTAATTTTAAGAATTTGTTTTCATTATTTTGATAAATTTTATTTTAAACATTGATCTCAATGTGATACAAGTAGCTGTTGCTTTAATTGCAATAGTTCTAAGTCTATTTGATCACGGTGATTTTTTGATACGAGGGTTTATTACAAACAATTGTTATTTAGTATGTTTTTAATTTGATAAGTGCGAGGTGCCATTTTTATGTTAATTAAAGACTGAGCTGATTACCTAATTAAATGGTTTTTTATTGTATACCTATACCTCTTGGGTGAACTTGAAATGTTAAATGCAGAGATAACAGTTTTTTAAAGTAAAATAATCAAAATACATCCACTAAATAATTGACATCTTTTCAAAAAATGTGCTTGTGGCAATTTTCCTTTCAGTCAACTATTGTTACATTGTTGGTTAGATTATATTATCACATTTTTTTCCCTAAAAACCAAGACTTGACCTTTTTTTCCTTAATTTAAATAAAACATGGGTTGAATTTAGGTCATTTTTACTCGCATCAGATAATTTGATAATTCAATTTACGACATTTTGGGTGATTTTAAAATAAAGACCATTTGGGGATAACCGACAGTAACTGCTTCTTGCAGGCTGAATTACGTAAAAATAAAAACGCCATCTTATAGATAGCATGCTAAATATTATAAAAAATCATTTCCAGGCTTTCGGGAGCTATACTTAATTTTTTATGATTTTTTTTCGTTTATTTTGAACTTTAAATCACTCCCCTGTAAAATTTGAAAAGAGGCGGTTATCCTTTTTCGCCCGTAAGGCATCGATATGTTTATTTTCTCACCACAATATTTCAGGTATTTACAAATATTATATACATGTAGTTAGTATTATATATCACTTTGAAATGATAAATTGTCGTAATAGATATGTTTTTATTGCTTCAGTCATGTTAATAAAAATTCCATTCGAGTTAATTAAGTCGTGTAAACGAGTCAAAAGTCGACCTCCAGGCTGTCTAGTGGACAATGTCATGAACACCCTCTTTAATTAACTTTGGATGTTAGTTTTCCATTGGGAACGCAAAAGGGTAGTTAACCAAAATTATTGTTACTTTTTGTAATAAGTATTACGATTTTTAAACGCCAAAACATATTATTTTAAAAGCCACAAGCTTAGGATTTTAACTGCACGGATGGCATAGTGGTTTAAGTGGTCGCCTCGCCACTGCCGCCGCGCCGATGGTTGTGGGTTCGATCCCCACACGGAACAAACAATTGTGTGTTCCATAAATGGTTGTCTCGAGTCTGCGTGTTCTTTGTCTCCGTTGTTCCAATGTTTGCTATGTCCCCCACGACACAAAAATTCTTTCTAGTACGGGAGCTAACTACGTAAAAAAAAAGTCGTGTGAGTTTTTCATTTGGGAATGCAAATGGGTAGTTACTAGTTAATTAAGTCTTTGATAGGTACATTTTAAAAGATTTCCGACCACTTCAAAATACGTATATTTTTAAAACGATAAGCTAAGAAATTAAATGCAAGACTTTGTAATGACTAATAAATGATAGAGAATACAAATTGTGACGTATCTGCCATTTAGTCGCGGGCGTTTAAGGGAGATAGAGATATGTTCCTAAAACGCCGTTAATTACTGCCCCATTTCACACAAAAAATTCAGATGCTATTTATAAATAGAATTCTAAGTAAATTTCAGTAACTCTGCTATGAGAGATAGTCTTAAAGAGCTTCTAGTTTGAAATATTGCAAGTAGTTTTGACAGATTATGACTATCTTCCTGCTTAGTCCATGAACGTGAGACCTTCATGTTGCATGTACTATCCTAACTAATATTATAAAAACGAATGCGTGTTTGTTTGTTACTCTCACACACCTTAAATACTCGACGCATCATCATGAAATACAGTGTAGACACACACAGAGTAGGACAGTCGCTCCACGCCGCCCGCCATCACGGGCGAATTCAGACATGCTATTGCGGCAAATAAACAGTAATAATATACTTAAGCATAATATTATAGGGGCACGATGTACATTAATACTTAAGTAAAGTTAATATTCTTGTCTATTTTCCTCATTGCGCGGTGCGTCATTTCTATTATAAAGCTTGAACGAAAATTAATTTATATGGGCCTAAACAGTTATTTTATTTTTTACTCTTGCAATCCATTTATGTTTGAATTTAATATAGACTTAATGGTTACAATACCTTGCAGAGATAATATGTACAAATATGTAAATTAAATATAAAAGAAGAACGAGATTTAGCCTTAACGCCGTTCTTTGCATAAGCACGTCACCTATATCGTAAATCGTGTAGACAGACTGGCAGTTAACTCGAACGAAAACTCGGTAATACCACATTACATTTAAAAACAAAGTAATATTTTATTCTTTTTTTCACCCCAAATCAAACTCGGTACTTAACTCGTTGCGAGGCTATAATAACGCATTTCTAACAAGAGGTACAAGAGAGATATTTAAAGCTGTAGTCAATAGCCCCATACAAAAATTACAATTATTTTCTGGTGTCAACTATGTGTGCTTATATAGTTACCTTATGCACAACATGCAGACAGAATGCATCCTGACCAATAGGTGTTAAATATGACACTTTATTGTTATGTAAAGAATAAACGAACTTTATTGCTTATTGTGTTGACTGAACCTTGATTGTATTGGTAGTAAATATATGTACTACTTATGTGCATATCTTGTGTAGGAATCTACTACAGCAAATAATAAAATAATTAGCAAAGTTAGTATTGATAAGGTTTTATATCATAAATATTTTTATGTCAACCTTTATAAAAGAAAATAAAAATATATTCAAATAATGCACTTGCATTGTAATTACATACATCTAAGTGATCATCAAATTAAAAATACTTACGATGCCTATGTCGTCGTCACCTAGTTTTGGGTTTCCAAATATATATTTGTTGTAATATTTGATTTCTTTGTTTCAGATAATTAAATATCCATAGCCGAATATAAGCTTAAATGTTTTTGTTAATGATTATGTAGATAAAATCTCAAATAAAAGTTAAAAAGCCACACAATCTGTGTTTCATTTCTCTTTTTTTTAAAGCTGCGTTCATTTCAAATCTGCTACCGTAGAAAATAAAAAGGGAACGCTGTAGTAGTTTTCGGAACTTCATTATCATTATCCTGAACAGAAGTGTATTGAATTTTCGGTTTTACGCGTGATTCTCGTGGAAATCTCAAATTGACAAAATGCTTACTCCGTTAGCCCGTATTTCCAATAAACTTGGCAGGAATGTCATGGTCAACGCTGTGAGGAACCACTCCCACGGAGGTGTTCCTGGCGAGGTGAGTTCTATATTCAACATTTTTAAATCATTACATAATCTTATCTTAGTTGTCTATTGTTTTTACTGCAATTCATTTATTTGTGGCAATATATTATACAATCAATTTTTAAATATATTTTTTTATGATTCATCATTCTATTATATAAGCTTTTACAAAAAACATCATAGGTTAAGTTCTAATTTCGACAAAATAAAGATTTTCCTGTTTGTGTATCTGTATGTGCAATTAGAATACCTAGTATAAACAACTTAGCCAACGTACATATTTGCAATTTAATAATTTCACAGGTTGGTAACAAAATATTGAATTAAAAACAATGTTATTTTATTTGTTTTGCTGTTTTAAATTTATATTATTTTTTTGTTATAATGTGTAATTTTCAGAACCTGCCCTTCGACCTGCACAACCGCTACAAGCTGACTGCATACTTCATCCTGTTCTTCGGCTCCGGTCTTGCTGCACCTTACTTGATTACCCGCCACCAGCTGCTTAAGAAGTAAATTTAATTTATTTATTAATTTTGAATCAGTAATAGGTACTCATAATTTATCAATGTTATAGTAAATTAATCTTCTCCAATTGAAAAAGATTCTGTATTATTTAATTGAATGATGGTACTAAAATTTAAACAATAATAATTTAAAAGTGTCCAATAGGGCCAAAGTAGCCTCATACTCAACAATGTCCATCAAACAAATACAATGCTTATTATTATCACAGTTGTTATTCTAAATTGTGCATAAGAGTGCCAGGACCAAATTTTATAAGTAAATGTGAATCATTAATACTCTAAATAATTGGTTACTGTTCAAATTGTGACAAGATATTATTTCATTTTGCATCTGTAAATGTCTCTTCAGTTATCGTTATCATCGAAAAAAGCCTGCTTTTGATCTTTGTATGATATAAAAGTCTTAAAGTTATGGAAAGTAATGAGTAATAGTAATAAGTAATCCTTACAGGAAAATATGTATTCTAAGTTTCAGAAATTCATCTTGTCTTGTGTCTATATTTGTATAATAAATAATTTTATCTGCATGATTGGTGTAGTGTTTTAGGTGGTCGCTTTGTCAATGGCCAGTGTGCCAAGTGTTGTAGGTTTGATTCCCACACAGGACAATTTATGATACACAAATAATTGTTCCAATTTTGGCTGTTATTTGTCCATTGTTTGAATGTTTGTAGAGTCCTTCTTAATACAGTAATTATTACTAGTGCAATAGGACTGTTGCAAGTAATAATCTCCCTGTAGAACTGCATGTTATCTGTTTCAAGAAAATGGTGATATTGCATAACATGTATAAATGTCTAACAACTCTCCTGGTACCTCAATGTAATACGACGACTTGCCGCACCGATACCGCCGCGGGATACTAGGAATTTATAATTCTATCATATTCTTATCGAGCTAACTAAAATAAATGTAGCCTCTTTTATGAATAAGCTAGATTTTGCCCGCGGCTTTGTTCGTTCGGGATCATCACTTTTTTCTGAATGAAATGTCTTATGTCCTTTTCTATACCCTTGATAACGTGTATGTGAAATTTCATGATGAGTGGTCGATTAGTTAAACCATGAAAGCGTAAAAAACAGATACACATTCACATTAATAATATTAGTTCGGATCAGTATCGTGATTGCATAGCTGCTTTAAGTTGCGTATGTCTAAAGATAGGCGACTGCATTGAGACTGAATTGCATCAAAAAGTAGCGATGTGATTTTATTTGTTACGTATTATTCTTCATTTAGTAATACTGTATTATTATCTAAAGCTCAAGAAGCTATGCCATAGAACCGATAATGGTGCTACGGGTAAATATATAGTGAAGTTCTAAATATGAACCTAAAATCGATTACGATGAACTGAAGATAGGGAATCGCGGCGCGCGACTCTTTTATTTTGGTTAGAGAACAAATGTAGTGAACAGCAGGATGACGAGTGTACGTCAAAAAACAGTGATTCTATACACATGAAAGCAATGTTCTAGCAATGTGATGAATTTGCGTAAAATTTAAAGCAACGTGCTTTTATAAAACTAGTTATTTCAAAAAGTTTGTGAGCCGCCAGCCTTATATCAGAATGACGGATAAATTTTTAATCTGAGCAAATTACTTAATATCGGATTATGAAAACATTAGCGTAGCAATGTTCCGGCAATGTGCTCGAACGTACAAAAAGCAGAATCTGATGCGGCAAAAGGTTTAAAAGTAAGAAAATAACAATTCTAAATTTGGAATATTTCTGTCCTCCAGTTATTAATGAAAAAAGTCTTATCGTGGAATGGACAATTTCTAAACGTAGCACTGGAAAACCGTACCACTACATTTGTAGGACTATGTGGCCATTTGATGTACAAATATTTATTAAGCTGCATACAAAAAATCTGCCTGTTATCAATAATTTTGATGACGTCGTTATTTGGATATATTCGGAGTGTAGGACGCTCCAGTCAAACCATCCATTCTGTAGGACAATTGTTTTCTCGAGTTAATTGTCCAATTAATTCAATATTATAAAAAAAACTTACTGTTATTCAGACAATTTCGACACCCCACCGAATCGACATGTTTTATACCTGCTCTCTACATGACCTCTATCGACAATATTCAAAGGAAAAACTTGGGCATCGAACCGAACCTGCTCAGGAAGATTCAGCCTGTTATTACTCACTGAAAAAACAAGCCGTGGCTGTTGGATTATTTCATGTGTATATTATTATAATCACTGTTTTTTGACGTACACTCGTCATCCTGATGCTCACCAAATGTAGAATTACTTGTGGAATAGTCAGTTGCCTGCATAACACCAGTTAGGTACTTACTATATAATATAATAAAAAAATTCTATACTTGTTATCAGAAATACGACGACAATGCATGGTACTATATACTTCAGTGTCTTTTTCTACATTATGCGTTTTTTCTACTTGCCCTTTTCATCCATGAACAAGAGTACCTACTTACAATTAAGACTTCTAAGATGTAAGAATGCTATTTAAGTATTTATACTACGTTACTAACATTACTTTTTTATTTTCAGGTAAAGCTTGAAACTTCTGTATCCTGCGTTATTAGGGTTAAGCTAGTAAACTGTATCATAATTTATGATTATAAAATAAACATTCTGTTTTAGAGTTAACAATTGAATTTTTTTATTTATAATTAGCTGTTAACCGCGACTTCGCCCGGTGAAATTTAACAAAGATGTGTGTACATAGATACAGTTCGCAGAGATTTTCTAAAATAAAAGTCTAAGTTACTCCTTATAACATCAGCTATCTGCCAGTGAAAGCCTTGTCAAAATCATCCCAGCCGTATCAGAGATTATCCGGAACAAACAGACAGACAGACAAAAAACAGACACTTGAATTTTATTTATTTGTATAGAAAACATGTGATTTCATCTACATAATTATATATTGTGCACAATTACACCCCAATTATTTACTTGGCTCAGAGAACAAGTTACAATTATAGAGAATTAGTACACAATTTAAAGCCAGATTGTAGCCCTGGATTATGCACAGAATATTCCAGTAAAAGTGCAAATAGACGATCGAATATGGTGCGGCCGAACCAACGCACTGTAGGGTGCTACGGTGCGTCCTTCACACCACCTCACCGCACAACGACCAGTCATATTTTCGGTACCACCAAGTTCGATGTTTAAACCACCGTACCAGTATTAATAATAATAGAGTTCGGCGCACTGTGCGCCAAAGATCAAATATGGGTTCGTGGTTCGGCCGCTCCATGTCCTATCGTCTATTCGTATTTTGAGAGAGAAAGCCATGTTATATTCCTGTGTGTTGACAATACTATATAAAAGTTCTTGCATATTTGACCATGGTAAATAAAAAATCGCCATGTGCAAAACTGCATTCGAATGCAGTGATGTGTAATGCTATTGACTATGACTGGCTATGGTATTGCTTCGGGGATATTGGTGTAAGACTGTATGTAAATATGTATATACCTATACTTCAACTTTTCTCTATTGGCTACATCGTAGACGGAGAAAACTATAGACAAATTGATAGCATCTGTTTCATTCACACAAGAGTAAGAAGGAGTTATGCCTTTAACGTGTACAGAAACGGGACAGTATGACAATATTTTCTGTTTCGCGATGCGTGCCGGTTTTTCAAGGTCAGCACAGTACTGTGCTAAACAAAATTGACAGTTGAGAGTCGCTTGCTTAAAACGCCTTTTACACGGTCGAGTTCGGGTCAGCCGCCCAACTCAACTACGTTCACGCCATACTTGGTTGAGTAGACGCCAAAATTGATCGTGTGGTCGTTGGTCGGATAACCAAATTAAGTTGACATCCGCATTTCCTTCGGATACCTCACAAATAGAAAAAATAAATATGGATATTGATGATTTTTTTGTTTAGCCTGTAGTTTGTTACTGCTGGGCAAAGGCCTTCCTCAATTCCTTCCAACAATGTCTATCAAGAGCCGTTTGCCACCAGCCCCCTCAGAAGTCATGGAGATTATTTTATTTATTTAAAAATGTATGTGAATAGCTACAGAATGTCTGGTTATCTGAGGCAATGTATGAAATAAGTTAAATACAGATATTACAATAAATATCTTCTATTTTATGCATTATACTTAAGCGTAATAAAATTATATATATTATTGTAGACTGAGTCACTAAACTACACACCTCGGACGACGCAAAAGAAATTGAAACAAACGCGACAACAGTCGGCTGAGCGGCTAAAAAAATTAAGAGCTCTTCGAGAAAAAAATCGGCGGTTGTTTAAGATAGTTGCAAATTTGCAACACGTGATCGCAGAACTCAAGCAAAGTCATTTATAACAGAAGGAGACGGAGAGTTATTGCATGACATTGATCCTGTTAATAAAGATTTTTTTAGAAATATTTCAATCCTACAAAAAGCGGAAAGAAATTTTCTCTAGCATTGCGGAAATTTGCACGGTGCCTAAATTTCATGGGTTATTCCCAGTTGCCCCCACTATCAACGCCACCACTGGTGACAAATGGGATTTCTTTCCATAAAATGTCCCATTTGCCACCAGTGGTGGCGTCTCCAGTGGTGGCAATTGGGAATGGCCACTCATTTTTTTCCCAGTTGCCTCCAGTGGTGACAAATGGAAAAAATAAATTGATACGCCTCCATACTAGTACGGTACACAAAACGAGAGAAATAAAACATTGCACAGACTAATCAACGCTTTATTCACAATAATTTACCTACATAGTCTCTACTAAAGATGTTACAGATTTACACTTATGTATATATTCACAATAATTGACGTTTTGTAATATTTTAACTTACTAGCTATTATTTTCAATTGTTTTCCAAGATGTAGGATTACGATAAGTTACAAAAAATATAGGTACCTACCTACTTCCTTTTTATAATATCACAGATGGTTTTAAATTTATTTCGCAATAATTGATTTCATATATTTGTTTGATTTTGGTATATATACTTTAAAAAAATAGCGTAACTTTCGCGCTCCTATCCTGTCGAACAACCCCCTCCACGTGCTGTTCTCAGTTCATAGACCAGTGACGTAACATTATCAGTATATTGCCAACAATGTCAGGGTCAAGTGCGTCGTGCAGTTCTGGTGCAATTTCGTTAGTTTACATAAAACGACGTCACGGAACTATACTGCTTCGCGCAGGATTCCAATATCATACCAAAAGGAAACACAAAAGTGGGTTAACAGTATGGGAATGCACCAAACGAAAAAACAACTGTAAAGGAATAATTAAGATCAAAGTAAGATTTCAGCTTTTGTTTGAAAATTATATATTTGTTACTTAGTTTTTAAGAGTATATTTATGTTTTCAAACGATGTATAAATTATTGGAAAACAATCAATACTTTTGAAGGCGCTCAGATTTATAACAAAGTACCCTCAACTAAAAAAAAAACTCATTGAACATATTCAAAAATAATCTTGCTCAACACATGGTATCTAATAAATTCGTGACTAAACTGAACAGTAAACGTTAAATATGAATGTTCCTTTTGCTATACTAACTAGATATACGAAATCTCTAAAATCCTCACTATTATTAAAAATTTTAAAGTGAGTTTGTGGTTTGCTTGTTTATATAAATAAATAAATATAAACAATTAGTAATATAGATAAATGAATATTAAAGAGTACTTTAATGAATAAACTCATTCCAATACAAAAAAGAAAACAAACGGCCATTTTGTGCACATTTGTACTTTTTGTTAATATTAATATTGATAAGTCAAATGAATTGTTTTTATTTATTTTGCAACTAAAATAAATAATAACAATAATAATATCTCCGGACAACTCACACACGGGCATCTGATTCCAAACTAAGCAGAGCTTGTATTATGGTAACCAGATAACTGATAAACATACTTATATATTTTTAAATACATACATAAATTAGATAAATAACACCCAGAAACAGAACAAATAATCATGCTCATCACACTAAGATTTGTCCTGGGTGGGAATCGAACCCACGACCTCCGCTTTAAATATTTTGATACACTTAATTTTTTCTGTATTTTAGGATAACAATGTTCTTCATGAAACCAGGCACTCCTGTACCCCAGACTTTTTAAAAAATGAAGTTGATGAGCGACTATATAACTGCAAACAACAAATTACTAAAGAAAACTACCCAGCTGTACCGCAAGCTTACAATGATATGGTCGGCTCATTTCAGTCTTCCGGATTGGATTTGATATGTAAAATACCGAACTTTCAGAGTGTAAAATCACCTCTTTATAGATTTAGAAACACAGCAGCTGGAGTAACACTCCTAAAATCAAGCGAAGGAGTGAAAGTTCAAATCCCCTCGAAATTTGATGATTTTGTATTAGCCGATTTTAGTGATGGTGACAACCGTATAATAGCATTTTGCACTAAAAAGGCAAAAAAGATGATGACCGAAGTTAATTATTTCTATAGCGATGGAACTTTTAAAAGTTGCCCCTCACCGTTTGTGCAGCTATACAGTATTCATGGAGACTTGGGAAGTACTGTGAACAACACGAATATAGTGCCGCTTGTGTACGCACTTATGAGTGACAAGAAGATGAATTCATACATTATTTTATTTTCTTTAATCAAATCCCAAATACCTGAGTGGAATCCAAAGAAATATAAAACAGATTATGAAATAGCAGCAATGAGTGCTATAACGACTGTGTTTCCATCTGTAAATATAAGTGGATGTTATTATCATTTTAATAAATCTATTTGGGAGAAGGGTCGTAAGCTTGGAATAACTAAATCTAATGATGAAAATAAAATAAGAGAAGTGGCATTAAGCGCAGTTTTGCCACTGTTGCCGCCGAATGAAATTCAAAATGGATGGAACTATATAACTCGGCAGAATACACAAGAAGCCGACATTAAAAAGTTTAGAGATTACATGGAAACACAATGGATGATAGACAAGTACATTCATGTGTGGTGTGTATACGGTGAACAGCATCGAACAACGAACTTTTTAGATTCGTGGCATCATAAATTAAACCAAGCAGTAGGCAAAAAAAATCCTAATATTATACATTTTCTAAACACCTTGGTCAAGGATTCGGCATATTACAGTGTCTGTAAGAATATGATTTCAAATAAAATTAAAACAAGGAAGAAAAATTATGTACTCAATGACGAGTTCATCCAAGATATTCAAATGGAGTTCTTGCATGGAAATATGACAGTGGGCCATTGTTTAGAAACTTTAAGACGCTAATTTTTGATAAAAATAGTACCTAAATGGAAAAAATATGTAAAATTAATTATTGTATATTTCTTTTTTTCATATCTGTGATATGAAAAAAAGAAATATAATTTATTGTAAATACTGCATTGATTAATCTGTGATAGACAACAATTGAGTAAAATAATAGCTGGTAAGTTAGAATATTATGAAACGTCAATTATTGTGAATAATATACTGATCTGTGATAAATAATAATAAGAAAGTTAATCACTGAAGCTTGTAACTTTGTGATAAAACCGTAGGAATTACAGGAGTACGTATTAAAATTGTACTTGTCTGATTTATTTGATGTGAATTAGAAAATTCGAAGTAAATGATAGTGTAATTTTGTATACATAAGTGTAAATCTGTAACATCCTTAGTAGAGACTATGTAGGTAAATTATTGTGAATAAAGCGTTGATTAGTCTGTGCAATGTTTTATTTCTCTCGTTTTGTGTACCGTACTAGTATGGAGGCGTATCAATTTATTTTTTCCATTTGTCACCACTGGAGGCAACTGGGAAAAAAATGAGTGGCCATTCCCAATTGCCACCACTGGAGACGCCACCACTGGTGGCAAATGGGACATTTTATGGAAAGAAATCCCATTTGTCACCAGTGGTGGCGTTGATAGTGGGGGCAACTGGGAATAACCCAATTTCATAAGCCCAAGAGCATATAAATATGTCAGGCAGCAATTCAAAATTTGTTTACCTCATCCATCCACTTTAACAACATGGTACAAAAGTGTTGATGCTAGTCCCGGATGCACTACAGAATCATTAGAATGTATCAAAGTATTAGCTAAACGGAAGGAAAAACAACTGTACTGTGCTGTTACTATGGACGAGATGGCTATCAGAAGGCATGTGCATTGGGATGGTAAAAAATGCATTGGTTTGGTTGATTATGGGGAAGCTTTAGATGGTCACAGCATTGCTGAGGCCAAAAAGGCGATAGTATTTATGGTAACGTCTATCAGTGATGGGTGGAAAATCCCAATCGGGTATTTTTTAATAAACGGGTGCATTGGAGAGCAGAAGGCTAATTTGGTAACTCAATTATGCAATTTGTTATTTGATTGTGGCATTACAGTATCATCGTTGACTTTTGATGGGTGCCCTTCCAATTTTTCAATGGCAAAAATTTCGCTTTGCTATTTAACTCACTTAAAAATATAGCGCCATTTTTGTAATTAACGGACATGAGATAGTTAATATACCAGACCCCGCTCATATGTTGAAATTAGTAAGAAATACTCTTGGTCAATAAAAAAGAACTTACCAATGCACAGCAAGAAAAATATTCATTGCAATTTATCGAGAAATTGAATGAATTACAAGGTAATGCAGGTTTCCACTTAGCAAACTGTCTCAGAACACAACATTAATTTTACAAAATAAATAATGAAAGTAAAATTAGCTGCGCAAACATTTAGTAATTCCGTAGCTATTGTGGTACAGTTATGTGACCAGATTTTAAAATTGCCAGATTTTTCAGGATCAAATGCCACAGTTGAATTTATAACTACAATAAATAATTTGTTTGAGCCGAACTCATAACGCTTACTGTTTAAAGAAACCAATTTGTGAAAAAAAGGCAGGGAGATCCTTGAATATCTAGATCAAGTTTCGATTTACCTTAAAGGATTGAAATTAATGGGCAAATCGATACTATCGGCGAACAGAAGGGTAGTTTTTTTGTCTTTCTTATTTGCATAAATAGCCTTAAAAAGATGTATTCTGATTATATAATAAAAAATAAATTAAAATTCCTGCCGTTTTATAAATTAAGTCAGGATCATTTAGAGTGTTTTTAGTTCGGTTAGATCAAAAGGTGGTTTTAACAACAACCCAACTGCCTTCCAGTTCAAAGGCGCCTATAAGAGACTCGTTGTCCATGGCGAGATTAAAAACATAGAATCAGGAAATTGTATTCCCCTGGAGGAAATAAAGATTTTAACTCATACAGAAATAAAATATGAATCAAAAATCAATAAGTATACGAATCAGAATGTTATGAATATAGATAATTTAGATCCAGAACATCTTAGCTGTAACATTGACGACGATTATGATTATTTAGCTGATCCAAGTAAACTGACTATGTTCACAGAGGAAATTATACAGTACATAGGTAGCTTCGTGGTTAAAAAAAATTAAGAAAACTTTAAAATTCGAGGTATGTCTGCTGGCACTTGTCAGTTATAAATATGCGGGGCTAACACTATATAAAGATAAGGGAGGCCTTAATTATCCATCTCAAGATGTAATTAAAATTTGTACGTTGGCTGAGAAAATACTGAGGAAACATTTACATACGGGAATTTAATTTTTTGCGTTTTTTTCCCGCCTATATTTTTTTTATGCTACGACTGACACTTCCTACTTTAAAGGGGTGCCAAAATGTGTTTATGTCTGATCATTTTCATAGTCAGCCACTTATTGGTAATCACCGCATTCTACTAATTAAAGCAATAGCAGCTCGATACTTAGAAGTTCAAATATATCATGGCGCAAAAGCATTTGAACCATAAGAAAAATAAGAAATATTCACAATAACTGGTTTTGTTTAGTGGGCAGTAATATATCTTGTGTATTATCAGGGTTGGGCAGTATTGAAATTACTTGCAACACTTCTTTATGAATCGTTCTATCTCATGTGGCCACGCGCACTATTCGTCTATAGTTTTCTCTGTCTACGGGCTACATAGAATACTGGCGATTCTGTCGACATTATCAAAATTAGTGAATTGATACGCAGTTAGTCAAATGACTGAAAGGCTAGAACAACAGTAATATGTATTAGTAAACATAATAGTAGGTTCGAAACCAAAGATATGTTGAAATATTGAAGAATTAAACGAGATAAAACATTACAAACAGATTTGTAGAACACAGGATAGGAAGGTTTTGCTAAGGGACATGAATTTGTATATGATATTTTATGTACTTATTTAACTTATTTATCTAAAAGATTGACATCAGAATACTTACATAAAAAACACATTGTTGAATTTATAATTAACAAATGATCGAGACTATCTCCTATTAGGGCACTTCTCGCTGTAATGGTCCTAGGTATATTATTTTTTATTTACAGCAGACATCTCTACAATAGTATTTATAAAATCTATTGTCTGGTAGCAACATTATCAGAAATGTCTTGTAATGTTTGTAGATTTTCTTTCAAACCAAAAGTCTTTAATTGTTGCTGTCTGTCCGTATTTCTCTAAATTATTATTATTCCTTTCGTAGTTTATTTCACATAATTAAATAGGGCACCGAATACTGCGTAAATTCACTATATGCTAACGTCTGCGACATATGCACGCACTTTTTTTTAAATGTTGCCGTAGTAAATATATAGCTAAAAAGGCTAGATTACGATACTGTTTACTTTTTACTTGAACAAAAAAGTTTTATGTCAATAATTGGTTTGTTGCTGTCAAATACATAATATACGTATTTATACGTATATACCTATTATCATAGATAAGATACTATAATATACTCCCACAGTCCCACTATATAATCGTTCGTATTCTGTGGTTGCGGGAAATAAATATTATAAACGCGAATGTGAATCTTTCTGACTTTACTGTGTATGTTTTGAAACGAATAATTAACGTCTTATCAACAATAAGTAACCTTAAGTGGTTCACATTAATTAAGGTTACTAAAACAGTGCCTATTTACGCGACCGGTAACCTCAAGTCTAAATGAGGAAAATGAGCGAAACATCATGTTACATCCTCGACAATGGAGGCTACGCAGCCAAAGTGGGGTACTCCAATATGACCCCCAAGATAGTACCCAACTGCATTATGAAGGCAAAATCAGAAAGACGACGCCCATTCGTAGGCTCACAAATCGACGAATGCAGAGATGCATCAGGTCTTTTCTACATACTGCCGTTTCAAAAAGGTTTTCTTATCAATTGGGACACTCAAAAAACAGTCTGGGACTACATGTTTAGTAAAGAATGTTGTCCTGTAAACTTTAACGAGACGCCGCTCATTTTAACTGAACCTCTATTCAACTTTGCGTCAATACAGGAAGCCATGACAGAAATTTTCTTTGAAGAATACGAATGTCAGTCGTTATTACGGATAAACGCGACCGATTTGGCCGATTACAACTATCGGAAGTGCCACAATAACCAATGCACCGTTGTTGTTGATACGGGTTATAGTTTTACGCACGTCGTCCCATATATAAAAGGGAAAAAGTACAGAGAAGGAATAAGGAGGATAGATGTTGGCGGGAAAGTGCTTACAAACCATTTGAAAGAGATTTTATCCTATAGGCAACTGAATGTTATGGATGAGACATATGTTATAAACCAAGTTAAAGAGGACTCATGTTTTGTTTCACAGGATTTCATGAGCGATATGGATATAGCCCGAAAGAAAGGTAGGTAAAGAAACATGAATAATACATCAAAAGCAGGAATACAGTCACAATAAAAAAAAGGATTGTGTCTATACCTGGAGGATTATCCAAAGAGGTTAAAATATACTGCCTTATTGTACAGTGACATGAGTATGAGCTCATATGTATGTTATTTACAATCATAAAAGATCTGAAAGAACAATAGCTAGTTAGCTATATTTGGAAAATCTATAGCCAAATTAACCCATGTCACAGTTGGACTAATATTACAGCCTTTATTGCAGTTTACTTCTTAAACAAGTTGTCTATGATTATCTTTCATGTAAGTTAAGTCATGTTCAGATAATTGGAATATTACATAAAGATTTTAAAGCAAATATTTGATCCCACATAATTGGGGACCTACCCATTGTTAGAGACCAGGCACATTTTCTCATACCTCACTATTATGGAAACAACCATAACAGAAAAAGAAACACCACTAATGCATCTTAATTAAAAAATTTGGCCACTGGGCCAATAAGACAAAAGGCCAGCAGTAGAGAGCTACACATGTTTCCTAGGAGGGTAGAGCTACCCCTCCTGTAAACTGCAGATTGCAGACCAGTCCAGTAGACTGCAATTAAATCTAATTCATTAAATATTACACATTTTTATTAACAAGTTTTATATTACAGTTATTTATATAAGTGAATAATATGCAAATATTTCTTCAGTATAGCAGTTCTACCTTTGAACAGAGATACTACTTACCTTTTAGAACATATTCATCACATTTGACTATTTGTCTCATGGCATATCATTGCACTTATGTAAGCATGTGAGCCTATTTGTCGCATTGCACTTATGTAAGTATGTGTGCCTATTAGGGATCTCAGGATCACACACCTGCTTTACATACTTGAACTATGTACAAGCCAGATAGGTCAGGCATAGTCATAAGAGGTTTCTTTGTGGAAGTTCTTAGTAACAGAGTAAGGGATGAATTATATTAGACCGGACCATGGCCGTGTACGTGGCCCGGATGGGGCACAGATTTGAAACGTTACATACATTTTGTATGAAGCAGTTTATATCACACAGTGCATGATCCGTATCCCGCCCGAGCCCGGACGACGCTCGTCTATACTACGGTTGTTGCACGGTCCCGCCCCATCCCCTCCACGTCCCGTTGTAATACGAACACTCTTCCGTGCTGCTTACGGACAGTGAGCGACGAATGTTTAGCAAGGGACCACGCACTTTCTTTTTATTTCACCGAAGCTCAGTTTGGACACAAAGGCCAATGCAAAATATTGACATGATTTACTTTTTTCCTAAAGCCAGAAATGAAACCTAGATTATATGTTTAGAGGACAATACGAGAGATCAATATAAAAAAGAACCAGATCTATCAACCGTAACCGAACGAAGATACATAGAAAAGTAGTAAGAAGTATTGCTATAATATTTTTGTCAGGCGTTACCTATTTTTTGTATGACACAATCATACATGATATTTTGAGGTTTCCATTGATAAAATATATTAAGTTGGTTGTCACTGTTATTTTTTTTCACTGGCTATTTTTATCACTAAATCTAGTAAAATAATCTGGTAACCGGATCGGATAGGTCCACCACCACTATAGGATAGGTCTGCTTGGATATTTTTCTAAAAATTGAGTTTTAGTACCTAATACAAAACCAACAATAACACAAACTACTTAATCTATAACACGACAACTAAAACAGGTCACTTGGCCTCCATCTGCCGCCGCGCGCCACTTCTGTACTAAGCCCGGTAACGTACGCAGAAGTGGAGGATGCGGAATGACTCATTACTGTTGACGAGTAGTATTTACCAAAGGAAAACTTAAATTATTACACACTGATAATTTTTATTTAAGAAAAATAACGCCTGATAAAAATCAGTAGCAATCTATTAAACACTCTTTAACTTGGTTCAGATACGGTTGGTAGACCTAGTTCTTTCTGCTATTGATTTCTCATACAGTCTTCTAACACATGCAAGAAAAACAAAACATGCCAGCTATGTATGGCAAAAGTTGCATTGCCCTTTGTGATACGTAAACAAAGAATTTTTTGTTGCAACATTGTTGCATGTCTGCGGATAATGGACGATGAAAAATTTATTGAACATGTCCGAAAATTAGAATCGAACTTTCGGGCTTTAGCTCATTTAGTAAAATATCAAAGTTTTCTTTGGAAATTCTAAAATATCCAAAGAATTTATCTTCATTGTCATTACTCTTCTTACTCCTTGCATCTGCTCCCTCTTCATCAATAGCTATCGCAATAGCAGCCATCTCCGGTAGAGAAAACTCCATTATTTTTAAATTAGGAATTATTCACTTCACTACGCTACATTGAAGCGACCGTGGCAGCTTATAACCCGTTTAACACTCGGTGTAATATAATCGTACAGCACGGACGGGCTCCGCTCCGGCCCCGGCCCGGTCTAATATAATTCATCCCTTAGGCTATGTACCTGATAGACAACAATGCATTTACACATTATAAAAAGCAACATGACTAGTACATTTTAGCTGATCTCATTAGTGATATAGGTGTGAGCCTACACAAATATGCACAAATACATCTCAAGCATACATACAATGTTGATACGACAAAGGACTTTGAAAACTTACGATAATGTTTTTCTTGTTACTTATTACCCTACTTTTGGCTAACAATCTATTAGAGCAAAAATAATTACTGTTAACTTTGCCTACTTAGATTCCTAAGTATCAGTACACTAATTGGTTTCTTATTTCAGGATCTGAAAATACTATAGTAAAAGATTATGTGCTGCCAGACTACACATCCATCCGCCGAGGTTACCTTCGCGACATCGTCAGACCAGACGAAGACTTGGAACAACAAACCCTAAGACTGAACAATGAAAGATTCTCCATCCCAGAACTACTGTTCCACCCCTCTGATGTAGGAATTCCACAAATGGGCATTGCAGAAGCAATAATGCACTCAATTAGTGCATGTCCAGAAGAACACATGGAAAGTTTATTAGGTAATATAATTATATACGGTGGCAACACTTTATTCCAAGGCTTCCGAGACAGACTTTACGACGAAGTGAGGTCATTGGCCTTGGACCATTTTGACGTTAGTGTCAGAATGGCGGACAACCCGTTGACATATGCGTGGGAAGGCGGTAAAAAAATATTTCGTGATCCAGATTTTTATTCGTTCTGTGTGACTAGGGAAGAGTATGAGGAAGAAGGAAAATCGTTAGCATTCGAAAGATTCGATATTTAACGGCGGAAACGAGCGAGAAAGTCCACAGAATAGGACCTCTCGCTCGCTAAAATTTGGTTGATCAATCGGCAGTGTGGACAATTGATAGTGCGTGATGGTTAACTATAAGAATATTTTATTAACCTTTTGAACGCCACGCCATAACGGCACCTCCATGTCCTGTACGCCAAGCCCAAAAATCGATATATTAGGTATATATTGCTTTTTATGATCAAATATTTGAGTAACTAATATGCAATTTTGTTTGCTGTGTACAATTAAGTAATAATTGGGGATTTAATTTTTAAGTTGTATCAATAAAACACAGAAAAGTAATGATTTAATATGTTTATTTTGTATTTTTCTGTGCCCTCTTTTTTGTCGAGTATAAACGACGTTGGCGCACAGGGCACGCTTGCGCATATCAAATATAGCCGACATTGGCGTTCAAAAGGTTAACGAAACACTTAATGTCAACTATTATTGTAGCAATAAATAATTTACTTACATGGTGATTTTATTTAGTTATACATTATGATTACGTCATGATTTCATTTGGATTACATCTTATAAAGACTAACAGCTGCATATTCACGAAGAAGTATACATATTTTGCAACTTGCCAGCTGTTTTTATTAGCTCCATGTAAGGGCGCGGTCAGCTTTAAGTACAGGACGCTGGTTCCAGCTCCTACAGCACGTAGAAGGAATCCTAGAAACACTGACTGGAACTCCTTTAGGAGTGACCTCAGAATAGATCTGGAGGATTCTAAGGGTAAGCTTAATTCTATACTAGACATAGAGTTTACAGCAGACAAATTGGTCCAGATTGGAATACGGCCTGGACTAGTAACTGTCCTGAAAGGAAACTTGGCCCAAGAGGGTACCGTGGTGGACGCCAGAGTTGGTCAAGCTGCGGTTAGAAGCCAGGCGAGCGTTCAACAATGCTAGGACCAGCAGAGACTATAGTAGTTACGCTCGCTGTTTGACCAACTACAACAAAGCTGTGCAAAAAGCCAAACGGAAGGCTTGGAGAGCCCACTGTGAGAACATCAGTACTATTCCTGAAATTCCCCCTCCACGGGCTACAATGTGCTTACCAGTCGGAAAAATCCACTGAAACGACACTGCATTTTGTGGTAAATAAGGCAGAACATGCATTAGATAACAGGAAATTATGCATTGCTGCATTCCTGGATATTGAAGGAGCTTTCGATCGGACCACCTTTGATGCCATTAGTGTTGCATCGGAAAATCACGGCATAGAGCCAACCATTTGCAAGTGGATCGATTGTATGTTCAGGGGAAGTATTATTAGGTCTGAGTTGTTAGGAGATGAAATGATTGCAACGACCACCAAAGGCTGCCCTCAGGGTGGAGTACTGTCACCACTCTTATGGTGCTTGGTGGTTAATTCACTCTTAGAACAACTCAACAAAGGTCCGTACTTAACGGTCGGATATGCGGATGACTTGGTGATACTCGTCAATGGAGAATTTCCGAGCACAGTATCCAGTCTCATGCAGAGGGCCCTGATTATGGTAGAAAAATGGTGCAGTAGTAACCATTTATCGATCAACCCAGGGAAAACTACTGTTGTGCCGTTTACTAGGAAGAGGGATCTGACAGGGTTGGGAACTCTATCCATGTATGGTACACAGCTACAATGGTCCACGGAGGTGAAGTATCTAGGCATGACCCTGGATAGCATATTGATTACTATTAAATATATTATAGATTTAATAAAAATTGAAATGCATGCTGTATTCACCTATTATTAGTTATGCAATTAGTTTTAAACCTATAAATTGTATTATACTGTGTAAATGAATTTTTGTATATAACTGTTGGTGAATCAAATAAATAAATAGCACGCTAACGTGGAAACCTCATGTAGACAAAGCCATAGTGAAGGCCCAGCGGGTCGTCGGCATAATTCGTTCTACTTATAGGAAGACCTGGGGCCTGAAGCCCAAGGTCATCAAGTGGCTATACACGATGATGATAAGACCCATACTCACATATGGAAGCATTGTCTGGTGGCCAAGAACTAAACTAGCAACTTGCAGGAAAGCGCTGTATAAGGTGCAGCGATTGGCCTGCATGGCTATAACAGGGGCGTTCCCGACTACGCCAACGGCTGCGTTAGAGATCCTGCTGGACCTAACGCCGCTAAACATTGTTGTGGAGTTAGAGGCGATGAAGGCGCTACATAGACTATCTGTGCATGGGCTGTGGAGCGTCAACATGCCGGTAACTCGACACACAAAACTGGAGATTTCAAAGGATCTCAAAGAGATTATCAGCGTGGGATGCGACAAAGTGCAACCAATGCACATATTCAAAAATGAATTTTAAAATAAAGGTCCCCACAAGGGACGAATGGAGACAAGGTCTACAATCCCCTAACAAGGGTTGTCTCATCTGGTACACCGATGGTTCCAAAATGGAAACAGGATCAGGCGCTGGTATTTATGCCAACGACTGCAAGGTGAGCCAAAGCATAGGCAAATATGCAACGGTCTTCCAGGCGGAAACCTATGCTATAATTGCCTGCGCGCAGGAGAATATCAACCAAAATGTCACTGACAAGACTGTTTATATTCTGTGACAGTCAAGCTGCTCTTAAGGCTCTGAACTCCTGTAAGGTGGATGCCGGACTGGTCCTGAACTGTGTTAAAGCCCTTAACAAACTTGGCAGGAAAAACACAGTCAGGCTGGTGTGGGTTCCGGGGCATGCAGGTGTGCAGGGTAATGAGGAGGCTGATGAATTACCCAGGAAGGGCTCGGAGCAACTACTTGTTGGCCCCGAGCCATTCGTAGGACTCTGAGAGTACCGTCAAGGCAGCTATGAATGCACATGGCAATGATAAACACAGGCTGGAGTGGATGGCCCTTAGGGGTCTGGAACACTCCAAGAAATTAATTGCATACAGAGCCACGGGCTTCACCCGGAAGTTCTGCGGGTACAACAAGGGCCAAATACGCCTGCTCACAGGAGCGTTCACTGGTCATTTTGGCACCAACGACTTCCTGTGCAGATTAGGTTTGGCAAACAATTTGATCTGCAGAGCCTGTCGTGAACAGGACGAGTCCATATAACACCTACTGTGTGAATGTTACGCATTGGCTGGACTAAGGATGGGTCTGATGGGATTGGCATATCCGAGCCCTGAAGACTTCAGGCTTCTCTCTCTGAAGTGTACGCTGCGACTGATGCAGTACATTCATAGGGAGATAGCTCAGGGATAGATCTCGGGGCCGACACAAAAGATCCCACTGGGTCGAAGTGTCGCCGGTCTACACTGACTGGCCCCCGTAACAAGATAAGATAAGGGCGCGGTCAAACAGCGAGCTTTTAACTATTAACTAATAAACATTTAATACCTCACGAAGAATACATACAATTGCCATTTGATTTACTTATCATATTATTATTGGAGAACCTGTGTGGTATTGTTGAGAGTTTGGGAAATACTCTAGATGTCAATATTAATACCTCAAGCATTAGGGATATCTACAGGATTAACGCCAAGGACAACACAAGCCCGATTATTGTTGACTTTACGTCTGTGCTATTGAAAGAGAAGTTTATTAAGAGTGTTAAGAAATTTAATCAGTCTAAAACTATAACTGCAAAACTTAATACCACACATGTTAACGCCCAATATCATCCAAAACCTATATATGCAACTCTCACGCAAAAATCTCACAGGCTATTTTATTTAGCAAGAACATTACAAAAACGTCACAAATACATGTTTTGTTGGACCACTAACGGTATTATTTATCTAAAAAAAAATTTAGACTCCAGTCAGATGCGCATTACTTCTGAGTTGGATATAGATAAACTAAAGAATGCCATATGACTATTTTTAATGTTGATCTGCTATCCTTATGTTTTTGTTTTGCATGCTTACTTTTATTTTTGTTTTAATGGTTTGTGTAATGCCACTTACTTCAATTATACTGTGCAACTATTTATAGAAAGTACATTGTTTTATATTACACTGTATGTCAACACAATCACACCACACCTACACCCTACATCCGACATTACTCATTATGTTCTTAATGTTGCAATACTCATAACACTTTATTTCTCACTCACTCATCACACAATCCTCATGCCAACTCCACTAATAAAACGTACTCTTAGTACCGTAGTCATAACATTACAAAGCTTCACATATTTCTACCTGCATATTTCTATACATATATATCTATATATATATATATAATCAATGGCCATGTATTTGGGATAGTCGACTAACAACTATAAATTTAATTTATATTTATATTATACTTTAGAGAACCATAATAGTAAAATTGATCTCATACCATAAAGTTTGATCATAACACTCAAACGTCACTAAACAAAGAATTAGATGATTTAACTGTGGCGGACTCTAGTACCTGTAAGAAAAGAAAGAAAGAAAGAAAATGACTGTTCTAAATTAATATATGCTGGTAAGAAATCTTTGAATATGATTGCACAAAACATAAGAAGTATTCACAAAAACTTTACTGGATTACAGACTCTTATCGCACGGTCAGGAATTGACTGGGATCTTAACATTCTCACTGAGTGTTGGATTGCACACAATCAGTTTATGCTTGATAGTTAAATGCGATACCCAAACTGTAATACTCTGCATATATCGTTCTCCCGCTTTAAGGGACATTACTAAATTCATGGAATCGTTAAACAATATACTAATGACACTCTCATCTTACAGAAACATACTTCTTACAGGTGATATAAACATTGACATATCGACAACAACAACAGATACAAGGGCTGAAATTTATCTAAATCTTCTAGCTTCACATGGTATGCTGCCAGCATATTATATTCCTACACATTCACAGACTTGTCTTGACCACGCAATAGTCAAAACCAAGCTTCCAGTAACAAGTTTAGTAGCACATACAACTCTAACCGACCACTATAGTATCATTATTAGTCTCTGCCACAGTTCTCTCTCACGCTGTTATAATAAAATAATCAAACGCCTAGATTTTGCATCCCTTGACGAGAAACTTCGATTATTGAACTTTGATTACATCTATTCGCTAGATTGTCCTAATGATGCCGTTTCTTTTTTCCTTAACACACTTAACAGCACCATAAGTAACTGTTCTATAAACATTACTATCCCAAGACGCAAGCGTATAATTAAACCGTGGATTACACCAGGATTACTGCGATGCATGCGCAACCGGGAAAATCTACATCTTAAATATAAGCATCATCCAACTCCCAACAATAAAATCATCTATACACGGTACCGTAACTTTTGTAATAGCATTTTTAAAAAAGTTAAACAAGAATCTGACAAGGTTGAACTCGCTAAATGTAGAGGCAACACAAAAAAGATATGGAACAAAATCAAATCAATAACAAGCACCAACAGTCAGAAAACTCCACCCATAGATCTAATTGATAGAAATAATCCAATCAAATCTGTTAATGGGATTAATCAATTTTTTGTAAACATAGGTTTGTCATTGGTTAAATTTATCATAAGTGCTAACCCCACCGCCTTTAACTCGCCTTTACTGCAGTCTAGCCATTTTTCACTTGTTATACTTCCCACTGACATCCAAGAGATAGCAGCTATCATATCCTCCCTCAAAACTGATTGCGCATTAGGGATTCGTGATATTCCTGGTAGCATATTGAAAAGATATTTATATTTTTTAGTCGAGACCATTGTGCATATATGTAATACTTGCCTGTCCACGGGCATATTTGCCACGGAACTGAAAAAGTCACTTGTTCACCCAATTCACAAGAGTGGTAGTAGAGACTGTGTCAATAATTACCGTCCAATATCGAGCCTGCCAACTCTATCAAAGATCATCGAAAAGCTTATTAATAAACAATTGACTAAATTCCTAGAGTCAAAAAAACTTTTATCAGATAATCAATACGGTTTTCGTAATGGCAGATCGACTGTCGATGCAATTCATCAACTCCCGGATGCTATAGTCACCAAACTTGACGACAAGAAAAAAGTTCTAACGATATTTCTAGACTTGGCGAAGGCATTTGACAACGTCTCTGCGCCTCTCTTGTTGAAAAAACTCGAACGCCTTGGAATTCGTGGTACTCAACTGGAACTTTTCCGTAGCTATCTAAATAACCGAGTTCAATGTGTCAAAGTCGAGGAGTGGATAAGTGATGAATGTGGCGTTAATATTGGTATTCCTCAAGGGAGCATTTTGGGGCCTACCCTCTTTTTAATTTATATTAATGACCTCTGTCAGCTAAAGCTTTCAAATGGTAACATCATCACATTTGCGGATGATACAGCACTTCTCTTCTATGGTGATAACTGGGAGGAGGTGTTTCACTTTGCGCAAATTGGTTTCACACAGGTGAAAAGTTGGCTCAACGACAATTTACTCACATTAAATACAGACAAAACCAAATACATCACATTCTCCCTGTCACATACACACCTCAAACATGACTCATCTCTAAACATTACAGCCCATTCATGCAACAATGATGCATATAATACTTGCACATGCACATGCCCTAAAATTGAAAGTACTGACTCAGTCAAGTATCTTGGTGTAACTATTGACAAACACTTGTCCTTTAGTTTGCACATCGATCTCCTGACTAAACGGATAAGAAAGCTTATTTATATATTTAAAAACCTTCGACACGTTGCTGATACGACAATTCTCAGGACTGTGTACCTTTCCTTATGCCAGTCGTTACTATCATATTGTATCACTACATGGGGTGGAGCCTCTAAAATCCATATGATTAAATTAGAACGTGCACAAAGAGCGGTACTTAAGGTAGCCCATTGCCTTCCTTTCTTTCATCCGACTTCTGAACTTTATACAAAGTGCGAGGTGCTTACAGTTCGGCAACTATTTGTGATCCACACTATCTTGCGCAAACATTCCCACATACACTACAACCCAAACTTATACTCCCATAAACGCAATAAAACTAAGGTATGTTCATCAAAATTATTCAAAACTAGTCTTTCGCATCGTAACTATTCTTTTCTTAGCAATTATTTATACAATAAAATGAATGCTATTGCGAACATCTATCCTCTGACAAAAGTGAAGTGTAAACAAGTCCTAACCTCGTATCTTTTAAAGAATAATAATTACGAGTATACGGAAAACCTCCTAATCGTCCCCAAATAAAAATGAGGCATATCTCATCACCTGCACATACAAACTCACATGCTCTCGCGCGCACACGTTCACACGCACACACACACCCACACACACACACGCACACACGCACACTCACACACACACACACACACACATACATTTAGTTACTGATATACTATATGCTATTCCACTATTAAAAGAATAGTTTAGTAATACTTATATTGTTTTAGGGGGCCTGGTAATCTGTGTGACAGGGTTTCCTAGTGCATATACCAGTCTCCCACAAGGGTCTTTTGTTATTTATTTAAGTATTTTAATCGTAGTTTTAAGTTACCTTTGTGGAAGAGAGAAAATAAATCTTTATTATTATTATTATTATTATTTACTGCGCTCGAGCGAAATGGCAATAAAGTAAGTGATCGTCTCGCCACTTCTGCCGCTGAGTATTGTGGTTCAAATTAACTAGGTAATTAGCTTTTGCCTGCGGCTTCGATCAGGAACGGTACTTTTTTTGTAGACTAGGTACTATTTGTCCTTTTCTGTGTTCTTGACAACGTGTATGCAAAATTTCATAAGGATTGATCGAGTAATGGCGTGAAAGCGTAACATACAAACTCACATTCGTATTTATAATTTTAGATAAGATATGTAATAATATACTTATATGAACAAGTGAGAAACGGCCATGAATTGCCGTAATTCTTAGAGTTCGAAAAAATGGTATCACGTGACCTTGAAGTCAGGGGTCAAAGGTTATAGTCATTCCGGGGTATATCGACTATGCTGAGTCGAATGGCGTTGACTGCGAACCTAGCTCTTACGGTTCTTGAGTTGAAAAATGGTATCACGTGACTTTGAGGTCAGGGATCAAAGGTTATAGTCATTCCGGGGTATATCGACTATGATGAGTCGAATGGCTTTAACCGCGAGTCACTAGCTCTTACGGTTCTTGAGTTGAAAGATGGTATCACGTGGCCTTGAGGTCAGATGTCAAAGGTCAGTCATTTCGGAGGTATATCGACTATGCTACGTCGAATAGCGTTGACTGCGAGTCTAGCTCTTACGGTTCTTGGGTTGAAAATTGAATAACAGACGGACGGACAAAGCTGTTGTATAAGAGTTTTTTCGAACTCTAAAAAGGTAGACCCGCCTAATTCTGAGGTATGCCATAAAAAGAAAATTGTTCATCTTATTTATTAAACAGTATCTAATATCACCGCCTTCGCAGGTTCAACCGTTGTTCATAAATTAAACATGTACTACTGAACAACTGATTTCTTTCTTATCGTAACCTACGCTATATCTGGATCCGCATCACATCGGCGTTGATTATCGCGGATGCAGATGTCCAAATTTATACGGTAGCTCCGGCATTGCGGAAGCGCATGCGAATATTCGCAACACCCCTGGAATGTATTACTAAACTGCTGTTTTGGACTTGACCAAATACAAAAAGGCCAACTGAAAACTATCCTGTGTCGACAAATGTATCATTTCATTTTTCCCCTCATAATATTCACCATGTAAACCAACCTATTAATTACATAAGCGCACAGACGCGACGGCGGGCAATCGAACGAGTTTTACGGCTCAAATATGCGTCAGTGGCACTTGAACATACTCCTTCAGGACTCGTATATGTGATCGAGGCATTCGGGAATATCAATTCCTAAGTGGATTAATTAGTCAGGGGCCAATGCATGTAACCTGTTTGGATGATTTAAGAGTACCTACGTTATATCATTAACAATGCAGTTTTATATAAGCACAAATATTTGTAGGTAAATCTATACTTGATGTTAAATTCAATTAAGTAATATCGTTTTCAAAAGGGCTAAAATTACAAATAGCACTAAATAGTTTATGGTACCTACTTTATATTCGATTTGAATAATGCTTAATAACAAGACTTCTCCTTCGCCAACAATTAATATTTTGCAGCATCATCTACCTAACTAAAATACATGGTGGGTACAAGCAGGAACACACAAATTAGATAAATGACAAAAAAAAAACCGTACCTACAATATATTATAGCGAGAAGTCTAGAACCAACGGCAACCAAATTCCGCTCACGTTCCAAGTATCAGCGCGATGAGTAGTACTTATTATTTTCTAAATAGTAAACAGGCCTTTTCAGGCTAATCTACCACAAACTGCGTGAATGATAAACGGGCATTAGAAACACATAGGAAAAAAAATATGATTTTCGAAATTTGAATTGCGCCGAAACTTGATTGACTTTTTCACTGTGACACTACGATCAACATTTCAAATTTATTGCAATAAATATTTCATCATGTTCCTAAATATAATTGCACGTAATATACAAAGGGGCATCAAAACGACGCCTGCGTTGCAAACAACGACATTTTCTCGTAATCTACAAAAATTTAAAAAAATGCAGTCTGATTTTCAACGTGATGATGGCCGCCCCGTTTACCTAAAAGGAGGTTTCTTTGACCGTGTGTTGTACGGAACTACGTTGGTCGCGTGTGCTGCCGGTCTATTTTTGAATATATTAACTATCTATGATCAAGCCAAACCACCTTCTTGGAGGAACATCTGTTAATTTCAATTTAAAATAAATTGGTTACGAGTTTATACGTTTTTTCTTAACTTTGTTTTGCTAGTGACAAGTACCTAGGTACGTAAATCTTTTGTAGATAGCTTTGTATAGTACACGAATAATATGGCATCTAGCAAATGTTAATCCATCCTGTTTGTTAACGTTCGTTGTCAAGTAATGTACGTACTGGCTAAAAGCGCGACGGCGAGCAGCCCAATCGTCTAACGACCGAGTAAACCGAACGCCTAGTCAAATACATTTCGCCAGCTATAGTCCTAGGTCCGATTTCGGTCTCGTGTCTCCCCTGACGGCTCCCCTCGGGGAGACATCAGGATTTTTAAAATCTTATTGTCTCCCCTAGGCGGGGGAGACTTCAGAACTTGCTAATAAATTATATTTTGAGTACTCGTGTATCCCCTGTCAAGCATTATATAATAACCATAAAAAAAATACCCGTCAAGCATGACGTACCTACTACTATCTCTACCTATTCACTTTTTGTCTCCTCAAACGAAGCTACCCAAGTGAGATCGCTTTTTTTAGCAGTAGGTATCTATATTCGTAAAAGCTCATGTCATCAATAAATCAGTTTGCTTATACGGGGCGTAACGGAAAGGATAAATATTTCAAGACTTATTTATTTTAAAAACTAATAAACGTACAATGTATTAACGCAGCTTTTCCAAAAAATGTCCAACACTGATTTCTTCGTGAATTAATTGTAATTGTGTGTTTAATATAAACGTGTCTCTTTCGGTCTGAACTTTCCTCCTTTTACTGGAATGTATGCCATCTTCAAAGTTAATGATTTCAACTTTGTTCATCGACATATCTTTTTCTAACACCGAAAACAGCTTTGCAATCGTCACATAATTCTTATTGATTTTTCGATTTATTTTTGAATGCCATCCTTCCGCAAAATTATTGGTTCGGTGGCGTTGATCGTAAATGCACCATTCCGTTATACATAGTTCATTTTTTAACCAGGTCTTTTCCATGTATTCTAAAAATGATTTTAATTTAATTTCATCTAATTCTTTAGACTGGTCTTTAATGTACTCATATCCCTCTAAGACCTTATGCCGCGGTAACAGTGGAAGCACTGCACACAAACCAACGATTCTCCGATGTAGTTTAGATTTAATGTGTTTATCCTTGGCCTTTCTCCATAAACAATTAATAAAGTGGTAGTGACACCTTTTGATAATAATATTTGGAAAAAAATCTCTTAAAGAATTGGTTAAACCCATTTCGAAATCAGCATGAAACTTATTGGGTTCCCAATCAGGAACACCTGCTTTAATGATGTCGTATACAATAAAATACGACTGCTCGGTCTTGTCGCTCATCAGAGCATATACTATGGGTATAATATTTGTAGTTTCAGCGGTGCTCCCTAGGTCACCATGTAATGCCAGTAATTGAGTAAATGGGCGAGGGACGCTCTTAAAAGTCGCATCTCCAAAATACTCTTTGAGTGTCCTTAATAGCCGCTTTCCTTCTTGTGAGCATAATACTATAATCCTTTTACTATCGGTTTTGTAGTCGCCTAATATTAACGGTTGATATTTTTTAGGGATCTCTACTTCACTAATATTATTATAGATTAATTTATTTACACTTAATTCCGATTTTCGTCTAGAGTAAATTGTAGTTTTGGTACTTTGGTAAGAGGGTATAGTCGTCAACATGTTAAGACCTCGATCATACAACGGTTCCATCAAATCTTCATATACTTTTTTTACAGGCTCCTCAACAGTAGCAGCAGCTTTATTTTTTATTTCTTGTAAAGTTAACGCAACCTCATTTCGAGCTTCGTTGGGCAAACATTTCATGAGAGTCGACTTATGTTCTGTTAATTTCAAAACTTGGCTATCCTGAAAATATTAATAATTTATTAAATACCTAGTACGAAACTTTAATTTATTTTTGACACTAGCGAAGAACGATCCAAGTTTGATTATTACTAAACTAGATAGATAGATAAATTGTCGAACTGAAGACGTAATATTAGACTGGCACCAATGATGTTATATACAATAAAGAGGACTGGCACTTATATAAAACTACTTACATTTAGGGTCACCGCTCCTGAGCATTTGTATTTCTTTTTGTTGCAGCAAACCCATCTTTCTGCATTATTAGAATACTTTTTGTGTATAGTATACTGGAACCCTTCAAGAATTAAAACATTCCCACCCTTTCTACGAACGAAATGAAACTTTCCATTCATTTTCTAATAAATATTAGTTTATATCCAGGATGCAATCAGAAGCAACACAAATGACAAACTTGACATTGAAAGATAACAGATTGTACTCAATTAGTCATGGTAAATAATACATAAATACTTATTTATTTGCAAGTGGCCAGTATGTATTAACATAACAGGGGATACACGAGTACTCAAAATATAATTTATTAGCAAGTTCTGATGTCTCCCCCGCCTAGGGGAGACAATAAGATTTTTAAAATCCTGATGTCTCCCCGAGGGGAGCCGTCAGGGGAGACACGAGACCGAAATCCTAGGTCCTAGATCCAAGGCGAAAAGATTCGATTCGATTTTCAAGTCTATATTTTTAGGAAAAAGATTCCGGCACTAGTTAAACAATCCTGTGTCGTGAGTAGTGATGTGCTGGCTGAGTAAAAATGTAGATACGGGTCCGGATACGGATCATTGGCGTCAAGATCCGCGAATACGGACACGGATACGGATCTTAACTTTCTTACTCAACCGGAGTCGCTGCATGTGACGTAATTAGAATAATCATTTAATTATAATCTTTGTAATATTTTTAATATTACAAAGATTTAAGTTTTGTCAAAAAATTGATCTTATAACTTTCTATAATAAATGTTATACAAAGATTTAAACTCAATTGATCTCATTATAGAGATATTTTAATTAATATTTTATAATAACTTCCTATATGTATATAGTAATTTATTGCTACCTGATCACCTACATATAGAATTGAATCTATGTATGTATTAAAAATGAATAAGGTAAATGATCCGTCAAAAGTGTAACGGATAGGGATACGGATACGCATTTTTTTCTCACACGGATATCCGCGGATACGGATACGGATATCCGGAACACCACTAGTCGTGAGAGACTTTATATGCGTTCTGTAAATGTTTGCGCTGTCTAAGGTGTAGCGCTTAGCCTGCATGGCTATAACAGGGGCATTCCCGACTACGCCAACGGCTGCGTTAGAGATCCTGCTGGACCTAACGCCGCTAAACATTGTTGTAGAGTTAGAGGCGATGAAGGCGCTACATAGACTATCTGTGCATGGGCTGTGGAGCGTCAACATGCCGGTAACTCGACACACAAAACTGGAGATTTCAAAGGATCTCAAAGAGATTATGAGCATGGGATGCGACAAAATGCAACCAATGCACATATTCAAAAAGAATTTTAAAATAAGACTAATAAGATCCCCACAAGGGACGAATGGAGACAAGATCTACAATCCCCTAACAAGGGTTGTCTCATCTGGTACACCAATGGCTCCAAAATGGTAACAGGATCAGGTGCTGTTTATGCCAACGACTGCAAGGTGAGCCAAAACATGGGCTAATATGCAACAGTCTTCCAGGCGGAAACCTATGCTATAATTGCCTGTGCGCAGGAGAATATCAACAAAAATGTCACTGAAAAAACTGTTTATATTCTCATTGACAGTCAAGCTGCTCTTATGGCTCTGAACTCCTGTAGGGTGGACTCCAGACTGGTCCTGAACTGTGTTACAGCCCTTAACAAACTTGGCAGGAAAAACACAGTCAGGCTGGTGTGGGTTCCGGAACATGCAGATGTGCAGGGTAATGAGGAGGCTGATGAATTAGCCAGGAAGGGCTCGGAGCAACTATTTGTTGGCCCCGAGCCATTCGTAGGACTCTTTGAGAGTACCGTCAAGGCAGCTATGAATGCATATGGCAATGATAAACACAGACTGGAGTGGATGGCCCTTAGGGATCTGGAACACTCCAAGAAATTCATTGCAAACAGAGCCACAGCCTTCACCCGGAAGTTTTGTGGGTACAACAAGGGCCAAATACGCCTGCTCACAGGAGCGTTCACTGGTCATTTTGGCACCATCGACTTCCTGTGCAGATTAGGTTTGGCAAACAATTTGATCTGCAGAGCCTGTCGTGAACAGGACGAGTCCATATAACACCTACTGTGTGAATGTTACGCATTGGCTGGACTAAGGATGGGTCTGATGGGATTGGCATATCCGAGCCCTGAAGACTTCAGGCTTCTCTCTCTGAAGTGTACGCTGCGACTGATGCAGTACATTCATAGGGAGATAGCTCAGGGATAGATCTCGGGGCCGACACAAAAGATCCCACTGGGTCGACCTTTCGCCGGTTTACACTGATTGGCCCCCGAAATAAGATAAGATAAGATAAGCAGGAATATTTACAGGATGTTTGACCAGATGCTACGTCTGGTAAAGACGCATTATGTAACCGCCCTCCTACTCTCAATAAACCATTCTCATCTAGAAACGGTGAGAGTGAGATCAGTGAACTTCTCTTTTTTACCCGTGCAACTTTCTTTAATTCTTGAGTTTTCCTTTCGTAGACTAAATTTTGATCGTATCTTATGTATTCTTCTAATATTTTGTTAAGTTCTGTTACTGTTAGGTACGTTTCTTTGCTTTCAAGGTTGTTTCTCTTTAAAAATCTTTTACAATATGCTAAAACTCTCATCATTCTCGATAGTGATGAAAACCTCTCCCATATAGGTTTGTCTTCAAGAGTAACATGACATGATGTTTTTATCTTTAGTGTTGTTTCCGGAATGTCATATCTAGCAAATTGATTTGTCAGTTCTTTTAGCCAATCAGGGCCATTCCACCATAAATCTTGAGAAGTTAATTCGCTTGCCTTAGTGCCCCGTGTTGTTATATCCGCTGGATTGTCAGCAGACTGGACATGACGCCATGCATCCTTGTCTAATGTTGGTGTGATCTCTGCAACTCTATTTGCAACAAATCTGCGCCACCGATTAGGTTGAGATTGTAGCCAGGACAGCGCGACCATAGAATCAGTCCATGTATAGATTTTATGTTTAGAGATCTTCAAAACATCCACTACATCAGCTATTAGTACTGCTAGTAATGCTGCTGCGCATACTTCTAGTCTTGGAACTGAGAGTTGCTTCAATGGGGCGACCTTAGTTCGAGACGCGATCATCGTCATATAGATTTTACCAGAATCATTCACCTTGAGGTAAGTAACCGCCGATTATGCGTGAGTGGATGCATCTGCAAAGCCATGCAATTCTATTTGTGTAATATTATTCAGCGTTGTTCTAAACCATCGTGGTATTGTAAGGTTTTGCAAATGCTTTAGCTCATCTCTATAGCTCATCCAATCTTCTCTTACATTAGGCGGTAGCTCATTATCCCAATCCAAGGTAAGTAACAATAACTTTTAATTTAAAATCTTGGCTGTAATAATAACCGGTGATAGCCAACCAAATAGATCAAATAGACGGGCTACGTCGAAAAGAACGGATCTATTCGTTATAGGACATCTTAGTTCAGGTAAATGCACTGTAATTTTAAATGTATCGTCTTTTCTATCCCATGTCAAACCAAAAATCTTTGCAATTTGATCTAGTTTGATGTGTATTTTATCTTTGGTAGGTCGATTTTCTTCTTCTAGATATCTCAAAACCTCTTCAGAATTGCTAGACCACTTTTGCACTTTAAAACCTCCTCTTCCTAGTATTGTTTTGATTTCTTTACACATTTTCTTTGTTTTGTCTATATTTTCATTCCCTAACATCAAATCGTCCATGTAAAACGACTTTTTGATTAGAGAAGCTGTATCAGGATATTGCAGAGCCTCGTCATCAGCTAATTGATTTAAGGTGCGCGTAGATGTTTGGTATTATGATAGTAGTACCAGACTCTAGGTGAGTCTCGGGATAAATAAATGAAATGCCGTTTTGGGTAAATGTTAATTTGTATTGTCAATTCACAGTACAACACTATGTTGCACGATAGGTTAACACAATTATAATGTCTAGAAGTTATGTATGCGTGTGCACCCGTGCCATCCAAACCCGAGACTGCCGCGGCTCGGGCAAACTCGCCATTCCTCGGTATCATAATAATATGTGGAGTCAGCAACCACAATATTCCACCCATTAAAAAAAATTAAAACATACTAGAAGTAAAAAGCAAAAAGGGAGAAACCACAATATTCCAACAATAAAAAAAAATTAAAACATCCTAGAAGTAAAAAGCAAAATGTTTTTTTTTTAATTTATTCATTCTATATATGTACATATTGACTCATGGTCACCCTATCATTACTACCTATAATATTAGAATGTGTTCGTTTACGAATGAAACTGCTGTCACAGGACTTGGTTGTTGTTACAATATTTAGCTGTAATATTATTACAGAAATTAAGGTTGGGTGCACACTGAGTTGTTAAATGTCTTACACTTACCACAACATAAAATTAATACATTTATATTGTTAAAATAATATGTTCTTTACACAATAAACATTAGTACACATTACGAGTTATGTCGGTTCCGTCGGTTTGGCGAAAAGCTTTTTGAACCTCCAGCTCTAACTTTCTCCATTGCCGAGATAACAGATTCGGTCACACTGCTTGAATAGTCTGGTACATTTCTTGATAACAGTTTTATAAATTATTTTTCAATAAACTCTTAGATTACACATTGCGGCTTAAATACATACACAAATATTATGCCAATTATTGCTTTCTAAATTTCTAATTGAAATCTAAATATATCCTTTTTTCACCCTATGGTTCAGTGGTTAAAAGGTTACTGCCAAGTCGGTCTACAGGTTTGATTCTTGTCTATTGACGTTTTCTTTTGCAGACATATGGCCTGTCCATGTCTATCTCGCTTGACGTATTAATCGCTATACTTTATTCTGAGGTCTAACAATAATAATTGTGGTTGTCGTTCTTATAACTCCGTATAAAATAGCTCAGTGGTCTTTAGGGTGAAATGTTTATATTGTTACGTGCTGGGTTCGACGGATAAGAATATAAACAATATTACCGACTAAAACACGTTTTATTCAAACACACAATTAAATTTAAAACACAACAAACACTATACCACACTTTTTCACTGTACTCCTTCAAATTCCGTAGTATTTCCGCTTCCGTTCGCTTCGATGAACACTTGATCGCTTACGATTGTAAACTGCCTTGGCGGTGCGCGTGCGCCCTATTTATACGCGGTTAAAGCGCTTCTAGAGCTTTCTAGCAACGCTGTACTCGGTATGTAAACAGTACGATGATTCGAGAAAGTACCAGCATTCTCTCTAAGATTCTCGTACCGTACTACGTAGTTCCGTAAGATGTCCATAGATGGCGGTGTAAATTATTAGACGGAACTGCCGAGTCTTTCCCACAATGCCGAGAGATGTCACTGGGCGTAACAATATTATCCTTATGCATTACGTGTTCTCGATCAAGTGGTTCGCAACCGATCAACATACCAAACCGATGACTCACTTTGTTTACCTCGTATGCCGTCATTATTATAGCTGATCACTAAACTGTTTTATTTACTTTACATCAGGCGAGCTCGTTTGCAAAACTTTAGACTATGAATAATTACATCTATTACAAATTGTTTTGTAGACTGTAACTACATCACTTCCACTACCGTTTCCAGGGTACCGGTCGGGACTGCCTGCCGGAGGAGCAGGGAGACCTCGGGAGGCCAGGAAATAATTGGATGTCATAAATAAAATAGGTTGTATTCAACCAATTTTTTTAAAATCACGTCTAAATTGTTTTATAACGTTGCGGGTCGGTACTGACCTTTAAAAAATACTTATGTGATATGACAGTAAAATTCTGCATACAAATTATCACCACGGTAATACCCGTAGCGTAAACTAGTAACACTAAAGTACGATGAAGTGCGCCAGTACTGCTTGGCCCGTAGACAGGCTATAGAAGAATCAGAACCAGTAGATCGACAATAGTCACCGTCTGATCCATACTCCCCTCCCTCATCCTGGTAAGGATCATCACTTGTTTCCGACTGATGCGATTGTCGGCATCCATCTAAAACAAAATAAAACAATACATTTACACATGATTTACACGTATAAATAGCCATCTTGATACAGGTTTTCCAGTCAATCATTAGAGTAAAAATATAATTGGTTATTCTACTACCTAATAAAAATAATGTATATATACTCACCGTTATCAATAACTTTTTACGTAATAAACTAACGGGCGCAAATCACTGCTCACAGCTTCTCCCGACCGTTCGCGGCGTGACACTACTTCAGTCTTCATAGAGTAGCACTACTTGTTGTGACACGAGCCGTTGAATAAGTACAATAACACACGGCTATAATCATAGTGTGCGTAAAAAGAATTCCTAAAAATCGTTTGCACACAAACATTTTCATTATATGTTTGTGTGCGTTCAAATGCTCGTACGCACATAAATAATGTGATACAACAGTAAGATCCATTCGCTGTGTGTATTCTTAAGAAATTCACCTGTAGAAGCCGTACTGTTTTCTACAGATAAAAAATAAATAACTGCGTAAATAACCCTACGGTTAACGCAGTTATTTCGTCGCATCAAGCAATTATTTATTTTACGGCGTGTGCCGTCCGTCCCGCAATGTGTTAAACACTGTAAAGTTTACACTACTGATTTTTAAATCAAAGGCAAAATAAAAATACAAGTATATTTACTTAAATAAATCACTAAGTAACACTTATGAACGCCAAAATTACTATAACGTAACTATACTATGAATTTACATTTACTTGTTGTCACGTTTTAGGGAATAGTACAGTCACTTAAGCCAATAAATTTGATCTGGAGGACATTATTAGTATTATATACATTGCTTATATAGACACACCTTTAGTCGCACATCCAAAATAACATTTTATTGCTCGGCATCTTATAAATAGTTTCGTCAATGATCCAATTTCGCAACGGCAATCAAGGTGCAGTAAAACAAGCAGTGTCGATCGTAATTAGCAGGAATAAGGATCCAAGAATAGGCAGGGAGGTTCAAACGTTTAAGGAAGATACAGGAGGTCAAGTAGATATAAAATTCACAGAATTCAAGAAAACGAAAGATAACATCAACGTTAAAGTTTAAAATTTTAAATTGACCCACGTCATAACTTGACACTTCGTAACCAAATATTAAATCTTATATTAACGCAATCTATGCGTCTAGGAAAAACTCGAGTTTTGTACCGTTTACTTTAGAGACCAGCACTGTCTATGAATGCCTGCGAGACGAGAGTGAGATCTCACGTAAGCAATTTGGTTTTATGCCTGGTCGAGGTACGGTGGATGCCATTTTTGCACATTGCCAATTATGTGAAAAATACAGGGAGGTGCATAAAAATTTGCATATGGTATTCGTCAACCTTAAGAAGGCATATGACCGGGTGCCACGTGAAGTCTTATGGTGGGCCCTTAAGAAGAAAGGAGTCCCTGAAAAGTACCTGAAGTTGATTCGAGCCATGTACGCTAAATGCCGTACGCAAGTCCGGTCCGCAGCTGGTATCACAGCCAGATTCGATGTAGCGGTAGGTTTGCACCAAGGGTCGGCTCTTGGACCATACCTCTTTCTGTTAATTATGGATGCTATAACATCGAACATACAGGAAGAGGCACCCTGGTGCATGCTATTTGCCGATGACATCGTTTTGGTAGCAGAGAGTGGACAAGAGGTGCAGAGTAAGCTGGAGGAGTAGCAGCAGAGACTGGAGAATGTAGGCCTTAAAATAAGCAGAACCAAAACGGAATACATATTCTGTGACTTTGACGGTCTCTCCAATCCTATACCGGTTACACTCGGCGGTATACCTCTACCAGTATGCTCCGACTTTTGCTACCTCGGTTCACTCCTGCAAGATGACGGCGAACTTGATCTGGATGTTAGGCAACGAATCAACACTGAATGGATGAAATGGCGACAGATCTCGAGGACAATATGCGATCCTAAACTGCCTTTGAAATTAAAGGCTCGTATGTATAAGGCGGTTATAAGGCCTGTAGTACTGTATGGAGCTGGACTTGGGCTAGGAACAATTGCATGTAGCAGAGATGAGAATGTTACGATGGATGTGTGGAGTGACGAGAATGGACAGAATTAGGAATGAATACATAAGAGGCAGTCTGAAAGCGGTGCCCATAGACGAGAAGGTGAAAGGAAATCGTTTGGCTTAATATGGACATTTTATGCGAAGAGATGATACGTGTATAGGTAAGCAAGTGATGAATATGAGGGTAGAGGGACGAAAAGGGAGAGGAAGGCCAAGGAAAAGATGGATGGACTGTGTGAGGATGGATATGAAAGAAAAGGGGTAAATGATCAAATGGCGGGTGACAGAAAAGTATGGAAGCGAAGGACATATTGTGCCGACCCCAAATAAATTGGGACCAGGGCAAGAGGATGATGATGGCTGTCTATGAGTATTTTTCCTTTGACAGTTTCCACACCCTGGGTCTGAGCTAGAGTTGCAAGGAGACGAAAATACCGATATAAATATCAATATTTATATATAAGGCCTGAAAATATCGATGATCGTTAATATCGACAGTTTCAATGCGATATTATCGATAATTCAGAACTTTTAAGTTAGTAGTAGAAGTGGGTAAATAAGAAGCAAATAATAAATATTGATATACATATCGATATTTATATCGAAGGCTTGAAAATATCGATGATCTAAACCTACTAATCCTACTTTTTCTGTGGAATTAACTATTCTGAACGAAGGAACAAATACAAAGAACATCATAGACAAAAATCGATCATAAAATCTTTAATATAAGCAATGGTTACCAAATATTATTTTAAATATTGCGATATCGATATTAAATTTCTTGCCGATATGATAATACCGTATCGATGATGCTTAGATATCGATAAAAATATAGGTTTTAATGATCGATATTATCGAATATTCGATATATCGTTGCATCGCTAGTCTGAGCCAGTCTGAGCGATTCGAGCATCTCTATACCATAAATACCATATCTATACTAAACTCTCAAGTCGTTGGTGTGTTATTATTTTGTTGTTGTACAGTTACGATTTATCCGAGGCCCACATATAAATAAGCAACCAATTCATTAGTTTGAAAAGAAATACATTAATTCCAATGGAACATACCAGTAATGAGGGTATATGTGAACCCGTTAGGGTATATGTGTTCAGTGCCAGTAATATAGTGAGTGAAAGTATGGGGTCTTTTAAACAGATGAGTGTTTGTAGAGGTTGCCTGGCGAGTGACCGTAGGATGATCAGTACAACACGATATGAAGTTATGTACAAGGATTTGACTGGTTTAATTGTGAGTACATCCTACTTGCTTCAAGAAGTTAAGAAACAAATTCAGACCAGTATATATTATAACAGTAGCAAGCTACTTTATATATATAGCTCTCATTTATTTACATAACAACATAAATTTGAACTGTGCGAAATGTGATAAGCATACATATTATAAGCACACGGTATAAAGCAAACTAATAAAGCTCGCTTTCTAGTTTAAAAGTTGATAAATCAGAACTGGTCAAAGCGCTTCAATCATTTATAATAAGTAATAAGCTTAGAATTAAACTGAGGTTGTAGTATTCGTTACAGTTATGTATTATTGATCCATTATTTATTTTAAACAGGTTATCAAAAAATATGTAACAATGTGTTGTAGTAAATTTAAATTGATAATTCAATTTAAGTAAATCTTTTATTTTTTCATAATATTACTTTCTTTCACCTTATTGTTTGTACTTTCTCGTTTGGCATGTTGTGATCTCATGTAATTGAGAAAACATGATACCTTATTTAATTATAAAGATTTATTGATTGAGAACTGGTATTTCTTGTAAGAGATCCTTAATAAATAAATAAAATATCAATTTCTTGCCTTATTCTTTTATAAGTTCTATTACTTGGACCAGCTTTATTTAATATACTATTGTAATATCTTGACAAGACAATAATTGCCAGCTGTTACAGGACAAGGATGTAAAAATTTCTCATTCCTACACTTATTGGTACTACTATTGTACTATACTTGCTGTCAAGTTTGGCTGTTTACCAGATTTTGTTTATTTTACTCATAAAATATATATTTGCTACACTATCTATAGCTATCACTTAGTGTAAGACTTCCATGTGAGGTTTCTACCACACAAGAGACATCAACTTGGTGTTGAATATAGTACAGATTAGGAAAGGAGGCACTCCTTTTGTTCATTCATTTATATCCTTGCTAGATTCAGGCATGGGGACTAAGCCTATGCTTAATTCTTTTGGGAAAGGTCCCACTATCAAGCTACTATGTAGTAAGCATATTGATAGTAGCACATTCATGTCGGTATGGGCACCTGGAATCTTACTCTATATTTATAGGAACTTACAGTGAACAACCCGCACAGCTTCTCACAACCAATGTCATTTTAGTATAACAGAAGTAATAACAAGACAACACAACCACTTATATACATTAATTAAATGATGAGAATTTTATGAGCCTTCATAATAACTACAATTATTTTAATATATTTAATATAATGTCTCATTTTGGAGTTGGCGAGTCGTTTGTGTGTGAGGGTCGCATGAACTCTACAAAGTACAATAATGTATTTGAAATTGCGTGTTTTCAAATATCGATAGTGTTGAACTGTCACAAATCGTCCCGCACCACGACATGTATCTGTGCCCCATAGAACATTTATGGGCTTTATTAAAGCTCAGAGTTAGGCGCCACACAATTAATAACAAAGAAGAGTTGAAACACTGCCTACGCCTGGAATGGAATGCGTGATTCTTGTAAATGCTTTATACCAACAATAATTTCTGCCGTAATTAATGCAAAAGGTGGACCCACAAAATGTATTATTTACTTATAAAAAGTAATACAAACCTATTGTTTTAGAAATAAAAAAGGAGAAATATTTTAACTGTATTTCCTTTTTACAAAATATACAGAACCGTATATAGGACAGAGACCAATTTAGTTATCTGTGTCAACTATTGTTGCAGGTGAAACTGCAATGCTGGTATTCTCGTAGGACCTATACAGTATCTGAGCAAATTACAACAGATGAACAGCGACTGCCACGTACTATACATACACAACAATTGCCTTTCACCTGTTGCTCTTTATTAGTAAATAATAATATAAATCATTATATTTTATTTTAATTTCTAACTCCTAAGAAACTGAAAGATATTGTGGGTGTCCAATACTTTTGGCTAATGTCATACATTTAGTGAAATCTCTAGAAATGTTATCTATACTAATATTATATAGAGGAAAGATTTGATATTTTGTTTATTTATTTGTCAGGATTTAACTCAAAAATTACACAGCTAATTTAAAAAAATATTTATTCATTAGAAAGCTATAATATTACCAAGTAACATAGCTAGTACAAAACAAAACAATTATTAATTTGATTTCCACTATGGACAAAGTTGTCAACATGAACAACTATTGGAGGCGTGGGTACTTTAATAGAAGGACCTTGTTAAGTTAAAGAGATTAATTTATTCTCCCAACTATATCATCAGTGGCAACTTAAATGAATATTTATTAACATACCTAACAAATTTTTTTTTTATTTATTGGTGACAACAAACAGCTACACTATACATGCTATACTTAAAGAATATACGTTATAATAAGAAAATAGTTAACAATAGTGCAGCCCACGGCGTTATCCACAGATTAATAACAAAGCAATCGGTAGAAACAATTCAAAATTAAATAAATGACATTACGCATACAAATGTACATTTCAGAGAATAGATCACATAAAGTAAGTTTAATTGTTAATTGAGCCTTGAACACTAAACAGATGATAGTTTATGTCTAAGGTCTTTTTTAAATTTAGTGATAGTTGTGTTAAATAAGTCTAAACTGACAAAGTTTTCGTTGTAAGTGTGAGCCATGCGGCGAGTAGGGACGCGATGTCCGCTGTTGGTACGGCACGACCTCAGTGCGAACAGGCGGTTTACGCGAGCCTCTCGCATTCGCACGGTTCTGGGTACGGCATAATTAATTTTTGAGACTAAACTTGTACAGTCAAAATAATTATTGATAATTTTATACAGAATACACATTTCTAAGTATTTACGTCTATATTCTAATGATACTATGTTATATTTGTTGAGCAGATCGGTATAAATTATATAATTTTTGTTACATCTATATTGCATAGTACGCAAAAATTTCCGCTGGACTCTCTCAATAGCATCAGTATATTTATTATAGAAGGGGTTCCATATAATGGAACCATATTCTAGTTGAGAACGAACAAGAGTTTTATATAAGTATAGGTATGTTGAAGGATGTTTAAACCCAGTACACGACCTCATTACAAAGCCATACATTTTGAAAGCTTTATTAATAATGTTATTGACATGGATATCAAGACAAAGTTTAGAATCCAAGTACACGCCGAGGTCTCTCAAATTTGATGTCTTAGTTAGTAAAGTATTGCATAGCTTGTATATATATGTGAAGTTATTGATAGTTTTAGTGACACTAATTTGATTACATTTCGGTAGACTTAAATATAGTTTATTTATAGCACAGTATCTACTAAGTCGGTCAAGATCTTGCTGAAATTCAATGCAGTCGTCAATTGATTTGATGGATTTATAAACTTTAAGATCATCTGCATATAGAAGAAAATTTGTATTTTGAAAGCAATGCTTGATGTCATTAATAAAAAGTATAAAGAGCAACGGCCCGAGAATAGACCCCTGGGGAACTCCAGAAGTAGCAGTGATACTCCTAGACTGGTACCCATTGACGACTACTTTCTGAGACCTATTCTGAATATATGAAGAGAACCAACGTAATAGATTACCCAAACAATAGTGATGTTGTCTCATTATATTTAAATACTGGATCTGATTATAATACAATTGTTTATATTTCAGATCTCACCATCAGATGGGTTACCACAGTGGCTGTGCTATGAATGTTCAGCTTTGTTAGAAAAATATATAATTTTGAGAAATAAAATGATAAAATCACATTACACTCTGTATCAATATGTGACGCAGAGTGTACCGGTGAGTACTATCATTGTGAGAATAATTGAGTTAGGTTCATGTATGGATCAGAACAATGGATAATGCAATGGAAATATTGGAGCTGTCATTGTAAACTAGATTATCCAGTATTATGATATTGATTTGATGTTTGTTGTCAGTTTGCATACGAAGAGAACAAGAGCTCGCACTTGACTCAAACAAGTATCACACACTACAAAATCCCTGGCATTAAAACTGAACCTGAACAGGTACGCCTTTAATAAATTATTACATGTCAGATATTAATTTACTGAAATCTCTTGATTGTGTTCATATCTAATTTATTTTAGAAAATCATATGTATTAATAGATAATTCACTATACTCCAAACCCAATGCTGTGTTTATTACGTAAATGCGTTATACGATTCAGAACCTTGTTTAATTAATTTTCGGGATATCTGGTCAACGTAGATTCCCTCAGACGCAATTCTTGGTCCGTAATTGTTTTAAAGTTATATATATAATTGACTTATAAGATCTAGGCCAGGATAAAATAGCAAATTATATAATTAATATATCAGGTTAATTAAATTTAATTTATGAATACAAATTATAATAAAATACATTATTTTTAGAAATTACCGTTATATATTTTCAGCTTGAAGAGCAAATCAAACTTGAAATAGCAGAAGTTAAAGCGGAGAACGTTTACGACGACAACATCACAATAGAAGAATGGCAGTAAGAATATTTGCAGTCATGTTGATTGTGACATTTATAACACTGTCGCGTTGATTCAGAGACGGAATCTTGAGCGTGATTAACGATCGCGTGTCTCCACCGGGGCACTCGCGATCTGTAGCCGCGCATATGTACATCTGTTGCGGGGTCGGTCAGTGTTATCGGGTTTTCCTGCCAATAAATATCGACCCGTGATCTGGCATAGTCTGTAGACGATAATAGATTCAGTGCGTTATTTTTAAATAATGTTTTCATTTTCTCTCTTCTTCAAATGTTCTCGTATTTTTTCAGTTTTGAAGATCACCTAAATGAATTGACGAACAACTCATCGACACTTGAACTAAAGCACGAGAAACAAACAGAACAGGGACAGGTCAGTTGCTTAACATTTAAATTATTATTATTTCTCGCAGTAGTCTAAGTGTCACAAGTCATGGTCCTTGAAGTGCTTTAATTCTTTCTTTCTTAGTGATCAAGCGTCCTCATATACGTGGGAAACTCAGAAAGATTTGTGAAAATAAAAAAATGTTCTATAGATAAATATTGTTTTAATAAAACCTTTCAAAATACTCTCCATCAGCCCTTATACAAAGTTTCATGCGTATGAACCAGTTTTTCGAAACACTTTTACAGTTCGCCGCAGACACCTCGTTTACAGCCTGCTCGAACGCTGACAGCGCACCGGATGGTGAAATTGTATCCCTTTAGCAATTTTTTTTGCCGGGAATATAAAGAAGTTACACAGAGCTAGGTCAGGGCTGTTAGGAGGGTGACCCAGGAGGTTGACCGGCTTGCTATCCGGGAAGTCCCTCGTTTTGAGCGCGTTATGCACGGGTGCGTTGTCGTGGTGGAGCAATAGCCCGCGAAGTTTGGTTGTTTGGTCGCTTGTTGCTCAGTACAGAAAAAACTTCTGCCGAGCATTGGTAGCATACCGTTCGGCGTGAATGCTTTTTTGGTTCGTAAAAGAATTGATACCAAGTAGCCAGTCAAATTGTTAAAGCACGTAATCAAAATCTTCCCACCGCTTCTAGATCACTTCACTTTGGTAGGCGTTGATTTGTTTTCAAAACACCGAAACCGTCGACTGACGCTTCGTTTCTGAATCGTATTGATAAATCCAGAACTTATCACCTGTAGTGATGTCGTAAACACACCGAACCGAGCTTGCTTTAAATTTGTTTATTATATCAACGGCACCATTCCACCCGGGCCTGCTTTTGAGCATCGGTGAGGTTGTGCGGTACCGAGCGTGATACTATCCTCCTCACGCGAAGACGCAAGTGTAGATCCTCTTGAAGGCGTCCCGATCCAATCTGCAGTTTGTGCTGAATGTCGTAATACGTAACTTACCTATAGTCTTGGATTTTTTTTTACTGCTAGCACATTTTCTGCCGTACCAGCCGTCAAATGGCGACTACTTTTTTATCATCCCCCAAAGTTAGTCGACCTCTTTTGAATTCGTTATACCAACGAAACACGGTTGCCTTGGAAGGGACATGAATGCCATTTCAAGTCTACCGTAAGATCCGTCTGGTTTCAGGCGACACTTGAAATCGTAAAAAATCATAACGCGAAAATGTTCCCGGCCCAGATCCATTTTTATAATATAAATTAGCTTGCAAAAAAAGTGGAGCGAAATTTTGAAATTGGAACGTACCTATTTTTGCTTATATTTAATCATATTTTCAAAATAGAATATAACCGGCCAGTGTCTCATACATAAAAACTTTTTCCAACATACTTTCTGAGTGGCCTGTTACATAGATTAATCTGGTGACCAAGGTGAAGCCCATTGAAATTATAGTTGTAATCTTGTGCAGTATAAATTATGCTTCTTCTTTTTTCATTTGCGACTTATTAAATAAACTGATACTCTATGCTAGTTCATCGAATTTCTTTGTCTCGCGCTTGAATTCAAAAGTGTCGCCGCGGTCATTTTGATTTTCTCCAAGACGCGGTGTATTGCTGATATTTACGTATACCAGTTGCAGCGATAGTGAATGCGACTGCTGTGCACGTGTTAAGGATCACATTAACAGTCATTGATTGGGTTTGCGGTCTCTCAGAAACGTTACAAAGCATGTAAAGCCGTTGGTACTGGGCTTGATCTCTCCGTTGTGTTGCATTGCCATCACATCAGATTGACGTAAATGGCAGTCTAGACGGCCTTATATACTTTAAGTGCTCAATAGCTAAATGAGATATTCGGAAACTTAATTTTCAAGGCAATATAAACTCAAATACCGTAGCAATGGTATTTCTCGATTAGGTAAGACTTACACTTTGAGTACTTATGAATTTGAGTGCTATGTTGTGAATGAGAGAATGTAATTTGGGTGATATTTTATCGATCGATGGCCGATGATCTTTTGTCGTAACAATGGTGCCAATTCTGTTGTAATTTTCATTTAATTAAAACAAGTCAAAAATTCTCTAATTTTAGTTAAGAGATTTCGTGTAGAGCATTCTTCTGTTCCATCGAACTAAATTTAGATTTCGTTTAGACAGCACAAATTCGAGTTTGACAATCCTAAATTGAACTGAGGCAGTGATACCGGTACTAAAAATACTTAATACTACAGAATGAATGTCAAAGAGTGAACGATTAAAATAAATTTAAAATAATATTTTTGAGCTTTGTGAAGTGTATGAAAATATTTGTTTACACATATTATAAAATAAACGGTAAGGTTTATGAGTATAATTCTATGTTGACATTTAATGTCAACTATACTGCCTTGGAGCTACGAACAATAATTGGAGTAGGCAGCAGACCATCGCTGAAAATTACCGATATAAGATTGTTTCCCCATTAATGGTAGATCCGAAGCAAGCACACGAATCTAACTTAAGAACAGAAACGTAAATAGACCTTGACATTACAATAAATCTAAACCCAAAGTTAAAGATATTAGCTGTGCATGTTTATGCAACATAACTAGTTATGTTCTAAAGAAAAATAACAAAAGCAGAAAGTGAGCATACCGATAGCACGTTATTTATTCATTATATTATACAATAAAGTCATCAGATACTAAATATTACGAAATCTTATTGTTTATCAATGTGCATATTTGTTCATCATATTAACATCTTCTATACTAAATATATCTTGTATGACAAAGGCCCATCCATATTTTTCTAGCTCTGGGAACAAAGTGATACTTTTATTGCTATTTTTATCACAGCTGTGTTCTTCAAAAATTTATTTATAACTTACTTGTTTGTTGCATTAATATAATATCATGATCTATGCAGATCTTAGAAATGTATGTAGTTCTGTTAGTAGTACCAAAAACTGAAGCATTTTATGGGTACTTACTTAATATTATATAAATACATATACAAGTTTTAGTAGGTACTTTTTATTTTTGTCAGACTCCCACTTAGCTTACATTCATATATTATTATTGTGCTGCTTTGTTACTTGTAGCTGCGAAGCTTAACTTATTGGAAACATGGTTTGAGCCTAACATCAAAATTTATTTTAACTAACAATTAAATAGAAGATCCTTTTATAATGAATTACACGGAAGGTTCTTTATACCTATTATACGAAGAAATGTAAATAAAATGTATAGTGGCATGCCACTATACATTAACATTAAGTACATGTATTTACAGTGTTTAAGCACATTGCGGTGTAATTATACAAATTATAAGACTTAAATGAAATTATATTAAATTTTAAAAGCCATTGTTTATGCCTTAACTACCAAATCTCTAGGAAAACTAAACATTGTTTCATGTTTACTGGTCTCATCTAATATTAGTTTGACATTTCTAATTTTAGATCACTTTTGACGTTTAAGCCGTACAACAGAATGCAAAAAGGACTAATTTGAGTAACTAAACCAATTTGAATCCTGTCAAACTAAAATAAGTTTAGTCCTGTCAATTTTAACGATTTCAGAATACGAAATGTCGTTGGACAGAACTAATCTTAATTTTAGTGATTTTTAGTTTAGTTCAGAGAATTTTGTGACAACAGAATTGGCAGCAATATCTTAAGAATTTTAGTGGTCAGTGACGATCTGTGTCCGGTTGCCTACCGATCAAGACATTAAGTCCTAGCGTCTGTGATAGCGCGAGATAACTCGTTCATTGTGCCATATTGCCACCAATTTAATATGTCAAAAATATAATAAGAATTGTTTTTACTAAAAATTTAATTGTGGGAATTATTATTAATCGGCCTCCTAAATTACGCCTCATTATTGGTGGGTCTAATTAAACTTTACAGAACCCAATTCAAATCTGCAACTCGTTTGTAGTCTTGTGCAATTCTGAAGTAAGAGTGTTTGATACTCAGGCGTCGCCTCCCGAGTCACACGTCGGGTCAGAAGCCGCGCGTCCGTCGCTGCGAGCGCGGCTACACTTCGAGGAGCACAGCAGTAAGTACACACAAGTAGTACACACACATTAGCTGTAAGCTCAGTGTTCGGCGCGCTCGTGCATGGCTAGCGAACGATGAGCGATGTTGGCTACTTACTTGACAATTTTCTGTTTACTGACAATATATTTAGGTGGTTGGTGTGCCTTTGGCTTATACAGTTAATTGCATTCGTCTTCTGATAACAAACTCATGTTTTCCTGGATCAAAGTTCGTTAAATAAAAATAAAAAGTGCCACTAATTCTAGTAAAAGTATATATTCTATCAGATAGTCAGATTGCATGACACCGGTTTATATTACCTTGAAATCACAAAATAAGTCATGTAATTTCCGTTCATTGCTACTGTTGCGTTTGCCTTATTGGCCTTAAGCTCTAAAATATCCCGGTCTTCCCCAATCGTTTTCAATGCTTTGATGCTGATTACATTTTTGTACGGTATTAGCGTCGGTGTTAACGCAAAGTTCACACCTGTGGCTAAAATGTTAATTGTAGGTTAATCTAGACTCACTTGCGATAGATTTATAACGGTCTCCTTTAGTTGTCCTGGAAAGCATTTAAAAGGTAAACAATATGCATGATCGCGTTAATAATACTTACGTATTATATAATATATTAAACAGATCTGTCTGCCATTGACATTTGTGTATGACCACTACTTTATTCTACATGTTTCAAGGTGCCCGTGTTCCTGAGAAACCTGCACTTGCCACTCACACAAGAGATGCTGAAGATATCACTTCAACACCTTTCAGCGAGGACTGCAGAGATAGTGTTAAAGGCATTGTCGACAGTGATGTTAGGGACAGTAGTAGTTCATGTAATAATATACAATCTTATATATGTTATAAGTGCAACAAAGTATTCTACGATAAGATTCTATTAATAACACACATTCGCGAACATCCAGTGACCGGGTATAAGCCATACAAATGTGATTTATGTAAGAAAGGATTTACTCAAAAGACCCATTTAAATTTACATAACCGTATACACACTGGTAACGAAACATACAAATGTAATATTTGTATGAAATCTTTTACCCGAAAGAGCCATTTAGATAAACATTACCGTAAACACACCGCCGTTGTCAAACCACACAAGTGTGATTTTTGTATGAAATATTTTAGATTTAAGAGTAGTTTAGATACACATTACCGTGTACATACTGGTGACAAACCATACAAGTGTGAAGTTTGTATGAAATGTTTTAGAACAAACAGCGTTTTAAATAATCATTACCGTATACATACCGGTGACAAACCATTCAAGTGTGATGTTTGTAAGAAATGTTTTACCCATAAGCATAGCTTAAATGTACATTACCGTAAACATACCAATGATAAACCACAGAACATAGAATAAAGATAGAAAGGCCTGGCGCCTCGTGGGCGGAGCAGGCGCGCCGAACGAAGTTATCCTGGTAATATTAATATATTCAAAATAATGTCTTAATAGATTACCCATGGCAACACCGAAAATTTATAAATCCGAATGTCTAGGTATCACTAAAGTTCATAAAGGTCCACCGCTGCCGTGGCGCGCCACGCTGACTCCTTTCAAGAAAGCCGCCAAACGTTGGCCGCTGCGCTGCGCATTGTCTACAAAGGCGCCGCTCGAAGACTGTAGGTTTACTTAATTCTTTCATATAATCCGCTCGTCACGTTTTAACCTGTGGTATGCCGGAACGTGGATCTACGCGAGACACAATGCTTTTTCTATTATGTCTGGTATTCCGGCATACAAGAGGTTAAACGTACCGTTTTAAAGAAACCGCCATTTAGTGGAGTGTTGCCAGTCTGTACGAAATTTCGGTGATTTAAGAGTAAAATTGCTGATCAATACTGGGTTAAAAAATATTATGTTGACGTTTTATGATGACATAGATTATTTTTCTTGGCATGTTTATCAAGGGAGTAATAAGCCCTTAATGGATCGGACAGCGTTTTTTATAAATACTGTATATAAAGAAACGAAGACTACTTCGAAAAGCTTGTTGCTTTTCGTCTCAGTTATTTTCTTAGAACCGTTGTGTTCGATAGAACCATTGACTCATCACTACTCATCTTTATGGATCTTTTCCACGCCTTTTCCAAACAGCCACGGCATCTTCAGGGTTCATAAAACAAATTCCTCTAAATTTGTCTTTTATATTTGGAAATAAATAAGTGACATCGTGCCAGGTCAGGACTGTAAGGAGTATGACTCACTAACTCCACACCTTCGATAAACAAGTATTCGATAATCCGTCTGGTGGAATGAGCTGGAGCATTGTCGTGGTTTAGGAGGATCCTGCTTCTTGAGCGCTGCGACCACCTGGCAGAACAACTTAACTTTGGGAATGCTAATGTTATTAACTATGCAGATGACACGGTAATTATATTTAATGAAAGAACGTGAGCAAAAGTGTTTGAAGTTGCACAGGACGGTTTTAATAGAATAGTAAATTGTTTAAATAATAATCTGCTATCGCTCAACGCTACTAAGACTAATATAGTATGCTTTCACTAAAAACAGCTGCCTCAGCCCCAACTGCAGGCTTAGAAATTATAGCTCACTCTTGCTCTACTGCTGCCGATGGAGATACTTCCACAAGCTGTCAATGTGTGTGCATAAGTAAAGACAGTTAAATATTTAGGGATTATTATAGACGAGAGACTCAGTTTTGGGGAGCACATCGTAGCCACATCGGCAAGAGTCAGAAAAATCATCTACGTTATGAAACTATTACATGATGTGGCTCCGGTGAGCTTGTGTACACGGCTCTTTGTGAGTCTATTTTAACTTACTGCATTGCGGCTTGGGGAGGTTCTGCTACATCCCATCTAATACTTTTGGAGAGAGCCCAGCGCGCTGTTCTGAAAACTATGCTGAGAAAACCATTTCGTTTCCCTACGACTTTTTTATTTAAAGAAACTAAATTACTAAGTGTTAGTAGACAGCTTTATATAACAAAAATTACACTTTCAACTCATAAGTTAGTTCTTATCTCTAGTGACTACGAGGACATGGTAAAGAAACAGGTTTCCAAACTTCCTATCATCAAGACAAATACTGCTTTTGCCAGGCGGTTTTGTGCCTTTATGAAGCTGTATATTTATAACTAGCTGTGCCCGCGATTTCACCTGCGTTTATAGTTACTGCGTGGCTCCCCTGGGTCTTAGCGTGATATCATATAGCCTATAGCCTTCCTCGATAAATAAGCTATCCAACACTAAAAATTAACTGGACCTACGAAGTAATGTGTGTGACCTAGAAGACTTTCAATATTTTTGTATTTATTCTCTTGATTTTGTTTATAAAATTTATTGATATTATCGCTGTATTTAATTTAATTTTGAATTGTGTTAATTCTAATAGTTGCATGTTTATTTGTCTGATTTGTTATTATTATTTAAATACTGTAAATTTTTCAAATTGGAAATTTGTAATTTAAAGTTTTCCTGCGTGACAGGCTTAGCCTAGTGCAAAAACTGCAAAAACTGACATAACATGTTCTTTCACAACAATATTAAATTTTTGATAAGCTGTCACTTACTATAAGAACTTGTATATTATGTAATTTATATATCTATTGAAAAGAACGGAGAAAGTAATCCATCGGGTATTTATTTATTTATTCAGTTAAACACATGTGTACATACAATAAACAATCGCATGCAAGATATAAAATTGAAGAAACTTGTCTAGAAGTTTCTTCAATTTTATATCTTGCATGCGATTGTTTATTGTATGTACACATGTGTTTAATTGAATAAATAATTTATCTTATCTTATCTACAAGATACTGAAATTCTAATGATCTTTTCGGGAAGAACAGTCATCATTATTGTGTATTGTACATTTGCCCATTCCTCTTGTTCGTCATGAAATGGTTTAAATATTTACAAGATAATATTATTATTTATTGTGAAAATTAACCGCCCCTATAAGTTCCGTCCCACTACGCTACGCTACTGTAGCAGTGATACCAATAAAAACGTATTAATCAAACTGCACGATAAATAGATCAATTAATCAATCACTATTATTGAATCAACAATTATTTGATAATTACTTTACAAACGAAATATTCTGCACACAGATATAAATTATTGCGTTTGTATAAACATTACATTTTCTCTATTTGATAAATTTTGTAATAATTATTACGCCTGGTTTTGATAAGATTTGTTTTTGTTAATTACAATTATCGTCCAATTTTAACCAATAATTATTATGCGTTTTTTGTAGTGCAAATATGACGTATAATGTGAATGTGCATTGGCAACAGCGGCTCTGATACAAAAGTGTCTCGATGGCCTCTCTACCTTATTTCTCTGTTCTGTGGTTTCAACGATAGACTATATAATCCAAGATCTCAGAAGCACCGAACCTCATTAATGAAAGTCAAGATTTATACAATAAATGAGCAATTGACGTAGGTAAACAACGTACCTATGCATACTCGCTAGTTAGAATTTAGAAATTATACAGGTAACTTTGCCTTTAAAATATCTTCTAAGAATATTCATACAAGGTTCATTAAAAAATATTAATAACCTTTAATTTGTGCTTTATTTATACCTTACTTAACAACTTTTGTTCTGCGACATTTTATAATTCAACATTTGATTTTTCATACAAAATACTAATTTTGAAATTGGTTGCTGCTAATCGCACGACTAAGACTCAAGACTACAAGCGATCGCAAAAGAAATAAATAAAGCAGCGGCGTAACCAAACAACACACCGCGTGCGCCATATGAGAGGCGTTGTGCGTGAGACAGGGTTTATGCAAATGATTGTATTGAGTTTTGTAACGAATTTGTTGTATGTTAAGAAGAACTGTGAAAAACATATCATACATTATTATTTAGTTCCTTTTTGCTTCGCCCTGGTCGTGTAAATATGTGGCATACTCCCTACACTAGTGCTTGTTTTCAACTAAGGTTGTATAATAACTAATGTATTATTTCAAATACGGGTGAAAATGAAACTCAAATAAATAAATTAGCTTATTATTTTATTAGTGCAATAAGGCATCCATCACATGTTTGGTACAACACAATACCGCGCGCTACACTGAAATGCATCAACTTAAAATATAATTTAAAGTAATCATTATTATATCTCCATCTTGCACACGCGTGATCAGCATTTGGTGATAAGATGAAACAAAGGCTTTATTCTAAACATAACTAATTATTTAGTGTGATATTTTATAAAATACATATTATGGGTCAAAGTACGCAGCAGTAATAAGCGATATTGTGAATGATCGGGTAACATTGGCCCATTAGTCCAAGGTTATAAAAAATACAAAATGCATATTACCATTTAAATATTTTTATATTCCTTTTCATGCAGACAGATATATTTTAAACATTTGTAACATCAGGGATGCTTTTAAAATTTATGTATTTCCTGAACATTACCCTGAAAATGGTTAATTAAATACATACTTGAGACATTATAATAGCTTAACAGGATTGTCTAGCGAGCCCACGAACTAGCATGGTTATACAAAACAATATTACAATCTATGTGCTATTATGAAATATATACATATGATAATCGCTTCCATAATAGATGTTTTATGTAGTACATTTTCAACCTATAAATATAGGTAATAGAACAAGTTATTGTGTGATATGACAGAGTAAATACTAAAACAATAAGTGCCAATTAGATAACTTGCAACGCCTTAAAGCTATTGAGTCTCAGCGCCACACCGGCGGCCAGACACAACAGTAATTTTTTTATATTGTTTTAATTCAAGACTTTACCGTTTAAAATCAGTATCACACAACAACTTGTTCCCAAACTGAGCATGTCAGGCGTACATTATGAAACAACATTTTTCAGTTAAAATATAATAGATATAAAACATAAAATAATACTTTTAGTCGATGGAGTCAGCCGGCGAGCGCACGTCGTCGATCTTGAGGATCATCTTGACGAGTTGAGTGGCCAGCGAGATCTGTTGCTTCTTGGAGTGGAGGGACTCTATGACGTTCATCGCTTTCATGTCGTTCGAACCTGTGAGATAAATTTTGTGTTAGGATTAAGAGGAAATAACCTAATTCATTAAAGTATAGATAGTACACAGGTGTGTATCATGATGTGATGCGTGATAAAAATTATTATATGTATTGTATTATTTACTTTCTCATAACAATATGATTAATAATATTTTTGTTTTTTTTGTCATCATATGACTCTTTAAATATATTAAATATTAAAATAAACCATTTTGGTTGGTAATCTATAGAATAAATGATGTTTTCTAGGTTGAATTTCGATATTGGTGGTGATTTTTTAAATGGGCACTTTGACTATATGAAGTCGTTATGTACAAGTGTATTCTCTATTCTTGCACTTTTATAGTACAATGTGACGGCAATCTGATATGACTGGAGAAATTTTTGGCACGACGTTTAGGTGTTTTTCGAAGCATGGTGAAAACGTAGCATCGGTAACTTCTTTATTTTGGGCTAAGTAGCCAAGCCGTACGCAACAGTACGCCGTAAGCGCCGTGGCTAAGTAAATCCAAAAACTTTTTGCTGGTTTGACTTGAAATTCGAGACTTCATTCGCAGCGATCGCATTCGCTATCGTCGTCGCATCGAGGTAGTTAACATAACAGTACAAGAATGTTAGAGCCTGTCATCTAAACAACAGTAGATATCGGCTAGAGCTTATACACAGCATAGTCACACTGCTGCGCGGCCGTGACATGTATAAGTGTGCGAGGTACCGTTGGCCATGCAGTCGATGCCCAGGTTGTGGTTGCCCTGGGCGACCTGCTGCGCCTTGACGCCGGAGAGCGCGTCGATGGGCGCGAGGCCGCTGTTCTCGGCCAGCGCCAGCGGCACGGCCTCGAGCGCGTCGGCGAAGGCGCGGAAGGCGTACTGGTCCAGCGACGACAGCTTGTCGGCGCCGCGCGCCACCGCCACCGAGCACGACACCTCGGCCGCGCCGCCGCCGTACACCACGCGCGCGTCCTGCGCACACACACCCACGTCACTTATCTATATATTACATGCGATCTGAAATTCCAGAATATCGTGATTCAGAAATTTCGGAAGATTTTTGTCCGATATTTTAATATCGGAATTGAAGACCCAAACATTGTAATTCCGATATTTATAAATAATACAAAGTGATATTTCTAGATAAAATTTATTGTGAACGCGCCCATAATCTACACACTATAAAGTCGCCATTCCTTCCCCCGCGACTCCGCACGTTTTTCCTAGGGCCCCCAGTCCGTTTGGTTTAAATGACCAGGGCAGATTAATTGGACCATGTTGTGCAGAAATGATCCAGTGATGCTTTTTTAATTTATCCATAAGTATGAAGATCTTTTGAATAAACATCAAGTAATGCAAGAATCTATATTCAATTCTTTATAAAATTATATACATATAGGTATGATGTTATAGGATAATAGTCTCAGAAAAATTAACTTGTGTATGTTTTAAATCAACATAACTTGTATATATGTTTTTATAGGTTGGATCATTTCTACACAACACGGTCCAATTATAAAGCCGTAAAAATGTTTGATTTTTGTTTTAGATGTTTAACTGCAATAGTAAAATCCTGATCTATCTTACGTTGATTAATAGACTGATTTTAATTTATATTCTTTTATTTTATCCTATAAAGGAAAAGGTCATACTAATTCCGGAATTATTACGGAATTAGCCCTTCAGTATCGGAACCAATTCCGGAATTAAAAACTTTCCGATATTGCATGGCCTAATCACTTATTTTATGTATATATATATTACTAGCTTTTGCACGCGCCTTCGGTCATTTAGAAGTAGGTAAAGTTATGTTAGTAACAGTGCTTTTTGAAATAAAATATAGGTTATGTTACTCGGTGATAATATAGACTTCAGTACTTTGTAACATAACTCCCTAGTATGTTTCTGAAATAAGGGTAGCTAAAGCTAAAGGTAGTCAAGGATTAATCCTATGTGAATCGGGGATAATATAGATTTGTTACGGTGAATTAATTTGAATTTGATTACTTTTTGAGTTAAATTGTTACAAACAAACAATGAAACAAACAAAAATCTATTAGGATTTTTGTTCCTCTTTATAATATTAGTATAGATAAATAACAATATCAAACATGTAATGAACATAATATAACAATAAAGTAGATACATATGTAATAGATAACTATGTCAAACATTTAATGAGCATATTGCAGTATAGCAGCGTTAAAAGGGGACCTTTTGTAAACAACACATTAAAGTGAGTGCAAAAAGTAAAAGCAATAACAAATTTAATTAAGGCTATAGGTAGCAGTGGATTGCGAAAGGCTGATTAATTGATACGAAATTGATTAAAAACGTAGTAAGAATAAATAGCATACTGTAGCTATATCCCTCGCACATCTATACTTAAATAGAAATCCCGTCACTTATTACGTGCATCTTTTCCCTGGGCTTCTAAGTAAATTAACTGTGATGCACTTAAACAATTTCTTTATATATTCAATTCTCATCAATGTAACTTCTTAAATTAATAAGTAAGGAGCAGATACAAGTGCCAAGCATACACAACGTGTATTCTGCACAACCTATAAAAACCTGGGTAGATAATAAAGTAGGTATATAGTGACCTGCAAAAGCACGAACAAATAATTTTATACAAATAATTGCATAGATATAGTACCTGCACAAGACTGCGCACGATGCAGAGCGCGTCGTGCACGGAGCGCTTGGCCTCGTCGACGATCATGCGGTTGCCGCCGCGCATGAGCACGGTAACCGCGCGGCTGTTCGAGCACTCCTCGATCACTAACATCTCCTCCTTCGACGTACCGAATGCTGTAACAAAAATATTGTATAAGAACTCGTCTTGTTCTAGGGAGAAGAAGACGAGTTCTTATTCTTGGGAATTATAAAGGCTAGGGAGACTTTATTATTCCCAAGTCACTTGGGGTCAGCTTTTCTAGTCTAACCAGATTTGACTGGAGTCAGTTTTTAAACGGAGCGGCTGCCACCTGACCTCCGTAACCCGAAGGCTAACGATACCCTAAGGCTAGACCACTGTGAGGATATTAGAGGGTACTGACTTTCCCATTAACGACTGCGGTAGATGTTCATGACAGCCGATGGCTTAACATGCTCGCGGAGGCACGGAGCATGAGATAATTATCAATCAAAACGCACATAAAATCTACCGAGGATGCAGATTATTACTTTCCGAGATGATTGTTAGAAATCTTGACAATAAAAAGAAAGTTATAGGAGTGTTTTTGGATCTATCGAAGGCCATCGACACTGTCTCTATTCCACTACTGCTTACTAAAATGGAATCGATTGGAGTGCGCGGAGTAGTATTAGGTATTTTCCGTTCTTATCTCACAAACCGCAGTCAGTGTGTAAAAATATGCAATGACATAAGTGCTCAGGCATCTCTATCTTTTGGTGTACCACAGGGAAGCGTGCTTGGTCCTACCCTCTTCCTCTTGTACATCAACAGCCTGTGTACAAAGTCACTACCCAATTGCAACATTATTACTTACGCAGATGAGACTGCATTGATTGTGCATGGGGAAGATTGCAGGGAAGCTCAACATTGCACAGGGCACGCGCTGAATGAAATTACAAAATGGCTTGAAGATAATTTATTGACTCTGAACGTAGATAAAACAAGATACCTCACCTTCGCTTTTCGTTTTAATACTCAACCGGGATCTCAATTTCAAGTCACTGCACACACTTGTGACCTACAAGCTAAATGTAACTGTCCTAAGCTTATCCGTGCTCAAAATATTAAGTACCTGGGGCTCATTATAGACAGCACGCAAACTGGACAGCACATGTAAGCCAAATTACTAACCGTATTAGGAAACTAATCCCAGTTTTTAGAAAGCTTAGAAGTTGAGCTGATCCTAAAACGTTGTTATATGTTTATAACTTGCTCGGTCTCTACTGCAATACTGTACAGTTGTTTGGGGTGGGATTGCAAAGACTACTCTTTTACCACTAGAGCGTGCTTAACGGGCTATATTAAATGTAATGCTTGAAGATACAGTACTGATTTATTATACTCCGAGTGCTCTGTTCTGACGGTCAGGAAGCTTTTTGTCCTATCTGTTGTACTCCGCAAGCATAAAGGTACTGAATTTAGACCGATTTTAAAACGTGATAAGTCAAGAGTTCTTTCACTGGTTCCACACAGAACAACCCTAGCTAGTCAACAATATTATGTAATAGGCTGCAAATTGTATAACACAGTAAACAAATTAACCACAGTAAACAAATTAACCAACATCTATGCCCTGACTATCTGCAAATGTAAAGAAAAAATATGTTGCTGGCTTAGAAGTTTTAATTTATACCCAAACAGAAGAAATTGTAAATTAATTACAACCTGTATATAAACACAAAGACACACGCACACACACACGCACGCACGCAAGCAAGCACGCACTCACTCACGCACGCACGCACGCACGCACGCGCACACGCACGCACACGCACATACACATACATATTCGCTTGAACACACGTGTGCATACAATGTACCCTATATCCCGATTACCTACATGTATTTGTACATGTTGTTAGTTGCTGTTGTTTTGTAATACTATTGTACCTATTATTTCTCAATAGTTTTTGTTTTAATATTTATTCTTTTCAAAAACTTGAATACCTACAAAGAAACAATGTTCTAATTTGTATCCATCCATCCAGGAAGACGCTGGCGACTGTGACACAGTTTACACTAGTACAGTCGTCAACGCATTTCTCTAAGATTAAAAACATCATTGTTATGTGTACATATGTAAATATAGATTAAGAGAAAAATTGTAAATATTGATTTGGTAAAATAAACTATTCTAATTCTAACATAATTTCGAAAAGTCATATAACTTCCGAAAATCAAAAGTGCGCGACGTGGGTTCGAACCCGAGACCCTCTGCATTGCAGTCTGTTGATCTCCCCACTGAGCTATCGCTGCTCTGTATAAAAACTCGACCATTAAAATTAAATGATAACATGTTAGGCAGTGTTGTTGAGTCTTCTGTTATAAAATCCTTTATACACGCCAGGTGTCTAATTGTATCTCATCGATAGTGATAGTCTTATTTTCTTTAGCGTGGTAGGTATGGTTTTTTTAGAAGATTACTGCATTGTAGCAGTGGTAGTCCATTGCATTAGACATTGGACCTGCTATCGAGATATCGTGATTCGGATCCCTACTCATTGCACAATCAACGTAGATTCGGATCCCTACTCATTGCACAATCAACGTAAATGCACTCGTAGCATATTATAGTTATACTAGCAGACCCGCGTAACTTCGTCCGATTCACCTACGAGAATTTTCCACATTTTGGGAACATTTTTCATTGATGCTCCGCTCTTATTGGTCGTAGCGTGATGTTATATAGCCTATAGCCTTCCTCGATAAATGAGCTATCCAACACTAATAGAATTTTCCAATTCGAACCAGTAGTTCTTGAGATTAGCGCGTTCAACCAAACAAACAAACTCTTCAGCTTTATAATATTAGTATAGATTATATATTATAGTTGAATACTTCTAGTATATTATAGTTAGAGTAGAGTTAGTAGTTAGTTCCTGGCTAGCTCTTTTCATTGATTTTACAGCCTTAATTTGCTAAACATTATGTTCGATTGGTATTCCAAAAGAAAAAAACACAGTTATGGTGTTACTTTGTGTCCAGTTGAATAAACATACTTGATTTATATGGGATCAAACTCACAACCTCTTGAATCGATGATACCATAACTATTGAACTATGGGCGCTAACGAAACATGGCACACAGCTCTGCCTGTCCCTGCAGAAATAAACAGACGTATTGGTATGTATGAAAAGATACTCACTTAATTCTCTAACAAGTCCACAAGATCCCAGCTTTTCTGGAGTGAGTTCCTCGAACCGGGGCACGATTCTGCCGCCAGTGGCGATAGCGATCAGCTCCATCTCTGGTCCTCCCACCCACCGCACGGCCGGCAGACCCTCAGCTAGGAGGAGGTGGTTCGCCTCATCGTCGAAGCCCCATTGACAGATAGCCAGGGTTGCGCCGGCATCCTGAACATTATAAGATATAAGTTAGATTTTAAGGTATTGTATTTGGGATTTGACCACCTTTGTGGTGCAGTGGGAGAGTAGCCACTACTGTGCGTAAGGTTTGGGTTCAATTCTCGAGTGAAGCAGTGTTATTGGGTTTTTAGAAGAAATTCTCTGTAGCAGCTTGAAGTCTGGAACTAAGTTTGATAAATGGACATAGGCTCACTCATATTACGTGCAATCATTGGTAAGGCCAGTTGACATATGTAAAGAGAAATATTTTAAAATAAGTTTAATCCTAACTAATATTATAAATGTGTATGCGAGTTTGTTTAATACACTTTCACGCCTTAACTGCTTGACCGATCATCATGAAATTTCGAATATACATTGTCAGGGCTTCATAAAAGGACATACAATACCTTTCATGTTGAAAAGAAGTACTGTTTCCGGAGAACGTCTAGTTATATCAAGCAAAGTCGGTGCGAATATTTTCTCACCGACTTAAGGACGTAAGAATGGCATTATTACCTTGACGCGTCGAACCATATCCAAGAACTTCTCGTGTTCATACTGCCTGAGCTCTTTGTACTCGTCGACGGAGCCAACTTGGAGCTTATGCTTGGTCTTCGGCTTGGGTGGCTCAAACGGGCAGGTGAGGATGGCCAGCTTCACGTCCTAGGTGAGGTAGATAAGTATAAGTTAGTATTAATACTATGGCGTGACAGAGATTTACGAGGTATATTTTGAAAGAAAATTATGATTATGATTATACATATATGTGAATCTATGATAATTAAGTAGATACAGTAAAATCTCGATAGCTCGAATGTCAAGGAAAATGCTAAAAATATCGAGATAATGAGATTTCGATTTAACACGAATTTCAAGATATGAAGATTTTAACTGATCAAATTTCGACATAAAAAGGCGCAATTTCTAAGAAAATTTATTAAAACAAATTACATACATATGAGTAAAATATTACGAACTTACATTGAAAGAGGTAATGATATGCATGTTATTAAATAATTGATACAAAATCTGTTATCTTCTTTTAATTCAAGCCATTTGCACATTTCTATCAATAATTTTTCTAGTTCATATAAGGAACCGAATATATGATGTGGTTGCTCATGTTGTTGCTAGTTAACAGCCAAATAAATACTGACCCAAGTAACCAATAATGAACATACCCAAGTGACCAACAATGAAAACACAACATCTGTGTTTCTTATGCCCGTTTTTACCAACAGGCTCCACCTAAGTATTTTAAAACGTTAAATATTTAAAACGAATTTTTTATTAGGGGTTCCCTAAAAGCTGCTAAGGGATACTTATCTGTTGGTGAAAACAGGCATTAGAAAGTTTAATGAATGTAGTCATTCATTGCAAGTGTGCAAGTCATAAACAATAGATTAGAGGACCCGAATATTCCTTTTGGATTTTATTGCGATGAGTTCGGGGAATTAATTTATTTATTTTTATTTAATTTATTTAATATAAGGCTTACCAACTAAAATACATACTAAACATTTACATCAAAACATTCATAAAAATATATATTATGTGTATGCTTTTAAATTAAAGGTGAGCACAGCATTGAATTAAAGGTGAGCACAGCATTGAAATGCCAAGTAACAAGTCATTATATTTTGTATTTTATGAACAACGACTTACCGAGTTAGCTTTATGCAATTCGAGTCATAAAGTATTAAAATGTACTATTTTAACTCGCAGGTAATAACAATTTTGTAAGAGTTACTAAGTCTAAATAATTCGAGATACTGAGTAATTAGGGGATCAGCGGAAGGGAATTGCATTTATTTTCGATTTACTAAGGATTACGACTTAACGAGACTCCAGTTAAAGAGATTCCACTGTATTACATAAAAGGTAAAAAGTATTTGATGCTAATATTTATTTATTTCTATAGCAGAGAGCTCATGCACTAGGGATCAAGTCCTTTCTATTGGAGAGGGCTTAACAAAAATTGGATCAATGGACACAAAATACTAACACATTTATCATCTACAGATTGTAATTATAAAAATGTATCTCTTGGGATTCGAACCCACAAATAAATTTGCGGCTTCGACGAGGTGCAGTAATTATATTAAAAACACGAAAGTAAATACAAAAGTAGCTCTGTCTATTAGTTAAACTTGCGTTGCAACACTACATCATATTCAATTCAATTTTATATACAGATAACCCTATGCTAAAATAACGATAGAAAACATTATACAACAAATTTAGCTTTAGCAGGTATCAGCTAGTTCCTTCTCAATACAGGTATACTAATATTCATAATTATACTTTTTACTAGTCCAGTAAAGAAAGATATTCCTATGGCTAAGTGGTTTAACTGTAAAAACAAATATTCCATTTTCATTACCAGAAATTTGTGTTTAGAAATTATCTAAACACAAATTGCTAGTAAACATTTAACTTAGCTGAAGCGGTTAAGAACTTATTCTTACCCCTTCAGCTAAGCTAAATGTATTGCTGGGTACCCATCATTAAATTTATTAGTATATAATATATGTTGGTACAAACCTTCAATGTCTTGGGCATCTGCGGGTGGCTCATGGTCTTGTCGATGACGACGCCCTTCACAAGCATGGAGTCCTCCATGCGCCCTCCAACCTTGCCCTCTACCTTGATCAGCTCGAAGTTCACGTCGCGCTTCTCCAAGTCCGCTACAGACAGCACGGCCTGCGAAGTAACGGGTTCTAGGTATAAGATCTTGCTAACATATCTACTCAAGACAGGGGCGGCCCGTCCCGGGCGGCTCTTTTAGGGACGGCAAATGTTCACAATATATAATAATATCTTTAAAGATTTGAACTGTATAATACACAATAATGATAGCTGTTCTTGCTGAAAAGTTCTTTAGAATCACTATATCTTATAGTATTTTAAATTGAAATACCTAAATAAGAAGTCGGCAAAATTTATTCCCGCCCCGGACGGCTATCACTCACGCTACGCCACTGACTCAATGTTTAATTGACACATGAAATCTTAGTACCTAATGAATTAACAATCGAATAACACCAAGCACCAATTGTTATTCGATCTCAATCCACTTTTCTATTATTTAGTTACGTGAAGTCTCTGACCGGGCTGTGCTTTTAGGTTTTATATCAAGGAATTTTCGGTACTAACAAGGATTCTGTAACTGCCCGGTACACCGTAATAAGATCTCCTGTAACATGGTACCCATGTTACAGAGGCGAGTTTACTTTCAAACTATTTGTTTAAAAAAAGACAACTACCGCACTATGAATGATCCTGTGTCGCGGGTGAGTTTACAAACATCAGGACGCAAGGAACACTCGGACTCGGAACAACTATTTGTGGTGCAACCCATTATGTGACCCGTGCGGGGATCGAACCCACAACATCCGGTACTTAAAAGGAGCTCTTAAGAATGGCATGTATATGGCTTATAATTAGCAGACAGCAGTATAAAGTATGTAATTCACTACAGTATATTATTATACATTATGGAGTCTATGTATGTATTTTATACTCACATCAACAGCAATCTCAGCCATTAGCCTGTGGCATTTCACGACAACTTTACTGCCAAGGGTAGTCATGGCCACCTTGATGAGGTTTTCCCTTGTGTCCTTGTTGACGGGGAAGGCTTCGCTGATGCTGTCTAAGTGGGCCAGGGCGGTCGCCGCGGCCATCTCGAAGCCGTCAGCGATGCGGATGGGGTGGATACCCTTGTCTAGAAGGATTAAGGCCTGTTCGAGAAGAGCCCCTAGAAAAGAAAATTAGAATATTTATAACTTATATTAACGTTGAAATTAAACAAACTTTATAAGGATTTTATCATGTTGTTAATTTTTTTTTAACACTATTGTTACTTAATTTTGAAACTTTAATCTACTATATAAGATAATTTAGATTTAGTATTAAATATATATAATATCCTCCAGACAGATTTCGGCCACGGGGCCAGTCCTAACGGAAACTAGCCAACTACGCAGGAGATATTATAGTGCACAAACACAAGTGCACTCTCTGTTCCCTAACTCTCATGATCCGATGGGACGGTAATCCGACACGACCGGAGAGAGATCAGGCACAGCACCAACGGCTTTACGTGCTTTCCGAGGCACGAGGGTGTCTTACACCGCCAACTTCCTAACTCCGGGCTATTGAGATTTCTTAACTGGAAAACCCAATAGCTGTTTGTTGGCCCGACCCGGGACTCGAACCCGAGACCTCATGCACAGCAGTCGCATTCACTACCGCTGCGCCATGGAGGCAGTTATTAAATATATAAATATATATATACAGTAGTATATATATACAGTAGTATATATATACAGTAGTATACATATACAGTAGTACAGTAGCAGCGATAGCTCAGTGGGGAGACCAACAGACTGCAATGCAGACAGTCTCGGGTTCGAACCCACGTCGCGCACCTCTGACTTTCGGAAGTTATATGACTTTTCGAAATTATGTGCGATTTGATTGACAATTATCGCCTGCTCCGTGCCTCGGAGAGCACGTTAAGCCGTTGGTCCCGGCTACCATGAACATCTATGGCAGTCGTTATTGGGAAAGTCAGTACCCTCTAATATCCTGGCACTGGTCTAGCCTTAGGGTATCGTTAGCCTTCGGGTTGCGGAGGTCAGATGGCAGCCACTCCGTGTAAAAACTGATATCCAGTCAAATCCGGTTAGACCAGAAAAGCCGACCCCAAGTGACTTGGGAATAATAAAGGCTAAGAGAGAAAGAAAGGATTTCTTAATTTTCTCATCAAGTTGTTATAAAAATTAATTTACGTAAGCTTAGATGGCTTACGCTTAGTAAATCTTACTAGTGTACAAAAGAAGCAGTAATGGTGATATGTCGATCTCCTATGGTTGACACAGAATTAACATTTTCTATTAAGCCTAACTAATCACAGGTACTCATTGTCAGTAGTACACAAAAGGGCATAGTACTTTTCATCCAGAAAAAAATACTGTTCCGAGGTATAGACATTGATTGACAAACTAAAATAATGCGACCATAGACGATACGCGGGCATAAATTTGTATAACATAGTAGGCTATTTGCAAAGACGTGATAAATATATAAAAACAGGAGTAATTCAAATTACCAACTTACCAGCCAGCACAACAACACCAGTAGTACCATCACCGATTTCATCATCCTGACTCTGTGCAAGCTGTACCAGGAGTTTACCAATCTGGTGTTCAACATCCATAAGCTTAAGGATAGTCGCTCCATCGTTAGTGACTGTGACTTCGCCGTCAGGGGATACCATGAGCTTGTCGAGTCCACGAGGTCCAAGCGATGTGCGGAGGATGCCCGCTATTTGGCGACCAGCCTCGATGTGCGACTGTGGAGATTACAAATTGTGTTGAATAGTTTTTAATATTGTTACAAATATATTTTTTGTTCAAGATCAAATAACTGGAAAGCTATTCTTAAAGATACTACCGAACAACATAGAATATTTCTTTACTTTTTCAAGACACCGCACGTGGATTCATTCACTTGACGCGGGGAACTATACAAACATCCAAACAACAGACACAAAGAACACCCAGACTTGGGACAGCTATTTGTAGTACACACAAGTTTTTGTTCTCAATCATCCTTGATCGAGCCCACAACACCAAGTCGACAGTGGCGGGGTGCCATCTCTGCAGTGTATTGCACTTTTACGGTAAAGAAGGTTCAGACTACTAAGAAATTGTTGTAACCACATTCAGTAACAAATTACCTTTGCATATGTCACAAAGTGTAATTGTGTGTGCCCGCATACCATGCTATTATAAATTATTATTATTACTGAAGGACCTGAATTGCTTCATTCCATTAATATTATTAATGTAATATGTTTTAAATGTATAACGGCTAGTATAACAGCTGCGACACCTTATACATATGAGTTGTGAAATACAGTAATTATTGCTTGATGGAAATTTAAAAAAAGGCTTTATGGTTCTTGCAGATAGCTTCTCAGAATTATTGAGAGGCAATTAAAAAGAGTGGCTGTGAGTTTCTTGCAGGAATACTCTCATAGGCATAAGCCTTTGCTGAATCTAGCAACTAACATGTAAATTCAGTAACTTCATTAACCCATAAACTATGATGTCCATAAGTGTCATAAATGCTTTTTTAACTGCTAACTGTACTATCAGCCAGTCTTTTAAAGATTAGCTATGGATAACTGATATTATGATGATCCAATATTTGGCCTATGCACATATAGCATGATAACTGAATAATGCCAGTTGATATAAGCTACATAATCACACAATTTGATATTATTTTGTAGTTACTATCTGTGCAATATAAGTTGACTGAAAAGAGTCCCCATTGGGCCGCTGGTGTGCCACTGCAACTCAATCACTTAATAATGGTAACCTGTATACAAATTCATTTTATTTAACTTAAAATCTTTGATATACAATTACATATTGATGAGATATTTTGATGTTATTGCCATGTTTATGTATTTACACTAATTGCTGTCTGCATAAAATGCACATAAATTAGATGTGCTTGCAGAAACTAACATCTGTATATCCCCAACCTACATAAATATAAATTTTGACTTACCTATAGGTTTTAACTATTTACTGTTTTTGTTTTGGACACTTCAGACACAGCCAAGGTAAATTTCATGGAGAATCAATACACTATGTGAAATATTAGTCATCATCAGTGTCCCAAACAAAGGAATTAAAATATTTTATAAATATTTGTTAAGTTAGCTAAAACATGTTGTGAAACTAGTTCTGGTCTACTAGTTATTAAGTTTTATTCAATTTAAGGCTAACAAAGGTAACTTATTCAACTTAAAAATGTACCTTCTATGAAAACTTTTTGGAGCATGATGATATGGTAATAATATAATTACATGCCTTTTTAATAAAAGTTGAACATAAAATAGTTATGTTATGGCTAAAGTGCTACTAATCATGGCTTTATAACACTGAAACTGTAAAAGTATGCATTATATTGATACCGAAATCGGCCAGAATGCGTTTCATACCGGATCATGTGATTCATAACACCTGACTTTATAAGTGCATGTTATTCCAAAAATAAACACCGGCTTTAATGTTTTATGGTCTAATAGTGTACAAATAGTGGAAAACTAACAAATTGAAGCTAGTTTTATTCATAAAATTTACAATTTCAGTAATAATCTCGATTTTTCGATTTTATGTTGACATGACTAGGTTATAATTTACTTATCATATTGCTACAGAAGCAGCTCGGATAGGTTGGGAAGCCCTAAAATACGATATACTAGTGCTTAATTATAGATTAATGTTAAAATAAACGATATAATTACCTTCAAGGCATCGGCACCGGTAAGCCTTTTCTGCCTATCCTGGTCTCTCAAGATTATAAATGGACGACCATATTCGTCAAAGGCCACCGTTCCAGGGAACAGAGCCATTTTTCACGATAATTTCACTACACAAACTCAAGATGAAAGCAGATTTCGTTTCCGAAATTTTCATGAAAATGGAAACAAAAACCAAATGACTGATTGACAGTTCTATAAATTGAATTTGACAGTCAGTTGAATTATTTCACAGACAAAATATAGTAAAATTCCGTTCGTCGTAAGGGTTGGATTTTATACAATAAGCAGGACTTGCACATCTAAAAATGGGTTTCTTTAGCCCATAATATACTCGCACATTACAATCAACTGTTGAACATGCATAGATCTCGACTCTGTTTTCATCTGGGTTGTGAGTTGTGACCTTAACTTATAAGCTTTAATGTAGTATCAGGCCTAGGAAATTTTTGCTCTTTATTTTCAATTTCACTTGCATGTTGAGTGTAGAGGATGATCTCATCAAAGTGCGTACCTATCTATACTGGTATTCGATTGGATATAATTTAATTAACTATTATTATAAGATTCTATATATACAATCTAGAATTTTAGTAAGTCATTCAAGACGCCACGCCATAAATAGGTACCTCTACACTACGCTTGATTTTCCTTATATGCTAAGGATTTAAAACCGGTGGAACAATCAACGATATTCGAGATTTAATCAGCCCAGACTGTTAAACGATGAAAGCAATCTTTATTAAAAATATTCGGCTTTAACCGGTCGTATTCCGCCGGCTCGCATACCAGCCGGCAGATTTGTACCCGTCGTAGGCCGGTGGCTCGCATGCGAGCCACCAAATTGGCGCCAAAACGCCGCGCGCCGCCTTCGCTTAAGCGACAAGCTTGTGACAAGCTTTACGATATTGAATGTGACCGCAGTGCTTTTGTTGTTGGTTTTTCTATTAAGAAATTCTATATAGCAGCACGGACTCCAGAACTGTGCAAGGTACAAGGCAATAGGTTTTTGCCTTATTACCTGGGCCTAAAAGACCCACAGATATAAAGTAGTAAAACCATTACTCTATACCTATATGGCAACGGTCGAAACCGCCTTATTTGGCAAACTGTCGGCAAAAGCGGGCGCGTGGTCGCCTGTTGTCGAGCCATATATAAATGAACGGGTGTGGGCCGGCTGACCGACGAAACGCAATCAGCACGAGGTGACATGATACGGAATTGAAGCTCCTGCCCGCGGAGCCGTGAATAGTGGCATTAGTGGCTCGCCACCTTTTTGACAGATCGCGACTGGTCTAGAAAGCTCGCGGACGACCACGCAACTCTGTCGAGTCTTTCAGGCGATTTTATGTGTTATGTGGACAAAGTTTATAATGATGCACCTATTTTACACTGAAGTAACTTGTCGTTTCTTTATTTACTGCTTTTGGATATATAAACGGCAGACTATATTATATTATTAATGAGGCTCGACGACCATATTATTATTTACTCAATTATGATCAGTGAAGGTAAATAAAACAAGTGAGCGGTGAGGCCGCTCTAAAATCGCACTACAGCAGAATCCAATTTAAAGCATTTTTATTTTACGACGCTGCTTAAACCGGCCATATTGTTTATTTTCTATCATATATTTTGTGCCATTACTTCAAATTTGTTCTACTTATAAATACCTAGTTAGGTTTGTTAATATAGTTATATGTTATGATTTATGATTGTTGCCTTAGTACATGTAAATAAAACGAGTAAATAATGTGTATAAATGTCAAAATAAATGATTATATATGTAATGTATTAAATGACAAAAATCAACACAATGTAGTAGTTTTAATAAAACTATACCATGTATGTAGTTATAGTAATGTGTAATTAATTCAATGGATTTGAGTTGATGATATTGACAGCAAAACAGAACAGCTGAACTAGCTATCTTGCCACGTTAACTGCAATAACGTCCATTTTATGAATAGTAAATGTATTACCTTCACTGATTATGGTGGACACACCATCAGGCAGTCTGCATGTTTGCCAGTTTTAGTGCATAATATAAACACTCCATCTAAATCTTGTTAACCTGTGAAGACTTGTAATGTCAGACATAATTAAATACCTATTGTCTCTGGTCGCCTGTGTACCACTGCGACTCAATAGGTTAAAGGACATTAAAACACGAACTAGTATTACCATAATTTTATTGTATTGAAGTAAATAAGCCTATATACATTCCCGTATCCGTACAAATCATTCTTGTTGCAACCGCACTTTGGATTCCATTCGGTAGTGTGAGAGCGAGCGAGTGGGACGTACAGCTGTCTCACTCAGCCCGTAGATAATGTTAACAGAGACTTAAAGCTAGGAACAGTTAACATACTTTTGACTATGATCAGGATTTTTACATCGTCAGCTCCTGTAAAATAAACGAAACAAAAAAAATGTTGTAAAATATTATCTATCAATATAATAAAATGACGGCAGCCGATTATTTTCTCGTCTCAAAAAACTCAATAACACCATACAACTCGGAATCGAATCCGAGACATTTACACAAGTTACTTTTACAACCGCTAATCAACGACGTGTGAAAATCAAATTTGGCTGTTACTTATTCAGTAAGTCACAGCAGTTGACATACATTTCCCAATTTGATAACAAATGATTGTATTGATCAGCCTTTCAGATACTACAGATATGTCATAAATGTACTGTTGCTTTGATGTTCACAAGTGTAGCTTCGACATTCATAAATGTTACTTTGAAGCTCATAAGTGTAACTCTGTGACCTATATGAATTAACAATTTTTTTGATTTGATTTATATAAAATAAAAGTGCAGTAACTTACCATAATGGCGTTGACGATGTCCGACTGGTTGTTTCGAAGGGCGCGCACGGCCTTCGCCCTCGAGACGTTCGCCTGCGACATCACAATCTCCACATCCTTCTCGTCCACTCCGGTCTCGTCTACTCCTTCTTCGTCTTCTTCCTCAGCGATGGGTGCCACCGTCTGTTAGACAAAATATAATATTAGTCTATTATCTTCAGGCATATTAGGCTAGACAATGATTATTGAATACAAATCCATTGAAGGAAAATTCAGTAGTCCTTTTGATAAAGTAAGTAGTGTGCTTGTAACTGGCGACAATGGCTACGACACAGTTTATACTACTGTAGTCATTATCGTTCAATTATTGTGAAAAGGTGACAAGATTTTCAATAAATTGTTATTATTAAATTATTACTAGAATAGACAGAGACAAAATATTTTCTCATTTTGTAATTATTGCAGGTGTTTTTGTGACCAAAAGCTCTTAATTATTGTTTAGTTACTTTCAAAAGCCTTACAGAAGGCATTAAATGTTCAAATGCATAAGAAAATACGATTTTAATTTAAACTCAATAATACCAATATGAGATCTGGCCACCTTATGATATTCCTTTATCTGTTGTTTAACTATCTGTGTTCTCACTTTCTTTTATAAAAATATAATAAAATAAATAATATTATCTTTATAATAATAAAAACAATGCAGTGTAGTATGGTTGTCAGTACCTTTTGTTGTACAGTAAACAGAATTTCTACTAAAACATCAGATAACAATACAATAACCTAATATATAAAATAGTATTATAAGACGAGTATGTTTATTACTAGACTACTAGTTATTGACACTTCAGACACAGCCAAGGTAGATTTCACAGAGAATCAATACACTATGTGAATTATTTAGTCATCACCAGTGTCAAATATAACTCAAATTAACTTTCCTATCAGTCAATAAAAAATAAAAAGTCATGTACAATGTGCTTTTTAAAGTTATTCTAGCCTAGTAACTATTCATATCCCAGGGATGTGATATTAAAATTGTGCATCATATAAATGTATAAACAGACAATTCCAATCTTCCTTTGGAGCTTACATCCTCGACTTTACTTATATTTTTAGTAAACATAGCTTATATTATTCAGAAATAGCATAGCCCTCTAACTTAAATGTACTATGTAGACTTCAATTTATTATTTGGTATGCATCAGTAGTTCCAGAGATTACCTCCTACATACAAACAAAATTTACCCTCTTTATAATATTAGTATAGATATAGAAAGACATGCTTACCGTGCCAGCAGCAGCAGCATCGTTACCAGCGGCAGCACTCTCAGGTGCCTTGAACCTCTCAGCTGCAGCCATGGTAGCCTGCTGTGACAGATCCTCAATCTTAGCCTCACCGAACACAATGTAAGTGTCCGAGTGCGGGTTCTTGTATACGTCTGGTGAGTTGATCACGAACAGGATGTTCTTTGATTTGCGGATTGTGACCCTGTTGACTCCTTGTACCTGGAATACAAGATGGTGCTTATTAGTTCTTAGCTCTACAATAGATGACTGTCTAACGTACAGTCTTACATTTATATTCCCAAAAAGGTAGGCAGAGATGATTAACATCCACTTTTCACTACCTGTGTCGGGTTCTATATTATGCAAGCCTATTACCATGAACTGGGCACAATGTCAGACTCCTGTGGCAATATTAGAATTTCTTTACAGATTACCTATTATAGACCCAACTGTGCAAAACCAGTCATGCCTTCAATCGTCAGCAAATGTGGCATAAAAGTAGGTTTATATACCTTCTGATAAATTGGTTACCACCTAAGCCTTCAATCGCTTGCAATACCACGGAAATCTCTGCGCCTTAGGAAAAATTAATTAGAGATTTGATAAAAAAACCGAAAGGATAAGATATTGGGCACTTGCAAGGATAAAACACAATAGTAACAGATTGATATTAATCTGTTACTATTGTGGTATCTACTAGGCGGGCCGGCTTATTCGTACCGTCACGATTATATTCGAAACGGCATACTTTTCTTCTTAAAAGAAATAAATTATGAGAGCATTGGTGCAGAAAGGTTTCTTCGAAATGCAGTATCGCTTGCGATAGCGCACGCATCGCATTTACTATGACTTCTCTCCATCCTTGTTATAAATATATTCAATGATGATGAACAGTGGACTTCATATGATGATAATACAAACAAGTAAACAGACATAAACATTATGACCCTACAGAAAATGAGCTTGAATCATGCTTACAACAATATTGAAACACTAATGACAAAAATAAACCTTTTAAAACAGTATCATACAGCCAAATACAGCAGTCACACGATCCAATAGTAACCAGGGTTGCCACCTTTACTTTGATGAAATAGAATATATTTACTTACTGAGGTAAAAAACTAAAGTATATTATCTGAAAATAAAGTATTATTTATTCTGATATTTTGTTACTACGTTTGTTGTTGCTTCTAGCAACATCTAACGAATGTTTATTTACAAAAAACGTCTTAACCAAATCTTTAGAATCTATGGCAATATTAAGACAGTTAAAAAAAAAATACATTTTTGTTTCTTGTAAAAGTCGACACAGTAAAATTAAGTATTTTGACGTACTTTATTACCTTCATAAAGTACGTTTGCCCGAAATAACGTACAATAATTTACAATAAATTACGGTTGGCAACCCTAATAGTGACCCTATCAGTTTGTGGTACATTATCAATTAAAAATTAAAGGAAATGTACTAAGATTTTAAGACCACAAAATTGATTTAAACAAATTCGATTCGCGATTCAAGTTCCGCGCAATGTTAAGCTATTAAAATAAATTCACATATATTTTAGTAGTTAACTTGTTTAGTCATTGTGGCCTTGATACAAGTTATATCAATATCGTAGATATATAAGATCAACACAGACATTGAATAAAACAGTACATACAATATGTATATTTTATCTATACTAATATTATAAAGCTGAAGAGTTTGTTTGTTTTAGTTTAATTCTTTTGGTGTTGGATAGCCCATTTATCGAGGAAGGCTATATATAGGTTATATAACATCACGCTACGACAAATAGGAGCGGAGCAGCAATGAAATATGTTGCAAAAACGGAGAAAATTCTCTTATGTGAAGCAGATGAAGTTGCGCCGGTCAGCTAGTATAGGATATTTATACTTGTCATAATGTGTATAAGTCTTTGATAAGTTTCACACTAATATTTAGTAAATAAAGAATTCTTTACTAAATATTAGTGTGATCATAGTGGTAATCATATGAAGTTAAAATCAAATTTAAACCAAATCTGACTAGCAGTTTTATAGATCACAACATAAGAACCAACACCTAGGCTTTTGTAATGTAAGTAAGCCACTACTGTTTAGGGACCGTCAGGCCTAAACGCCGATGTTTGGGGCTGACCGCTTGTACTGTGAAACATTACTATGTTTACAGTTATGCCGAAATGTGTCCTGAATTTCGTTACGTAGCCCTTCGATCGTCCTAAACCCTTTGATGAAGTATTTCTAACAATGGAGCAATGTGATTTTAAAAGAAAAATCAAATGAAATTTCATTTGGAAGTAATTTTCATTAAGTCTCGGATACACATTTTCAGGCCTCCCCTAGAAAACAACTGAAGATCCGTCAATGTAAATAGATAGTAGTGTACTTACAGGCTTGAGGCCAAGTTTGCTCATGATCTTGCGTGCCTTCTTCTCTCCACGCGACTGTTTCGCTTTGGAGACGATGTCAATGCCAGCGATGGGGTTGGCAATACCGCCTGTGCCTGGTGCTCCTAGAAAAAAAGGTTGTAACTTTAGCCTACAGTAAACACAAGGTTTCACGACTTCTTAAATGGATGGCATTACTTGAGAACTACCTTCACTACATATGATTCAACTCTTGGTGTTATCATTTGTCATTTATTTTTCAATCAGTTTATTAGCTTACTGCATTGTATCCTAACTTATAAATGTGAAGTTAAGTTTGTTTGTTTATTACGAAGCCGCGAGCAAGCTCTAGTCAAAGTCAAAGTAAAAAATCATTTATTCATTTAGGGCACAAAGTAACACTTATGAACGTCAAAATATATAGGTTAGTGAGTTTACTAAGTTACTGAAGCTACATTTAGGTTAGTTGCTAGGTTCAGGCAAAGGGTTGAGCCTATGAGAAGAAACCTGCAAGAAATTACTACTAAATACTGTAAAATACTGAAATATAATTTCAGTATTTTACAACTCAGATTATTGTTAGTTGTTGTTGTTGTTGCAGCCATTATGCCATATACTACTGACTATAAAAAACTAATATTAAAAAGATAATAACAATAATAACTTAATAATATTAGAGATGAAATAATTTGGGGTAAGGTATAGGTTTTAATATAAATCTAAAACAGACAGTAGCATGACATGATGGCGCATACACTTACACTTTGTGACTACTAAATTACATTACTAAAGCATATTCAATAGTATTTAATAGCAATGTCCAAAAATAAATATAAGTATTATCTATAAAATTGTAATAAATGTAAATAATGTCAATAAGGTAAGCTCAATTGTTATATTCCACATTTGTTTAATGTTGTAATTAAATTTATTAATATACATAATATAATTTTTGTAAACATATGCATGCAAACGATTTGGTGACACCACTGTAAGTTTTGTATTGCTTAATAAATGAATAAATAAATAAATTACTACATTACTAAATTGACTTATAAGTAATACAGATCTTTGAATCCTGAATGCAACAAGCAACTAATGCCATGAGTTTTTGTCAGTTAAGTAGTTGTCTACTGAATAATAACCCTTCCGAATGAGCTGTATTTTAACGGCGCTTTTAAATTTAAGCAATGGTAAATTATTTACATTAATAGGTAGTTTTTAAAAAAAAACGTATACCGAGTCCCGCAAATGTATTGTGAACTTTATGTAAACAATGATATGGGCCGACTAACTTATGCTTATTTCTAGTGTTTACATTATGAATATCACTATTCTTATTATATAAGTGAATATTATGTTTAATAAACATAATGTTAGCGAATATATATTGCGCAACAGTAAGTATGCCTATTTCTTTAAATCAATCTTTCAGGGAAACTCGTGGTCCTAAATTATAAATGCTACGTCGTACTGCACGCTTTTGAAGAATAAAAATTGACTCGATATCAGCTGTCTTGCCCCACAATAATATACCGTAGGACATGACACTGAAAGTAACTGAAATATACTGATCTTGCAGTATCTACATCAGTAGATCTAGTACATCCTATTGCTAGTGGACTACTAAAAGCTGAATCAAGATATAAATGAGATATTTTTTTTAATTGTCTACAAGATTCCAGTAGGTAAGAGGTTTATGCAAAACTTTTGTAGAAACCTGGTATTAAATTAGCGGCATGCAACAGTTGGTATATATTATAACAATGAAAGTTAGGTTTATAACCAATATTACATTCATTTACATATCCATTCAATTCAATATGAGGCAATCTTCTGTTTGACAGGGTAAATAAACTTTATACATCATTAATAAATAAATTAAAAGATAAAGAGAAAACATAGCAACCCTTATAAACATATTGCACACTTGGAGATATACTACATACATACATAGATTCACGCCTGTTTCCCAGAGGGGTAGGCAGAGACTATGGATTACCATTTGCTACGATCCTGACACACTTCTCTGGCTTCATTCACTTTCATCACACGCCTCATACACGCCCGTCGGTTCAAGGTGCTCTTAACCTGGCCTTTGTCCAGAACGCCTCCGATCTGATCAAGAAACGTTCACCTAGGTCTTCCTCTTTTGACTGTATACTAGCTTTGGCATTGCTGACAATGAAAGTATTTAAATTAATATAACAGTATTCAATATCATTTAAATATTATTATATTAATTTCAATACTTTTAATAAACTACTGAAGAATTAAAGATATAGATGACAAAACATGTATGATTAATGATATGGTTTTTATGAGCATGATTAATGATATGACACTTCAGACACAGCCAAGGTAGATTTCATGGAGAATCAATACACTATGTGAAATATTAGTCATCATCAGTGTCAACATTTACTGCAAATTTAATTAATATACGTTTACCTTTAGTTTATTATAAAAGTTATTATAATGTAATTTTATTTATACTGATAATAGTATGTAAGCAGTTTGTCGCTCGAAACACAGGTTTAACCTAGTTCGGGCAAATATCTATAAGTGCACTTTATGTTATTGTTAAGATGCAATTGTAAACTAAGAATTTATACTTAAATAAATAAATTATTATTATTATTATTATTATTATTAATATCTACTGATTTATCAAGGAAATCATTCACTTGCATTAATCATAGTATCATTCTAGGATGCAAGGGGATTTTATTAAATCCTTTGTTTGATGAATGAAAGACTGTTAAGTCATATGCATCCTCATATCAGTAAACAGCTTTTTAATTAGTTGATGGAATAACCTTTGTTTAATTTGCTCTCAAAATCCCCTAATCAAGCTTGGACCCTAAGGCGCAGACAGTATGCATTTTATTGCCCCTGGTTACCAGATAATCAATGAGCTAAAAGCGTGGAACGCCTAGCATTACAATAACAGTTGTTGAGATTTAGTTTTAAAACAAACTTTATGAACTTACCAGCATCCTCCAGTTCTGGGATGGTATCATCGGAGTCACTGTCAGATGAGGCAGTCTCCTCCTTGCGCTTCTCGGTCATGGAGGCGGTAGCCTTGTCCAGTTCAGTAAGTTCTGGCATATTTGTGTCCCGTGAGGTGGTTATTGTAGGGGAAAGTGGGGTGATCCTGAGTAAAAAATTTGAATTTGAATATTTTATATGCAGACATTTATCATTGCAAGGAGTCAACTCATAATATAATATTTTGATTTTATTTAATTCTCAATTAAGCTGACATTTTTAAAGTATAAATATATATATTATACTGATAAACACACTAACTACTTAGAAAGCCGATGCATTATCTCTCTTGTAATCTTTGTTTCAGGATGCCTGAACTGACTAAGATTTTATTAACATTTTTATAAGCATTTAATATCAGCTGATTTATCAATTACAGTGAATCATAGATAACAGTTACATTAGTCATTATAATTTCTCATTTAACCAATTAGTTTCATGAAATTATTTCTTGTCATGGACGATTTTCGTGAACTACATTTTAGATACTCTCAAACGCTAAAACATCGAATTATACTTAACCCTACCGAGTTTCTGTGAACTAGACTCAAAAATAGACTTTGAATGACACGATTTTATTACATTATTGCACTTTTCCTGTGTCACACAGTACAAGTAGATATCCTAGACCGTTAATCAATTTATAGTACCTATGTAGACGCCAGTTAGGTCCTCAGTGCGCAAATGCATTTCTAGACCTACCTACCTATATAAAATGCATTCTCAATAAATCAATACTGGTGACCCATTGACATTTACGAGACAACATACAAGTTTCATACGACTTTGCCCGGCTATCTTTGCGTTCGACGATGTCACAAACATTTTCAAGAAAATTATGCGCTCCTGAACATGAGTATAACCATGACCATATATTGCAATGAATAATTTAACACTTGCACGTAACCCTAAAGGCAAACACATCAATTAAGTCCCACTGAGTAGTTATTCGATGAATAACACACATCATTTTATGAATAAATAGAATTATTTGAACACTTGTGCGAATATAATATGGGCGCGAGTTTAGACAATTCACCGATCTAAGATATTAAAATAACAACGTAAATATACTGCAATCCGAATACAATACACTAATTTGTTTTAAATTTGCACTTAAACACAAGGATTTCTGTAAATTATTTGGATTTATTACCTTTATTTAGGAATATCGGTATAAAAGGAATCAACGGGGACTCGCTTCACTTTGACAAGAGCGAAAAATTTATGCGAAGCGACAGATAAAAAATAATCTTTGTTGAGTTGGTTTTGAAATAGTTTGTATCCGAACACATTTTCATCTATGAGCTGTTTTCTTCAATATTTTTTTTTTATATGGCAACATATATTTGTATGTCACTTTTAACCTTAGCGATGTGAATTACGAATGAATATCGACATTTGCTTGTGATTGTAGAGCGAATCACGTTGACAACAATCTGTTCCTAGTTGTATACTAATACATAAACAAACTCAAGCAACAATAAAAAAAAAGAAACAATACACAAAAACATAAATACAGCATTTAATAAAACAAAACAACATGTCATGCTTAAAATGAGTTCATAAACTAACTTATCGGTACCGTAAAGACTATTTCCGATTAGGATCGGATTCTTAGTAGTCTTGTGACGTATAGTGACGGATCATTACAATTTACTAATAGCGTGCAAGTAAAATAAACATTAATAAAAATGGTTTATCGCTAGATACTGTCCAAATATATTTTTATTCCAATAAAATATTGACCAAATATCGATATCGACAGCGATATAGATATGTGCGGACATCCTTGCTGGTCATTAATGTCAGTTCATACTTCATGTTCATTCGCGTTCATTTCATTAGTTGGAAGTTGGAACTTGGAAGGCGGTTCTCTGCGTTCCTTTCACATATTTTGTTCATTATCACCATTTTATCAATAAAAATATTTCCGTCGTTCCGCCGTAAATACGTCACAAAGCGTTGATAGCTGTTGAATTTTAATCGATAGTGGTTGTCTTCAAAGATGTCGTTAACCGTGCAGTGATTTGGTGTTTTTAATCAGTCACCAATTATCAGGTCCAAAGTGCGTGTTTTATTATTTGGTGTTTGTGATTGTGTTAGAAAAGTGCCAAAATATGTCTTTGGAAGAGAAATTCAATGCGGCTGTCAACGTTATCCGCAGTCTACCCAAGAGCGGTGAGTTTTTTTGTATTTTTTTTGTATGTCGGTGTCGTTATTATTGATTAGGTATTTCGTTACGTTTCGTCTGTGGTAAGTTATCAGTTATTACATAAATAGATTGCGGTAAATCTGTTTGTAATGACACCAGAAATGGGATGTGATGTAAACTACACACCATTAAATTGTGTAGTACACAATGTACTTACGTAAATGTATGTATTTAGCAAAATGGATAAGTAATGGCCACTTTTAACATAATTGTGTTTTTGAAAGACAACTACAAATTTGTTTGTAGTTGTAATTACTTTGACACATAGGTATTCTTAAAAATAAAATAGTTTTTATTTGTCTTTATTACTAAGGTACTTTGAACTATGGTCACAATAACTCGTTGATTTATCTTTTTAATTTATTATCAAAACCTGTTATTGATGTCATCAATAGACACAATAATAAAACAATTATGTCTTGTCTATGTTCAAGTCCTGAATTAATAGAACAAGGCTTTGAAGGTCATTTAATTCTTTCCACTTCCTTGTATATTTGAATATGTATTTTGACCTCATATTTTTTAAGTTTGCTACGTCAATGCATGCTTCCCATATAGAAAAGGCCTTGTTCAGCAGTGCTAGCAACTTCTAAATAGAGCTGATAATATTACTTATTAAGATATTCAAATATGCTATTACATTCTGACCTTGGTTACTAAACAGTTAAACATTCTTCTTTTACGGTCTTTGGTACATAAAATTAATGAAAAACACAATCAATAAAAATAATTGGGATCAACATATAATAATTCAGTTTCTGAAAATCCTATTACAACATTACAATTTATAATAACAGTATACATATTTGAAGAAGTATTTTCATTTGTTGCATGTGAATTGAAAACCAACTTAATGTGCTCAAGATATATTTGTCTGCTTATACAGGTTGTCCCAGAAGTGCTAAAGCTTTGACGTTTTTTATTTTTACACAAATACCATAATTTTTTTTATCGCTCGCTTAAATGATCCTTACCTAAGGAATCTCACGTTACCATTTGATTCACATATTCTGGGACAACTGTATAGATAGTGTCATGCTTATATCCTAGACAGGATAGGCTGATGTGTATAAATATAACTACTACATTTCAGTTGTTATATCTTTCGGTTCAACATAATAATGAGCTCTATGTGTTGTACAGAGTCATATTGCTGTGTACTGGGCAAATAATCTATGCTGCTTCTGCGAATTTCTTGTCAAAACGTACATTTCCCTCTATCCCCTTCGTTCTTTTTACCCTATTTTTTGCAGAAATAGAACTGTAGATCAAATTCACTATCTATATCTAACAAATAATGTGGTCATATTTGAAAGTATTCAGATACACAAGTCATCTAAGTATATTGATACTAATTCAGCTAGTTAAAGAATTATTAATTTACACTTCCTGCAATTACATTGCGTAAGGTAGACTGGTTTTTGAAGGCTAATCAACAATGTATCAAAATCATGCTCATGTATAGTAGCAGCCAGTCAGCTGTTGATAATTCAGACAGCCATTAGAAACACATGACATATATGTTTCACTGTCTGTTAACAAATTTTTTTTTGATCCCCCTTTTTGATACTGTGTGCTATATTGTGCAAGCATAATACGACTAAGCCTTTGACTACCACATCAAAATACAAAAGCGTGCTCTCTGGGCCAAGCTAAGATTTCATCCCTTAATACCTACATCGTTTTTGTTTTGCGTTGATCGTATGCTATTATAGATGAAATAAATAGTAAACATAATATAAATTGCAATGAGTCTACATAATTGACAACACAAATAAGAAAAACAATATGTTTTTATAAGATGTATTAGCATTTAAAAGTCTGTCATGTAGTTGTGACTGTGGCGTGCTGGACACATTTTACATAATATTGTCTTCTATTTACGCGAATATTATTCATTGAAATTAAACTGCTATATACGGATTTTATCGCGTTGTTTATTTGACACTTTATTACAAAATTTTGAAAATTGTTTCACTACTACTACTATTAAACTTTACTAATTTTTAAGCTAATTAAATTATTATTAAACTATTTAGATTTAATTTATTTTTACTTTTACACTTTCCCCGACGTTTCGGTTCCTTTTCAGCAGCCATGGTCACGGGGAGTCTCCCCGTGTAATAAAGTGTCAAATAAACAACGCGATAAAATCCGTATATAGCAGTTTAATTTCAATGGACACATTTTGCTTTGTCATGTATACATGATTGTGGCAGTCAAAAGGTTAAAGTGATGCATAGACAAGGGTAGCAAGAGTATAAATATAATGAGCTATGACAATGACTACTTATTAATTAAATGCCTTTCACAGTACAATGTTGCAATAATTACTGGTTGTTGTTCTACCAACTTGCAACATTACAACAGATTTCTAAGCTTAAAACATAATATGTATGCGTGTATACATATATGATTAAACTTGGTGTACCTAATAATTGCAAATATTAGGTATAGGATTTATTAAACAAAAAAAATTGTACAAATTTATCAATGCCAAACCCATTGACCTAGTATACTGATTTTTTGCATGGAGATTCCATTTACAACAACATGGAAATCTGGTTTAACATGATATTTTGTATAGACTTAGTTATGGCTTGGACGTAACTTTATTAGATTATATGTGGGATAGTTATTCCCTCAGGACAAAGGCAGAAATGCAGTAGATAAAACTAAGTATTTAATCTCTCGGTCAATTAAACACCGGGACAAGAAAACAATGCATTTTCTCTGTCCAAATTCATCAGATTGTTGAATTAATTTTTTTTTAAGCAGCTGTTTTCTAGTGAAAATTCTGCACTTGATTGATTGACTATATATCATTTATTTTTTAAACGGACTAATATTTAACTTTTTTAATACTAGCCATCTCAACTATCACTAATTTATATATGCACTACTGTTAGTGCATGAATCATTAGAGAGGTTAAATGATTTTTAATGATATGGTTATGGGTATTACAAAATATTAAATTTATGTAATTACTCTAATAGTCTTACTATGTTGACATACTTAATGTATCATCACAAACTGTGATTATATCAGGTCTGGTACAGGCAGCAACAGAAGTCTATATACACTTGTGAGAGTTCAATCGCCTTTAGCTATCAAAAGTACAACAAATCTATGCTTCTATAGCAGTTTAAAATTAGTTGATTTAATCATACAGAATAATTACTTATTAGAATTTTTAATTCATAAAATACTTTTACAAGTCCTAACTTAGTATAGTGTAGTAAATGCGAATGTGACTTTGTTGTTCATTACGCTTTCACGCCTTATCTACTTGACGGATCATCGTGAAATTTCGCGCACACGTTGTCAGCGGTATAGAAAAGAACATAAGATACTTTTAATCCAGGAAAAAGGGATAGAAATTTCTTAACAAAATGTACAATAACGCGAGCGACGCAGGTAAAATCTTGTATCTTATAAATGGGTCTCAGATCGTCCCTAATGTCATAACTGCTTGTATAAGATCGTCCCTATTACGTGAAGGCTGTATGAAACTGGTTAATGTGACGTTTGATACATATGCTTGATCAGGCATGAAGTTATGTCATATTATTCAACTTTTATGTCATTCTATATAGGTACGTATTTTGACGCCTATATACGTTAGTATGGGGTAGGCAGAGTTGTGTTATATATTCACACTAGCTGTGCCCGCGGTTACACCCGCGTTTATGGTTAATGCGCCGCTCTCGTGGGTCGTGGCGTGATGTTTTATAGCATATAGCCTTCCTCGATAAATAGGCTATCCAACACTAAAAAACTTTTTCAATTCGAACCAATAGTTACTGAGATTAGCGCGTTCAACCAAACAAACAAACTCTTTAGCTTTATAATATTAGTATAGATTTCGACATCTTTTTTTTGACAAATATCTATAGACACGCCTCACACGCCTCACGCCTCCATCTCCAAAGGTGTAGACACCGAGGTGTATTACACCCACATTCCTTTAGCCCTGTTTCAGGTCCCACTTAAAAGGCGAGCCTATAACCGTCTACGGGATATAGTTTTAGACTTGATGCTACTGAAATAGTTTTATAGAAAACCCAATAAGGTTTTATGTTACCCATAATACGCTTATTGCATCTACTGGGTTTATCTCTATACATTGTGCTGGCACTACAAATTTACGTACAGTTAATTACTTTTGGGCGTGCTTTTCACTATAACATCTGGTTCCGGAAAATAGCGGAAAAGAGAGCGAAACGTCACCAAGCTGATAACAAACCACCAGCTGGCAGTTTCTCTTGCAGGGTATATGGTAAAATCTGCTGCTCCAGAATTGACTTACATAGCCACGAAACTAAGTGCATGTCCACGGGACAATGACTAAATCGTCTGAAACAGACGTAAAATGCCAATGAATGAAATTACTTTAACGTGTGATTTAATATAGGTATAAAGATATCAGCCCTGTATATAAGCAGTCCCACTGCTAGTGACGAGCCTGTTCTCAGTGTGAGAAGGGTTACATAACTTATAGCCGAATAATCGAATCCGAGATCGCAAGCAATTGCACACTTACGCCATGGCCCATGACACAATAATACTCATAAGCATTAAATATACAAAATTAACTTCAAGCAGTAAGTAAAGTAATATTTTAAACAAATATTGGACTACTCACTGTAGTGCTAGTTAAATAAACACAAGTATCCGAGCTAAAGTAAAACCTATTTGTAAATGGAAACAAACACATTAACTCTATGGTTCTTTGTCTATTGCTGTTTGTTGTGTAATGTTTTGTTTTTATTTGTGCAATAGAACAAGGATCTCATGCTGCATTATATCAATATATAAATCTCTTTAGTTTGAGACACAATGAAGGAACAACGAGAAATAGGAAGCGTTTTTTATTTTGTATAACATTCATTACCTTTTTATATCTCTCTGTGCAAATGATTGCATGGATGGCGTAGTGGTTTAAGTGGACGACTGGCCTTTGCAATTTTGCTGAGTGTTGTGGGTTCGAACCCCAAACGGGACAAGAAATTGTGTGATCCACAAATAGTTGTTCGGAGTCTGGGCTTTTTCTGTAGCCGTTGTTTGAATTTTTGTAAACTACCCCCGCTACATGGAAATAATGCAAAAAAAAAGGATGTCATTTTTATTTGGAATGTACGCTGCGATTGTCACGCGTAATCGCATTCTAGCGATTCTATGCAATAAATTGTAGCCTATGCAATAATAGTATTGAGTAAACCTTCAAATTACATTTACATACACTGATGCTTGTATGTTTTTAAGGACCTAGCTAGAGTTCTTAGGTTTATGACACTCATCATGTATAATAGAGGTCCAGCCTGTAGCCTACTGGACAAACTGCCCGATCGCAGTATTGAACCTGTCACTTAGATCAGACAAAAGCTTCTGCTAAAAGAGCGACAGCGCTTTCGTTGCATCAATATAAAATGTCCACTCTCTTTTGACTTCGGGTCCTAGCAACTAGAAATCCTTTTACCATTTACGAGCGTCCAATTAGTCGCTTCGCGAGAACTCGATAAAGTAACCTAACACTATCCTCTGTAAATTCTCGGAAGCTGGTCGCAGCGATTCAATTGGAATTCTAGTATAAAATCTATATAAACACTAGATTTTGCCCACGGCTACGTTCGCGTAAATGTAGGTTATGTTATTTAGTAATATTACTTTTTCCTGGACGAGCGTTACCCTGTGTCCTTTTCTGATCTCCTGTCATAGTGTATGCGAAATTTTATGTTAATCGGTCGTCTAGTTGAGGCGTCAACGCGTAACAAATAAATAAACACACATTCGCATTTATAATATTAGTTGGGATTTCTTAACTTACATTGCCTTTACAGACTAACTTAAATAACAGTGTAGTATATAATAATAATACCAGCTCTGTATTAAACTATCCCACTACTGGGCACGGGCTCCTTCACATTGTGAGACGGGTTAGGCCATAGTCCATCATCCTGGCCCAGTACGGGTTGTTAGTCTTGACATATCTTCGACAACATTATGGAGAACTCTTAGACATATAGGTTTCCTCACGATGTTTTCCTTCACCGTTAAAGTGAGCGATATATAATTAACTTTTTAATACGCACATAACGTCGAAAAGTCTGAGATGCGCTCTTTGGGATCGAGACCTTAGCATGGCAGTCCAACGATCTATCTCTGCTTAATATGTAGATACTAATACAATAATTTATTTAACGGCAGAAACTCGTTAAATGATAACAGTCAACGAGAACGATAAAACATGTAATTTTGATAACAAGGCCGTGAGTTTCTTACACATCTTCTCATAGGCCTTGCCTGAATCTAGCAACTAACATAAATGTAACTTCAGTAAACTCACTAAACATTAAACTTTGACGTTCATAAGTTTTACTGTGTGATCTAATTCGATAAATGTTTATTGACTTTTGTACTGCTACCGAACGCAGAGAGTTGCGATATAGCTGCAATAAATGAGCTAACGCCTTTTTTATGAGCCCATCTTAAAAAGGACTCGAGTCTTCTAGAACTGGTTACTGAACAAAACAGCTTAAAAGCATCGTTTGCATACACATAAAGGCACATTTAATCACAGTTAAAAGCTGTTACTTAACTACTTGCCTATCTCACTCACTAATGGGTACTCCAAACGCGGACTCTGTTATTAGAAGTTAATTATCTGGTCCAAATTACAGATGTAAATTGGCTTTAATATTATGTACATTTTGGAGCTCGTTTCCATGTTTATTTTGATTGTACACTCTTCGTATCAATGTAGTTGTAAAGAGGGAAAGGAAATGCATGTTTTTTAAACAATATGTTGGTAAATAAGCTTGCGGTCGGCTGGTGGTAAGCAGTTTCTGGAGTTTAGTGGCGCAGCAGCAGTGAAGGCTACTTACTTGTCGAAAAAATGTAGTCGAGCTATTCTATTCCTAAAATTTTCAGTAGCTGCACGGAGTCTGGAGCTGTGCCTTGTAGATAGATGTCCATGACTGGCAAATTTTTCACTTTAATATTTATTAGCTGTCCCCAGCGGTTTCACTCGCGTTTATGATTACTGTTTCGCTTCTATGGCTTGTACCGTGATTATATATATAGATTATAGTGCTATGTTATTTCTGGATAAATTAGCTTTCTAATGCAAAATGGAAATGGAGTTATTTAAATCGGTTCTGTAGTTTCAGATTTTATCGGTTACAAAGATTGTCTCTTTATAATATTAATAAGTAATTTGTTTTCTTTTTTATATAGGTTGTGATTATGTATTTAAATTAACTACTTTACTTACAACTTATAAATAGTTTTGAAATTATTATCCTAACTTATTAAAGTATATTAGGTTCACAGTTTTGCCGACGCGACGTCTCGATTGCTCTCCCAGCAGCCATGGTAATGAAGAGTCAGACTCAAGTGTATTAAATTCAATGTACATAACATCCACGTAAACATAATATCCTATTAGGTTATATCTACATCCCATTAAAAATGTAAGTGCTATGGCACTTGTCAGTGTAGCAATTACCCTCTTTCTCGATCCGTTTCCAAATTTTCCAATTTCCATATGTCTTTTACATTTACTTTTTCTTTTAGTTGATCTGTATACTTTCTTCTTCCTCTCTTTCTCTTAGCCTCTATTTTTCTTCCATAATATTGGTAATATCTACATACATATCTGTAAGTACTAAGTAATTTACAGCTAAGCAAATTATTCCAGAAATTTCTTTATAGCGGAATGTATGATGAATCGCCATGATGAGCCGCGGAATTGTGGTGCAACTCATCGTTTATTTGTGTTCTAACAGATCCATTGTGTTGGACGTGGGACTGAGCCACAATGGCTTTATACCTAAACACTCATACACTTGTGTTTTATTTCTTGTGGAATTATACACGAACAATAGCTCGTATTAGCTCATTTATTTGAAAGTTAGATGTATAATAGATATTTAAAGAATTGTCGTGATGACGTCGCGGCGTTGAAATTGTAATTAGCGTATACTACCGACCCGCTCCGGTTTCGCACAGGTAGCACTAAACCTTAACAAATTATACACCTAAACCTTCTTCATGAATCACTCTGTCTATTGGTGTAAACCTCTTGAAAATCCGTTCAGTAGTTTTTAAGTTTATCGCGAACAGACAGACCGACGGCAGACGCGGCGGGGGACTTTGTTTTATAATATTTGGCGTATATAATTCAGACTATTTCAATAAAAGCCAAAGATGTATATTGCGGGCTTAAACATTTAGCAATTTTTATATATATAATATTTTTGTTTGGATTTTTTTCTGGTCGGTAAAAATTTGTTAATCTTATGTTTTTTTGCTGTGGTAGATCTTTTGATGAGAGCTTTCCTTACATCCCATCTTTAATTCCTTTATCCTGTCTAGTATTTCATATTGATGTCAACTTGATTCGTCCCCATGCATAACCTGAGAGAGATGGTGTAGAGGTAATTAGATGTGTTATTCTGTATGTTCAAATAAAATAACTTCATGGTGTATATTTTCAAGTACCAGTTATAAATCAAACAAATACATAGGTATAATTATGTACCAGTTTCTCAAACAACCACCCGCATAAGCACTTCTTGGCTAACCGAATAGTTCTTCCAAGTTACTTCCAAGAGATGTAGTATCAGCCGAAACTACAAATCAATTTAAAAATAAACTAGATAAACATCTACTCAACTCAAACCGATGAGCATGTAATGCAGTAGCCGGATATATGCATTTATCAGTTGTACACAAATGATTGCCTGATAATAAATAATAATAATAATATTTGACTACGACCTGAGTGGTTGCGGGGACACGACTGCCGCGCGGCGCTACTGCATACTTGCGCCTGACTATATAAAACTAACACGTCAGCAGTGTTGCTACAAAGGTCTTGACAGATAGACGGTAATCCTGTAAGGGTTTCCTTTCCATAGCAGCGATAGCTCAGTGGGGAGACCAACAGACTGCAATGCAGAGGGTCTCTGTTTCGAACCCACGTCGCGCACCTCTGACTTTCGGAACTTATATGACTTTTCAAAATTATGAGCGTATTTATTGACAATAATCGCCTGCTCCGTGCCTCGAAGAGTACGTTAAGCCGTTGATCCCGGCTGCCATCAACATCTATGGCAGTCGTTATTGGGAGAGTGTCGATACAAAAGATCCCACCGGGTTGAAGTGTCGCCGGTCTGCGCTGACTGGCTCCCACATATTACAGGATACAAGATACAAGGGTTTACTTTTGAGGGATGGCACCCTAATTAAAAATTCGTCGTTCCCTACCCCTCCAGGAAACAGGCGCAAGTACTTCGAAATACCGGAACAGTGGTTATTACCCACATAACTTAAAGTTACAACCATGCTAAGGGTCTTCGTGTTATGATTACGACGCGGACGTCTGACAAATCTTTTACGATTGAATTGTCATAAAACCGAGGGTTTATGCTACTATAAGGTTAATTTTCATTTTATTAAGCGTATCCGTGTATAACGCAAAGACATCAGCTATCTTGGATTACTAATGCTGAATAGTATGCGATCGTAAAATTGATGACTGGACTGTATTAAATCAAGTCAGTCATTTATAAGTAGAAAAAGTATTTCCTGCGGTTTAGTTAAGTTATATTTTAAAATTATCGATATATAATTAAACCAGCCCGGTAGGTATATAAGTAAATTGTTCCACTGCTGGGCACGTGCGTCGTCTCAGTGTAAGTTGGTAGACTTCACATATCTTCGAGGAGGATTATGGAGAAGTCTCAGACATTTAGGTAACTTCACGATATTTTTCTTCACCGTTTAAGCGAGTGATATTTATCTAGTTAATACGTACATAATTTTAAAAGTCAGAGACGCCATTCGGATCGAACTGCGTGGCTGCGTGGCTGTGGTGAGCAATCGCCGCCATCCTATTTTTCTTTCAATGCTTTTTTATCTTAAGTTAATTATTACGTCAATTGTTTTATAATTTTTGTTTTCTTTGACCTATTGTGACTCACTATCTATTTTGGTAATAAATGTTTTCTATGTGTCACCAAAGGATATGGAATTGTGAATCTAGACCATCAAGGGACTCATCGGTCCAGTGGTTTAGGAGGATTTAGTGACACATGTAACGAAAAGTTATATATATATACCACTGGGTTTTTAGGGAACAGCTCTTTTTTTGATGAAAGGTAACCTATATGCTTTTCTGTTCCCCTGGCAACGTGTATGTGAAATTTAGAAACGATGTTCGGTCGAGTAGTTGAGGCGTAAAAGCGTAACAAACAAACAAAGTCAGATTCGCACTGAGAATAGTTAGGATGCAACTTAAAAATTACTTGGCACTCAAAAACTTTTTGTTCGTTCTTGAGTATCAAACCCGATAACGTCATGCAGCAGTCGCATTCACAACCACTGAGCCATTGAGGCAGTCAAAATACCAAGGATACGATAGTTAGGACATCCCAGACAAGACAGTCTAGTTCAGAGCATTCACATTGGCTAAAGCATGGATCAATAATACCGTCATGTTGGGCTTGCAGCGGCCTACTTAGGTTATCAAACGATTATGCACATTCTATATTGAATACTACGGTTCACTATCGCGTGGCATATACTTGTGGTTTCATATTCGAATTGTGATGGATGCTACTCTATCCATAGTCTTGGATATATACGAATCATTTATTGCTAGGATAGGCAGTAAGACAGAATAGAACCAACAAAAATTATAGAAGAAATGGGTTATCAAGTAACTTAAGATAAATAAAAATATAGTATAATATTGTCTTCTGTTTACGCGAATATTATTCATTGAAATTAAACTACTATATACGGATTTTATCGCGTTATTTATTTGACACTTTATATATACAGAAAGTGTAAAATTAAATTAAATCTAAATAGTTTTAATAATAATTCAATTAGCTTAAAAATTAGTAAAGTTTAATAGTAGTAGTAGTGTAACAAGATTTCAAAATTATGTAATAAAGTGTCAAATAAATAACGCGATAAAATCCGTATATAGTAGTTTAATTTAAATGAAAAATATAGTAGAAAAAGGGTGATGTGATCTATCCCGAGAGCAAAGTGGTAATGAATTCGACTGTTGTGCTTGGAGTTTCGGGTTCATTTGCCGAGTTGGGTGAAGTGTTAAAGATTTTGAGAAGAAATTATTGTTAGAATCAAGAAATATCATGATTACAGGTCTAAGTTATGATACAATTATTATACCTACCTATATTAAAATTGACAATATTTATATAAATTTAATAAGTTTATTATATAAATAAATAAGAAGTATCCACAGCCGTATGACAAAGCTGTTATATTAACTATAATATAAATATTGTCAAGATTTTTAGCCGGCTTTCTGTACAAATCGTGATAAACCTCACTTAATACATTTAACAATTTTTAAAATTAATAAATAATTATCAATAATGTGTTTTTAAGTAATCTCAGTAGTATCACGGTGTCTGGTAACGTGGGTGTTTTACACCCACATTTAGCCCGATATAGTTTTAGGTTCCAGGTACTTAATAGAGGGAAAGCTTATTGTCGTTTCCCGGGCCCAGTTCCAGACGCCGGCTGCTATTGATTTTCTTGACAGAAAACATTTCGTTCGACTCGGGATTTGATCCTGGAACCTTTTCTCTGTTGATATTCGTGCCATTTTAAATTTAGTAACAATACTTATTATTGGAGATTAACCTAAACATAGTTTAAAGTAGGACTTTAGAAATAATTTGTTAGTTAATTATAATAAGAAAATTTAATGAGTTGTTTATGGAATACTAGCTTTTGCCCGCGACTTCGTTCGCGTAAAAGCAGGTTAAATTATGTTAGTAACAGTATGTTTTTAATGAAAGTAGTTTTTAAGTTAAATCCTTACAAACAAGCAAACAAAAACCTAATTTTTCTTCTCTATAATATTAGTATTATTAGGAAGATCGGCCTTCGAGGCCCGGTGATGGTATTCCGTCTTTACATACATTACAGTCTATTTATCTGTGACATATACACCGTGTAACAGAAAGATGTGGTCATATTTAAGCGTCATATAATATTGCCCATACAATAAAAAACTGCAACAAATAAATCCGTATGACATTATTTTCACTAAGATATAGCACGACTTATCAATATCACACATTCTAGTCGATACTGAAATAACACTAACAGCTGAACCTGTGACTTTTTTTTTACGTGGTGGAATGCTTTTGCGCCTACCTCTCCGCGGGGCGACGGAGGGGTTATGTCGGGCTCACCGGGGGCAAAATACTCCGGTAATACCGACTAAACCTACCACGGTGTTCCTCGACATAACCATAGACGGCGAGGCCACGCGAATCGCTTTCATATGCAATCGCGACCCCGCTGTGGTTTCGGCCCTCCGTGCGAAACGGCAGACCACTTCACAAAAAATGTTTCCTCCACCGTCCCACTGGGGGCAGGGGGGAGGGGGTGGGAGACAAAGATACGACACAGAGGCGCACGTGGGAACACGCACGCCGCCTCTCGGACCTGGTGCTGATCGGCTGGCGAGCAGGCCCACGCAGCCCACCAGGTCAAACCTCAGGGTGACTCTGTGACCTCAGTGAACCCAGCGCTTCAGGCCGATTGTTTATCCCTTGAAACACATTTATTCCGTAATTCGTAAAGAATTTTGGCACATAACCCCTTGATTGTCCAAAACTCTTTCATGAAGCAGTCCGAACAACAAAGTAGGTAATTGAAATTGAAAACACTTATTTTAACATAATTTTGAACTATGACACTACTATTATTGAAATTTACTACAATTTAAGCTATTTCAATTAATTAAAACTACATATTTACTTATATTTAAGTTTACAATTTCCCCCACGTTTCGGTTGCTATTTAGCAGCCATGTTCGCAGAGAGGCTAAGATGGTAGTTGACTCAATATTCTGGGGTGTAGTTATTTCAAAGTACACGAACCTACTAAAAATTAACTTATGAGCCCTGGGGACATAGGTTATTTTTCAAATATACATTACAGTCTTAAAATATAACCACACCTGTCTGTTACACACTGTATCTATAATATATGTATGTTTGGGTGATCAAAAATCCATTTAGTTATTAAAGAGTTTCAAGTAAAAACAGTTTAGGATATTTTTATAGAGTTTAGAGGAAAACATGATAAAATATATATTTTACGGCGTCCATTTTTTACCTACAACAATTCATGCCCGAGCAGGCCGACGCCCGATGCGCGCGCTGCATGCGTGACTGCAACTGCACCCCAGCTACGCTTCAATCGCTTTACTGCTTGCCGTTCTATTAGACGAGCGTTATATTTTATTTTATATTAAGTATTTGGTAAAATTTACACAACGCACGCTCACTACAATAAAGGCGCAAGAAGAATATGCTTACTTTATAGGAAAGCAAAAATACTGTTTCACCTGATGTATGTATTTCACAAATATAGAAAAAATAAATAAATTATGTCTAACTTGCTTTTAAACACTACTTGCAGTTGTGGTTTTAATAAAAATAACTCCCACAAGATTAGTTTTGTCCCTCATCGGGCCCGATAAACTAATATTTATTATGTAAAAAATATATCGGTCTGTCGTCAGGAAGTACTTTTATAAATTTCTGTTTCATTTAGTGAAACAAAGATATAAGTAAGATTCAGTGGATTTTAGCAAATTTTAAGTATTTTTCTTGGTTTATGGACTATGATTGAAACATATCAAACTCATTATGACGCGATAAATGATTTCTTGGTATAAAGCCGTTATTTTTCGTCAAACGAAAATGGAAATAATAATTAAAGCTTGTGTATCTTTTTAGCACTATTTGAATCTCCAATAAAAATAATGACATAATTGTACTTACGCCTTTATGGCACTGTAGGTGCAGTAAGTACGTATGTTTACCCATAAAATTAGCATGTATATGATTTTCGATAGAGATTTGCGAGTTTCAAGTGGAAGTAGACCAACATATATACAGTGTGTCCCTGGATAAAGTGCAATCCCGAAAGGGGATGAAACTAGACCATGAATCATCGACAAAAAAAGGATAAGGTGTCCACTTCAGAAGCTCATAGCTAGCGCGTTTTTTGAGTTAGAATGATAACTTTTTTTTTCATTGAAGGCTAACATGATTGTTGATAATAATATGCTATAAATTTACATAGATATGCGGACAAAAATTATAGTAATTTTAGTTATTAAAAAAAAAACAGTTAAAATATATTCATTTTTCTTACAAAACAATTATTTTTAGTCATGGTAGCTACTTTTTGGGTTCTATTTGTTATTTTATAGTATTTGCCAGGTACCTACTGTACTAGTCACAATAAATTTTTTAATTTCAAATAAATCCTCTATTTCGGAAGAAATCGATATTTTTGTAAATAGAGTATAATAAAAAATTAAAATCTTATAACACGTAAAAACCTACAATATATTTTTTCGTATATTTTTTGTCGATGATTCATTGTCTAATTTCATCCCCTTTCGGGATTGCACTTTATCCAGGGACACACTGTGTATGTATAGGCAGCTAAACTGTGTGGATTGATAGCCAGAGTAATACTAATGTAATAATCTGTCCCACTGTTGGGCACGGTTCGCTTCTCGATTTATACAATAAAGGGTTAGGCCATAGTTTACCACGCTGGCCCAGTACGGGTTGGCAGACTGCACATATCTTTCAGAACTTTATTTTAACACAGACAGGTTTTCTCATGATGTTTTACTTTACTGTTAAACTGAGTGACGACTAAGGGTGATGCGTCATTAGTGCGTTGTTTCGTCGCAGCATCGACGCTGCGTCGTTATCCACATTTTTTTTGTGACATGCCACATTAATGCATTGCGTCGTTGCACACGACGTTAACGGATCGACGGACGAGAAACAGCTGTCGGAGTTCCGGTGCGACGACGGACAGTGTTCCGATCCATTGTGGAATGAAGACTGAAATCAGTGCGTGCGTCGCCCTTTTGAGCTGCGATGTCGTGCGTCGTCGCAGCGCAGATGTGGCATACAATGCGTTGATCCGTTGCTACGACGCAACGCACTAATGAGGCACCTCCCTAACAATTTAATATGCACATAACTTCTAGGAGTCAGAGGTGCCTTGCGATCGATCTTCAGACTTCAGCCCGGCAGTCAAATCTCTTGCTTAATAATAGAAACGTGAGTGAAGTCGCAGGCAAAATCTAGTTTGCATATAAAATAACAAACCCAATAACGCAGCTCGGCTATCGAACCTGGCACTCATAATTGGAAGTCAAGAACAGCAAGGCTTTAATCTATCATCCTAAGCCCAGTGTACTGTCGCAATCTTAACAGCTGTGTCTATAAATATCCTTCAATAGCGAGGCCTTGTGTTTAACAGAAGTTGTATCAGACTTAATGGAAACTTACCTGATTACCTACTTAGATAGCCTTCAAAATGTGTGATGTTTGAGTGAATGTGACGGGTGGTAAATCTATATAATATATAAAACTCTTCCGTTACTGAGTGACTGACAGACAACGCACAGCCGAAACTACTGAACGCAAGAAGCTGAAATTTGACATGTATGTTCCTTGAAGAGTGTAGGGGAGCACTAAGAGAGGATTTTTGGAAATTCCACTCCGAAGGGGGTGAAAGGGGTGAAACCCGATATTCACACGGGAACGGGACTTACGCGGGTAAAACCGCGGGAAAACTACTAGTTCTATATATTTATACACCGTGTAACAGAAAGATGTAGTCATATTAAGTGTCACATCATATAGGTACAATGGAAAACCGCTATTATAAATCCATTACTTTAATTAAGATAAGCAGGTAGCTCTATACATACATTTTAGTTGATACTTAAACAACACTAACAGCTGTTTCGGGTGATCTCTGTGAATCTGAAAATGTCCAGGTGCAATTTTGTTAGTGATCTAATGCGTTTGTTGGATAATTAAATTCTAACTAATATTACAAATGCGAATGTAAGTTTGTTTGCTTGTTTGTTACGCTTTCATCCCTTAATTAATCGACAGATCATCATGTAATTTCACATTCATATTGTCAGGGACAGAAAAAGAAATAGAGTAACTTTGATTTAGAAAAGAGTTCTGTTACTAATCTACATTTAGGCGAGCGAAATCTAATAATAAATCAAATAAATAAATAAAATTTTTTTTTTTCCTTTCCTGGTATAGTTTACGTAGTTTATTTATCAGGTATACATACATACCCTAAAATATGACTACACCTTTTTGATACACACTGTTTATATAATAACTAGATGTGCCCGCGGTTGCACCCGCGTTTATAGTTACTATGCCGTCCCCGTGGGTCGTAGCGTGATGTTATATATATATAGTCTATAACCTTCCGTGATAAATAGGCTAGCAAACACTAAAATATTTTTTCAATTCGTACAAGTAGTTCCTGAGATTAGCGCTTTCAACCAAACAAACAAACTCTTCAGCTTTATAATGTTAGTATAGATAAAAAATCAGCTACCAGTGAACGTTCATAAAACATGGAAGCAATACTTTGATACTAACCACAGTTTATTATTGACACCACAACTACTTACTTACTACTTAACAATGGACGTTACTGTTAAGACTGCGCCGAGCGTAAGACAGATAGATAATGGCAGAGCTCGTACGGCGCATATTCAAATCGGCGCGCGGCCGCCATAGTAAAATTGTATAGATAATATGAAGTGCTTTTTTGATAAATATGTATCTTTATTGTCAACCAATAACTTAAATATTTGGCACGGACAAATTGTAATATAACTATTTATGTTTCGTTTAAGCTGTAAAATGGGATAGATTTCTACTGTTATAATCTAAAAATCACGTAACACGAGCATACGTTTTTCATTTTTCGTGCAAATTTACATAATTTTGTAGGCGAAAATATTAATTATTTTAAGTTTTTTACACAGCGTAATTGTAAACACATTCATTGTTATGGTAAATGTATATTTTATATTTGTATTAAACAAAAAGTGTTCATTTTATCAACTTAACTGTGACCGCCTGTTTTGACACATTTCGCTCGACGCAGTCTTAAGAACTGAAACCCATTGATATAATAATGATACATTAGTGTAGCGACACGGCTTAGTTTTAGTAAGCCCCGCCTACTTTGTGTAGATTTGGTGGTGCTATTTTTTAGCGATAAGAATACTTGCATGTTTTATTTCGGTTCATGGTCTAAACATACGTAGGCTGGATTGACTTGACATTTTTATCTCATAACATGTTATAGTTATAGTGTGATTGAGACATCTTAGTCTCTCCGTGAACATGGCTGCTGTAAAGCAACCGAAACGTCGTCGGGACAAAGTGTAAACTTAAATATAAATAGTGTTAATTAAACTAAATAGCTTAAAAAGTAGTAAATTGAATTGCTTTCGCATATTTCTTTTAACATTAAATATAGTTTACGTACATCGAACCGTGTTAATATCTTTGCCTTGCAAATTTATAAAAACAATATTTCTTATTACAATCCGCTGGTAAGAATAGCTAGACAATATAATGAATTAGTAACAAATAATTTACAGTTAGACATTTTTCATCCTCGATTTTACACATTTTTAAATTCTCTTAAGGATATCCTCTATCCCAAATAGATGTACAAATAGTTAATATTTTTTAAGATATTGTATTGTTGTTGTGTTACGAAATTAAACCTATATATTCTTATATGTATATTTGTGATCTCTTCTGTCTGTTAACTTGATGTTTAATTGTTTCAATGTATGCACATGTGTTGTGTCAATCTAGAACTAAACATAAGCTTTGATTGTTTTTAATTTTTAATAAGATTGTAATTTGTTTTGTGCAATTAACATATAAAAATAAAAAATAAAATAAAGTTCAATAATAGTATTGGTAGAGTTTTCAAAAAGTAAGCTCCCATCGAAATATACACAAACATGGCCATTAGACTGCGCTAACGACGAATTGCCAAATTCCTTTGCACAATGAGTGCATTGACTACAAATAGTGCAAGTAAGATGGTTGCTTTGTTGCGCAAGCGCGTCGTGACGTCACGCAGCGGATCGCGCGCGAACGTATATTAGAATCAACTGAAATTATTCAAATCATGAACGGTTCCAAACTTCTGTTTGACATGTTAAGAATTTGAAAAAGGATTATCAGTGCGGGCCACTTTTAACTTATTGAGTTGCAGCGGCATACCGGTGGCCAGACACAATAGGTTTTGTTATTGACAGTTTAATATACCCACATAGTCTCACAACTCTGTCCCCAAGGGGTAGGCAGAGCTGTTTTACACCCACATTTCGCTACCATGATTTTTGGTCTCATGTAGGTAATCCCTTATTACGTGAGACCAAAAAACGAACCAATTGCCGTTTACAGGGCACAATGCCAGAGACCGTGCTGCATGTATTGTATTAAAAGAATAAATCGTTCGCTAACTAAATATACGACTCACTTAACGACTTTTTATTTAGTGGATGAGTTTCAACACAGACCGATCTTGGGCTTCCTGTATCCAACCGTCCGTAACCCTTACCAGGTCTTCGGTCCACCTTTTGTGGGCCTACACCTGTTGCGTATTACACAATGTTGCATTAAGTAGTGTAGTTGTAGTAATAGTGTTTTTATACATTTTTATCCCAACGTTCCCAAGAGATCGTGTAAATCGTGTGTGTTGTATTGCTTAATAAATAAATAAATAAATAAATAAATGGTAGGTACTTTTATTTAATTCCCTAATAATTAATGTCGGACTGGACCACACCGAAGCGTAGCCGGGTTAAACTAGTAGTACAGTTATTTGGTGTTCAAAAAGGAGTATATATGGAAAGGCTTCCGGTGGTTGTGAAAATTGGTGACATTATAAATATCGAAGTGCTCTTCCTGAATTTTCGCCAGCGCGTATCTTTGCCGTTTCCGCTGCAATATTGAAAATGGCGTTCTCAAAATGTTCTTTTAGCTATATCGCCTTTCCAAAAATATTTTAGTTTTACTCATTTACACTTAGTCTACGTTATGGTATAATAGCAGCGATAGCTCAGTGAGGAGGCCAACAGACTGCAATGCAGAGGGTCTCTGGTTCGAACCCACGACGCGCACCTCTGACTTTCGGAAGTTATATGACTTCGAAATTATGTGCGTATTGATTGACAATTATCGCCTGCTCCGTGCCTCGGAGAGCACGTTAATTCGTCGGTCCCGGCTGCCATAAACATCTATGGCAGTCGTTATTGGGAAAGTTAGTACCCTCTAATATCCTGACACTGGTCTAGCCTTCGGTCAGGTGGCAGCCTCTCCGTGTAAAAACTGATATCTAGTCAAATCCGGTTAGACTAGAAAAGCCGAACCCAAGTAATTTGGGAATAATAAAGGCTAGGGAGCAGAAGTCTACCTTATGGTAGTGTGGATATTAGTTTTTTTGGCCAAAACTCGTGTTGGAGTAGACTTTGCAGGGTTTATACGCTAAAACTGCTCATTTAAATAGAGTGCTACTTATATTTGTGTAATTAGTTACATTTTATACAATTCAGTAGTGCAGTAAGCAGTAGATCATAAATAAATAAATTTATTATTGATATAAATGATTCAGAAAGGCTATAATTTCTAAAATCTGTTTTTGGGCGCCATTTCATCGAATATTGCAGCGCAAGCGGCAAAAATACATGCTGGCAAAATGTAAATCAAAATCTATTAAATCCCAATCTTCAAAACTATCAGAAAATTTTCCAGTAAAAACTATCAAATTACTGTACTTTGGTATATATATATATATATATTTATGTATGTATACAAACAAACACTCTTCAGCTTTATATATGTAGATTAGTACCTAATACCTATATCTTCAAGCTTAGCCGCACAAGAGACTGGATATCATAATATGCATCCGAAGATATGTAAAATCGAAAGCAGTTGTAACCTGTTTATTAAACTTGCGTTCAAGTTAAACCTGTCTGAGCATGCTATTGTGTTTTTGTTTGGTTACTTATTTATAACTTATATTGTACTTATTACTGGAATACGCTTCGGCCTTGAAAAACGTAGTTTTTTATGTTGCTAAAGTTTATATAAGGCGAATGGGAACGTTGTGTCGAAAATTCAGAACGTATGTGGAAAGACTATAAAAGTATATACATCAGTCCCATCCGCCTCGCCACCGTGGCGATCTTACCAAGAAACCCTGTCGCAACTGTCTCGCTACAGTCACGCCACAAAAAGTGGTGCCACAGTTGACATGAACAGGTGCCTTCTTGTCATCAGAGATGGCGGGCACCACGGACTCGGAATCCCTGGCGCACTGCTCACCGATCTTCTCCACCAGCGGCCGCTCCTCGACAGCTATTGTCATCTTGCCACTGGAAGAAGACAACAAGTATTGTACGTTAACCACCGTTCTCGTAGCGTTCTAGGCGTAAATTATACAGAAGCGGCACAAATCGTCAATAATACAAAAGCAGCATAAGCCGCACCTTCGCCTTAAGCCGCTTCTGTATAATTTACATCTGTTAGTCCATTATCACTTGTCTTAATAGGAAAACAAACAATTTTAAAATAATTTTGTGACTACTTTCAGGCTATATTTATTGTCTAATAAATAGAGTTGACAAAAAAGAAAGACAATACATTAGAGATAGATCTTTCATGTATTGACTTTAGCCATCAGTACGTTATATTCGTTAACTATTTAAAACTACTAAGAGAAATGGATAATATATCATGCCTATACTCTCGAAGTGGTAGGCAAAGGCATAATTAACAGTACACTCACATTTCGCCAGCCATTAGGCCCACGTAATAGGGAGCGAGGGTATTGTCTTTTCTAGTCGTAGTTCCAGACACCGCGCTGCCACTAATAATATCCTGACAGATAAACCTTTAGACTTTGCCCGAATCTTATATCTAAAACAATCAGTAAATATCAAGGACGATTCAATAGGCCCGTATTTTTTTAAATCAAAGACTAAATTTATCAATCTTGTGAGTTTTTACTACACTTATCATTAATTGCCATCGTTTTTTAGCCAATAAGTTCCTTCAGATTGAATTTCGGTAACAGCGGCCAATCTTAACAGCCAGACTAGCTATCTGGGCAAGAGATAGTGGAGTGAGGGAATAGAGAGTGCATTTGTCTCTACGCACACACTTGTGCAATATATAAGAGTTTGCGCGAAGATAAATGCAGCCTCTATTCTCTCACTCTCCTAGTTCGATGTCACTTCAACACAAGCAGAGGTACTAGCCGCGGGAACAACGGCTTTAAGTGCTTTTCGAGGCACAGAGATAAATACATAACGATGTTTTTAATAATAAAATATAGTAAAGGCCTCGATGAATATCGAACTCTCGGTATCGATTTCTTGGTAAAGGCATGATGTAAAGCGGTTGTTGAAGCTTGTTATGGTAGGTATCACTCGCCGTGGGCGCCGGAGGGCGCGAGATGACCTCCAGCCACCTTGAAGTTTGACCTGGGGTTGGTGGGCTGCGTGGGCCTGTTCGCCACCCGATCAGCACCAGGTCCGAGAGGCGGCGTGCGTGTTCCCACGTGCGCCTCTGTATCGTGTCTTTGTCCCCCCCGCTCAGGGGGATGGTGGAGGAAATATACTTCGCGCAGTGGCCTGCCGTTTCACACGGCGGGCCGAAACCACGGCGGGGTCGCGATTGCATGTGAAAGCGATTCGCGCGGCCTCGCCGTCTATGGTTATGTCGAGGAACACCGTGGTAGGTTTAGTCGGTATTACCGGGGTCTTTTCCCCGGTGAGCCCGACATAACCTCTCCGTCGCCCCGCGGAGAGGTATGCGTCAAAGCAATCCCCAAGTAAAAAAAAAAAAAAAAAGTATCACTCGCCGTCACGAATCGAAAGAAACCAATAAACCAATCTATGTACACTATTTATACCTCTATATCATTAGTTCCCAAAGTGGTCCAGGTGGACCCCCAGGGGAGACTCGTAGAGGGTCTACGTTGGCGTGGCAAAAAAATGGGGGTGCACAATTCGTAAGCGAATTGAGGTCGATCGAATCGAAGGTCCACGAAAATGTATTTGCTTTCGATAGGGAAGAACTAAAATAAAGAAGCTCGGCGAGTGTTACACAGGAGCGGCGCAACGTGGCTAGTACCGCGAGGGTCAAAAAGTAAAAATAAATTACGCATGATGTGTTTACGGTGACCATTATGAAACTTGTTAATGACTTTAGTGGTATGTTTAATCGATTCTATTGTTTAATGTGTGGTAAATGGTAAATAAGATTATTTTTAGTATATTTTTGTATAATAATAGAAGTATATCAGATACGTGTGTACGTCACTGAACTCTTCCTAAACGGCTAGACCAATGTTGATAAAAATTTTTGTGAGTTAATGTGGTTTCGAGGTTCATTTAGAGGTGGTTTTTCTCTCTCTCTCTCTCTCTCTCTCTCTCTCTCTCTCTCTCTCTCTCTCTCCCTCTCTCTCTCTCTCCCTCTCTCTTTTCTCTCTTCTTCTCTCTTTCTCGTGTGTCCAGGACAACGTCTGTCAGGACAGTTAGTTATGTATAATTCTTCAAAATTATAATTATAATATTAAAGTACCTACTACATAATTTTCTAAAAGCTATATACAGTTTCGTAACTTTTAGATTAGTCTTTCTCACAATAAGAAGAGGCCCCGCATTCGGCTGTATTTCGACAGTTTAATTCGAAAAGCGCATAAGAATACTTTTGCCACGTCCAGAAACGCATAGCAGATATTCTTTCACAGCCACCACTTATCTCCAGGTGGGATTGCTTTGGATTTGCTGGTTCACCACATTAGAAAGAAAAAAGTAAATAGCATTCCTCCATTAAACCTCCTCCGAGTGTAAGATGCGGTTTGCAAACAATCACAATCACCATAATTTTGTGGTCGGTGCGGTTTTGTACTCTTCGACAAGAACAACTCAATGTGTTGCAATAAGAATGATTTTATACGGGTTAAGAATCGTTTCGTATTAAGTCAAGTTATTTTATTTTTTGAATTGTACTCTGTTTATTTAGAATGTGCTGGTGACCATGGCTGATGAAAAGCAGTGGAAATGACGGGGAAAGTGTAAATATAGGTAGTCCAAAGTTGTTATCTTCTATCCTAATCCTGACTAATATTACAAATGCAAACGTTAGTTTGTTTGTTTGTTTGTTTGTCACCTTCTTGACGCCGTAACTACTCGACTGATCGTCATGAAATATCGCATACATGTTGTCAGGGATACAGCAAAGGACATCGAGTATTTCTCTTCCAGGAAAAGTAAAAATAAAGCTAAAGAGCTTGTATTTTTGACGCGCCTATCTTTAAAACTACCAACGTCGGTTTTGAAAATCTATTTTTACATTTGGTAGCCCGTTGCTTGAGGAAGGTTATAGGCCATGTATCATCACGCTACGAGCTACTGGAGCAGAGCAGTAACTATGGACGTGGGAGACGGCTAGTGATATAAATAAAACGCGACAAATTCGTAAATAAAATCAAATTCAGTGAGTTCAGTAACATTCGCGTATAGTTAAGAATTATGTTTCGTAGTTTAAGAAAATATCTTAATAAGTGTGAAAATATCTTATAATTAGAGAGTCATGTTTGTACCGACTACTTACACTTGTGTTTAATTTTAATTGTTTTTCTGTAAGCAAGTCTATACTCTGTATCAAATAAGATTTTTGAAAATCAATTTACCTTGGCAATAATTGAATCTGGTGCTTTTGAAAATACATTATATGTGTATGCTACTTCTGTGTACCTATAAGGTCACGGCTTCAATGCCCGTATCGGGTAGTCTGATGATTTCGCCATTTTAAGAAATTTTCAGTATCACCACATATGGTCGTCTGGAACTGTTCCCGGTTCAGAGCAATAGACTCGCTCTCTTTTATATGGAACCTAAACTCATGGGTGGCGAAATGTGAGTAATACAACTATACCTACTATACTTGGAAAACTGTATAATCCGTAAAATATAGGATGGGTCTTGTAACAAATCAAACTTCTTAATCGGGACAATTTTAAAAGCAAGCTGAACGAAGTCCTTTAAATAAATGTTACTACTTTTTAAATGAATAATAATATTCTACCACATACTAACAACACCATCTAAACTAAGCAGAGCTTGTACTATGGGTACTAGACAATGGATAAACATACATATATCCGTTTTTTTGTAAATACACACATATTATACATAGAAACACCCAGACCAAGACAAACATCCATGTTCATGCACACAAATGTTTGACTTGTGCGGGAATCGAACCCGCGACCTCAGGCGTAGCAGTCGGTTACACTAACCACTACGCCACCGAAGCCGACAATTTTATAAGACAATAATTTTTTTTAATTAAACTACTTTATCCAGATGTTATCTATGGTCAGGGAAGTGGCTGCTCAAAAGCAACCGAAACGTCCGCGTCGAAGAAAGTGTAAACTTAAATATAAATAGTTTTATTAATTTAATTAGCTTACAAAGTAGTCAAGTTTAATAGTAGTAGTAGTGTAACAGTTTCTAAATTATGTAATAAAGTGTAAAATAAACAACGCGATAATATCGTAATATACCGTATATCGTATCGTATACTACCGTATATAGTAGTTTAATTTCAATGAATAACATTCACGTAAACAGAAGACAATATTATGATAATTATGTTATTACTTGACTTTTAGTATTATTTTGTAATCTGCTTTCCTCTTATAAATTGATCATTATTGGCATTCATTATCTCTGCTGTAAGTCCACTGCTGGACATGGGCCTCCCCCAAGGTTTTCCACATAGACCGGTCTTGGTATTGCCATTATTTAATCTATATTACCATTACGTATAAGATCTATATTTACTATTGCCCAAATACTGTTTAATTAATAAATATTTATTGAAACACCTGTATTGATTGTAAGTACCAATATTTTCTATTGATTTAATATCTGCATGTAAGACATTTCTACGTCACCTGGCAATTCAATTTTATTTATTTGTATAGATATGATCAACATCGTCCTACCCTAGGCATACGTGACATAGGATTCAAGCTATATTTTACGGAGTATAGTATCAAAGTCTAAGTCAAAAATAATTTATTCATTTAGGGCACAAAGTAACACTTATGAACGTCAAAATATAGAGGTTAGTGAGTTTACTAAGTTACTGAAGCTACATTTAAGTTAGTTGGTAGGTTCAGGCAAAGGGTAGAGCCTATGAGAAGAAACCTGCAAGAAACTCACGGCCACTCTTTTAAATCGCCAATTCAATATAATTTCAGTATTTTACAACTCATATCAACAAGGTGTTGCAACCATTATACCATAATTATGTTACTGACTTTAAAAAACGAAAGATAATAACAATAATAAGTTAATAATATTATAGAGATTAAATAATTTGGGACTAGTTATATTTTTCAATATAAATCTAAAATAGACAGTAGGATGGCATGATGGCGCATACACTCACACTTTGTGACAATGCAAAGGCAGTCCGTGACTAAATGGGGTTGTGGATAAATTGTATTTTTCAATAATAACCAAAATGAGAAGCATGATACTTGATAACGTCACATATAATCACGAGGTACCTTTACATTATTAAATTGACTTATAGGTAATACAAGATCTTTGAATCCTGAATGCAGCAACTAATGCCATGAGTTTTTGTCAGTTAAGTAGTCGTCGACTGAATAATAATCCTTCCGAATGAGCTGTATTTTAACGGCGCTTTTAAATTTAAGCATATTTTAATAGGTAGTTTATTAAAAAAACGTATACCGATTCCCGCAAATGTATTGTGAACTTTATGTAAACTATGATATGGGCCTACTAACTTATGCTTATTTCTAGTGTTTACGTTATGGATGCCACTATTCTTATTATATAAGAGAATATTATGTTTAATAAACATAACGCTAGCAAATATATATTGCGACGCAACAGTGAGTCCGGTTTCTATATCAAAAAACGAGCGATCGTTTTAACTACAGATATTCAAATATTGACATTTTTATTGATTACTAGCTTTTGCGCGCAGCTCCGCCCGCGTGGTCAGTCATCAATAATATAAGCCTATGTCCTTCCTCAAGTTTTAAACTATCTTTGTACCAAATGTCATCCGAATCGAATGAGTGGTTTAGCCGTGAAGAGGTAACAGATAGGCAGACACAGAGACAGAGTTGTTTTTGAATTTATAATAATAATAAATTTACTGCCCAGAATAAGTACACAGTTTTAAAAACAGCAAAGTTAACACAATAAATGTTGAAGACAATATTTGTTTGAACACTGGTATCCAAAATAAGATTTAAATTGTGTCTTGGGTACCAGGCCCCTCTCAATTTATTTTAATAACATTTTGATCTTTATAATAACATTTATAAGGATGTGTCAAAAATTAATTGTCTGTAAGTAAAACGACTTGTTTTTTAATATAGGTTCCGGGCCTTAATAATTCAATAGTTGTAGATATACATAATATTGTCTCTGTTTACGCACATATTATTCATTGAAATTAAACTATTATATACAGATTTTATCGCGTTGTTTATTTGACACTTTATTACATAATTTTTACATAATTTTCATTAAATAACTACACTGGAACATTGAGACAACTACCATCGTAGTCTCCCCGTGACCATGGCTGCTGAAAAGCAACCGGAACGTCGGGGAAAGTGTAAAATTAAATTAAATCGAAATAGTTTTAATAATAATTTAATTAGCTTAGAAATTAGTAAAGTTTAATAGTAGTAGTAGTGTAACAGTTTCAAAATTATGTAATAAAGTGTCAAATAAACAACGCGATAAAATCCGTATATATAGTAGTTTAATTTCAATAGGTGTAGGCATGTCGCTTTTGCGCAGTATCCATCTGAGTGTAGTTGATTTGCAGCGTACGTTACGCAATAGAGCAATGATTACGATGCAGTTACGAACTCGTTTCTCGGTCAACACTTCGCCGGACCACTCGCTGTAACTGCTTATTGTGCTCTTGTATTTTGTTGTTTTTGTATGTAATTTATTTTATTAGCTAGTTTTGGCCCCCGGTTTTGCTTGTGCATGTCATAAAAACAATATTAGAACTTTAAGGACTATCTCTAAGATTGTGTTTTTATAGCTATAAGCTATTTTAATTTTTTAACCGACTTAATAAAGTAGGTTATCATTTCGAAAATGAAGTATGCAATACTTCATTTTCGAAGGAATTTGCCTCCGTGGCGCAGCGGTAGTGAATGCGACTGCTGTGCATGAGGTCTCGGGTTCGAATCCCGGGTCGGGCCAACAAAAAGCTATTGAGTTTTTCTGTAAAGAAATCTCAATAGCAGCCCGGAGTTAGGAAGTTGGCGGTGTTAGACACCCCCGTGCCTCGGAAAGCACGTAAAGCCGTTGGTCCTGCGCCTGATCTCTCTCCGGTCGTGTCGGATTGCCGTCCCATCGGGTCATGAGAGTTAGGGAACAGAGAGTGCACTTATGTTTGCGCACACACTTGTGCACTATAATATCTCCTGCGCAGATGGCCAGTCTCTGTTGAGACTGGCCGCCGTGGCCGAAATTCGGTCTGGAGGACATTATTATGCAATATTATTGGAACTGCAAAATGATTACATAATATATAAATAAAGGTGTATGTTTGTTCACGCATTTCTCCGAAACAATTAATAGGATTTTGACAATTGTTTACCGACAGACTTAAAAAATAATTGTAGTGGTTTTGCGTCGTTTTCGATTTCGGTTTCGTTGATTATCGTGTTAAATTATATAAAATACTAGTAGTTTTCCCGCGGTTTCACCCACGTAAGTCCCGTTCCCGTGTGAATATCGGGTTTCACCCCTTTCACCCCCTTCAGTGTGGAATTTCCAAAAATCCTCTCTTAGTGCACCCCTTCACTCTCCAAGAAAAATACATGCCAAATTTCAGCTTCTTGCGTTCAGTAGTTTCGGCTGTGCGTTGTCTGTCAGTCACTCAGTAACGAGAGAGTTTTATATATATAGATTATTTCATAGTTCTAAATTAATTTCTTATTAAAGTCGATAAATATTATCCTATTAATTTAACTTTTAAAAAGCGTCAGCGTCTTCATTCTCATACATAAAGAGGCTAAGTAGGCCGTGAAATTATTTAACATACGCTCAGTCAAACGCATATACACTGCTATGATTGGCTGTCTGAATTACCAATGGCCAATCAAATCACTTGATATGAATTTAATATTAACACGTAGTTGATTAGCCTTTAAGAAAGAGCGTAATAGTGAATCGATTCCTAGAGTGGAGACCGCGACTTGGTAAACGTGAGGTAGGACGCCTACCGGCCAGATGGACCGATGACCTGGAAGAAGTAGCTGGGTCAGACTGGATGCCTAAGACCGGTTGTTGTGGCGTAAAATGGGAGAGGCCTATGTCCAGCAGTGAACTGCGGTGGCTGATTGATTGATTGTAATAGTGAACATTGCTTTATTTTTCTTGGGCACGTAGCTGTAATGTGAAAGTAACTGCTGTGCTTGGGATCTCAAAGAGTTATTGGATTTTTCAATCATATTATTCTGAACAGCACGGGAGTTTAGAACTGTGTCCAGCAGACGGCAATAGCCATGCCTCCTGTTACGTGGGATCTAGAACCATAGCTGGCGAAATGTGGGTGTGTCTACACCATCTCCAGCTACATAATATTCCTTTATTATATTGTTACGTGCTGGGTTCAAGGGATAAGATTGTAAACAATATTACTGAATGAAACACGTTTTACTCTAACACAAAATTAAATTTAAAAATATCACACACACTACTTATACACTTTCCAACTCTAACTGCTTTAAACTCTGTGATAATTTGGCTTCCGTTCGCTCGGATGTATACTTGACCGCTTACGATTGTAAACTGACTTGGCGGTGCGCGTGCGCAATATTTATAGGTGATTCAAGAGTTTCTGGAATTTTCTAGAAGCGCCATACTCGCGTATATTTGTACGAGAAAGTTCTAGCGCTCTCTCTACTCTTCGCGTTCTGACAAGCTGCGTACCTAGTTCAGTAAGAAGTCAATAGATGACGCTGTAATAAATTGTCAGATAGGACGGGCGTTTCCCCTTCGTGCCGAGAGATAGCACTGGCTGTAACAATATACATAATATCAGCCATATATAAACTGTCACACTGTTGCGCACGGGCTTCTCCTCAGTGTGAGAAGGGTTAGGCCATAGTCCACCTTGCTGGCGCATTGCGGGTTAGCAGACTGCACATATCTACAAGAATTTTATAGACAACTCTCAGACATGCACAGGTTTCATTACCACGTTTTTCTTCATCGTTAAAGCGATAATTAACTATTTAATACGCACACAATAACATTGAAAAGTCAGAAGTGCGTGCCTTGGGACGTCGAGATCTCTGCGTGGCAGTCCAATGGTGTCCCACTAGGCTATCGCTGCTTATATATCTCTTTATTATATACTATAAAACCTATTTTTATCCGCAAGTTTAAAGCATGTTCTTCTCCAAGGTTCAAACTATCTCCATACCGTGCATGATGCAACACACTTTAGCCGTGAAAACGTTACGAACAGACAGAATTACTTTCGGATTTGTAATATAAGGTAGACATTAAATGCTTTAGAACATTGTGCAGATGTCGTAATGATTTCAGCGGTCTGCTATTGCGTATCGTGGTGAAGGTTCGAGCTCCGGCTGGAGCAAAAAAACTGTTTAAAATGGCGCAGCGGTAGTGAATGCGATTGCTGTGGAAGTCACAGGTCTTGGATCGAGACAAAAGTTATCGGATTATACTTAATAGTATTCTGTAGTTACGGAGTTGGCGGTTTTGCACATTTAGGAATGCACGAAGTCAAAGTCAAAGTCAAAATCATTTATTCATTAAGGTCACAAAGTAACACTTATGAACGTCAAAATATATAGGTTAGTGAGTTTAGGTACTAAGTTACTGAAGCTACATTTAGGTTAGTTGGTAGGTTCAGGCAAAGGGTTGAGCCTATGAGAAGAAACCGTCAAGAAACTCATGGCCACTCTTTTAAATCATGGCATACTGATTTAAGTGGTCGCCTCGCCGCTGCCATTGCACCAACTGTTGTGGGTGCCGAGTTTGGATGTACTTTGTGTCCGTTGTTTGAATGTTTGTTAAGTCTCCCGCTATACAGTAATTATTCCTAGAGCGAGAGTGGTCTTTTTAAAAGAAAATTAAAAAGATGATGCTTGCACGAAAATCCGTTGGTCCTGCGCCTGGTCTCTCCGGTCGTGTTGGATTATAAGAGCGGATTGTGTGTAATTGAGCTTGCGCACACACTTGTGCATTAAAATATCTTCTTAATAGCTTGTCTCCTTTAAGACTGACCACCGTGAGCTAAATTTGATCTTAGTCACATTATTTTTCTATTACAAGACTAAGTAATGATAGTCTCTGTATTCCGCAGATTTATAAACGTTTAAACAATGTACAAAATAAAGAGCCAGACTTGTACTTACTAACTCTGTATCACGTTATTACTTATTCTGTGAAAAGTTCGCTTAATATAATATTTTTTTTTTTTTTAATATTTTTAATCAATTTTAATATATAAATACATAAACAAACTCTCACTTCCATATCCACTAAATGGCAGGCAGAGGTCTACTGTGCAGATGGCCAGTCTACGTAAAAAAATGTCGTCGTGATATGCTCTTTGCTTTTACTTTTCGAACTCGCTTATTTCAACATGAATGGGCCGGCTCGACCGGGGAAAGACTACCCTTTCACAGAATATCGACGTGAAATAGCCTGTTGTGTTTTGTTCGGTTACTGAGAGTGCCGGAGGCCCAATCACCCTCTTGCTTCCTTTCCGCTCCTTTTCTTTTCCACTTCCTTTTTCTCTTCTTCCTTTCCTAAAGGGTCGACAACGCGCAAGTGGTCCGTCTGGTGTTGTAGGCGTCCAGAAGCTACGGTGACCACTTACCATCAGGTGGGCCATATGCTCGTTTGCAACTTCAGCTGTATAAAAAAAAACTGTCTCTGTTCCCAATAGATTCAATAGAAATTCTATTGCCATGTATCAAATGTGATACATACCTGTTAAAATTGGACGCCGTGACCGGAATTCGGTCTGGAGGACATTTATTTGGATAGTACTCTTTTTGGACTCAACGGGGATCAATTCAATGGTACTCCTCTAGTTATTACTTTCGCTCTACAGAACATAGCCGCATACAACCCTATGTTGTAAATAATATTGTCTTACGTTTACGCGAATGTTATATATTGAAATTAAACAAATTTATACGGTGAAATTAAACTGCTATATATACGGATTTTATCGCGTTGTTTTTTATTTGACACTTTATTACAAAATTTTGAAAATTGTTACCCTACTACTACTATTAAACTTTACTAATTTTTAAGCTAATTAAATTATTATTAAAACTATTTAGATTTAACCATTTTTTTTTTTTTTTTGACGTGGGGGAATGCTTGATGCATACCCCTCCGCGGGGGCGGGCGGAGGGGTTATGTCGGACTCGCCGGGGTAAAAGAAAGATGTTAAGAAGAAAATGTACCTCCCGGAATACCGACTAAACCTACCACGGTGTTCCTCGACAAAACCACTATCGACGGGGCCGCGCGAATCACTTTCGCATGCGGTCGCGACCCCGCCGAGGTTTCGGCCCGCCGTATGAAACGGCAGGCCACTACACGAAAGACCTACCCAAAGTCACTTCTACACTCCCTACTGTCCCCCCTAGAGGGGAGACGGACTCGACATAGAGGCGCGCGTGGGAACACGCACGCCGCCTCTCGGACCTGGTGCTGAACGGATGGCGGGCAGGCCCACAAAGCCCGCCACCCCCAGGTCAAACCTCAGGGTGGCTGGAGGTCGTCCCGCGCCCTCCGGCGCCCGGCTCTGCGGTTGGGGAGAGGGTTCAAACGCTCCCTCTCCCGCTCCGCCGCCTCCTTGATGGAAATTACTTCCTCACAAAAGGAGGCGACGGCGTTCCACGACCTCTCACTCCGGACCATAGACTGAACTACGGCCGGGAGCGAGAGGGCAACCAATCCGACTGCCGCGATCAATTCACGGCGCTGCGATGCCCAGGCGGGGCAAACCGCCAAAGTGTGCAGCGCCGTGTCCTCAACTACGTCGCGGCAGTCGCCGCAGTGGTGACAACCGGGCGTCTCTTGCCGGCGTATACGACACAGGAACTGGCCAAAACAACCGTGGCCAGTCATTACCTGTGTCAGCCGGAAGGTGAGGGCGCCATGGCGCCTCTCCAGCCACTCCTCAAACAAGGGACTTACCGCCACGATCGTGGCGTGCCCGATTTAGATTTAACCATAGCTGCTGAAAAGCAACCGAAACGTCGGGGAAAGTGTAAAAATAAATTAAATCTAAATAGTTTTAATAATAATTTAATTAGCTTAAAAAATTAGTAAAGTTTAATAGTAGTAGTAGTGTAACAATTTTCAAAATTTTGTAATCAAGTGTCAAATAAATAACGCGATAAAATCCGTATATAGCAGTTTAATTTCAATGAATAATATTCGCGTAAATAGAAGACAATATTAAATTTATACGGATTTTATCGCGTTGTTTATTTTTTATAAAACACTATTATTACATAATTTTGAACCATTTGTTGTGTTCTTACAGTGAGTTACGGATCAACATACAGTCTCACGTCTCTATACTCGAAGGGGTGGACAAAGGAGTACTACATACACATTCTTTTTAGAGAGCCTATTTTGTTCTACCAGGCGCAGTTCATGGTTTCGTACTTAATTCTGCTCATTCAGCTCCGTGAGAATTTGAGAACCGAATCACGGTAACATTTACTGCCGCAGCGAGTTAGGTTATCGCGATCGGAAAATAAGTTGAAAATATTTATTTATCCAAATACAATTTTTACTCAATAAAAACTGTTACAAGACCAACTTAAATATAAGTACAAATAATAAAATGAAAATAATGTATCAGCTCATTAACATGACGCAAGCTGTCGTGTAGGCTGCAACGTTGGCATAAAGGTGTTGTTATGTCGTGGTAACTAGCGTCAACAAGAAAAGCAAAAACCAAAGTTCACTATTACCTCCGTTGATTAGCCTTTCAGAACGGGCGTAATAGCGAAACATCTTTTGTCTTTTCTAGACGAGTTTGATACTAGCACGTAGTTACGTGAAATCCTACCTGACATTTTGGTGCGTGTAATGAACTGTGCATCTATATCTATTTAATTTGTGGCAAGAAACACTCCTATTTGGCTAAAATATAAAAACTGCCATAATAGTTTTTACACTAACGAATTATCGTAGTGAATTAAAGCCTTTTTGGAGTTCGAAAAAACTCTTATACAACAGCTTTGTCCGTCCGTCCGTCTGTCTGTTATACAACCTTTAACTCAAGAACCGTAAGAGCTAGAGACTCGCAGCCAACGCCATTCGACTCAGCATAGTCGATATACCCTCGAAATGACTATGACCTTTGACCTCTGACCTCAACCTCTAGTCACGTGATACCATTTTTTCGAACTCTAAGATTTACGGCAGTTCATAGGCGTTTCTCACTTGTTTTATTCGAGAATTAGTGTTAGCATCAAACTCGTCTCAAGTGATTTGATTGGCCGGTGTTATAGAGACGAGCCTATTGCCATCTCCCGGGCACAGTTGCAAACTCCAGAATTATTTTTAACTAGCTTTTGCCCGCGTCTTCGCCCGCGTAAAAGTAGGTTAGGTTATGTTAGTAACAGTACAAGTAAAATGAAGTCTGTTTCTCGGTGATAATAAAACTTTCTAATGGTAAAAGAATCTTAAATCGGTTGTTTAGTTATTGAGTTTAATCCTTACAAACAAAAAATCAACAAACCTTTTTAATATTATATAGATAAATAATTACGGCAGTAATTTATTATTTATAACAACTTTAACTAGTAGTCAAATTAATCTTGATCTGTACATAAAAGCAGCTATAAACCTTGAGAATATTTATATTATAGTATATATAACAGCTTTGTCATACGGCTGTGAATATATTTTAAATATTTATATAATGACCAGTCAGGTTTTTATATAAATTATGTATATTTTCATATACGTATAGCAATCGTATCATAACTTTTTTATATACATGCAATTAAACCAATCATAATATAACTAGCTAAAATATAATATAACAGGAATAAATCATAAATATTAAAATAACATAAAAGGGGACTGTTTCTAGGGTTGCCAACTGTACTTATAATAAAGTATTGTATACTTTTTTAAGAAAAAAAAAAGTCTTCTTCTTCGTGTCAATGTATGAACACCGTTAAATTTTGTCTGTCCAAAATCCCGCCACAGCCTCGGCATCGTCTGTTGCTCTCCACAGATCCTCCACAGTGCAGCTGGAGGGGCACATTGGACAAGAGAGCAAATGTGGCATATTTTGCATTGGAGCTCCACAGTCACAGCGCGTTTGCGACTGGTCCGTGTAGCCCCAATTTGCATATTGTTCTTGCAACGACCAACCTGGGTGCGCAAGCGATTCAGTGATTTCCAGGTTGGCCATTGCAGTTGGTGTCCAGGTAGCAAGTTTCCTGAAGGTGTAATGAAACCTGCTGGGACAGGATGTTTCGCTGCCCACATTTGCTCTTAAAAGTAAAGTACGTGAATTGTTTAGGTACTTAAAGCAACGCTATAGAGATTGCCTAAATTGAATAAAAGTAATAGTTTATCTGTCTTAATATAGACATATGTATCTTATGTGGGGGCCAGTCAGTGCAGACCGGCGACACTTCGACCCAGTGGGATCTTTTATGTCGACACTCCCAATAACGACTGCCATAGATGTACATGGCAGCCGGGACCGACGGCTTAACGTGCTCTCCGAGGCACGGAGCAGGCGATAATTGTCAATCAATACGCACATAATTTCGAAAAGTCATATAACTTCCGAAAGTCAGAGGTGCGTGACATGGGTTCGAACCCGAGACCCTCTGCATTGCAGTCTGTTGGTCTCCCCACTGGGCTATCGCTGCTCTTTAATATAGACATATAATATATTGTAAAGATCCGGTTACGACGTTCCTTGATGATAAATATTTGTTTGATGCCACTAGCATCAACAAAATATGCTATAACTAAAAGTAAGATTAAATAAATAAGTAATACTTTATTTTCAGATCTTGTAATTTATTTTTTTACCTAATATAGTAAATATACTCTATTCGTTCAAAATAAAGGTGGCAACCCTAGTTGTATCCCTCTAATAGGCGTCATAGAATCGCTACACATCACAATCGACTCGTAGTACTTTATAATGGCATTAAATATAATGACCACCAAAAATACAAAAAAACAAAAATACAAAAATATCAGTTTCTCATCTGACTATCACTATTTTTCTGGATTCTGACAGTAATAGTCAGATGAGAAACTGATAGACCTATAGTCTACTTTTAATATAAGAATGTATGAATACAACAATTAATATATTTCACCATTTTGGTCAAGTATAGTATAAGCCAGTCTATAAAAAATATATAGAAGTATTGGAAACAGTTCAGCGTAAATATCTCCGCGCTGTTCATTACAGATGCTTCCGAAAAAAAGCGTCTTACTCATTCTTACTTAAATCCTATAATCTCATGTCCCTACAATCTAGACGAATTCTACTAGATATGATGACTCTGTTCAACTTATGTCGTAATAAAATTGACTGTCCTGACCTCGTCAATAGTTTAAGCTACCTGGTTCCACGTACGGTACATGGTCGTGAAGTTCGTACAAGACATCTGTTTGCAACCAGTTTCTGCCGTAGCAATTCTGGCGTCCGTTCTCTACTTCGCCGTTTAGTGGATTCTTATAACAAACATTTTGGCTATGTTGAACATTATGTTTCTTACGAAAGCCATGTTCAGGAATGGAATTATTAATACATTGGATAATTGTCCTTGTCCATAGATCTCTGATAAACATAAATTCCGACATTTCTTTTTCTCCGTTATTATTATTATTTTGTTCACTGTCTAGTATTAATATTGTAAAGCATAAGCGTCTAAGCTGTTTTCCTGGTATTAGGGTATTATCTATGTAAGTTGTCTTTATTAGTAGACAACATTTCTCAGAGGTAATCTGTGGATAATGCCGTGGGTGGCGTATTTTGTTCATTTAGTTATTAAGTACTATCATAGTAATGTTTAATACGCTGCTGTTTGTTATCCCTAAATAAATAAATAAATAAATAAGCCCTGCATTAAACTGTCCCACTGCTAGGCAGGGTCTCTTCTCTGTGTGAGAAGAGTTGGGCGCGCATAGATCTCGAGTTCGATCCCAAGGCACCTTTCTAAGGTAAGTATGTGCGTATAAATTAATTAAGTAATTATTATCGTTCGCTGTAATGGTGAAGCATGTTCAACATTTTTAACCGATGCGAAATCAATCCTTAATTATCCTCGTTTCCATGGCTCCTGAAAAGCATACGAATCTACGAAAAATAGTAAATCTAAATAATTAGAAATTTAAATAGCTTCAATAGTAGTTCAGATTAAAATTAGTAGTTGTGTAGTTTCAAAATTATGTGACAGTAGTATCCTAACTAATATTTTAAATGCGCATGTGAGTTTGTTTGTTACGCTTTCACTCATTATCTACTCGTCCGATCATCATGAAATTTCATACACATTTTTACATACACTTTTTTAGGGTAACAGAGAAGGTCATAGGGTACCTTTCATCCAGAACAAAGTAATGTTACTAATGTAACCTAATCTATCTTTATGCGAGCAAACCCGCTGGCAAAATCTAGTTTTTAGGGTTCCGTACCTCAAAAGGAAAAAACGGAACCCTTATACGATCACTTTGTTTTCCGTCCGTCCGTCCGTCCGTCTGTCTGTCTGTCTGTCTGTCTGTCTGTCACGACCCTTTATCTCGGGAACGCGTGGAGGGAGGTATCGAGTTGAAATTAAAACGATATACTCAAGTCTACAGTCTCTTAAAGCTGTGTAAAAATCAAACTTGTAAGTTAACGTAAAAAAAAGATACGGCCGTTTATGCCGCAAAAAACGTATATTTCGCCCTAGAACTATGAAATTTGGCAACTAATACCGTCTCATACTACAAGTACAGAAAAAAATCTGAAACTATATATTTGTTATTAAATCATAAAAAACAGGGTCTTTATGCAAGGACAATTTTTTTTAAATAGTATTATGTACCTACATATTTGTACGGAACCCTCGGTGGGCGAGTCCGACTCGCACTTGTCCGTTTTTAAATAATCAGCGCGATAAAATTCATGTAAAGTAGTTTAATTACAACAATGTGAAAGAATTTAATGAATGAGCTATTGTCCTGAGTCCTTGTAATTGTCTTTATATGTCGAAATCGTCCTCATTGACGTAAAACAAAGTATAATAAGATATCACCTTTGCACTCATGACACGTTCGCCTTGCATTATTCTAAGGCTTAGAACATATTTTAACTATTTATTTTTTATTTTACGAGAGGAATTAATTGAGTAAGTCTATTTTTTGTTACTCATTTAAAATGACAACGCCTGCTATAGGAATAATTCTTATTCTGCAGGGTACTTTACAAACGTTTAAAACACGGACACAAAGATCACCCAGACTCGGAACAACGGGAACACGGGACCAAAAATTATGTGATGCATAAACAATGCATCACATAATAATAATAATAATATTCTATCACATACACACAACACCATTTAGCCCAATCTAAGCAGAGCTTGTACTATGGGTACTAGACAATAGATACATACATATATATATACTTTTTTTTTGTAAATACATATTGTTACGTGCTGGGTTCGACGGATAATAATATAAACAATATTACCGACTAGAACACGTTTTATTCAAACACACAATTAAATTTAAAACACAACAAACACTATACCACACTTTTTCACTGTACTGCTTCAAACTCCGTAGTATTTCCGTTTCCGTTCGCTTCGATGAACACTTGACCGCTTGCGATTGTAAACTGCCTTGGCAGTGCGCGTGCGCCCTATTTATACGCGGGTAAAGCGTTTCTAGAGTTTTCTAGTAACGCTGTACTCGGTATGTAAACAGTACGATGATTCGAGAAAGTACCAGCGTCTTCTCTACGATTCTCGTAAGCATACCTACTACGTAGTTCCGTAAGATGTCAATAGATGGCTGTGTAAATTATTAGACGGAACTGCCGAGTCTTTCCCACAATGCCGAGAGATGTCACTGGGCGTAACAATATTATTATACATAGAAACACCCAAACCAAGACAAACATCCATGTTCATGTACACAAATGTTTGACTTGTGCGGGAATCGAACCCGCGACCTTAGGCGTGGCAGTCGGTTACACTAACCACTATGCCATCGAGGCCATATATTTATTAAATTTTTCAGGTAATTACAACTGTCAACCTACAATCCTAAATCAAAGCATGATGCTTATAACAATGCAATAGAATTTTGGACCGATTGAAACCATAACGTAATCACACGACATGATATTTGTATTAAAGTTATAAGTTAAATTAATGCAATAAGAGTTGAAAAGAAAGTAAGTACATAGGTATTGATACAGCTACAGTACAGTATACAGGTTGTCCCAGAAGTCGACGTCGACGTCCAGCCAGAATCAAGTAACAGGCTAAGTTATAAAAGCTATCAGGAAAATATAAAAAAAAACAAAGTCACGTGTTTTAAAAATTATAGGCGTTTGAAAATATATCTAGTATATCTACACACTGTGACGATCTTTTCATTCCTGTAACTACAGATATTTACTTTTTGAATTATTTTTATTTGTTATGTGTTCTCGAATAATCGAAAAAAAAAAACCAGAGCATTATCAAAGACAACATTTAAAAAAATGTTACCTGATTCCGGCTTGACGTCGACTTCTGGAACAACCTGTATAACAAAATAAACTTAATATCTTATAATAATCTACCAGAGGTCAAATTTGGACCGCAGTCTCTCTCTGCCTAGTATTTCAGAGAACGATTGGTTGAACGATTAGAGTCTCCCCGTGACCATGGCTGCTGAAAAGCAACCGAAACGTCGGGGAAAGTGTAAAAATAAATTAAATCTAAATAGTTTATTAATAATTTAATTAGCTTAAAAATTAGTAAAGTTTAATAGTAGTAGTAGTGTAACAATTTTCAAAATTTTGTAATAAAGTGTCAAATAAACAACGCGATAAAATCCGTATATAGCAGTTTAATTTCAAAGAACGATTGGTGTAAAGTTATGGTATTTTCCATCTAATTGTTTTGACTACCGTTCCAAGTAAAAACGAACTAGCTTGTTAATACACGTATTTACTTAGTTAAATTAACATATAGCTTATGTTAATTAGCAATTATAATGAATTCATTATTAATATTAATCATGTGACGGCATTGTACGTTTTATTTAATTACATAAAACATGCGTATGTCATAAAAAGCTTTGTAATGACTACGCGCAATTGGTGCCGTGGAATAAATGCCCCGTATGTTTGCGTCTTATAGTGAGATGACGAGTTCGATACCCAGATTATACAGGATGATTTTGAAATCGTGTAATTCCTTATAACCACGCATTCTACTGATGGTAGGTATAGAATAACAATGACCTGTATAGGTGGTAAATAAAGTGTCACCACTTTACCGCACACACCGGCTTTACACTTCTGCTTTATACCCTACTAATTTCAGTTAAAATAAAATAAAATGGTACTTTATTTTCAGATTTTGTACTTGTATTTTTGACTTCAGGAAGTAAATTAATGTACTTTATCTATACTAATATCATAAAGATGAAGATTTGATTATTTGATTGTTTGTAAGGATTTAACTCAAAAACTACTCAACCGATTACAAAAATTCTCTCACCATTAGAAACATATATTATCACCGAGTAACATAGGATATATTTTATTTAGAAGAATTACTAACGTATATACCCTAATCTACTTATACGAGCGATGCTGCGAGCAAAAGCTAATACAAATAAAAAATATACATATTGAACTACGACCTTACTAAATGATTTCGGAGAGACGACTGCCGCACGGCACTATCGCGTACTTGCATCTGACTAGCCAAAGCTACTCCTTCAGAAGTGACCTTACACTTGTGTTGTCAAACTGACGTTACGTTGCGCTCGGCGCCGCCATACGTCACGCGCCACCTATGTTATTATTACTCTCGTCTGTAGTAAAAGTGGGTTATTACCTGTGCTCTGTGATTGTACAGTTTCTCCATAATTTTCTGTATCGATATCATTTTATACTAGCCAACGTCACTCGCGAAGATATCGATTATATAATTATCTATTTTCTAACAACGAAAGCGTATACGTGGTTAGACTTACAAAATGGCGACCTAAGTGGATTGAATCAAAACGTATTTTTAAGTATGCTCTTTGCTATCTATGACGATCTAGTTTTAATACTCTAAAACCGCGTGGTCACCTCACTGATACACTGCCACTATGTGTTGTGTGATTCGATCTCCAAACGGGACAAAAAAAACCTATTTTGCTTATTTGTCTTATTTCGTTAACTAATATTCCTAACTTAATATTATAAATGCGACTGTGAGTATTTTTTTTTCGTATTCAGGCCTTAACTACTCGACCGATCATCATGAAATTTCGCATACACGTTGCCAGGAGTATGTAAAGGGTTTTCAGGTACAATCTTTTATCCAGGAAAAAGTACTGTATCTGAGGGACAAAAATTGACGTAACCTACATTTACGTGAACGAAGCCGCGGGCAAGATCTGGTTTATTATAAGTTTATTCATCATGGAGTAATAATTATAATCGTGAGTGAAACCGCGGGGAAAAGCTGGTAGACTATATCTCGGCATAATCAGATAATAATATTATCCCTGGACCAAACTGTCCCACTGTGCCAGTCTTTTTAATACATATGTAAATATAGGTAACTTAATCAAATAATTTCAAAAAATTGGTACTAATTGGTTTAATAACTGTTTGTATGGCACTTCATGACGTATTATAATAATATGTGGTGTAGTATTATTGTTATAGGGTGTTTCATAATTACTGTAATATTTTTTTTTATGAGCTATCATGCTCTTCGTTGTTATTAAATGCGAAAACATGTAATTGGTAGCTAGTTGTATCTACTATTTGGTTTAATCTTTAAGTTTTTAATTCTGTTTGTTTGCCGATTATAATAAAATAAAATAAAATAAATAAAATTTCTCTATCCAAAGCCACTAACGACCAATCTTTTTTTAAATAGGAATATTAGTTCTGGCGTAATGTGTAGTATACTTCCTAACCTCCTGTTTACCTCGTCAGTGATATAACCGGGAGATACGTACGTATGAATATCTCATCTTATCTTATGTGGAGACCAGTCAGTGCAGACCGGCGACACTTCGACCCAGTGGGATCTTTTGTGTCGACACTCTCCCAATAACGACTGCCATAGATGTTCATGGCAGCCGGGACCGACGGCTTAACGTGCTCTCCGAGGCACGGAGCAGGCGATAATTGTCAATCAATACGCACATAATTTCGAAAAGTCATATAACTTCCGAAAGTCATAGGCGCGCGACGTGGGTTCGAACCCGAGACCCTCTGCATTGCAGTCTGTTGTTCTCCCCACTGAGCTATCGCTGCTATTTGCTTTATGCTTTTTTTGTAAATACATACACATTATACAATCATAGAAAAAAAATTGTCTAACGTTTAAGCGAATGTTATACATTAAAAAAATATTGTTACGTGCTGGGTTCGACGGATAAGAATATAAACAATATTACCGACTAAAACACGTTTTATTAAAACACACAATTAAATTTAAAACACAACAAATACTATACCACACTGTTTCACTGTACTGCTTCAAACTCCGTAGTATTTCCGCTTCCGTTCGCTTCGATGAACACTTGATCGCTTACGATTGTAAACTGACTTGGCGGTGCGCGTGCGCCCTATTTATACGCGGCTAAAGCGCTTCTAGAGCTTTCCAGCAACGCCGTACTCGGCGTGTAAACAGCACGATGCTTCGAGAAAGTACCAGCATTCTCTCTAAGATTCTCGTACCGTACTACGCAGTTCCGTAAGATGTCAATAGATGGCGGTGTAAACTATTAGACGGAACCGCCGAGTCCCTCCCACAATGCCGAGAGATGTCACTGGGCGTAACACTGCCCCCCTCTTAGACATGTTCGTCCCGAACATTGTTGGATCCGTAGTAGCGTGCCAATCGATCCACATGAACGATCTTTGGTGTACCCCGTGGTCCTTTCTGGATCCGGTAGGTGACGTCATTCATCTTAGTGACTATGCGATAGGGTCCATCCCATTTTGCCTGCAACTTAGGAGATTTTCCTTTGCTGCGTGCCGGATTATGTAACCACACCAGCGATCCTTCCTCGAAGCCTTTATTGTTCGCCTTCCGGTCGTAACGGGTCTTCATCCTCTCAGACATCTGCTGACCGGTCTGTCTGATGTGCTCGTATACGTCATTTATCCTGTTGCGCAAATCATTCGCATAATCTGTTATGCTGCGTGGAGATTCAGGTGGGATGCCGGTGATCAAGTCTGCAGGTAATCGTAGTTCCCTTCCGAAGTTAGCGAAAGCAGGTGTTACTGATGTGCTTTCGTGAACGGCACTACGGTATGACAGGAGAAACGGTTGAATGTGTTTGTCCCAATCCTTTTGTTTGCTTTCTACAACTTTTGCTAGATATCTTTCCAGAGACTGGTTAAATCGTTCAACCATGCCGTCTGATTGCGGATGATAAGCGGTCGTTCTCGTTTTGTGGGTACCCATTACCCGGCATGTCTCCTTAAATACTTCAGACTCGAAGTTCCGACCTTGGTCACTGTGTATCTCTAAGGGCACCCCGAAACGACAAAAGACTTCGTGGACTAGCTTGTCGGCGACCGTAGATGCCTCTTGATTGGGAATCGCAAACACTTCCGGCCACTTTGTGAAGTAATCCATGACCACCAAGAAGTACTTGTTCCCACTTTGGCTTTCAGGAAACGGTCCGGCAACATCTAAAGCTATACGTTCCCACGGGGCTCCAACATTGTACACCTTCAATGCACCCCTGCTGCGAGTGTGTGGCCCCTTCACGGCAGCACAACTCGTGCATTTACGGCACCATTCCTCAACGTCTTCTCGACAATGGATCCAATAAAATCGTTCTCGGATCTTAACCAGAGTTCTCTTAACTCCCATGTGACCTCCCGAACTCCCATTATGATAGAGTTGTAAAACTTCCGGTACCTTGAGCTTTGGCACGACCATTTGCAGGTGAGACTTGTCACCTCGAGCATTCTCCCATTTCCGGCACAGAACTCCATCCTGGATAACCAAGCTTTCCCACTGTGCCCAATAACTCTTGGTGGTAGGGCTCATTGCCGCAACTTCACTCCAGTGAGGTCTCGATGCACTTGTTTTCTTCCATTCGAGGATGGGTCTTAAGTCTTTATCCTCTTGTTGCGTTCTCTGCATAGTTTCCTTCCAGTCTTCGCTGAGATCCGTCCTCAACATCCTCACTAGTACTTCCTGCTTGGCCTCTTTCCTGGCGCAATGTTGCTTACACTGGTCGGGACACGGTCTACGTGACAGGGCATCCGCATAACCATGTGACTTGCCACTGTGATGCTGTATTACGAAGTCCTGTAGTTGTTGCCTGGCACGCACATCAGGTGTTCCTCCTACCGGCGACTGGTTACTGCTGCGTGGACTCTTTCGCTTCGGGCAGCTCAACCTGATGTGGCCTCTCTCACCGCAGCTATAGCACCGGGGCGAAGTCGATACTTCCCTGATACGGTGAGCTCGATCATCCCGTCGTACTGCTTCCACTTCCAGAGCGTGGGCTAGGGCGTCCTTCAGGTTTTTGAAATGTCCGAGTCTTACTGCGGCCCTAACCTCCAGGTCTCAGATCCCGTCGGTGAAAGCTTGAACGAGGTTTCCGTCGATGAGCGCAGGTGAGGACTGGTACGCCTTTCGAACCAGCTTCTCCACCTCCAGGGCCCACTGCTGCAGGGTTTCACCAACACGTTGCGATCGGTCTTTCAGCTGGGCGCGAAACACGTGTTCCAAGTGTGCGTCGCCATATCTCGCCTCTAATGCCTCCAACAGCTTCTCGTACGTGATGTCTTGACCAAGCGCCTCTAACACGGTTAAGGCCTGGTCACGAAGCCCCAAGGTGAGAGCGGTCAGAGCCTGTTCTTGCGTCCACCCGTTCGATTTCATGACGGCCTCGAACTGGATCTTATAGGCTGACCATGACGATGATCCGTCGAATGGTGGGACTTTAAAGCCTCGTGGTGAAGACGCCACAACCGCAGGTGCCACGATCCCATCGCCAGCCTTGAGCCCACGTATCGTTTTCTCCACCTCGGCGATGCGACTTTCGTGGCGTTGGACTTGCTCTTTCACCTCCTTCACCTCCTTGCCAACCGTTGCGCTGAGGTCTTTTAACATCATCAGCTGCTCCTCCTGGCGGCGCATACCCTCCTCCTTATCGCGTTGCAGCTGTTCCTCAAGGCGGCGTGCCTACTCCTCCTGGCGGCGTGCCTGCTCCTCCTGGCGGCGTGCCTGCTCCTCCTGGCGGCGGATGCCCTCTTCCTTATCGCGTTGCAGCTGTTCCTCGAGGCGGCGTGCCTGCTCCTCCTGGCGGCGTGCCTGCTCCTCCTGGCGGCGTGCCTGCTCCTGCATAAACGCCATCAGAGCCGCGAGGTCGGGGTTCACCGGCGAGTAAGCTGCACTAGATGGTTCCGCTGCAGCCGCGGAGTCACGTGATTCACCTGACGTCGGCGAGGGGGCGTCTCCAAAGCGCCTCTGGTCCACATCTTGCTGGCGCTGGTTCCTGGTCCGCACCCCTTCCACTTCCTCCTTCGGTAGTACTGGCATATTTTTATCCCACTTCTGACACCAATTGTTACGAGCTGGGTTCGACGGATAAGAATATAAACAATATTACCGACTAAAACACGTTTTATTCAAACACACAATTGAATTTAAAACACAACAAACACTATACCACACTTTTTCACTGTACTGCTTCAAACTCCGTAGTATTTCCGCTTCCGTACGCTTCAATGAACACTTGACCGCTTACGATTGTAAACTGACTTGGCGGTGCGTGTGCGCCCTATTTATACGCGGCTAAAGCGCTTCTAGAGCTTTCCAGCAACGCCGTACTCGGCGTGTAAACAGCACGATGATTCGAGAAAGTACCAGCATTCTCTCTAAGATTCTCGTACCGTACTACGCAGTTCCGTAAGATGACAATAGATGGCGGTGTAAACTATTAGACGGAACCGCCGAGTCCCTCCCACAATGCCGAGAGATGTCACTGGGCGTAACAATATAATGAGTGAGTGACGCAAGTGACGTATGCTGGTCGTGATAAGTGGCAATCTGTAGTCTCTGCTTACTCCCCAAGCAACAGGTTTGAGTCTATTTAATACTCAGTTAAGTGATTAGGTAGGCAGAACGCTTGGTTGCATATCGATTTTATTCTTTTTGTTCACTAATGGTCACTTAACCTTAGCACTTAAGACGAACACTGCATACAAATAACTGATTTCATGAATTGCGTAGTGATTTAAATGGCTGCCTTGGCATTGCCACTGCGCTAAGTGTCGTGGGTTCGAACGCGATCTTTCCTTCTTTCTCTTTCGTGTGGTTAATGGCCAACCTGTTGTCAAGAATTGTTCAAGCCGCCCCGTAGGCCTCTGACATGGCTTAACGACTGCTGTCAATTTGGCAACAACCGGGACCGACTTTTTACGTGCCCCCCGAAGCACGGAGACACTTAGATGAAATACCACCAAGCGGTCACCCATCTATAGACTGACCGCACCCAACGTTCCTTAACCTTGCTATTCGTTTACCGATCAGTGAGTGCAACTGGCTATGAACGCGATAAAAATGTGTGTGTTTGACAAATAGATGTTCTTTGTGTCCGTTGTTTGAATGTTTGTAAAGTCCCGGCGACACAGTATATATTACTAGTTCGAGATATGTCTTATTAACAGGTTGCCCTGTCCGATGAGTCACATATGATACATAACAATATATTTTCTATTGTGTCTATTACGGGACAGCAAAAGTGTTAAAATAAAACACAACCAGAATTTATTTTATTCTTTCTAGTCTATACTATATTCATTTCGTCTTGAGACAAAATGTAAACAAACAATAAAAAAGGTTATTTAATACGTCACGTTTGACTGTGAATATTATCTTATCAATAAACTAGCTAAAATATAATATTTATAAATATATTGTATCGCATTTAAAAGCAGCATATATACTAAAATGCAATGTATTATTAAAATACATACTTAACTGAAATTAAACTACTATATACGGATTTTATCGCGTTATTTATTTGACACATTATTACATAATTTTGAAAACTGTTACACTACTACTATTATTAAACTTTACTAATTTTTAAGCTAATTGAATTATTGTTAAACTATTGAAACTATTTAGATTTAATTTAATTTTACACTTTCTCCGACGTTTCGGTTGCTTTTCAGCAGCCATGGTCACGGGGAGACTCGGGAAAGGGGAAAGTGTAAAATTAAATTAAATCTAAATAGTTTCAATAGTTTAATAATAATTTAATTAGCTTAAAAATTAGTAAAGTTTAATAATAGTAGTAGTGTAACAGTTTTCAAAGTTATGTAATAAAGTGTCAAATAAATAACGCGATAAAATCCGTATATAGTAGTTTAACTTCAATGAATAATATTCGCGTAAACAGAAGACAATATTATGTAAATACATACTTAACATTTTAATGTATTTAATTATTTTACGAGAATTTTAAATACCCTAGTTTAAAAAAGTGACATAAAAAGGAACCTAAAAATGTAATGATTCTCAAAGTTAGAACGCACTATAGTACCGCTAAATCAAAAAGTACGGCTACTACAAATGTTCTGTAGTGAATGTATAATTTTGTTATAAGTCGGGTTGTAACCGTCATTTTCATTCCCTGTCAACTTGTTGATACGAGAGAGTGCACATTTGATTGGAAAATATTGCTTTCTTTGTTTAACTTTTGTCTCAAGCCTATTTGAATAGAGTATAGATGTTCTTTGATTGAATGTTTGTAAAGTCGTTTGCGACACAGGATTTATTCCTAGTCCGGAAGTCCCTTTTACATAGGAATAATAATATTATTATTCCTAATATTGCTTTCGTCATTAAAGCTATATTATTATCTATAATCTATACTAATATTATAAAGCTGAAGAGTTTGTTTGTTTGTTTGTTTGTTTGAACGCGCTAATCTACCACCCACCACGGGGGAGCCGCAGTAACTATAAACGCGGGTAAAACCGCGGGCACAGCTAGTATAATAATATAGCTGAAATGACGAAAGCAATATAAAAATGGCACTAGGTATGCATAAGTCGTACTACGTTATACCATTATCGATTCGGCGACAATCCTTACCGTCAGTCATTTCACAATTTAAAACTTAATATTCTACTCGGCTGCTTATCCGTAGATCTTAGGGTTGCCAGCATTTCTTTGGCTAATTATACTAGTATTCAGATCATATCTATAATCATCATATCTATAAAAAATAAGTCAGATGTTGTGTTACCGGAAAGTTGGCTTGCAATCTGATGGCAGCGCCATCGGATCCAATAGTGAATCTAAACCAGCTAATTAAACACATACAAAAAATTTCATAAAAATTGGTCCAGACATGCAGGAGTTCAATGACATAGTCAAATCCTCAGTGTGAGAAGTCTTTTTACTGTTTCACAATCTCTATATGTGTGTATAATGCTGCAGAACGTGTGTGTACAGAACAATTATATGTATAGATTGTAAAAGAGTAAATAACACTGGGAAGAGGCCGGCGCCCAGCAGTGGGACATTTTATATCCAGGGCTGATATAATGACTACATATTATAGTACCGTTGACAACCCTACTTAATATACTTATCGTTATATACAAGGTCAGATAATACGATCGATCGATAACTCCATTAATTTTTATTTAAGTACACTGTCTTCATTGATAGAATAATAATCTTGTATGACTGCTGTGACATAGTGTACCTTTAATCCAGAAAAAGTACTGTCACCAAACGTTTTTTTAAATTCTACCTTTAATCCAGAAAAAGTACTGTCACCAAACGTTTTTTTAAATTCTACCTTTAATCCAGAAAAAGTACTGTCACCAAACGTTTTTTTAAATTCTACCTTTAATCCAGAAAAAGTACTGTCACCAAACGTTTTTTTAAATTCTACCTTTAATCCAGAAAAAGTACTGTCACCAAACATTTTTTTAAATTCTACCTTTAATCCAGAAAAAGTACTGTCACCAAACGTTTTTTTAAATTCTACCTTTAATCCAGAAAAAGTACTGTCGCCAAACGTTTTTTTAAAACCTACCTTTAATCCAGAAAAAGCACTGTCACCAAACGTTTTTTTAAAACCTACCTTTAATCCAGAAAAACTACTGTCGCCAAACGTTTTTTTAAAACCTACCTTTAACCCAGAAAAAGTACTGTCGCCAAACGTTTTTTTAAAACCTACCTTTAATCCAGAAAAAGTACTGTCACCAAACGTTTTTTTATAAACTACCTTTAATCCAGAAAAAGTACTGTCACCAAACGTTTTTTTAAAACCTACCTTTAATCCAGAAAAAGCACTGTCACCAAACGTTTTTTTATAAACTACCTTTAATCCAGAAAAAGTACTGTCACCAAACGTTTTTTTATAAACTACCTTTAATCCAGAAAATGTACTGTCACCAAACGTTTTTTTTAATACCATGGAAATGCTTTGACGCGTGCCTCTCTGCGGAAAAAGCGAGCGGAGAAGTTATGTCGGGATTACTTGGCCAGAGATGGAACCGGGTATTACCGACTAAACATACCACGGTGTGCCAACTCGCTGCCTTGAATGGTGGGTGAGTCGCTGGAACTGAAAGTACATCAGAGACCCACCCAGCAGTGCCCAACGGCTCCGGACGACTTTTTTTGTTTTTAACATCAGGGGAATGCTTTTACGCACCTTCCGCGCCCGGGCGGGCGCGGGTGTGTGGGACTCGAGCCAGAGAAGCCGGCCCCATTTCCCCCAAAACCCCTGACGACGTACCTCCAGTACCTAGTGTCGGTGCCACGGGATTCGCGCTAGCATTCACCGCGACACCGACAGGTCTTGGCCCGCCACATGACTAGGCGGGCCCCAGCTGTTTGGGGGAGGACCAAAGCCCTCCCCTCCACTGAGGGAACTGTAACTAACCTAGGGTAACCAACTTTTACGCGAGCGAACCCGCGGGCTCAATCTTGTATCGTATACGTCACCAAATTGCATTCAATAAAACCTTTGTGTTAACACAGCATGCAAATTGGTTTCGAAATGAAATGGCAGTTATTTTATCAAATATGGATATGATTTTATACGCAATAACAAATAACGTTGAAAAGAAATCTTTCTGAAAACAGTATCGTAATTGGTTGCAAAATTAAAAAGTAATTTATATTTGAAATAAGAAGTGAATCTTTCTATCTTCCTCGCATTGTATAAATAGACTATGTGTAATCCTAACTAATATTATAAATGTGAATGTAAGTATGTTTGTTTGTTAAGCTTTCACGCGTTAAATACTCGACCGATTATCGTGAAATTTCGTATACACGTTGTCAGGGGTACATGGCACCTTTCATCCAGAAACTATTAGTCCGGAGAGATAGAAAACATAACCTACATTAACGCGACCGGAGACGCGGGCAAAATCTACTTTGATATATTTTGCTTTCCTTAATTTTCCATAATTCCGTGACAGACATCTGGATGAAACATGCACCATTATTAGATTAGACCTGTAGCAACAAAACTGTGAAAACTGCATTAAATTTTGTGCAGCATTTTTTGCGTGATACGTGAGCAAACAAACAGACGTACAAAAATTTTACAAATAATTGTTTTAGCTTCTATAGCTTTTATAAAACCCCTCACATTAAATGTCTCCCATATACAGATATCCACCAGTTACAATTATATAATATGCAAAGTTTATTTAAAGATACGTTAATATGTTTTAAAACCACTCATAATTACGTAGAATGATTGAAATGGCAACAATTTGAATGTGCGCCCGAATGCGAGTCAAGGTTGACGGGCTGCCATATGTGCGAGACCGGTATTCGATACCTGTTTGTGTCGAATTAATCGCTCTTTAAGAATCGAATAAAAAAAATAACGTAGTATGGCGGTAAATGTTTGTGTATTGTAAGTTTAACAAGATGTTATACTTATTTTATTTAAAGAAATAGTGACGGTAGACTAATGGATAAGGCATCGGAATTGATCGTGATGATGACGAACATAATTTAACTTACTTTTATGCGAGCGAAGCCGCGGGCAAAAGCTAGCTTAGCTGGTTGAATGTAGATGTTAAGCACATCAGCCCACCTCTTTAAACACACAAAAACCTGAGCTGGAGGGATTGATAATACACAAAAATAACAGCAAAATTTCCTTTTTTAGAGTTCAAAAAATCTCTTATACAACAGCTTTCTCCGTCCGTACGTCCGTCCGTCCGTCTGTCTGTTTGTCTGTTTGTCTGTTATACACTTTCAAATCAAGAACCGTAAAAGCTAGAGACTCGCGATCAACGCCATTCGACTCAGCATAGTCGATATAACCCCGAAATGACTATGACCTTTGACCTCTGACCTCAAGGTGCTGTGATACCATCTTTCAACTCAAGAACCGTAAGAGCTAGAAACTCGCGGTCATCGCCATTCGACTCAGCATAGTCGATATAACCCCGAAATGACTATGACCTTTGACCTCTGACCTCAAGGTACACGTGATACCATCTTTTCGAACTCTAAGATTTACGACAATTCGGCAACGTGCAATTGATAACTAGCTTTTTCGATTCTTTTTATCCCGTGTGGAATGCCATTTAAGCATCTCTCGCCGTGTAAAAAGCGGAGAGGGTATGTCGGGCTCACCCGGGGACAGATGGAAAGTCCCAGGTCCTACCACGGTGTGCTTACTTCTGCCTTGAATGTTGGGTGGGTCGCTAGAACTGGAACTACTTCATCGACCGTGCAATGGGTACCTATAACACTTATTGACGAAACGGCGGTAACTGCAAGCCATCTGGCAGGTACATCTGTATGCTGTCGTATAAACGTAAAAAAAACCATAATGTGAAATTTCACTTCACCAAACGGCCATAGAGTAACACTTTCTATTTTCTATGGTCACTGTCAAAAACGAAACGCAATTATTTTATTATCTTCACGGATAGGTTACGTTGTGAAGTACTTGTAATTTTGTATGACATGCGTGCATAATCATCATAATTCTTGTTGCTTTTTCTTTTAAAAATATAACTCACGCACTATGAATAAATCCTCTGTCGCAAGCACTTTACAAACATTCAAACAACGTCCACAAAGAAAACTCAAGCTGGTAACAGCTACATGTTTGTATAAACATAAGGAAAACTCAAATTCGGAACTATTTGTACATCACATAATTCTTTGTCTAGTGGGGTAATCGAAAATTCGAGTCTACAACATTAGCAAGGCGATCGTATTTTAAACCAATACACCATCCGTGCAATCAGTTTTAGAGTTTAAAACTCTTATACAACAGCTTTGTCCGTCCGTCCGTCCATCTGTTTTACAACTTTCAACTCAAGATCCGTAAGAGCTAGAGAACCGCGGTCAACGCCATTCGACTCAGCATAGTCGATATAGCCGAAATGACTATGACCTTTGACCTCTGATCTAAAGGCCCCGTGGTATCACGTGACCTATTCATATTACTCGTACCATTTTTTCGAACTCTTAAGATTTACGGCAATTCATTGCCGTTTCTCACTTGTTTAATGGAGTCTAGATATCTTCATTTGGTCCTGCGGCAATGCCGCTTATATTATATATCTCTTCATATTTAAGAGTTTTGCTCTTGTCGGTGGAGGATACAATGAGTATAAGATGGCGATCTTTCTCGATTTACGGACAATTCCTTGACCTCCTTATAAGAAATTACCTTCGCTTTTTCCTTTATTTGGTCAGTAAATGTCTTTCTGGGTCTGCCCCTTCTCTATCCTCCACTTTTTCTTCTATGATGTTTTTTAGGAAGTCATCGTGTCTTATAAGGTGGCCAAACATCGTTTCTATTCAGTTTTCAATTGTCGTTAAAATGTTGCGTTCTTCTTGGACAAGGTTTAGTACTTCCACGTTGTTTTCTTTTCTGTCCAGCTGATTCTTGCCATGCGCCTGCAGCACCACATTTCGAATGCTTTCAGTCTTTCCCGGTGTTGTTGGGTCATTGTCGCATATATACTTCTGATTAAATTAAGAAAATAATAAATCACAATCATTTATTTGTGGACCATAGGTTAGTAAACAGTTCTTATGGCTATGCTATAAGTAAGCTATGTCGTACCACATAATATGGTGTACAAGTTATATGTATTTTAAAAGTAGCTCTAGTTAAACTGCTATATACGGATTTTATCGCGTTGTTTATTTGACACTTTATTACAAAATTTTGAAAATTGTTACACTACTACTACTATTAAACTTTACTAATTTTTAAGCTAATTAAATTATTATTAAACTATTTAGATTTAATTTATTTTTACACTTTCCCCGACGTTTCGGTTGCTTTTCAACAGCCATGGTCACGGGGAGACTAAGACTCCCCTTAGTCTAAATAGTTAGTAGTCTAGTTAAATAGTTTTAATAGTTTTAATAATAATTCAATTAGCTTAAAAATTAGTAAAGTTTAATAGTAGTAGTAGTGTAACAATTTTCAAAATTTTGTAATAAAGTGTCAAATAAACAACGCGATAAAATCCGTATATAGCAGTTTAATTTCAATGAATAATATTCGCGTAAATAGAAGACAATATTAAGTAGCTCTAGTCTTCAACAGCTTACTCAATTTAATATACATAATTACTAAATATTACAACTAATTAAACATCAAAATTCAACGCTAATAATTTATTATGAATACATAAAATACAAAATAATAAATATTATTCAAGTCTTCATCATTTAGAGAATCATCAATAACATAGTAAGCCTTATTATTAACCAATGATGTGTTTAATTAATTTTAAATATTTTTACATTAATAAGTCGAATTCCTTATGCATTTTATTATTATACATACATACATACGCCTGTTTCCCAGAGCGGTAGGCAGAGACTACGGATTTCCATTTGCTACGATCCTGACACACTTCTCTGGCTTCATTCACTTTACTCATACACGCTCGCCGGTTTAAGGTGCTCTTAACCTGGCCTTTGTCCAGAATGCCTCCTGTACGACCGAGAAACGGTTTAAATTCTGAGTGTACTCTGTGCCTGTTTTTTTAATGTGTTTGTGAAGTACCCCGCGACTGTTCCATTCACACTAGCCTTATAAACTTTCTTAGTCAGTATTATAATCTGTGTTAAAGGCAGGAAAAATAAATAAATGTTTTTAATTTAACAGTTTATCATATTATGCTAATAAGGTGGTAAATTTGTAGCAAAAATATATTCATATAATATTATGCATATTAAATACATTTTTTTATGTAAATGTACGTTTTTGATACCATTAAAACCCGCAGTTGGTCAAGTAAACAAGGCCTATCTAAATGGAATGAAATGATGTATAAGCAATACAATAAAGACTGCCACGATGGCTCAGTGGTTGTGAATGCGGCTGCTGCGCTCGTAGTCTCGGGTTCGAACACCATGGAGATTTTGTGTCAAAGGATTTATCTGTAGACGACAAAATGTGAGTATTATACAACTTTGTCTAGTCCTTTGCCATCTGCGCAGGAGATATTATAGTGCACAAGTGCGTGCGCAAACACAACTGCACTCCCTGTTCCCTAACTCTCATGATCCGATGGGATTAGGGTTTCCAACCGTATTTTGTAATAAAGTATTGTACGTTATTTCGGGCAAACATACTTTATGAAGGCAATAAATCACGTCAAAATACTTATTTTACCTGTGTCGACTTTATAAGAAACAAAAATGGACGCTACGCCAAATTTATTTAAAATGTAAATTGTTTATCTGTCTTAATATTGCCATAGATTCTAAAGATTTGGTCAAAACGTTACATGAAAATAAATATTCGTTAGAAACATGGTAACAAAATATCAGAATAAATGATACTTTATTTTCAGACCATGTACTTTTTTTTACCTTAGTAAATATTCTCTATTTCATCAAAATAAAGGTGGTAACCCTAGAAGGGACGGTAATCCGACATAACCGTAGAAAGATCAGACACAGGACCAACAGGGTGTCAGACACCACCAACTGCCTAATACCAGGCAGGCAGGATATCTTAACAGAAAATCCCAATTTAATTGTTGTTGACCCTACCCGGGATTCGGACCTGAGACCGCCTGCACAGCAGTCTCATTCACTACCGCTGCACCACATTCACATATCTGCTTACCCCTTCTATATGCTATATAATGAACATGATAAAGGACCATTAAATAAAGGAGCTACTCGATACGAACACTATTTATTATATCGATCGACATTATAATGGAGTTGCCGAGGCTGAACAGACAGTAATTTTATTTTAATAGCTGTTATTAGCTTCATTATATTATAATGTTAACTTGTGTTCTAGAATCGTATCAAATATGTATATTTGATTGAGACTTAAAATAAATCTATAATTAATATGTGAAGCAAAAACTTTGTACCCCTTTTTAGGTAAATTGCGCGGATGGAGAAGTATGAAATTTGGCACAGTTAAAGTTTATATGGAGAAGGAGGGGCGAATCCTAATATTTTTATAAAATATGCATTAGAAATACATTAAATTAATGAAAAAACACTACACGCACACATCCATGCATTTGACACACGCAGTCGAATCGCGTTCGTAGTATTTCGACATTGTTCGTCTGACGTCGTACAATTCTTTGTAACTATGGTTACCTTTACCTTATTTATATGTAATAGAGAAAAACAGAAAACAAAGTAGCAAGCTTAGGAATTTTGGTCGAATTTTGACCACTAGGCGACCGCTAGTGTTAATATTAGCCCAGTATTAAACTGTTCCACTGCTGGGCACGGGCCTCTTCTCAGTGTGTGAAGGGGTTGGGCCATAGTCCACCTCGTTGGCCCAGTGTGGGTTGGCAGACTTCACATATCTTCGAGAACATTATGGAGATCCCTCAGACATACAGGGTTCCTCACAATGTTTTCTTTCACAATTGAAGCGAGCGATAATTAACTATTTAATACGAAATACTACGAAATGTCGGCAATGTGCGTTTGAGGATATGGGTTTGACGCTATCGCTGCATATGTTGTTAATTTATGTTTAATTATTATTAGCTGCTATTGTCTCAGTAGCGTAGTAGATGCGAGTGCTGTGCATGATGTCTCGGTTTTGGTTCCCGGGTCGTGTAGGAATATTGGGTATTTGTGTCACAAAAATCACGGACTCTTGCTCGACAGACGGCAATAAACTTGCTTACTATTACGGAGACCTAAAACCATACCTGGCAAAATGTGGTAATTTATTTTGTAACGTTGGAATCCTTTTCTGTATGTACCTTTACCTTTGTGAGTAGTAGAGCCTCGCTGATTTCAGCATGAATGGGCCGGCTCGACCTGGGAAGTACTACCCTCTCACAGAATATCGACGTGAAATAGCAGTATTCCTACTGTTGTGTTTCGTTCGGTGAGTGCGAGTGCCGGAGGCCCATTCTCTTTCCCACATCTCGCTCCTTCTCCTTCCCACTTCCTTTCCTAAAGGGTCGGCAACGCGCAAGTGATGCCTTTGGTGTTGCAGGCATCTATAGACTACGGTGACCACTTACCATCAGGTGGGCCGTATGCTTGTTTGCCAAATAAGTTGTATAAAAAAAAATTGTACTTATCCAAAATAACGTGTATGCAAAACATGCAACATTTCATGATGATTGGTTAAATAGTTTAGACTTGAAAGGGTAACAAATAAACTCACACTCGCATTTATAATATTAGTTAGTATTAAGTAATCTATAGGTATAAGCAGCGATAGCTCAGTGGGGAGATCAACAGACTGCAATGCAGCGGGTCTCGGGTTCGAACCCACGTCGCGCACCTCTGACTTTCGGAAGTTATATGACTTTTCGAAATTATGTGCGTATTGGTTGACAATTATCGCCTGCTCCGTGCCTCGGAGAGCACGTTAAGCCGTTGGTCCCGGCTTCCATGAACATCTATGGCGGTCGTTATTGGGAAAATCAGTACCCTCTAATATCCTGACACTGGTCTAGCCTTAGGGTATCGTTAGCCTTTGGGTTGCAGAGGTCAGGTGGCAGCCGCTCCGTGTAAAAAACTGATATCCAGTCAAATCCGGTTAGACTAGAAAAGCCGACCCCAAGTGACTTGGGAATAATAAAGGCTAATGGAGAAGATTAAGTTTTCTATAGGTATCTATACCTTTAGCAAATATATCCCATATTTGCTCAAAGTTAACTTATAGAAAACCATCGATAAAATCGTACCATTATTTTATTGTGTTGAAGCAAGATATTCATTGCTAGATTAAATATACCTATTAAATGTTTAACTTATAATTACATAAGATGTTCAAGAATATCGTAACATTATTGTTTATAATAAAACAAGCCATTCATTGCAATACCTTTGTATTACGTATTACCAACGGAGTCTTAGTTTAACGTCTACGTTCGTATAAAATACTTTCTCTTTGCCACGGCGAGCGTCCAAAAACGCATCTATTAAGTTTAGATAGCGGTTGTTTTTTGGATTCCGTGAGTGTCGAGGCAATACGCATAAACAATGTTGTCTATGGCTAGGCGTCGACATAAACAAGTGAGAAATGGCAATGAATTGCTGTAAATCTTAGAGTTCGAAAAAATGGTTCATATAATATGCAAAGGTCACGTGATACCACGTGACCTTGAGGTTGGAGGCCAAAAGTCATAGTCATTTCGGGGGTATATCGACTATGCTGAGTCGATTGGCGCTAACCGCGAGTCCAGCTCTTACGGTTCTTGAGTTGAAACTTGTATAACAGACAGACGGACGCGACGGACGAATAAAGCTGTATAAGAGTTTTTTCGAACTTTAAAAGAAAATATTAGAAACACATTATAAGATCAATTTTTACTTTGATAATTTACAAACATTAGAACAACGTATTCCAAGAAATTAGGCAGCAATAATCTAGTGGGAGAAAGGTTGGACTGCCACGCAAATGTCTCGAGTTCAAGGCCAAGTAGCGCATCTCTAACTTTCTGAAATTATGTACGTATGAGGTTTTAATTATCATTCACTTTGATGATGAAGAAAAACATCGTGAGGAACCCTGCCTGTTTGAGAGTTCTCCATAATGTTCTCGAAAATATGTGAAGCCTGCCATCCCGCACTGGGCCAGCGTGGTGGACTATGGCCTTACCCGTCTCACACTCGGAAGACGTCCGTGCCCAGCAGTGAGACAAAGTTTAAAACAGGGCTGATATTATTATTCCAAGAACACCCAGATTCGAAACGATTATTTTTGTATATTAGACGATTTTTGTGGTATTGACAGACAAAGACATCACAAAAAGCTATATCGTGTCTATATTAGTGTTCCGTAGTGTCGATTCACGCTTGACTACTTTTTTGTTTATGCCTAATAAAGCAAAAAGTAGGCTTGCATCGAGAAAGGTGCGTAGAGGCAATTCATTAGCTTGTCACGTGGCCAAGCTTTGTGAAGCTTGTGCTACCGGCCGACTTCTTTAATCCTAACTAATATTACACTGCACAATTATTTTTAAGTGAGTTTCAATTCTGCCACTACTAGAAATAGAAAAATGTATTTTTAAATTTGTCACGTTAGGTCATCACCTGAATTTCGATCAGAATTTATTATTTATAATATTATAAACTAGATGGCCCGGTGTACTTCGTACCACCTATCCTAACGAATTTTCTATATTTTCTCACCGTTTAAACCTTCCCTGGACTACGACAAATATTTCAAAACCAAAATCAGCTAAATCGACCCAGCCATTCTCGAGTTTTAGCGAGACAAACGAACAGCAATTGATTTTTATATAATATATAGATTATAATTAAGACGATGAGAAATTTGTGTTAATACAAATAAGAAATGAAATGAATGAAAATAAATTAATGATAATTAATACCTTTAATTTCATAACAACTATGTACAAATGAAAGCAATAAATATTTGAATTTGAATCCTAACTCCTATCTTAATCCTAACTCTCATAACTATATAATATTATAAATGCGAATGTCAGTTTGTTTATTTGTCTGTTACGCTTTCACGGCTAAACTACTTGAACGGTCATTATAAAATTTCGCATACACATTGTCAGGGGTGCAGAAAAAGACAAGGTAAGACGTTTCTTCCAGGAAAAGTACTGATCCCTTGGGATAGATAGTTAACAATAAATCTTATTTGAGGGCCATGATACAGACGCTCAATCCAAATACCTTCTATACGTCAAAAGCGAGTACTTATAACTCGGATTTGAACCCCGGACTGGTAATTAATAAGCCATCAGCTATGCAGTATTATCCATTACGCTGAGGTATCAACTTTTACGAAGCAACATTTTTATTTATGGAATTTTATGTTTGGGAGTTCTCCATAATGTTCTCGAAAATATGTAGTCTGCCGACCCGCACCGGGCCAGCGTGGTGGACTATGGCCTAACCCTTCTCACACTTCTCTCTTCTCAGAAGAAGACCGTGTCCGTAGACAATTTGTATACAGGCTGATATTATTAATATACAATAAGCAAGCTTTTAAATAAACTTCTTCTTAGCGATTATTAATCCCAGATTATGCCAGGGTCCGCTTATTTCTGGTTTAACGAGATTTAACTGAATATCAGTTTTTACACGGAGCGACTGCCATCTGACCTCCGGCAACCAGAAGGATAACATCATTCTATGGTTAGACCAGTCGTCAGGATATTTGAGGGCTCCTGCGCAGAATGTACACTAGCTAGGAATTAAATGTGGAAAGTCTTACGAGTTTTATGGTCTAACCGTTTTATGATTGCGAGAATTACTTTAAATCAAGCGATTATGCAAAGAAATAAATGTGATTTGTACTATATTTTTTCATTTTTTTTTTGCTTACCCATATCGATACAAATTAACACACGTCAAACATGATGTGTGAAAGCTAATTGCTAAAATGAATTGAATAATGATTAAAGTAAGTCAGAAATAAAAAGGGGACAATATGCGAAAGGGACATTTTGCGAAGTGGACATTCTACGAAAAAGACATTTTGCGAAGTGGACATTCTGCGAAAGAGACATTTTGCGAAAGAGACATTCTGAGAAAAGGACATTTTGCGACCAGTGGACATTTTGAGAAGTGGAAATTCTGCGCAGGAGCCTGTTTAACGTGCTTTCCGACGCACGGGGGTGAAACACCGTCAACTTCCTAACTCCGGGCTAATTATTAAGAACTTCTTAACAGAAATTCTTAATAAATTGCTATTAAGATATTCTTGACGGCAAATCTTAGTAACGTTTTCCAAGCCGGACCCGGGAATCGAACCCGAGATCGATCGATCGATGATCGGCAGTCGTATACACTACCACTGGACCAATGCAAGGGGTAATATACAGTACTACATTTTTCCCGCGGCTTCGCTCGCCTAATTTGTTATACATGCAAAGGTCACGTGATACCACGGTCAGAGATCAAAGGTTTTAGTCATTTGGAGTATATCGACTGTGCTGAGTCGAATGGCGTTGACCGCGAGTCGCTAGCTCTTACGGTACTTGCAACAACTACAAAGCTGTTGTATCTCTTATACGACAGCTTTGTCCGTCGGTCTGTCTGTTATAGGTACAACTTTCTGTTTTTTCGAACGAACAGAACTAAACGGAATTCCTTTTTAGTGATTTTCTGACAAAATCGTGTTTATAAGTTTCTATTATTTATTACTAGATTTGCCTGCGGCTTCGCTAGCGTTAATGTTTATTTTAAATAAATTATATTAATTTTGTCAATAAATTACCACTTACGGAATAGTACTTACTTTTTTGTGGATGAGCGGTACGTATTATGTTCTTTTCTGTAACACTGACAACTTGTGTACAAAATTTCATGATAATCGGTCAAGTAGTAAAAACGTGAAAGCTTAATAAACTAACAAACTCATATTCGCATTTATAATATTAGTTTGGATGACCCAGGAATCGAATCTTAGACTTAACAGAACTCCTTAAATATAAACACAATCTTGTTCTTCTGAAACAACAGCAGTTTTGTAGAAACGAACATAAAAACAAACATACAACAATGTTTTCTCATATTATTAATTATGATATTAGCTGTAATTAGAGCATCGCTACTGTTCTTACTTTATAAATATTGATATGTTAGGTCATGTGTTCATATCGTGGGCAGACACAAAGGCGTAACACTACAATCTATAGTAGACTTTATTGCTAACACAATAAGGTTCAAATTTTATGTTCAAATATATTTGTTTTATCTCCGAGTACTAAATTGATAAATATATGCACATTGAACGACAATAACAAAATGAATGTAAACATTTATGAATCACTGTTAGTTTTATTTACATTTTTGTTTACAAAAGTGTAAACAGCTCAATTGTCTTCTTTTCATTTAAAAAAAGATAGCTCTTGCACTAGGAATGTATTCTGTATCGCGGATGTCTTTACAAAAATTCAAACAACGGACACAAAAAACAGTCAGATACGGTCAAAAACAGCCAACTATAAGTGTGACACAATTTTTTTTGTCGCGTATGGGGATCTAACTCACAACACGCGGCTCGTCGCAAGTGGCGAGGCGACCAGTTAAACCACGATTCATTATAATAATTACTAGATGTGCCCGCGGTTTCACCCGCGTATATGATTACTGCGCCGGCCTCGTGGGCCGTAGCGTGATGTTATATAGCCTATAGCCATCCTCGATAAATGAGCTATCCAACACTAAAATAATTTTTCAATTCGGACCTCTAGTTCCTGAGATTAGCGCGTTCAAACAAACAAACAAACAAACTCTTCAGCTTTATAATATTAGTATATATTATAAAAACCTAAACAACAAAGCATGTAGGTAAAGGTCCTCTAGATCGAATTTCGGTCACGGCGGCCATTCTTAAAGAAGACTGGTCAACTACGCAGCAGATGTTATAGAGCACGATTCTGTGAGCATACAAGTTAACTCTTAATTTTCTCACTCTCAGAGTCTGATGGGACTGCAATCCGACAAAACCGGGATGAAATCAGGCGCAGGACCAAACGCTTTACGTGCTTTCCAAATTCAATCAGTCGATCACAGCAGTTGACAGTGCCTTTGACGGTCTACTAACTAATTTCTATGCTGATCTGCCTCTCAGAGATCTAAGCCACTTTTAATCTTATTCTATTTATAAGAACCAAAGCATGCATTGCAATTGTGATTCACGAAATTTCGCTTGCGAAATACACTCGGAAAAATCGCGAGCAATCTTAAGTTAATAATATTAATAGCGAACTAACAGCCAAATAAATATATATGGAGTTCTCTTAATACAACAGGGACTTAACTCGAAATTTAGAAGTTAGGCAATTTGAAATCTAACTAACACACTATCAGAGAGATCAGAGAAATCTAACTAACACACTAAGAATTTAATTAGCTTAAAAATTAGTAAAGTTTAATAGTAGTAGAAGTGTAACAATTTTCAAAATTTTGTAATAAAGTGTCAAATAAACAACGCGATAAAATCCGTATATAGCAGTTTAATTTCAATGAATAATATTCGCGTAAATAGAAGACAATATTACACTATCAGAGTTCAAATTGCCTAACTTCCAAATTCTGAGTGAAGTCTTTGTTTATCAAGAGTACGATATGTCCAAGTTTTCTCACATCACTATCACTACATATCTTAAAACAAAGTCCCCCGCCGCGTCTGTCTATCTGTTCGCTATAAACTCAAAAACTACTGAACGGATTTTCATGCGATTTTCACCAATAGACAGAGTGATTTATGAGGAAGGTTTAGGTGTATAATTTATTAAGGTTTTATACTGCGGTTCGCTAGTAACTATTATAAATCGAACATATTAACTTAATAAAGGTGTCTAAGCGAGATAAACGTACCGACACAAGGTCGAATGAAACAGATCAAATATGTAATCGCTTTACGGTTCATTTGTTTTGCGTGAGCTGAAATAGTGTCGACCTGAATGCATCTTAATATAAACAATTATTGTTATTACTCTTTTCGAATGTTCTAGATTTATAAAGAATATTTTTGCTACACAGCATGATTCGACGAGGGTCATCTTAAAAGGTTTTGTGTTATCGTCTCTGACGCCTCTGAGCTTTTTAGATACCGTGTGATAAGTGTTAAGTTAAACGTCAATCTACAATCTTATACAAACCGCATCAAGGTGGGTTTTGCGGTTTTTGCGTAAAGCTTCCACAAACAATGTCTGTATTCGCAAGCTTTTGTGCAAAAAGGAAAATAAAATAATTGTTTTCGGATAATAAACCCGTTATTGGTTTATCAGAGTCAGATTTGTTAAATATTTTAAACTATTTCACTGTCCTTGCGGTTTTCTACACGTTTAAGATTACTCCTTCGCTACCGTGGCGCACATAACGTGATGTAATATAGCCTGTTTTATTTCTGCATAAAATAGCATTATAATTGTAAAGGTATGCTTAAAATGGGACCAGTAGTTTTTATTTTATTAATTACAAACAGAAACACACATACTTCTCTCTTTATAATATTAGTCTTGATGTAGACTTAATTCTTAAACGTAATGTGTGACTTTTGTCCATGCGGAATTTTGATGTATAGACATTAATTATGCTCTATATTCTATTGCTGAACCGTCATGAAACATATCATAATCTATAGCCTACTAGTTTTTGCCCACGTTGTCGCTTAACTTAATAAAAGTATTTTTTCTGTGTGATAGGTGCCTTTTGTCCTTTTCTGTACCCCGGACAAAGTGTATGCGAAAGTTGATAATGATCGATCGAGTAGTTAAGAGGATACACTGAAAAAATGAACTAACTTTCATCGAATAGTATAGGACTATGAGAAGACCAATTAATCTAGAATTTTGATATAGGTAAATTGATGTCTTTAACTAGAATTTCCTAGCTCAATAACACGATATTGTGATTTTGGCTCGATCATAATTATTTTCGAAAACACCTCTGAAAAATTACTATTTTTGAAATTATAAGGAAGTTACACTATCATTATGCTTAGGAATTACTCAAATATATTCGTAACATCAATATTAGTGATTTGCTAGCTCATTATTTCCATAACTAAAACCAATCATTTTTAAATAATATTTTAAGTTTTTTTTTAACAATTTCTAAGCGTTCTCGATCATTGCGGGCGCATCGCAATTTTAGACCTTATGACCGCTATTTAAGGATTGATACACAATGATTGTCATTGGGGCGGATATGGGCGGAGCTATTCTAAAAGATAATTTTCGCGGTGTCCCCTTAAGGCGTGAAAGCGTAACAAACAAACAAACTCACATTCGCATTCATAATATTAGTCAGGATAGTACAGATTTAGATTATTTTATTTAGATTTTGCTTCGTCTCAACGGGTTAAAGGAAATCCTGTGTAACTAGTATTCCAATATTGAATTTTTGTATGTGTTTGTTGCAGGTTCGTACCAGCCGAGCAATGAGTTGATGCTTCGTTTCTACAGCTACTTCAAGCAGGCGACAGAGGGGCCCTGCGACAAGCCAAAGCCCGGCTTCTGGGATGTAGTCAACAGGTAAACTAAGCTTTATTTTGCTTACTCAGTATATTTAGACTTTTATAGGTCTGAACCAAGACGTATAAATTATGGCGTGCCTCAAGGAAGCGTTTTGGGTCCATTATTATTCTCAATTTATATCAATGATCTTCCGAAAACTACACGCCCAAAAATGGTCATGTTTGCAAATGATAGCACTGCCATAATTGAATGCAATAATCCACACAATTACCAAAATGATATTAATAGTTCTCTTTCTGAAATCATTAATTGGCTTAATAGTAAAAATTTGATAATAAAATTAAAAAAGACAAAAGTAATGCACTTTTAACAACGTCGAGAAAATCCCGCTGTAAATGTCTCGTATAAGTGCAGTGAAATAGAAGAAGCTAGTCATGTCAAGTTCCTTGGTATTGCGATTGACAACAAACTCACTTGGAAAGCTCATACAGAAGAATTATGCAAGCGATTGAATCAGTCTGCACATGCACTCTTCCAATAGTCAAAAAAAGTTAAATTTAGAAACCTTGTTAACAGCATATCATGGACTAGTTGATTCAGTTTTACGATATGGGCTTGTTTTTTGGGGACAGTCCACTGATAGAAAACCTATTTTCAGGATGCAAAAGTGATGTATAAGGTCAATGTGTAATATAAAAGTAACTGATAGTTGTATACCTTTTTTCAAATCTTTGAAATTACTTACATTGCCATCACTGTATATTTTGGAAACGCCAGTATTTTTGAAAACCAATTTGCACTTATTTGTTAAATTATCAGATGTAAAAAGGCCTGCTATGTGTGTTAAATATGTGAATCAATTGTGTCATACAAAATGTAATACATCTCTTATTTACAAAAGTTTCTTTGGCATTGCTCCAAGAACTTATAATTAAATACCCGATCAGATTAAAAACTTACCTGTGCACAAGTTCAAAAAAGCTTTACAAAACATTTAAATTGATAAATGTTATTACACAGTTGACGAATTCTTTAACTAATCTCAATACATTCTATTATCTATGTTATATTTTCTCTAATATTGTATTAATTTTAGATTTCTATATACCACTTATATTTGTATGTCTTAACATAGACAAAACATAGCGCTCTGTACACCTATTTATACGGTCTGTATTTTTGTATATCTATGTTTTACAAATAATAAATTATTCTGATTCTGATAGTCCGAACACGTATTACAATTTCTGTAGTTTCAAGTGGACTGCTGGGTAATAAATTGAATTGTGGGAAAACGATGTAAGTGACGCGTTACACATACATAGCCAGAGACGTACAATGCACCTAACTATGTATGTGTGTCCCTACATTATGGAAATAAAGATTTTTGACCTTTTTAATTAATGGTCACATTACCAGACTTTATGTTGCTATTGAGATTTTTTACGAAAATCTTAATAAGACTGACTAACCCTGCAAGGATCGCATTTGATATCTTACGATCTAGCGCAGACATTTTTTATGGTTCTGATCAATTGTTCTACAGAACCAACGAAACCGTTATAGTCCTATCCTAACAACATAATATTATAAATGCGAATGTGAGTTTCTTTGTTTGTTTAGCAAAATTCTCGCCCGATCATCATGAAATTTCGCATACACGTTTTCAGGAGTACGGAGGAACATTGGGTACACTACACCCAGAAAAAAATACTGTTCCCATGCAATGCCGCGGACTAAATCTGGAAAATAACAATGTAAATTTATAATTTCAGAGCGAAATGGGAGTCGTGGAACAAATTGGGCAACATGACAAAGACCGAAGCGATGCATGCCTATGTTGATGAATTACACAAGGTAAATAATAATTCTAAAACTAATAAATAGATCTTAGCCTCCTGCCAAACCTACGTCATTATTTAAGTCGACAAAAGCAAGTGATTCATAATTTCTATACTAATACTAGCTGACCCGGCAAACGTTGTTCTGCCATAGGTATAAAGGACTACTTGACCCGGGCAACTTCGTCTGCTTTACATAAGAGAATTTGCCCCGTTTTTGCAAAATTTTTCGTTGGTGCTTCGCTCTTATTGGTCATAGCGTGATGTTATATGGCCAATAACTTTCCTCGATAAATAAGCTATCCAATAATAAAATAATTCTGTAATTCGAACCAGTAGTGCCCGAGATTAGCGTGTTCAACGATTTAAACAGACAAACTTATCATCTTTAAAATATTAGTATAGAAGTATAGATTGTAATTGGTCAAAGTCTGTACATAGAAGATATTTAATAAAATAATGTAAAGCGTCTTTATAAGAGCAAGAAAAGCAAAACAATTACTTTAGAATTTTTTATGTATCTGTTTTTATGTTTGTACGCGCATCACGTAAAAACTTCTGCACAAAATTTAAAGCGGATTTCACAGTTGTATTGCTGAAGGTCTTACTTAAAATCTGGTGCATGTTTCATTTTAAGAAGCCGCCAAGTCGAATAATAATAATATAGATAGATGCAGTCAGTGACATTAGCAGCTGAACATAAACAAAATTTAAAACAGTAATTGTCATTAATTACGGTTTAACAACTAACCTTTAAGACTGCGCCGAGCGAAATGTGCCTAAACAGGTGGTCACAGTTAAGTGAATAAAATCAACACTTTTTGTTTAATACAAATATAAAATATACATTTACCACAACTATGAATGTGTTGACAATTTCTCCGTGTAAAAAACTTAAAATAATTAATATTTTCCAATGACGTAATATAAATAGACGCGTCATGCATGAACATCACGGCACTCGAAAACAGCGTAAATACTATTGCATCAGTAGCTAGACAGCTACTTAGACGCATGAAGAAAGGGAAAGAAAATTAAATGTCATCTACGGAATTCCTGTTGTTAGAGAGAGATAAATATATTTCTTTAATTACGTTGTCATTCTGTGGTGCATGCATGTGGAGCGCGAACAAAACGGCACGTGACTTACCTCAGGCGCCAGCCGCCATTAGAAGGCATCGAAAAATATAATAAAATCCATTTCCCTTGATACTTACGTTTGACATGATACGTTTTTATCTTTCACAGTTGCAGTATAATTTTTACACTTCCTAAAAACACAGGACGGCATTTCTTTTTGTTATTGAGGAAGTTATTCACTTAATTTATTAGTCACGTACGCGGTACGACCGCGGCACTGGTTGGTACGTGACTAAATGGACTTCTGGTAATTACCTTGCATTCATATTGCCACTACAGAGCGCGGGCAACGTATCTATAGTTTATAAATTATTGATATTTTCGCCTACAAAATTACGTAAAATGCAAAAATGTAAGCTCGTGTTACGTGATTTTTAGATTATAACAGTATAATCAATCAAAAGTAATAATCTATCCCATTTTACAGCTTAAACGAAACATAAATAGTTATATTACAATTTGTGCGTCCCAAATATTTAAGTTATTGGTTACAATAAAGATACATATTTATCAAAAAGTTATTACATATTTATTAAAAACGCACTTCAAATCCTCCATACAATTTTACTATGGCGGCCGCGCGCCGATTTGTATATGCGCCGCACGAGCTCTGTCATTATCTGTCTTACGCTCGGCGTAGTCTTAAATGTAATTGCAGTAAAGGAAGAGAAATTACCATTATTGTGTATGATTGCTCAATCTAAAATTTAGAGAATGTTTATCGTCATATATCGCTCACTGTACCAACTTTCAAATTCTACGCATACAAAGTCATGGGCAAAAGCTAATGTGTAATTTGCAGGTAAACAACATAATTATGCATACTCGCTAGTTTGGAAATAGACCTACTTTTGTTTTTAGCTTTTGTTGTCCTTAGAATCGATTTATGCGCTCACAAATAGAATTAAAATAATCTCTCAAAGTATAACTTTCATAAATGAAAACATGTCAAGTGTTTTACAAAGCTAAATAAAGAAAATCTATGGACTTTGCAATATGTTTTATACTTGTAGATAAAGATAATCCCTATCGATTACAATGACATTATTTTCACATTTAATATTTTATCACGGCGTTATCTTAAGTTGTTGACAAGGATTTATAATTGTACACGAAATTGATAGATAAGGCTAGTTATTGCCCATCCATCTTGTATTTTAACGTTGTTCGATTAACACAATAATAAAGGCAAAGTCTGCATGGATGGTGTAGTGGTTTACATGGCCGCGTCACCATTGCCGCCGCACTGAGTGTTGTGGGAGATCGATTCCCAAACAAGACAAACATTTGTGAGATCCACAAATAGTTATACCGAGTCTGAGTGTTTTTGTGTCCGTTGTTTGAATGTTTGTAAAGTCCTCCGCGATACAGGCGTTATTCCTATTGCGGGAGTTGTTTATTTTTTATAATATATATTTTTTATAACTATAAATAATATCGTAGATGCGCCCTACAATGTTTAACGTTTGTTTGTTATGCTTTGACGCCTAAATTACTCGACCGATCATCATGAAATTTTGCATACACGTTGTCAGGGGTATAGAAAGGACAAAGGGTAGATATAGGTAGACCTTTCATCCAACAAAGGTACTGCACACGAGCGAAGCCGCCGGCAATATGGTCGTATTATTGGACGATAAGTAGAAATCAAACGCCAACTTAAAAAAAAATTGTGTGTAGTGGAGCAGTTTTTCTACTGTACAACAGTAGAAAAACTGCTGCACTACACACAAATTTTTTCGTTCGTTCGGTGAGTGAGAGTGCCGGAGGCCCAATCACCCTCTTTCCCCCTTCTCGCTCCTTCTCCTTCCCTCTTTCTTTCCTAACGGGTCGGCAACGCGCAAGTGATGCCTCTGATGTTGTAGGCGTCCATAGGCTACGGTGATCACTTACCATCAGGTGGGCCGTGGTGGTGGTATGCTCGTTTGCTACCATAGTTGTATAAAAAAAAAACCACATGACATCTGAATTGTAAATATGACGCACACCCATATTTTAAATTGTTACCTGTGTCGGATTGCCGTAATATCGCATTTTAAGAATTAGAGAACAAAGAGTACACTTGTGTTTGCGCACACACTTGTGCACTATAGTATCTCCTGACACTGAGCAGCGATAGCTCAGTGGGGAGACCAACAGACTGCAATGCAGAGGGTCTCGGGTTCGAACCCACGTCGCGCACCTCTGACCTTCGGAAGTTATATGAATTTTCGAAATTATGTGCGTATTGATTGACAATTATCGCCTGCTCCGTGCCTCGGTGAGCACGTTAAGCCGTCGGTCCCGGCTGCCGTGAACATCTATGGCAGTCGTTATTGGGAGAGTGTCGACACAAAAGACCCCACTGGGTCGAAGTGTCGCCGGTCTGCACTGACTGGCTCCCACATAAGATACATACATACATAGTATCTCCTGCACATAGCCAGTCTTCATTAAGATTGACTGCCGTGTGACCTGAAATTCGGTCTGGAGGACATTATATAACACGTACTGATATTTGTATATAGGTGTTATATTAAGAGTTTTACTTTAGCTTCTAAGAAACTTTAAATATACATACTCGTTCTTGTTGCTCTTAGCATGTGTTATTTCCTGATAATAAGGAAATTATCTTATTTACGTAACATGTAAACACATTTTAAACATGTGAGCGTATGTTATTACCTTGATATATAATAATAGAGATTTGTCGGCCTCGATGGCGTAGTGGTTAGTGTAACCGACTGCCACGCCTGAGGTCGCGGGTTCGATCCCCGCACAAGTCAAACATTTGTGTGCATGAACATGGATGTTTGTCTTGGTCTGGGTGTTTCTATGTATAACATGTATGTATTTACAAAAAAATATATATATGTATGTTTATCCATTGTCTAGTACCCATAGTACAAGCTCTGCTTAGTTTGGGCTAGATGGTGTTGTGTGTATGTGGTAGAATATTATATTATTATTATTTATTTAGATGTATAACCTTACGGCTTTATCTCTTAAGGGATAAGTAGGTGTGTATTAAATCCACGTTTCGACAGCTGTGGTTGGTCTTACGTAAATTACAATTAGCTATATTAGATGGTCTCACTAATAATAATATCAAAACATATATATAGCAGCGATAGCTCAGTGGGGAGACCAACAGACTGCAATGCAGAGGGTCTCGGGTTCGAACCCACGTCGCGCATCTATGACTTTCGGAAGTTATATGACTTTTCGAAATTATGTGTGTATTGATTGACAATTATAGCCTGCTCCGTGCCTCGAGGAGCACGTTAAGCGGACGGTTCCGGCTGCCACGAACATCTATGGCAGTCGTTATTGGGAAAGTCAGTACCTACCCTCTAATATCCTGACACTGGTCTAGCCTTAGGGTATCGTTAGCCTTTGGGTTGCGGAGGTCAGGTGGCAGCCGCTCCGTGTAAAAACTGACTCCAGTCAAATCCGGTTAGACTAAAAAAGCCGACCCCAAGTGACTTGGGAATAATAAAGGCTAAGGAGAAGATTGATAATAATATCAAAACAAAAACAGACAAAAAAATACAAATAACCTAGTCAGTCAACAACGCTGAGCTGAGGTCGATCACTTTGTTCACGTTTCACTCTGCGCATAATATTGTGTCATCAGTGCCTATTATGCAATGACTTTTTTATTTTATTTGTACCTACCCCCTTTATTTATTTGATAGTGACGTATTTTATTATATATGACGACTCGATGGCGTAGTGGTTAGTGTAACCGACTGCCATGCCTGAGGTCGCGGGTTCGATTCCCGCGCAAGTCAAACATTTGTGTGAGTGAACATGGATGTTTGTCTTGGTCTGGGTGTTTCTATGTATAATATGTATTTACAAAAAAAAAGTATATATGTATGTTTATCGATTGTCTAGTACCCATAGCACAAGCTCTGCTTAGTTTGGGCTAGATGGTGTTGTGTGTATGTGGTAGAATATTATATTATATTATTAAATTATTTCTACCTCTGCTCTTATATTTTAAAATGTACCTACCTAATTTATAAACATAATTTAATATGGCCTATAATAGTTTCAATAATAATTTAATTAGCTTAAAAATTAGTAAAGTTTAGTAGTAGTAGCAGCGTAACAATTTTCAAAATTATGTAAGAAAGTGTCAAATAAACAACGCGATAAAATCCGTATATAGTAGTTTAATTTCAATGAATAATATTCGTGTAAACAGAAGACAATGTAAAAAGAAAAGATTCTCAACAATAGCGTGCCGAAGTTTCAGAATAAATCAAGAACAGAATGTGTTTATCTTTATATATATATATATATTTATATATATATATATATATATATATATATATATATATATATATATATATATAAAGATAAACACATTCTGTTCTTGATTTATTCTGAAACTTCGGCACGCTATTGTTGAGAATCTTTTCTTTTTAATATGCACGGGTGACCTAGTGGTTTAAGGTAGCATTGGCACTGTCTCTGTGCCGTTGTGAGTTCGATCTCCACACGGGACAAAAATTGTGTAATCCGCAAATCGTTGTTCTGGGTCTGGGTGTTCGTTGTGACCGTAATTTGAATGTCTGTTAAGTCCCCTGCAACACATGAATTATTTATAGTGCGGTAGTTGTCTTTTATAAAAGCAAAGCAAACCGAGGACGTTATAGTAATATTAGCTCTGTTTATTAACTGTCCCACCGCTGGGCACGGTCCTCTTCTCAATCCCTATGACAAAGGTTAGGCCACAGTCTACCACGCTGGCCCAGTGCGGGTTGGCAGACTTAACATATTTTCGCGAACATTATGGAGAACTCTTACAGATTCCTAATGCGATAGGAGTCCCTATGAAAAGATAAAATATGTTTATTTTTATAGAAAGAAAGAATAAGGAATAGTGTGATTAGAGAGAGATTCGGCATGAAAATGGATATAGTGACAAGAGTAGAAAAGGGTATGTTAAGCTGGTTTGGGCATGTAGAAAAAATGGACGAGGAAAGACTGACTAAGAAAGTTTATAAGGTTAGTGTGAATGGAACAGTCGCAAGAGGAAGACCTAGAACGTTTCTCGATCAGACCGGAGGCGTTCTGGACAAAGGCCAGGTTAAGAGCACCTTGAACCGACGGGCGTGTATGAGGAATGTGATGAAAGTGAATGAAGCCAGAGAAGTGTGTCAGGATCGTAGCAAATGGAAATCCGTAGTCTCTGCCTACCCCTCTGGGAAACAGGCGTGAATCTATGTATGAATCTATTTTTATAGAGGTTTCATCTCATTTATTTTTCAAGTGTTACCTAGAAAAGTACCGGATAGCGATGTGGATAGTTGTATTCGGGTGATTTATTTATTTATTTAGGCTTACCAACAACTACCTACGTTACTTTTCTTTTACATAAATATAACAAATAATAGTATAGCAACCTTTTAGAGGCAAGCACAGCATGCACAATTTGTATAAAGTTGACTAGCTGACCCGCGCAACTTTGTCTGCATCTCATTAGAGAATTCTCCCCGTATTTGCAACATTTATCATATATGCTCTGCTCCTATTGGTCATAGCGTGAAGTTGTATAGCCTCTAGCCTTCCTCGATAAATGGACTATCCAACACTGAACGAATTTTTCAATTCGATCCAGTAGTTCCTGATATTAGCGCGTTCCACCAAACAAACAAATAAACATACAAATAAACTCTTCAGCTTTATAATATTAGTATAGATTAAGTGAATTTAGGCAATTTAGAAAATACGTATGTAAGTAATTATTTAGGAAGTAGGTAACACTATAAAATTGTTACTATAAAATTAGTATGCAATCTAAGAATATATGTGCCCGCGGTTTCACCCGCGTTTATCGTTACTGCGCCGCCCCCGTGGGTCGTCGCGTGATGTTATATAGCCTATAGCCGTCCTCGATAAATAGGCTATTCAACACTTCAATATTTTTCAATTCGAATCAGTAGTTCCTGAGATTAGCGCGTTCAACCAAACAAACAAACAAACTCTTTAACTTTAAAATATTAGTATAGATTATATTAAGTATTAAAAATTAGGTACACCATGTATATAAATTTGAGTTTACAACATACTGATAATATTTTTATGGAATGTGTCAAGCGAATCTGCATACACGTCTATGACATCAGAGAAGCTATTTATGGTTCTGCAAAGACAGAGTTAGCATCAAGTACGGTTCTACAAAGTGGTGGATACTGCGATAAATGAATCTGTTTACAATTAATGTTGAACTTGACCCATTCTTTTGTCCTTACAGATAGTAGAAACGATGTCATACAGTTCAGACGTGGCGTCCTTCCTGTCGGTAGACGACGATGACCGCAGTTTCCCGAACACCGACCTCGAGCTGGTCGCCGGAGACGTGCTGGCCAAGATGCGCTCTGAACACAACACACCTGTCTGTAAGTATATCTACCACACACTAGCAGCTTCAGACTTCAACACTACAGCACTGAATCCTAACTAATATAAATGTTAATTTGTTTTTTACGCTTCAAGTCTTAACTATCGACCGATCATCATGAAATTGTTTCATTCGCATACACCTTGTCAGGGATGCAGAAAAGTATATAGGGTATCTTATATCGAGCAGAAAAATATTGTTTTGGATACAAGACAATTCTGTGGTGAAACAAAATACTACTGGGGTGGATACAAAACAATTCGTGGGTGGGTAGTAGACAATTCTTAGGGTAGGTTCCAGCCAGTTCTGGGAATGAGACAATTATGTGTAGGAACAAGCCAATTCTGGTGTAGTCAAACAGTTTTAGAGTGGTGACCAAACATTTCAGGGATGGGTATCAGATAATTCTGGAGTGGGCACCAGACACTGCTTGGGTGGGTACCAGACAATTTTGGGGTGGCTTGCAGGCAATTCTGTGGTGGGCACCAGAGAACGCTGGGGAGGGTACCAGACAGTGCTGAGGTTGGTACCGGACAATTTCGGGGTCGGACACAGACAAAACTACAGTCATTTCTATCATGTTAAATTTATTTTATTTCGTGTTGCAGGTTCCCGATCGGTGAGCGGTGCTTCGTCGCCCATCCGTGGGCCTTCGCCCCCACCGAGACAGCGACACGACTCCGAGGACGAATACATAGATACAGTCGATGTTAGTATTGTACGTATAAGAGCTAACTAATACTTTAGTGTAAGCGTGTGGACAGATAAGTACGTATTAATTAGGTGGTGGTTCGATTTAGTAATGCGTGTAGTTGTATTCGAATGATATGCCACTTAGTGGAAAGGTAGCTTAAGGAGGCAATTCAGCTAATTACAGTACAAAAAAGATAGTTTTACTTTTACGGCGTCTTATTACTTCGAATTTTGCATTTATCTTTTGCCATTTTCAGCAATGCCCCTCTTGTATTGCTGAACTTGGCAATTGGTAAATGTAAATTTACGTATCTGTAACCTATAAGAAGAACCGACGAGAAATTTACGTCCCGTTTTTAACCTCTCAACCAATCCAGTTATCAAGCTATTCAATCAAACGAAGACTCTCATAACAAAATCGACATTTTAAATAGTCTGGTTAAGCTCGGATGCTGGCGTCCTAGCGTTAGTTGAGATGTTAAACACCAAGTTTGTAGTATTACCCCGTTAATCTAGTCTCGATGTATAAACAAAGAAATTGAGGCAAATAATTACTGCATAATTACATGTTATAAAAAAGTCCCCCGCCGCGACTTTTCACGACAAACTAAAAACTACTGAACAGATTTTTATGTGATTTTCACCAATAGACAGAGTGATTCATGAAGGTTTAAGTGTTTAATTTGATAAGGTTTTGTACCACTCGTCCGAAGCCGGGGCGGGTCGCTAGTATATAATAAAGGGTTTAATCGCGTTGACTTACATCGACAGAAACGTCGGGAAATAGGTAGGTTTTAATATCATTTTACAAATGGCGTAGGGGTTTATGTGATCGCTTTTCTATTGCTACTTGTACACGTTATACAATATTAGACCCGTTGTCTAATATTCTGCCGTCATACGGAAAAAGAAGTACATAATTTTTTTTTCAAAGTAAATATTTTATATATTTGGAATCATTAAAAAAGACGCATCTGCCAAAACATATAAAAAAATAACGTTTTTTTTTTGTACGTCTTTGTTACTTGTAACGGCGGTATAGTATTACGTGTACAAATCACATGTCTTAAAACATTGAAAGAAAACGAGACCCTCACTGAGTGTTTATTAAAGAGCGACCCAGAGGCGCCGATGCCGGCTCCAGTACAGCAGCACATCCAACAGCAGCCCCGGACTGCGCCGCGACTCAGCAACGGTCACGCGCACCAGATCACCTCACAGCTCACACGTAAGCATCATCACTACATATTATAAAACAAAATCCTCCCTGTTCGCCATAAACTCCAAACCTCATGAAAATCCGTTATGCGGTTTTCAACAATTGACAAAAAAATAAAAACTCATTGGCAGAGTAATTTATGATGAAGGTTTAGGTGTATAATTTGTTAAGGTTTTGTAGTCGCTAGCATTTATTATTTAAAGGACTTTATTTCTCATTCAGACAATCATTACTTGTTTTGAGTTAATCTTCGAATTAGTAATGCGTATAATTGTATCCGAATTATATTCGAATACGATTGTGCACATCGATTCTATTGTAAATATTTATATTTATCTGTTTTAACTGCTTCGTTATTCTGTTGTATCTGGAGGTCTCGAGTTCGAATGTCGGATCGCGCTAGCATTGCTTCTCATTAAACAATCGTCACTTACGAAGATAAATTCAAAACAAGTAATATTCCTAATGCATGTGAGGTTAAGAGAAGAATTAAATAGTAATATACATATAGTAAAACTAAATAAGGAACAGAATCCTCTGCATACTTGTTATAAGGTGCTCGCCAAAGTTAGAAGTTGTTGTTGATTCAAAAAAGGATAGATACAATGTATTTAAGTGTATCATTATTGTATAATTTATTGCAGCCAGCAATGTTTAGTTAAAAATTTAACTTCTTACTAAGAGTTGACTTCGCGCATCGTTGATCAGTTACTAAAAAGATAATTTTGTTAATTAACGATACACGTTCATATGTAAAGCTATGATTATAATTAGCTAGCTACCCAAAATACGTCCGCACATAATTATAGTACAGTCAGCAAAAAGACGATAAACTTTCGTAAGATTTTGAATTGCTTTATCATACACAATAATGGTAATTCCTCAGTAACAGTTAAATAAGTGTTATTTTAATCACAACTCATCACTATAGAATTATAATAAGTGGATTTCATTCATAATAATTATACTGTTACAAATTTGTTATTGATAAGCTACTTCTGTCGCTGACTGTACATTATATGAACTTGATTCTACACCGACATGTCAAAAAGCGTGCTAATTTATATTTGTGTTTACAATAGAGGATATTTAAATATTATGTTATTACCTTTGTCTTGCAATCTGTCTGGGCTACATACAGGAATTGGTATGTGTAAATATACATAGTTTATAATTATTTAAAGTAGATTTTGTGGTATTATAATTTTATTTATATTCAAATGTTTACAATTCGTACATTATAACAATTCAATAGTTATTTATTGCTCGCTTGAATGGTGAAGGAAAACATCACGAGGAAACCTGCATGTATGTGAGCTTTCCATCATGTTCTCGAAGATATGTGAGGTTTGCCAACCTGCACTGGCCTAACCCTTCTCACACTGAGAAAATGCCCTTGCAGAGGGCAGGGGGCTTGAGGTAGGGACAGTTTATATTAAGGGCTGATATTATTATAACAATTTAAATACAAGACAAATTGTCGTATAAAATTGGATTGGATTGGATGCGGCGCTGTTCTTCTAGTTAGACTACGGAGTAACTTGCCTTAAGGAGAGGCAGTATCAACTCTCAGATGCTTAAGAAACTCGATCATGATATTGAACTACATAATAACGTAATTGTTATAAGACATTATAAAATAACAAGATAGCAACAAAATAAAGTTAAAACTAAAAGAAAGAGAAATCCCTTTACTCATGAAAAGCTTCTCAAACCAATAACGTGAGATCTAAAACTGAAACGAAATGTGTATGTAAACCGTTCTGCCTACCCTTTCGGGAATATAGGCTGTCATTATGTACGTAACATTAAAATAATGAATATATTTCCAGATCTAAAGGTGCTAGAACAGCTGCCTGGTACACTGGCGCGACTGGAGGCTGACGTGGCCGCGCTCAGGAAAGCTGTTGAAGGAGACCGCAGGATACTTGATGTGAGTACCTCTAAAGAGTACTTTATGATCCGCATTTATAATATCCTCCACATAGAATTTAGGTCACAGCGGCCAAACTTGAGACCGGCCATCTGCGCAGGACATATTATAGACCACAAGCGTGTGCGCACACGCAAGTCCACTCTTTGTTTCTAACTCTCATGATTCGATGGGACGGTAATCGATTGCACGGATGGCGTAGTGGTTTAAGTGGTCGCCTCGCCACTGCCACTGCACCGCGTGTTGCGGGTTCGAATCCCACACGGGAAAAAAATTGTGACATCCACAAATGGTTGTTCCGAGTCTGGGTGTTCTTTATATCCGTTATTTGAATATTTGTAAACGCCACCGCGACAGGAAATATTCCTAGTGCGTGACTTGGCTTTCAAAAAAATCGACAGCGATCAGACGCAAGAGCAACGCCTTTACGTACATAGGCACGGGTGTATCTAACACCGCCAACTTCCTAATTCCGGGCTGCTATTGCTGTATTTAAGACTGGTAAGGTTCGCAGGAAGCGGTTGGATGTGGGTGGCCTAAGACCGACCTGTGTAAAAGCCTTGGGGCAGGCCTATGTCCAGCAGTGGACGGCTGTCAGCTGAGATGATTGGTTTAGTATTGAGGCTGTTACCGAACGGTAGCAGCATTGTCAGCATAGGGTAGTTAGGTAGCTGAAGATGAAATAAATATATAAACATATGCTACTTTGTAACGTACAGGCAGTCTTCAGATCAGCTCCTGTATATAAAGGAATACTTCATGCTAAATTTATTTAAATGATATCACACTTATTTGGTAACAATTTCTTTTATGGTATAAGTGTTAACATGTGTCTCAAAAGCAACCATTTTTATTAATTAATGGTGACGAAATAAATTTCTATATGTATATTGCCTTTAGTAGATGAGGCAATGCAGTTTGGCCGGAGATTGTGTCAAGATATGTATTTTTACTTATAAAATAATATTAGTATTTTATTTTACCTTTTATGTAGAATTTTTATTATTGTATATCTGACATGAGTTTATTGGCATTTTTAATGGAAAAGATATTAATTCTCTATCCAAGCCAGTTCTACTCGTCACATTTGGTAATTACGCTTTCTCAAATCCCGTACATTACAATAATATAAACTGGTATTGTTTACAGCAAGTGTCCCAGGGCTGGCGATGGCCGTGGCAGGAGCTGAGCCCTCCGACACTAGTGCTGCTGTTCGTGTGGCCCTTCGTCGCGTATCGGATTGCCGCCAGAGTCAACAGGCGTAACACGTAACGTGAGTATGCCTCGGTTTGAGCAATGCCTCGATTTGAGCAAATATTAAGATAGCTTGTAAATAAATAGTTACAAAGCGTATCGTAAGATACGATTGTATGAATAGTGTGGTATTTGAGCTTTCGTCTCGTCACTGCTATTATGTTGGGCACTGCGAATTCAATGTGTGGTGCACCGATTGCGTAATAGTTCAAGTGGTCGCCTCGCCAAGTATTGTGGGTTCGATACCCACGCGGAACAAAAATGTGTGTAATCCGCAAATGATTGTGCAGAGCCTAGGTTTTCTTTGTGTCCGTTGCCTGAATATTTGTAATGATTAATCGTGATACAGGATATATTGCTAGTGTGGAACCTGTCTTTTTAAACTATCTGCTGGTAGGTTTATGAACACGCAAAGTTTTATATTAGATTGTCTTAAGATAAGTTATGCCTCAACTAAAGGCATATCTCGTCCAGAGTCAATATCGATATGAATTCTATTAGAATGGCAAATGATTGCAAAGATGCGATAGCTAATGTAAATTTGTAATATAGTGTAGAATATTGCAGTTTTGATCCCCACATAAGATTAATATTTTGGAGACTTTATTACCTGTCGAGATTTAATACTGCAACAGAAATTTATATTCAGGACCTTATGACGCATGCATACATAAGCGCAAATTGTACCACGCGATCCATGAGGCAGTGTCTTAAATACAAAAATTAATTCTTTAAAATAAGCTTTCTGCCTTGTATATTAGATTAAAATATACCTACATATTTAACAATACCTAAGTAGCATTTATCTATAAAAAAATGTCTCGTCCTGACTTTAGTTTAGCCCAACATAACATGATAACCGATAATATACGATTTATATTTTGAATAATTTTATCTAGATTAAACAAACTATAAAATCTTTGAAAATAATCCCACTTTTTCTAGCTAGTTCCACTGAAACATGTGCCAGCCAAATGTGTTGTCATGACTAACATATATATTTTTCTTCCAGGTTATAATATCATCAATCGTAGTTGTAAGGGCGCGTATAGTTGTCGGCGAGCAGTCGTCGACACATGCAGTGATGCTGTAGAAGTTGGAGGTTTTTGTATGTGAGCCATGTGTTGCTACAGTGCGTTTTACATCTGTTGTTTCTCTTCTCTTACTTTGTCTTTATCTGTCTTTCTTTATATCGTATAGCTAAAAAGACTAATCTTTTTTATTCGACTTGAGGCATGAGGCGTTTCCGATCTTCAAGTTTAAATACTAAAGTGTGTACTTTTTTTAGAATGATATTGACAGGACTATACATAGCTATGTGCTGTGTCTTTCATCATGTTAAGGTTATGCAAAACTGTATCTTAATATCATTCGAAAGCAATTATTCGTATCGCTAAATTATAAAGTGCAATAGAACTAAAATTAGTTAAAGAGTGAATACTCTGAATAAGTTTATAAACTTATAATAAAGGGACGGATAGTAACAGTCTTGTTTGACTCTTGTGATAATATTACTGTAGTTTTAATAACTTGTTAATATAATTGTAGTAATATTATTATTCTGTCAAGTCTTGGAATGCCAGACGTAATTAAAAACCTGTGTCTGGCCGCCGATGTGCCGCTGCGACTCAAAAAGTTAAAATGAATATTATATTTTTATTTTGTATATTAATAGGTGTATATTTCTATTAAACGCATTGTGGCATAACATAGCATAATAATATTTATATATGGGTTGGTCCATTTCATTCAGACACGATATTATGTGAACGCATAACTTCTGCACGTTTCATCACAAAATATAGCCCGTTTCAATTATATCTGGCACGGGGCTGTACCGAAACGGGCAATTCATTTTGGTGAAATGTGCCCGTTAGTTGGCAATGAGTCGCCGCCTAATACTTGAAACTGACGCAAAGTTGGTGCTTACTCCTCTGTCTAGCTCTTTATGAATATACAGGCGAGAGTCATTGTATGATTTAATTCAGTAGAACAGCTGAAATGCGTTCACATTTATCGCAGTGTTGCATTTTCATTAAAATGAGAGGCGAGACAATTACATTTTTGTATGGGTATTGGTTTAATATAAGTTATTATTACCAAATTTCGAAAGAGGATAGAGTTATGCCTCGAACAAAGGTGAAAACATTACGCATTTATTCACGAATAATTATGTATTATCGTTTGAAAAAGTAATTGTGAATTTCTCATTTGGAGGCTAAGTGGTATAACTTACGCCTCGACTTGAGAAACTTATAGCTCAAACCGAGGCATTATATTATAACTAAATTAAAATAGTTTAAATACATAATGTGTGTAGAATGATTTTTAAATGTGTACCTTACAATAAATAAGCGATTAAAATACATACCCAATATACGTTTTTTATATCCGAGGCTGTATGTGGGTAGATTTGAAACTTTTAAGTATACAATAGCGATAGCATCGCAGAGGTCTCGAGTTCAATTCGAAGCACGCACCTTTGGCGTCTCGAAGTTATGAGTGAATTAACCTATTAAGTCTTAAAATACCAGACATAATTAAAAATCTCTTATGCCTGGCCGCCGGTGTTCCGCTGCGACTCAATAGGATAATCAAATAATGCTACGTCGCATCTCTCGGACGCTTCTATGCGATTGGATATGTTGCTTTATTGCATAACCGTGATATAATATCATTCTTTTTAATAATCAAGGTTATCTCGAACACGAAAATAAATTCTACCAATTGTAATATTTATATACGATCACCTTTAATGAGATTTTACGGGATAAATGTCTAAATGTCCAATATGCCAAAATATTGTACATCTATACTAGCAAAATATGAAGAAGAAATTTTTATATGAGAATGAATTATTGAGTGTTTAAATAATCTTATCAATCTAAACACCTTATAAAATAAAGTAATTTGCACACCGCTGGGAGAATTGAACAAAAATACTTCTGTGGTTTGCGTACTAGGCAAGACTGTATTGTTAAGACCCAAAATATTAATATAATACAGAAATTAAAGAGATATTAACTGACACTTGTCAATTGTTAGTAACACCTGTTCCAAAACTTTGTAAACGTGGATGGTTGTTATGTTTGGATGCCCTTATAATCCAAAACGTATACAACTACTGTTTGATAAGAAAGTAAATATAATAGATTAGCTTTTGCTCGCGGCTTCGCTCGCTTAAAGGTAGGCTAGATTATGTTAGTAACAGTACTTTTTTAAATGAAATATACCCGATGTTACTCGGTGATAATATAGCTTTCTAATGATGAAATATTTTTTTAATTCGGTTGATTACTTTAAAGTTAAACCCTTACAAATAAAGAAACCAATAAAAGATGTATACAATACTTTAGCACATTGGATACAGACATTTCAATATAATTAGTTCCGTATACATTTTTTTGAGGGTGATCAGCCCCTATTTAGTATCAGAATGAATAATTCGTAATATGACAAAAATGTTATCAATTAATATCTTTTTTAATGTTTTATGCCTCATTGAAATGTTGATATTTTAATCAAATTGTTATTTTTTGCTTTTGACGAGGCGTAATTTGTTTGATAAGTTGTTCAATATCGTCCATTCCAGAATTATGTTTGTTTAAAAGTAGAAACCTCGATGAAACGCCTTTATATAACTCACCGATTATATCACCTGCAATATTTAAAGAGAATCAGACTATAATGTACTATATTGATTGACAATTATCGCCTGCTCCGTGCCTCGGAGAGCACGTTAAGCCGTCGGTCCCGGCTGCCATGAACATCTATGGCAGTCGTTATTGGGAGAGTGTCGACACAAAAGATCCCACTGGGTCGAAGTGTCGCCGGTCTGCACTGACTGGCCCCCACATAAGATACATACATACATAATGTACTATTGATAAAAATAAAAAAGTACCATAATTTGTTATCTAAAATATTCATTAATTTCCTAATACGTGGTCACTACCACTACCTTTTATAATGTTCTCGAAGATATGTGAAGTCTGCCAACCCGCACTGGGCCAGCGTGGTGGACTTACCCTTCTCGCACTGAGAAGAGGCCCGTGCCCAGCAGTGGGACAGTTTAATACAGGGCTGATATTATTATTATATACACTACCTTTAGCTGTCTTTCGATTTTTTATTAGTTAAGTCAACAAGTTACATTATCTAAACTAATAAAATACACATTTTGTTTGAAATTTGCTCAATCACTATCACTACATATTATAAAACAAAGTCCACCGCCGCATCAGTCTGTCTGTTCGCAATAAACTCAAAAACTACTGAACGAATTTTCGTGCGGTTTTCGCCAATAGACGGAATGATTCATGAGGAAGGTTTAGGTGTAATATTTGTTAAGGTTTTGTACTACCAATGCGAAGCCGGGGCGGGTCGCTAGTTTTATATATATTTTTAAGTATTATCCTGAAGTATTACAGGTGATTGAATTGGGAGTCTGTATATAACATAATTAATTGTAATACAATATAAATGTCTAATATCAGTAATTAAACAAGAATCGCGCGCTTTGTATGTTCACAATTTCAATATTGTACGAGACATATATTTGTATGTATACAATTTCAATATTGTGTGCCTTAGTGCGCACGTTGCGCCGTTGGTCCTGCGCCTGATCTCTCTCCGGTCGTGTCGGATAACCGTCCCATCGGATCATAAGAGTTAGGGAACAGATAGTGCACTCGTGTTTGCACACACACTTGTGCACTATAATATTTTCTGCGCAGATGGCTGGTCTCCGCTAAGATTGGCCGCTGTGACCAAAATTCGGTCTGCAGGACATTTTATTGTTATTGTATGACGCATACAATTGTATGTTCTATAGCCGTGTCGATTTTAGGTCTATTATATGTGTGTGTATTTAAAACCATATGAATAAGAAACAAAAATCTGGAGATGTGTCCGGTAGTCTATAGACTCTTAAAGATAGCTATCTAAATGTGAGTGTAAAGCACCTTTGTTAACTTCCTTGGCAATATACTGGTCTGATATGTTGTTCATTCGTTCATTTGTTATGATTTTTATATTGGTATGTTGCGGTGTGCGTATTTGTATTCGAATTATTCGAACATGTTATAATACTATACATCCATGCGTTCGTTGTGTCCTTTGCTATGTAGTAGCAATCCCGTTGTAAACAACTTTATTCGAAATTATTCGAACTTAATTCGAAATTATATGAACTTTATTCGAATGCAATTATGCGCATCACTAGTGTTGCGTTCATCGAGGCAGTAAATAAAATGGATTGGTCGCCAACTCGATTGTAATTATAATATTCAAAGAATTTAAACATTGTTACCTATATTTTTAGTTTAAAATAAAACATTTTATTTTTCAAATACTTTCTTTTAAGTTAAGCGGTAGGTAAGTTGTTTATTGGTAATGTTTATGTGATATGTAGTTTAATTTTATGTACTGTCAGCGTTATACATAAGTTCTACATAGTTAATTGAAAATACTGATAAACATCTACCCGTGACTAATTCATATCTTATTTGACAAATTTTGTTTTACCACTTTTTATAATTAATTATATAATTTTTTTTATATAAAAATGCTTATTTGTCTACGCGGATGACGTGGCTTAAGTGGCAGCCTCGCCGCTGTCTACGCCAAGTGTTGTGGGTTTGAATCCCACGCGCAACAAAAATTTGTGTGATTCATAAATGATTTGTTCGAGTCTGGTTGTTCTTTGGGTTCGTTGTTTGAATGTTTGTAAAGTCCCCGTGACACAGAAATTATTCTTAGTGCGCGAGTTGTATTTAATATAAAAACATAATTCATTTTTTGATTTATTTTATACAAAAATGCATATATCGAAATTGCTTGCTTTAATTGCACGATAAGGACTTAAAATTACACACGGTCGCAGAAGAAACCAGCGGCGTAATCAGACAAACAATTATGAAATTTGAAATATGATTTTTTGACAAAATCATTGAATTTTGTAAAAAGTGGTAGAATGATTTAGTATGATAAAAGAAGACATTGGTAAAAGGTTATTAATATTTTTAATATAACCTTGTATACTAATTAGCGTTTTATATAATTATCCTGTAATATATAATGGCTGAATAAGAGCTCCTGAAGTTTGCACTCTGGTATCAGCAGACAGGCTAGCCCTGGATAGCGGATACGTATTTTAGACTATTCCTGCGACTGCACGGATGGGTTAGTGGTTCAAGTGGTTGCTTGACTACTGCCACTGTGCCGAATGTTGTGAGTTCGATCGCCACACGAGACAAGGAGTTGTGTGATCCACATATAGTTGTTCCGGGTCTGTCGGAATACAGGAATTCCTAGTGCAGGTTAGAAGTAATATTCTAATTAAAAGACAGATAATTTAAGTTAGTTATACTGTAATATATTTATACTAGTATTATAAAGCTGAAGAGTTTGTTTGTTTGTTTGAACGCGCCAATCTCGGGAACTACTGATTCGATTTGAAAAATTATTTTATTGTTGAATAGCCTATTTATCGAGGAATGCTATAGGCCATATAACATCACCCTACGACCCATGAGGGCGGCGCAGTAATGATAAACGCGGGTGAAACCGCGGGAACATCTAGATATGAGCTCCTGAAGTTTCCTGTGGCTTATCTTAGAGTAACTATTTTTACAAGAGTATGTATAGTATGGTAACTGTTTACCATTGGACGGGCTGTGTGTTTGTTTGTTCGAGTAAAACTGTAACTTCTTAATAAAAGCACTAACTCTTGAACTATGTATAGTAGACGATACAAAAGACCTAGGTCTACTTCCTATATCAAGAAAAGAAAGTTTAACTTAAGGACAGTTAATTTTTGACACATTCTATGAATAATATGTTATAATTTAACTGTTCCTAGCTAGAAATACTCGTTTCTTGAATATAGCAACTGGGCCTTAAAGTTTAATAATGTTTTATTGGTTCAATACACCTTCTATCGATCCTGGGTCTTTAGCATCTACTTAGGCTGCGAAGTAATGTTGAAAGAATGATTGAAATCGGTTCAGTAGTTTCAGAGTTTATTGATTACAAACGAACACATATTTCTTCTTTATAATGTTAGTATAGACTATACGATTACCTCTAGCGGAGCGGTAGTAAATGCGACTGCTGTGTTTGAGGTTTCGGGTTCGAATTCCGGATCGCGCCAACAAAAAGTTATCGGGTTTTCCAACTAAGACATCTCAATAGCAGCCCGGAGATAGGAAGTTAGCGGTGTTAGACACCTTCGTGCCTCGGAAAGAACGTAAAGCCGTTGGTTCTGCGCCTGATCTCTCTCCATGTTGGTGACGTCCCATCGGATCATGAGAGTTAGGGAACAGAGAGCGCTCGTGTTTGCGCACTTGCGCATACACTTGTGCACTATAATATCTCCTGCGTTGGCCGTCGAAATTTGGTTTGGAGGACATTATTACTAAATAATATATTATATTAAGGGTTATGTATAACGTTGACAGTTCATGTATTTATAATAATAATTGTGCAGTAACTCCACCTTACCGGCTAAGTCAGAATGTAGAGAAATATTAGTTTAAAATGTAATTACATAAACCTATACTCATGCATATAAATACTACAATACAGTAAGCGTTTTAATTTTACTTGTGAAGCAATAGTATCTTATCATACGCCATGACACAAGGACTGACTAGACTACGAGGGGTAAAAGAGGGGGAGAGTTATAAACATGGAAAAGAGGGGTGAAAACGAGACAGCTGCAACACGATGTCTCTTTCATGTGTATGCAAAGACAATGGTTATTGATGACGCCTTAAGGATTGTTGACATCTCCCTACATACTTAAAAGAAAGATACGGTAAATAGGATTTAAAGATTAAAGTTTTAATAATACTATATTACCGTCAAACATGTACGTGTGAGAGATCTCCATAATGTTCTTAAAGATATGTGAAGTCTGCCAACCCGCATTGGACTAACATGTTGGATTATGGCCTAACCCTTCCCACACTGAAAAGAGGCCCGTGTCCAGCAGTTGACATACACGATTGATATTTGTTATTTTATTTATTTATTTATTAATTTATTCCACATACACAATTACCGTTTCTTTCTTTTTGTAATAAATAGAAGAGAGCAATATATGTTTTGGGTACCTATTCTTTTTCAGTTGAAATGAAAGGCTTTGCAAGTAAAATTGATAATTTGATAAACAATTTTAAATCAATAAATAATAAATACAGCTGTTTATAATAAGATAATGTTGTTAATTTATTATTAGTTTCGCGATTATCATAGCTAAATTTTAATTAGAAAACTTGTCATCATTAAATTTAGTTTCGAAGCAACGAATTATAATTATTTTTAAATGTCATTTTTAGTTTATTGGTCTTACTGTTAATTTTACTTTTTACGGACATCAAACCTAAACTCTTCATTCGACATTCTTGTTTTTTAAATGTCTGTATTTATATAGAACTTGATAGATTTGCTTCGAAACGTTAGTATTTGGATATAATATCAAAATTATTGTTGTGTATTTAATATATCTGTTTATGATATCTACTTGTGGTTACTGAATTATGTATGGCGATTAATTTGTTTTTGTAATTATGAAATAAAGGGGATTTTTTACTGATGTTTGTGTTTTATCTAATTTATCATTTTAAAAAGACAATTCCCGTACTAAGAGTATGTCCTGTGACTACAGACTACAAACATTCAAACAAACGGATACAAATAACGCCCTGACTCCGGACAACTATATGTGGTAGTTGTGGTACATACCATTTTTTTGTCTTTTGTGGGTATCGAAACCACAACAGTCGGCGCGGTGGCAATGGCGAGAGGACCACATAAACTACGCCATCCGTGCGGTCAAAAATTGTGGAGAAACGTGTGATGTACCTCCAACATAAAGGGGTGATTCTAAGAACAGGCTCAATTGGGCAGTCGATACAATTTCTGAACTTCAAAAATTTATGCAGCGATAGTCTAGTGGTATACTGTTGGACTGTTGCGCTAAGATCTCGAGTTTGATTCTAAGGCTAGCATTTCTTGACTTTTCGAATTTATGTGCGTATTAAATAGTTTTTATCGCTCGCTTTAACGGTGGAGGATAACATCGAGACAAAATCTGCAAGTTTAAGAGTTCTCTTCGAAGATATGTGAAGTCCGCCAACCCGCACTGGGCCAGCGTGGCGTAACCATTCTCACACTGAGAAGAGGGCCGTGCCCAGCAGTGGGACAGATCAATACAGGGCTGATATTATCGCTTATTGCCAATAGTCCTACCGGATAGTCTTACCAGTTGTACTACTGGGAATATCATTCGTATTATCAAAAATTAATGATGTACTAAAGTTATCTCTCTTCACCATTATTTTACAATAAAAGTACACATTTTGAGATGTGCTCATTATGATAAGTCCACAAATTGCTAAGGCCCTCTTTTTTTATTTAGTGTTCATTCTGCAATGAAACTTGCGCCGACTGACTTATTCATACATATTTTTCAAATTCTCTTGACCAATATTTTGCCTTTCATTCTTGCCGCCCAAACAGTAAGATCCAGGATAAAATAAAACGAGCACATTATAAAAACATATTCCTTATATTCAGTGTGATCGAGTAACTCAAGGTACAATATCAACAAAGCTACGAATGTGAACGTAAGCCTACTTCTAACACATTTGTACACTTACCGCGCGGCCGACGTGTTGGATCTGTGAATGGGACACCTTTATAAGTCTGTACATAGATAGTACACCATACAAACATTTTTGAAAATTAAAGGATGAATTCTTTACGTTGATAATATATTTACTTTATTTGATTGACGTTCACCACATATTAATAATTGGTTGATTTGGAGAATGATGATATCTGATTGGTTGATTTAAGTTCATCTATTTGACCAATCACTATGTAAATATATATCTAATCTAATTAAAAAAATAACTAAGCGATATATTTTATAGGATACCATAAATGGCAAATGACAGCCACAGCATTGTTCAATTGCGGATAGCTATTAAAATACCATTAAATATTTATACAATTTATCTTTTTAATTATAATGAACCCGTTGAGTGTTGGCATGAAAATCCATGAGCAATAATGCTTTTTTAATTAATATCTGTATGTTCAGCTAACACTCAAACTCAACGCTCAAGTATTTTATTTACACATCAGTCAAGAGATATGAGACTTATTTTTGGTTTATCACATACATAAATCCAATACGGGCCGTCGCCTCACAACAATCTATAACGCTATCCTCTATAGTATACATTTACAACTTTATGGTGCGGAGCACTCTTGTTGACGCAAATCGTAAACACTTATTTAATAATGTCAAACTTAAACAAGAGGTAAGCATGGTTTTAGAAACGAAAAAGCGAGTACAACATACTTTGGTGTAAAATAGTGATAATATAAAATTATACAAAACTTTTTATTTTGGATAATATATCAAACGATATTTAGGATTTAACTCCACTGAGGAGCATGCGACGATTATAAATATGTAAATAAATCTTTACAAGTTCACTTTAATTATTAATAAGGTATGCATCTAAACGTACCTATATGCATGATACCTATATCATGCATAGGGTAAGGTGGGGCACAGTGTTACACGGGGTACACTGTTACAATGCACATATCTCCATCTCTGTCTTTCACGTTGAGAGTGTATTGACAAGCACATAGGCGGCCATCTTGAAACAGGTGTCATTGCCACAGTCTGTAACGCGTTGCAGAATTATTAACCAAAAAACGAATTTGTATGTTAAAACGGAGAAAAATCACCGTTATTGTTTTTCATGTGATTGTTAATTTCTTGTTTTAGTAGTTTATACAGTATCAATTACCGTTAAATCGTTTTTTGTAAACATAACCTAAAAGACGTAGTTTTTTTTTTGATTTTGCACCGCCTGCGGCACTTTATTACGGGGCACTATGTGACAATGTAACAATGAGCCCCAACTGACTAATTCTTGTTCTTATCTATAGGTCTTAAGAACATGGTTCGATATCGTAATAGTATATGAAAGAAGCAATTCTGTTGGTAGAAAGTGGCGTAAGTCTTCGAAAGGCAGCCAATGAAAAACGCGTGAATTTCATGACATGACAGAATTAACGTTAAGAAAACCGGAACCATGCAGCTTGACACGCGCAACATTATTCAATCGCCATAACTTAAACATATTCTTTAATAATTTGGAAGATGACATGCGGCGATATCCTAGTTTTGCAGACGGCAGCAGAGTTTACTGTTTAGATGAAACTGGAACAACTACAGTCCAAAAACCTAAAAAAAATATTGCAGCGAAGGGAGCTAAACGGCTGAACAAAGTAACGAGCGCCGAAAGAGGAACACTGGTTACTACGTGTTGTGCAGTATCTGCAACGGGATCAGCACTGCCTCCAGCAATGGTGTTCCCCAGAAAACAATTCAAGTCTTTTATGACTAACGGTGCACCATTAGGAAGTCTAGGGCTGGCTCAGTCAACAGGCTGGATGAATGGTGAACTGTTTCCTGAAGTCATGAAATATTTTATTAAGGTAACAGCTTCTTCAAAAGAAAACCCAGCGTTGCTAATAGTTGACCATCATGATAGTCACATAGCACCCACAGTATTGAATGTCGCAAAAGATAACGGAGTTACCTTACTGACCATACCACCACATTCTAGCCACAGATTACAACCATTGGATGTATCTGTCTTTGGCCCTCTGCAAACTTAGATTAAGCAAGGTATCATCGTAGGTTAAGCAAGTAAGAAAAGCGTAAAATGCACTCATATGTGCTGTATGGAGCCTTACCCTTAAAGTTATAGTTACCTTTGTAAAAAATGTTCACTTCATAAGGAATGTATTTATAATACTAAATTAAAAGCAAAATAAACGCTTGTAAAATGCGAGTTTCTTCATGAGAATGTTTTATATATTTGTGATACATTTGCGTCAACAAGAATACAATATGAATAGAACATACTTTTGAATATATTGCAGTAATAACATGTTATAGCTTTGCTTGTGATGTTATAATATGGTGTAGTTTTAAAATATCGCCTAGGACATGTAGTTTCTCTGACCAATAGCTTAAGAAAATTATTCTTTAAGGACTGGCCAATTACATTTTTATATTATCAGGCAGGTAATCGGGCGTGATGGGGCGCGTTTCGTCAAAACGTCAGAAGTGCAAACTTTATTAGCACGATTTAGGATCTAGTGAATCAGTGTAGAATTGAATGCAGCGCCATCTCTTAGCTTAGCTAGCTACAACTTCTTCGTACATGTGATTTTCACCCCAATTTCGTCACTCTTTTGACACAGTATTCCGTACTCTAAAGTAGACACTTTTGGCCATATTTTGAAACTACACCGGTTCAATTATATTTTAAACAGATTCTTACATAGGTACTCTTATATCTTGTAGTTATAGGGAATGACTTATATAGGCATTTCTAAGATTGACCAGTTAGTCTGCGGTGGGGCGTTATGATAGCATTCACATTTTGAAATGGCCATTTCGGCTCACGAGACCTTTAGTATCCATCCTAGGAACATGTAGTAATAAGCTCAAGGTTCTTTGTTTCGCGTATTGACCGGTCAATCTCCGAAACAATATGTAGTTAAATCTTAGTTAAACATAGAAACACCAGAACAAGTATCAATTTTTAAAATCTCGAAATTATTTACAAAAATATTAAAGCTAAAATTTTAAATTGTTATTTCATTAATAATAATAAAGAAATGTTCTTTAAACAAAAACAATGTGCAACATTATATTGATAAAAAGAGTACTGACTCTTTCTTAAATATTCATATCAGATCTTAGGTCAGAATAATTCGAGCCGCTTGAAAACTTGTTTCCTAATTTATACTTACAAACCATATTTTCATTTTTGTTATTACTATTTCTCGCACTCACACTTATGGCGAGCGATAAAGGTAAGAAAGAGACAGCATTCTTGTTATAACTATAGTGTAGTACTCACTGGGGAAACTTAAACTTAACAATAAATCAAAAATGGCTGCCGATAGGAACTTAAAATACTATCTACAGATCACTGGCATAATTTGCGCAAAATCGGAATTATTTTCTGTATTTTCTAAGCCTCTTGCTATCAAGGAATTGGGGTTCGATCCCCAGACATTACCCAACTTTCATTCAAGCATTTAGCATTATTGTAAGAATAGACAAGATAACTCAACTTATTAAAACTATAGATTTCAATCATTGATGCGCCCAACTACATTTAAATATGGTCGCCTTTCTGTTCGTTAAGTTGTCATCTGACACGCAATGTCAACATGACATGTGAATTATAAATATAGTATTATCATTTATCACACACATCGAAAATTGTACACTATTGTTCTCTATCATGTAAATGTGATATGTGAGTTCACTCTTTTTAGCGTGGACACCTTAGATAAGACACTATATATTGAGTGGACACTTTTTCGTGCAATCTAAGTACAGGGATAGCAAATCTATTATTAAAATTTTTGATTAAGTCATTGTAGGCACATTGCAACTATGTCACCTCAATATTTTAGATGTACAGTCATCACTTTTTGAAGCATTTAATACATATAACAGATTTTTAAAAAAGGTAGATTTTATTCGGCCCTTATGTTTTATAAAAACATACATTTATAAAGCCGATTTTGCGCAAATTACTTACAACAATTGTCACTTGTTTCATCAAAAATATAATAATACAATAATAAAAAAATACATTATTTCAATAAAGGGTTAATGAGAAAATCTGTAATCATAATAAAAATAATACCGGTCAAAACTGTACACAGGTAATATCCGAAATACACGGGCAAACTTAAAAATACACATACAGATATTTATAATACAAGTTGTAAAAATATAACGCGAAATATATAAAACTATTGTAGAAGTAAAAAAAAAAATGAAATACATAAAAATGTATAACAGTATTTTTCGAATTTTATTCTACAGATATGGGTAGCTCGATGATAATATAGCTTTCTAATGATGAAAGAATTAGCAAAATCGATTGAGTAGTTTATGAGTAAATTCTTACAAACAAACAAACTAAAAATCAAATCTTTTTCCTCTTTATAATTAGTATAGACAACCATATGAAAATCCGTTCAGTACTTTTTGAGTATATCGCGAACAGACAGACAGACTCGGCGGGTGACTTTGTTTTATAATATGTAATGATAGTGATGACTACACAGATTTGTCATCTTGTTTAATACATTAACTGGCTTATAAATAACGCCATAATAAAAACTTTATTGAGATTCCCATACCTGTAGTATAATATATAGAATATTTTTCACAAATTAATTACAAGCAGATAATTAATTTCAATATCCTTAATTTTATTCGTGAGGTAATATTTTCTATATAAGCGTTTGCTTTTTATATAGAGAAATGATTGTCTATACCTATAAATGCATTAATGACACTTTGTTTAATATTGTGTTTTGTCTGTGGAGATGTGATGTAGTTTATTTTTTGTTCGCCAGATGGAGTTAGGTAGCCGTCGGATATTTTTGCAGAGACAATACTATGTGATTTCATAAAAGGAGCTTTAAAACGAGCGTTATTTTTAATATAATATTTGGCTGTAATATAGTGGCCGGCTATGATAATCATATTATAGAAATATCTGTCTGAGGTTTCACCCACGTTTATGAGTACTGTCTCGATCCCGTGACGCGTAGCGTGATGTTATATAGCCTATAACCTTTCTCAAGAAATGGCCTATATTTTTTTAGTTTGAAATAATTCTTATACAACGGCTTTGTCCGTCTGTCTGTTATACAACTTTCAACTCAAGAACCGTAAGAGCTAGAGACTCGCGGTCAACGCCATTCGACTCAGCATAGTCGATATACCCCCGAAATGACCTCTGACCACAAGGTTACGTGGTATCACGTAACCTTTGCATATTACTTCAATAATTTTTTCGAACTCTGAGATTTACGGCAACTTATTGCCGTTTCTCACTTGTTTTAATCCGACTGGTAGTTCCAGACTTTAACGCGATCAAATAAACTATAGGCCGACTGTTTAACTCGCGTATCGCCTGAGCGGTAAGAAGGGAGCGGGGAGATGTTACGGAGGGCTGAGAGGGGTGCGCGGAGCAGAGAGCTCACGTCGAGCGTGTAGCGTTACCCGCCCCCGCTCCCTTCTTACCGCGCAGGCGATACGCAAATTAAATGGTTGGCCTATAGCTCTTCTGCTTTATTATATTTTAGTGTAGTGCCCAGCAGTGGGACAGTTTATATACAGGGCTGATATTTATTTAATATACGACAATGTTTTGCATATGGTTACCTAAAAAAATATGTTTAGTATGGCTGATGCAATCAAAAATGTTTAATCTGCCTGAGATATAGATGAAAATATTGCAGCCATATATTCCAGTAAAAATATTGCCCGTTTAAAAGCTCTTTAAGACTGCGACAATACTTAAATTGTTCAATTGAGGGAAAGGAATGTTATTGCAGTTGAATTGAGGTTGGGTTATCATCTATTTAATTTTTTTGTAATTGAAGTATTGCCGCGATCATACTGAAATCACTCTCACATTTCTGAAAGGCTAAAATCAACAGCGAGTCAATTTCAAACTCATGTCAGGTGATTTTATTGGCCATTGCTAATTCGATCAACCAATCACAGCACTTAACATTGGTTTGATCGTACTCTTAAACAAAGAACCTATAGACAGGGTCATAGCATAGTCGCACATTGAAGCAGCAATATTCAATTTATTTAAAAAAGGGGCTAGTAATAATTCTTGTAGGACATGGGTTATTTCCAGTTTTAATTTAATGACAATATCAACCATTTTATACAATCGAGTCTATTTGTCATAAATATTCTAATACTTTCACAATAATTGCCGCCATTGTCTCATAAAAATAAAATGATAAAGCAACGCGTATTTGGCAAACTTTAAAAATATGCCAAGAGAAAATCCGGCACGCCAGATTGAAGATGCTTTGTCTCAGTTTTCTTACTGAGTTTGTACATATCCTTCTCACTTGTAAATTGCCTACAACCATGGCTTTTTCTAGAGGCACTTAATTTAAGAGCGCACAAATTTTTAAATTGACTTTCAGCATGTGAGTTAGTATTTTGTAATCTTGATGTGATGTATTAATTCTTGCTTACTAATTGGATTTAATACTAATTACTAATAATCTAGTTCCATTTTTTTAGTTTTAGTATTATCAGGCTTATAAACTAGAGACAAATTTTGCAAAGTAATATTGATTATTTCAAATTGGAATTATTCAAGACATTTTGACTTGATATATAAAAATGTATATGCATAAACATACTTAGAGATTGAATAATGTATAGTTGTGCAGCGAGAATTAATAGTAACAAGCTTTTTATCCCCAAAGGGGGTGGGTAAACACTCATATTTCGTCATGGTTTAGGTCTTACATAGGGATGAGTCTATTACTGTTTGAGTATATTTTTGACTTAACTGCCTCTGTGGCGCATCGGTAGTGAATACGACTGCTATGCATGAGGTCTCGGGTTCGAATCCCGGGTCGGGCCAAAAAAAGGTATTGGGTATTTCTGTTAAAAAATAAACCTCAATAGCTGCCCAGAGTGTTAGACACCCCCGTGCCTCGGAAAGCACGTAAAGCCGTTGGTCCTGCGCCTGATCTCTCTTCGGTCGTGTCGTGCCGTCCCATCGGGTCATGAGTTAAGGAACAGAGAGCGCACTTGTGTTTGCGCACATACTTGTGCACTATAATATCTCCTGCGCAGATGGCCAGTCTCCGTTAAGATTGGCCGCCGTGACCGAAATTCGGTATGGAGGACATTATATTTCTAGACTTCGTGCTGCGCTTGTGTATCTTCGAGAGAGTAGGCAGAGTTGTATTACACCCACATTTTGCTATCATGGTTCTAGGTTCTATGTAAGAGGTGAGACTATTTTGATCTACCATACACTATTCGGTTTGACTATTGAGAAATTCTAGACAGAAAAACTCAGTAACACTTCGCCCAACAGAGGAATGAACCCAAGACTTAACAGCTGTAGCATTCACGATCACTGCGCCAACGATTGTCGTCATTCATAGCAATCGCATTGACTACCTCTGCGCTGCTAAGACAGTAAAATTTTTGTCTTTAGCTATTATTTTAGTCTATATAATTTTTAAGATGGCATTTTACCCTCTGTCAAGAAAACATATACAGCAAATAATCGGTATAATACAGCCCTACTCTTTATAAGATTACTAGCGACCCGGCTTCACACGGGTAGTACAAAACCTGAACAAATTATACACCTAAACCTTCCTCGTGAATCACTCTGTCTATTGGTGATAACCGCATGAAAATCCGTTCAGTATTTTTTGAGTTTATCGCGAACAGACAGACAGAAGCGGCGGGGGACTGTTTTATAATATGCAGTGAAGTCTCAATTCTCGCTGCACTCTCAAAAACTTTACACCACAAAATGTAGAAGCGAAAAATACTTAAGTAATAATAAACTACAAACTATTACCGAACATCATTCTATCATCGTACAGGCTCAATCTATTACTTTCGCTTGCCCTACCTTTCTGCAAAGCCCTATCTCTTCTCGCCCTTCTGACGGCTACTGGCAAATCCCCAGGAGTTTTAACCCTCCCCGCCGGGTTAAGAAGATTTATATCTCCAGCAGAAGAGAAAATCTCACTGACCTGCTCTAAAGAATGCTGCCTCTTAATAGCTAAAGATTTCAAAGTAGGCTTAGGAGACCTATTCCCACCCATATTATACTTTAGGTCAGCTGTATCAATCTCTCCGTTCAATGCAGCTAGATAAACAGGATTATCACCGCTGTAACCATTCACGACATTTTCCTTATCGTTCGGATCGCTAAATTCGTTATCAAAATTTGTATATTTATTCTGGAATTTGTTAAAAGTAAAATCGGTTTTTACCTGACTGGATTCTTTTAGGACTTCGTTTTGGTATTTCTTCTTTTCGGTTTCTGGTTTTGGTATTGTTTGCATTGTAATTTTGGAACCACCGTTCTCCGAGAGCAGCATTAGATGTTCGTCTTCAGAACTTGAACAGTCAGAATTTAAATCGAAAGGACTTATATTCCCGTTGTAAGTTTCTTGTGTGTCAATGTATTGTAGTTCAAGGTTGATGCTTGCTTTTGACGAACTGCCACTATCTAGGATCTGGTTGTCGCAACTGAGACGTTTCTTGACTGTGGAGTCTTCTGATTCGGAATTGTTACACTTCAAAATGCTTTGAGAAGAAGTAGAAGTTTTCACTGAACGTTTGTTTAGGCTCTCCGAGCTACCATGTTTATTTTTCTCGAGGTAGTCAGCCGGTTTGGCTTTTGGGACTATCACCGCGAAGATTTGGTTTGGAGTCCTTGTGTCGTCTCTTGACGGTAGTTCTTTGAAGCCGAAGACTTTGTTGTCAGATTCCATCATCATTGTGGGGGATAGCGTCTTGTTTGGAGGGGATAAGCACGGCCCTTCGAAGTTATAAGGCCCCATATCCTGGTTAATAGTCAGGTTCGACGGCCGATCGTTATTCGTTGGTTTATCAACGATAGAGGTCAAAGTCTTTTGCGAATTCTCAGCCAGTTTCACTTCAGTCTCCAATTTATTTCGATTCAACTTCTCGAAGAATTTCTTTATGCCCCATTTCGGTTTTTCTACCTTCACATCGTGGAGTAAATTCGTTTGCTTGGGGCCTTTATCGTCATGTGACGTCACATCGTTTTGGACGTAGTCTAGCGGTCTTTGGTATGACCTTATTTCCGTCAAGCCAGAGTTTTCTTGAACCGGGATGCGGGTATGAGAGATTCTGGCGACAGATAAGCAGTTCTCTTCAATATTTGGTATTCTGTGCATATCTGGTGTTGCAGTGATGTCTTTTAGACTCTTGTGGATTAGTTCGACGGTGGTCTGTTGTGTGTTAGTGTGGGTATTGCGTTCAATGCACGCGTTCCTGCCGATGTGTGGTTGGGGGTACAGCAGGGGTGTGTGTACGTCGCAATTCTGCGTCGATGTACAGTTTGAGTTTTTATCCGGTTCTGGTGGCGATGGGATGTTGGAATCCGCTGTGGAATATAACAAATTTAGTTGCTATATGTTTATAAACAATATGCAATATACTTTAAGAAAATTTCATTAAGCAGAGATAGTCTAGTGGGAAACCGTGGACTGCCACGCAGAGGTCTCGAGTTCGAACCAAACCAACTTATCGAAGTTATGTACGTATACAGTTTAAATACAGGGTTGATATTATTATTATGTTTCTCTTATCACAGGTATATCCTAACATATCGCATCCTTAATAAAACAGAGACTTATCTCAGTATTTTTGATCAAAACAAATTTGAACTCTATTGAAAAGATTTAACACAAATATAATATTAGAATTTAACATATACAATTAGAGTTCAAATTGGCTCACTTTCAAATTTCGAGTTAAGTCGCTGTTTTATTAAGAATGCGATATTATATTTGAAAATACCTGGCCCTTTGGGAGGCTTACACGGAGACATGGATCCAACGTGAAGAGGCCCTTCGAGTTTTAATCAAAGGTGGGATGGAACACCGACAGCGACACTAGCCGCAGCAGGCGTAAGACTATTGCTACGTGTGGATACTAATATATGGGCTATGGATATGGGTGTTTGGTGGACCGGTATATTGGTAACTATGGATGAAAAACGGCGTCTGCCCTGAATACTCTAATAGCATCAATGCAATGGGCAGACGGTGACTCGCCAACTCATTAGATGGACCCCCTGAATAGCCACCATAGGCATACAAGCCAGCAGCAAAGGGCAACACCGTTGCGAGTGGCTAGGGGTGTCGAGCGGTGTGGCGCCGGTTTCACCATCACGGGCCTCGTGACAACGGAGACCCGGAGCTGGTTTCCCCGTAGTTATGCCCTTGAAAAAAAACACTTCCACCCCAAGCATTTAGCTCTAGCGGCCTCGCTCTGGCCGACTAAGGCAAGCCAGAGTTGAGAGTCCTACGGGCGCTCTTGAAGTTCCACCCCAGCCAACCTATTATTATATACTATTATTAAAGTTTCTGCCTAAGCCTTTACTCGTGTGAATTCGACAAGAACAAATACCGAAATAAAAACTACATATTCTTAGTATCTTAGACATGGTCTATATGTGTGTCAAGCTGCACCCGTTGTTAGTTCACTCGAGGTTGAGTAACAAACATCCAAAGGTATAATATAAGTTGAATTACTAGTATTTCTGTGGGTATCTGTGAGAGAGTAATACTTACCCAGTCGAGCCAGGTTTCATGCTGAAATCAGTAAAATTTCAGTACTCATTGACATGAGCTTCAGAAAACCAACTGACAATGGTTCGTAATAACCGATCCATCTACTGTTTAAAGTAATATACATATATTGATTTGTGACATAACCTCTATACAGTTTTTGTCAAATTCTTATCAGTACCTGGTAGGAAAATTTACGAAAATTACTGATCGGTTATTGGGCGCCTACCTTCAAGAATCACTGGTAATTTACCAGCATTTCTTAAAGCATTTCGTTGCTAATTCAATTGCCGTCCACCGAACACATTTCCAGACACGTGTTGCTACTATAATTATTTTATCAGAAAACCGCTCAAACTAGGAATCTTACCCGACAGCCCATGCATGTAACTATTCTGTGCAATTTAGTGTTATTTCATTATAGGTTAAAGTTTGAAGTGGTACTCACTAGGCGGGTGTGTGTGCGGGTGAATGTTGTCGTGTATGAGTGGCCCTTGCGAGTGTAGCATCTGTTTCAGCTCCGCCATTCGCTCTTCTACGCATACCGCTGTCAATCTGCGAAATACGAAAATATATCAATTATATAGTCGACTGCATAGGGGATCGAGCGATTTGATTGATCGGGATGCCAAGTGCGAGTTACTTTTACGGTAACTTGTTTTTGTTTCTTTTAGAGTTCGAGAAAACTCTTATACAACAGCTTTGTCCGTCCGTCTGTCTCTTATACAACTTTCAACTCAAGAACCGTAAGAGCTAGAGACCCGCGGTCAGCGCCATTCGACTCAACATAGTCGATATACCCCCGAAATGACAATGACCTTTGACCTCTGACCTCAAGGTCACGTGATACCATCTTTCAACTCAAGAACCGTAAGAGCTAGAGACTCGCGGTCAACGCCATTCGACTCAGCATAGTCGATATACCCCCGAAATAACTATGACCTTTGACCTCTGACCACAAGGTTACGTAATACCATCTTTCAACACAAGAACCGTAAGAGCTAGACTCGCGCTTAGCGCCATTCGACTCAGCATAGTCGATATACCCCAGAAATGACTATGACCTTTGACCTCTGACCTCAAGGTCACGTGATACCATTTTTTCGAACTCTAAGATTTACGGCAATTCATTTGCGGCCGTTTCTCACTTGTTTTATTTTAAGACAACTCACGCACAAAACACGAAAAGTTGCAGATGTAAATAATGTATAAAAAGAAAAGTATCTTTGTCATTTCTTTTTTAAGCTGTTTCTCTTCTGATTCCTAACAATATAATCCTAACTAATATTATAAATTCGAATGTGAGTTTGGTTGTTACGCTTTCACGCCTTAACTACTCGACCGGTCATCATGAAATTTCGCATGCCAGGTGTACAGTGTATGTGTGCATTGTCAGGGGGACAGAAAGGACATAGGGTACCTTTAATCCAGAAACAAGTACTGTTACTAATCTAACCTACATTTACGCAAGCGAAGTCGTGGGTAAAATTCTATCTTTCTTTTTCTTTTTAAAAAGACTATCTAGAACTTGGAATAATTTCTGAGTCGCGAGGTAATTGACAAACATTCATACAACGGACAGAAAGAAGCCCCAGACTCGTAACAACCATTTTTGGATCACACAAATTTTTGTTCCGGGTGGGTTCGATCGAACCCACAACTCTATACACGGCGACAGTGGCTGGGCGACTTCTTAAACCACTACGCCATCGTTGCAATCTAGTATTAATGTAGTTTATAGGTGATGCGCTAAATAGTTACCGTGCTTCGGCGTCATGGTCCCAGCACTCATCACATGTATCGGCTGCCACTTTAAGTGCTCGCCACTGTTGCACCGGGCCCTTTGGTAGTGGAGGACGCGCCTTGTTGCGCGATACTAGACTCTGTAAACAAGTGTATAAGGGTTATTTTACTATGTAGAGATTGGTTAAGATTGTTTAATTGCCGGGTCAGGTGAAGTGTTATTGTGATTTCCTTTTAACCCTTAACAGTAGTCGTGGGCCCATTGGATCCATGTTTAATCTATGAATGTTTATACAAATCGTCATAGCCGCTGCAGCCTCCTCAGCTTGTCAGTACCTTCCTGCAGTAAGCCTAAGTATGCACAGTAGGACAGGCGGGTTTCGCTCGCTACTCTTAAGGTCAGTACCGTCATACGCGTGGGTACATTGGACCTACCACTATAGAAAATTTCACCACTGCAGTTAAGGTTTAATGAACTCTCAGTAATGGGACGGTGTCTGGAGCTGTGCGTGGTAGACGACTAATTATGTTGGTTTTCTATTAAGTGTGGGTTCGCTTTTAAGTCGCACCTCAAATGATAGTTAGAGCGAAATGTGTGTGAAATACACATCTACTACACTACGTAGAGGAATGAGGTAGAGGTATAAGAGATGTATGTAAGGTTTATGAATGATTGTAAGATGTTGGGTAGGAGTCCTGGTTTGAGAATAATGTTTAAAGCAAATTATCAGTAGCAAACTCTATTTAGAAATGTGTCCGGTGAAAGCACGTGCAACGTGCACGCGCAAGTGTAAATAATAATGGATAAATGCGGGTGAAATACATAGATACTTAACCCTTTGAAGATATAATACAGGTCTAAGTGAGAGATATGTGTGTATGTAAGAAATAAAAGTATAGATTTCAAGAGCTGGGATTATTAAATCAAAAGTTTTGAGCTCACAGTTTCGTCTGTGTGAAACCCACGGCAATGCATATCGCGATAAAATGCTATGTGTTAATTTAGTATGGTCTATGGATGTGTTAAGTTTCATCAAAATCCGTTCAATAGTTTATACGTGAACAAGTACAAACATTACATAAACTTAAACATTTATATGGATTTACGTAATTTACTCGAGATAAAAGTAATAATAATGTGTGTGCCGAGTGAGAGCCTAGCGCAGCGCAGCGCCCGTTTTGCAATATGTGTTCGCGTATGTAGTTTGTCACTGAAACGTGCGGATAACTGTTCGTCTCGTAAATATAGAAAAATTTGTTAGGGTAGGTGATACGAAATACACCGGGTCATCTAGTATATACTCTTCTATATTTTCTCACAGTTTAAACATTCTCTTCCCTTTCCACGACAAACATTTCAAAACCAAAATCAGCTAAATCGCTAAAACTCGAGAATGGCTGGGCGCCATTCTCGAGTTTTAGCGAGACAAACGAACAGCAATTGATTTTTATATATATAGATAGATTCGTTAGGATAGGTGATACGAAGTACACGGGGTCATCTATTATATTTATATTTCTTTCATACTCTAATTGCATAAGACTTTTCCCAGTTATATTGAAGCGACATCGGCAAACACAACGCTCGATTAATGTATAACGTTTGATTTAATTTCAATGATTTATTTAAAAAGAGGGACCTAATTTACTTCCCTGTGGCACACCAATTTTATTTCCGCTATATTATGGCCGTGTTAGCTTTACAGTTTCTGTTTTGGTATTTTGTTACATTATTTTGGTAGCTTGTTTTCTTCTAGATATGTAACTTTCGAATAGTTTTAATGTCTATCCTCTGACACCAAAAAATGTGGTTAACATAGTCAAAAGCTTCCTCTATATCTATAAGTATTTCCGTAGCAGGCATTTTTTAATGTATAGCATCAAGCATAGGGCATGATATTTTTAAAATTGCTTGTCACGTAGAGCGGCATTTTTGAGTGCCACATTGAGCATCATTTAATATTTTGTATTTGTCAGATAGCAATTTACCTATACGTTGATATATAACTTTCTCCAATCATTTAGAAAATGAGCATTTTGTTACTTTTTTGTGTAATGGCTTTGCAATTGTTTCTTTCAGTTTTTAGTAAATATCCCTGTTGCTATCATACTATTTGCTACATAAGTTAAGGAGCCTTATATGCCTAATGAACAATGTTTCTATTTGAGAAGTAATTTCACCCGTATATAATTCTTTGTGCGTATGTGTTTTTTTGTATTTAATACTCTTTCGTGTAGTATTTGTCGTATTTGGGAATCCATAGGTATACAATATGACAAGCAGGGCATCTCTAGTAAAAAGCTAATGTGATTTAGTTTAGTATTCCTTGTCAGTATGTGTAAATTTAATGCAGTTTCTTGTTGCTTTTGTTGTATGTGGGAGAACTGTAGGCGTTGTTGTGTTGTGATGCTAGTGTTACCTGCATCTGCGCCAGGCTGGGCCGCGGCGAGAGCCCCGCGTGCTGGTAGGGCGGCGCGTAGGGCGGCACGCGGCCCGGGTGCGCCCCGCGCGTGCGCCACAGCATCTCCCACAGCACCAGCCCCAGCGCGAACACGTCCACCGCACACAGCGCCGCCAGGGCGCCCGACAGATCTAGCGCGCCCTCTAGCGCCTCGGGCGACAGGTAGCGCAGCGTACCCGCCTACCACAAGTACAACACACTCTTAGCCACGTGATAATCCACGCTTTATCATCAAATATATTATTTTTAAACATAAAGAAGAATCTTCCGTATGTTTGTTCGAAAAGTAGACAATGGATTGACTTGAAAATAATTATATAACGATCCATTTCTAAATAGGAGTCACAGTAGTTCACACTGGAACTGTCAGACTAGATCACAGGGGAATCTACTGGGTATTCTCAATTAAAATTTGGACGTGTCCACCAAAAATTTAACAACTCGGTTAGACTTCAATTTTCTCCTATCCGTTTCAATCCTGGCCTCGTCGGTGAAAAACACATTAAATGTTTAAAAGTTGAATGGACCAGGTAGCACTTTGATACTGACACTGAAGTCGGGTGCTCAGAATTCTGTAGAGCACGGACAAACTTCTATTGTTCTAGCTTTCGTATTATTATATTATAAATGACATAGAATGGGCCGAGGATTGAGCCCTGAAGAACTCGGAGGACAACGTCGATAAATTCTTCCTCCTTGATCCTATTACTCAAATATGAAATACCCTTACTTATTACGTACCGGAGCTGAATTATTTGCACCATTTTGGTGTAATTTTCTGACCCATTATTCATGAAGAACACAGTCAAAAGCCTTGGACAAATCACAGAGAATATCTAAGGCATCCCGTGAAGCCTCCCACGCGTCTACGAAAATGGATTGTGATCTAACGTCAGTAAGTAAGGATTTTGGGCTTAAGTTCACCCAAATTTCCACCACTGTAACATCTGTGTAGCCAGGGTCAGCAGTGGTGACTATGGCAAACAAGAATTTTGACATTCGTGAAGTTCCGACTAAGATGAAAACGACTGATTAAAAACCATAACTTATTTAATCAGGAGTGTATAAGTGTGCAGGAAGAAGAAACTTGAATACGGGTTTGTATAACTTTCAAATCATTCGTAAAGTCAATCAATAACTATCGCATAATACTAAGACACAATTCCAGCACTACAAAATAATCTCTGTATGGCGGGAGTTTTACAAACATTCGAACAATTACCACTGTACAAGCAAGTTGCACAATATATCTCATACCACGCGCGTCCCTATGACATAGCGTAAGTTGACCCGCGGTATTACGTATACTTTGCATTATATAAGACACATTTGTAACAATTTCTTTAGTACAATTAAATCTTTCTATCAAAACAGTTGTGTATTTTTCCATACCAACCAGCAATTTGTACTTGTAGCATATATCAATCAATGTTGGTGAACACACCAACAACCACAGAAAACACCCAGGCTCAGCACAACTACTTGTAGCCAACAGAACTTTTGATCCCGTGTGAGGATTGAACACTCAGCACACTGGCAGTGGCTAGGCGACCACTTAAACTAAATAAAATGGCAAAAGCTTTGCCTCTGCTCCTAAGACTTTTCTTGTACTCATTTCAGAACAGTCTGGTGCCGACCCTAGGATGTTAGGTTTACTTTATAGGTTAACAGCTGCATAATATTACCTCAGTGATCCTGGTGGGTGCGGCGCGGTCCTTTCGGGAGTGCAGCAACTGCGCTAGCCCCAGATCCGCCAGTCTCGCGTCGCCGTTAGCCGTCACCAGCACGTTACTGCTGTTCACATCACGGTGCACCACGCATGGCTTGCTACCACCTATTCAACACATAGTAAATGTATTTGTGACTAGCCTGAGCTTCAGAAAGCACGTAAAGCTGGTCCTGATTTTCCCTGCCGTATCGTATTGCGGTTCCATCGGATTATGAGAGTGAGAAAGGCTGCACTTGTGTTTTCGCACATTCTTTTGCATTATAATATCTCCTGCGCTGATCTGTCAGAGTCAGTCAGAGTCAGTCAGAGATCAGTCAGATCATATCGGTCAGTCTCCATTTATGGCTTTATTATTGGCTGTGACCAAAATTTGTATGTACCTTACATGTGAAGGCTACACAAAAATAATATTGTTCTTCTGGGTACAATACGACAGCGCAGCGCGCGAGAAAGCAATAAAATTTGTATTCTATCTACATATTTGACTAAAATCACAAAAATCTAGGTCATATTTTTTACAATGTTAAGCAATTGTTTCCGTACAACAATAGTCGAACCCTAATCTTCTTTGAAACGACACGACGCGACAGCTAGGTTTCGAGTATACTACGCCATGTATGTATACTGACTGGGCGTGTGCAGATGCGCAAGCGCGGCGGCGAGCCCGTGCGCGAGGTGCGCGAAGTCGCGCCACGAGAGCGCCGCCCGCTGCAGGCGCGCGCGCAGCGGGCTCGCGCACAGCTCCACCACGATCAGCTGCGAGCGCCCGCCGCCCGTCAGCGACACGCGGCTGTCGCTACCTGCAGCCAGTAACACATACGTTTGGTCACTCTCATATATTGCAGCAAGTGCAATTGTGTCGCTTAACTTCAAACAAAAGTAAATCCAGTAAACGCACAATGTAAAAAAAACATACAGTCTAATTGAGAAGATTCCTTTTTCGAAGTCGGTTAAAACCAGCCTGAAACACATTTCTCTGACCTAGTTCAGGCAATACCATGTAAAAACAGACTTCATTAATAAGTTTTTGTGTCCAATATTAAAAGTGATAATGTTTTCCTTTAGATTAAAAATAGTTTTAATGGACTAAGGAAAATGCATGATACAATACGTAGGTATTGTATCATGCATGCACGTAAAGAAGTTTATAATCTCTCTCTTAATATGTAATACAGTAATTATATATTATTATAAAATAAAATTCTAAGACAGAGGTACGCCTACACTACAAGGAAGTCTCAGCTATTCAAAATTTAACTTGTTAATGTAACAAAGCAATAGGAAAATTAAACACAAATGCATGCAATGTACGAGTACATAGATTTTACAAAAGCTTTCGACATTGTTGATCATAGTCTGCATATATTAAATACGAGTTATATGAAGACTATAGTTCCTTGCATTATCTTTTTATTCTACTAGGATTAAATAGTACTCGCAGAATGCAAGAGCTTAAAAACAACGGTAGTTTTAAATTTATTGTAAGTATAGTACTGTATGGTGTACCTCAGGGCTCACACTTAGAACCTCATTTCTAAAATAGAATAAGAATATGAATATGCATCAAAGTTGATATTTGTAAGCAGGAATGACTGCACAGATAGCGTAGTGTCTTAAATGGTTGCCTCACCACTGACTAAGCAGACTGTTCTGTGTTAGAATCCCAAACGGAACAAACATTTGTATTATCTATGCTTGTTCCGAGTCTCGATATTCTTTGTATTCCTTTTATATTTGCAAAGTCCCTCTGGATACAAAAAATATCCCTCGTACAGTAGAAGTATCTTTAAATAAAGAAAAAAAAAGACAGTAGTTTGTTTGACTCTTTCGCTCTCTCGTGTAAGACACAATATAAAAGGATATAGATTGTATCCTGGACGACAAAGGTGATCTTTTATCCGGGTATATATTCTCCTGAGATTCACGGTGCAGACTCCAGTAGTTAATAAATAAGAGTTCAAACAAACATACCAAAGTATCTAAGGATATTGGGATGAGCAAGATGGGGCAACGCGTACACCGCAGCCTCCCTCTGCCACGTATTCGTGTTGGAGTATAGCTTGACTGCGACCGGTGTAGTACCAAGACTGCCGCGCCACACGGAGCCGAATTTACCCTGACCTGTTTAAAAAGAACACCATGACAGTCCACAAACCTAACTTGCAGAGAAAATTAATCTTAATTTATCGACTTGGATAGAACTTTTAAGAACTAATAATGTAATAAGACCAATGTACACAATAAGTAACTTTTAATTAGCAAAATATTAATTGGTAATGGAGAAAATATGTACATATATAAGATAAAAACTGTTTTTTTTCTTACTAGTCTTATTATGAGTACAAATATAGCATACTGACAGCTAGAGTGCATACATGGTGAGGAGATCCGTTTCTATCTATTGACTGTTTTATTTTTGTAATCTCAGATAATCTCAAAATCAGTCAGATAATCTAATAGATGAGATTATCTGAATTATTTTATAATGCGTTTGTTGTTTGCTAAAAAAGACAAGAAAATTTGGCTTTTATTGCGGTTGTGATATTTACTACTTGCATATGTATAACAATGTATTAATTATTACAATATGCAACATTATTATGTAAATATATCAGATATACAAGTTCAACTTACCAATATGTTCGATGAGAGTTAAGTTATCGACACACGTGAGTCCAGTCGCGAGCGCGTCGGGACCTGTGCCCATCACGTCTCCTGTGAAACAACAATAATATATTATAATAAACTATAAAAGGAAAATAATTTTTTCGATTGATTGCTCAATCGACGTTGTGGTTTATGATCCCACGGATCCCATACACGGGTCAAAATATTGTGTGATCAACAAATAGTAATTCAGAGTTTAGGTGTTTTTTGTTTGAATGTTTGTTAAGTTGCTCGCCATTAGGAAATTATCCCTAGTGCGATAGTTGCCTTAAAAATACCCAAATTTAGTACAATTTTTGTGGCTCTTACTTTGTCTTTGATAATCGTATAACTGAGTGTTGTGTTCTATAATTGTTATCGGATTTTGTGTACAATGCGAGAACTTCTATTTTTTAAACCCCTCTTTTTATTATTTATTCCTGTTCGCGTGAACATTTTAAACATACAATTAAAGGGCATAAAAACACAGGTAAGTCACTTTTAGATCACAAATAACAAAGTCCAGTATCAAATACACAATACTTAGCGCAGCGGCAGCGACGAAGCAACCGCTTACCCGCTGCACTAACCGTGCAGTCTCACTTCAAATACGTTTAAAGACTTATTTCCTCGAAAAGAAAATTTTACAGTTCACTTACACCAATAAAGTACAGTTAGAGTTTTAAACATGCATTTTTCATGACAATACTGTAATTGTAATTTCTAATTGATATAAATAATTATTAGTACCTTTCTCAACATCGAGTACATCACTCTCATCATCTTTATCAATTTCCAGCTTGTTGCAGTACACTTTGCGCAACACTAGCGCCATCACCAAGATGGCGACCAGTGCCAGTATGGCAGTCGCCGCGATGTTAGATGTAGCCACGTTGTTCGAGCGAGATGTCGTGTCCATCGTCGACTCCGCTTTCATAGTTACAGTTTCTTCTTTTAAGGATACTGCAATGGATATCATTTATTTAGATATTTATTTTAATACTAGCTATCCATCAGGAACAGTACCTTTCCTGGATAAAAGGTACTCCATGTCCTTTGTATTAACAATATCTACATTCACGCGAGCAAAGCCGCGGAGAAAATCTAGTAAATAATAAAGTCTAAAATAAATAGAAAACACTTCCTATTAAAAATCATCTATAAAAGATATGATAAGATATTATCTCCAAAGATATTACCGTAATAATGATGATGATATTACTTACAAAAATCAGCATTGCAGTAGTGCTTGGTGCAACAACAGAACTTGGTGCCGGGCAGCTTGGCGGTGACTCTGGTGCATTTGTCACAGGCGCTGCGACTATCGGTCGACGAGCGCCAGCATCCTGGGAACGGATAGATGCATATTTTCATTCGAAAAATGAACAAGTTTCATTGTTAATAGAATTATTCGAATAAAAATTGAATGTTACTTGAATTACTTGAATAAAGTTGATTGAGGTTAGAATTTTTCGAATAAAGGTAAATTATTTTCTAATTACTTGAATAAAATTTAAATTTTTCGAATAACACAGACTTTATTCGACTGTATAATGTAAAGTAATGCAGTTGAATATCGACAAATGTTAATGTAAGTAAAGAACAGATTGCCACAAAGTGATATATTTTGTGACAATTTGTTTTTTACAGTTACATTACCGACGACGAAGGTGAACGTTATTATTGTTCAATAAATAACGTCTTGCAACAGTAAGGAAAATACCTGTGTCGCAGGGATTATCTATAAATGCTGGAATTTATATGTGTCAAGATGTTACAACCAGCGATAAGAGATGGCGCTCTACACAATTATACAATTTGTACTAGATCGTATATCGCGCAAGCAAAGTTTGCTGTACAAGTTACTATACATAAAATATACAAGCTGCTGACTTTAAACGTCAGATAAATGTCCAGCAGGCATGATCACCCAGCCTGGTCGAATCATTGTGTTGGAGTAGCACCACACCACCCACAATTCCGCTATCAATTGGTGCAGTTAATTGAGAAAGCCTTTCAGGATTAGGAATATTTATCTACCCTATCATCAAAAATCAAAAATTCAAACAGTTTTATGTCTCGGAGTAGAAGCAGAGGTGTATTATGACCACATCTCACTTATTATTTACTAGACCCTATGTAATAATACTATAAGCTAAGTAAAAAGATGTTAAGCCATACGCGTTCCATAGCACTTAACATCCTTTTAGTAAGTGGAAGGCAGAATAGAACGCGAGCCTATCGTCGTCTATCGGCCGCCATACCAAACTCAGTCCTTTTTTTACAAATACTTTGAAATAAAAACCTAATAACACTTGTGCTACCCGGAAATCGAATTGGAGACCTCATGAGCAGCAGTAGTCAATGGCCTACTGCTGTAGAGACATATGAGATATGTTCAACTGTATTAACTGTTAATGCCAGGCTAAATCCACAGTCGCATTTTAACTCACCTTGACCCAAAACAGTGATGTTTCTCTGCTTGTCTTGGTGCCACAGCGTGTAGCACGAAGCCCTAGAGTCTGTGCACTGTTCCACTTGAGTTACTTCACCATGGGGTAGAGTTGTTTCTGATATGGGGCCCGTTTCTACAATAAAATGTGAATGGATTTACAATACATATGTAGGCTCACATCTGAGGTTAAACAATAATGTTGAGCATGTGCATTTCACACATACCCATGATTTCTAAAAGACAGGTCAACACAAAAATGACTAAACAAATCATTAGATATGAGTGTGATTCTGACTCATTGGTGCCCTTTTGAAAAATGGATGTTTGATTCGCAATTAGGCAATTATGAGTATGTGGCCAATATGATTGAAGCTGGTTATATCACCTCTGCACTGGCCAGAAAGATAGCAGAGGATCTAATAGGCTGCCATTTCTATGGCATACAAGAAAACAAGACATAGATATACACCCTCTAAATCAATAATAATGCTATAAGTACTATGGCCAGTTTTTGTGCAGGCATTAGCTAGACCACAAAACATTAACCACAATTTACAAGCTTTATATTTTTAGTAGTTAAAGAGTTAGCAATATTGATTGCAATGTAATACATGTATGTCTGTAGGCCACTGACCTCTAATGTATAGGTCAGTTATATTGACATATGTGAAATGACTAAGCATTTAGATAGCAGATAGAGTAAAGGATAGGATAATAACTAAATAGGATTTAACAGGCAGTGACCAGGTGTCACACAAAAACAAAACATTATGTCATAAAGAAGAAGACATAAATAATACTTTGCCTGACCCAGGAATGAAACTAGAGACTGCATGCAAAGCAGTTGCAATTAATAAATTTAAAAAAGTATTTATGCCAGAGTTTATAAAGTTAAATATTAAAATTAGTACTAGTAATAGTAGTCCTACCAAAACTATCATTTTCCACCATCAGCTGGGCATTTCTCTCATCATCATATGAAGGTGTTACACTCATCGCCACACTATCATGAATTTTATACAAACATGATATAGTAGGACCCATTGTAGTAGTAGCTTCAGTTGGTATAATAGCAGCCTTCACTTTATAAGTCTTTATATCATTAGACAAACCATTCTTCCCTTTGTTTTCTTTACCAGAGCTTATAGCTTTCTTCTCAAAGGGACTGACAATGTTATCCCTCACAGTGTCAGAGGTGAACTGATCAAGTCTAGGCAATTCATGCGACATACCCACAAATTCATTCGAATTTGGAATGTCTAGGCTCCTTTTCTCTATTCTTGGACCTAATGGCCAGTACTTTAAATTAATATCCTTAGAAAAATCATCAGAAATTAAAAATGGAATGCTTCTTTTTTCTATTGCTTTCTCATGATTGAATATTTCAGAGACTTCTTCAGGCTCAATATAATTTGTATCATCTATACTTCTTTTCCCAACTACTTTTGGCTGGTCATTGGTTACTGGCCAGTAATTATTCAAATCTTGATCATTATTATTATTCCATTGTATTGTTCTTCTATGGTGATATTTAGTGAATGTCCTTACATAATGTGCAGGCTTTAGATGGTGAATGCCATTTTTAAGGTCCTGGGAGTCTTGTGGCCGCGAAGTTAGTACCTTTGCCGTGAAAATAAATAGGAACAACACCATACATTTTAATAGAGGTGTTACTCTATTGTATATTAGACCTTCCATCATTGTAATAATTTTTAAATATTGTTACTTTGCTATTATCTCCATGTTTAGGATATAAAAGGGGTCATACGCTGTTGTTGCACTGCATAAACGAACATACGAAGACAATGCAGAAATATCGATTTTTTCGCATTCACACTCATTAGACATAAAGCCGTAATTTATTATTATATTAAATCTTTTTTCTTGAACACATAACTGAATATAAACTTTTCATTTGATTTTCAATTAGCTTAACACCAGATAAAGTATTATAACGATGAATTTAATGATTATTTTGTAAGTCGCAGTACAGCAGCAACATTTTGTGAAAGTACATAACTTTATAATTTAACAAGATTTAAATGCACTTGATAAGGAACGTAGAACTAAGTAATAGTTTTGATTAGTAATTAAAGTGATTATATCGTTAGTATTTATAGAAAAATGGTATTGTTTTTCTATTTATCAGGAAAAATCACAAACAGAATCCGCCCGACATATTGCGAGCGTTTTGTTTCGTAATTTTCTGCGACAAATGTCATGGTACGTTTTGTTACCAACTATGACGAAGATAATATTATTACACTTTCTTTGTCATAATTACTTGCTTAATATTTTGGTGCCTCGTTCATTTTATAGACTATGACTTAAAAACTGATTACAAGGCTAACATTCCTTTATGACGTATAAATATAATGTTCAGTATAAATGCTATATAGATGACCTGGAGTAACAATTTTTATGATTTTGTTTACAAAACATAGGAGTTCAATCATTTTCTTTAACTTTATCTTAGTTATATAAATTAGACATTTGGTATCAATTTATCATACGATTTTAATTAGTAGGTACAAATAAGACATCATAATCAGAATTAGATCATTGTCATTTCTGACAGCACTGAACATCTCTAGTGGATGTAATGTAGGTACCTGCTCTATAAAATCTGTCGATCGTCCGTCAAGTTCCGTCATTGTAAAGGCTTGGTCGTCGTTGAAATTTATTAAAAATTGTTAGAATTCTTTAAATTTCTAACGATTTCGGGCCTTCATTTTAAACTTTAGTCTTCAGTAAGTCTTTGTGTGTACGAAATAGACAGCGATAATGTCTTCTGCATCAGCGGCAGACGAAATTGACGAGGCGCAAGAACGACAGCACTTTCGCGCCGTTGTAACCGCTTTCAAATATTATAAGTAAGTAATTATTCAATTTAAGACCGTATAATACAGTATTTTAGCCCTTGTAAGACGTGTGTAGTTGTTCTATTTATAGATTGGAGTGTGAAACAAAGTTTCACTCTTGGTTAGCAACATGTCTTTGTTTGAACAAAATCGGACGATATAATTAACCTATTTAGATACAAAACCGAACTCCTTTGTTTATGTCCTATGTGGAATAGACTCGGATAGAATAGTCCTTATGGTATTTGGATATAAAGGTGTGATTCTGTTTTATAGCATATCAAATATTTTTTGTCAAATAAAGTTATTATTTAGATTACATACTACAAAATATGTAATATAAATGTTCTGTATGAAATCGGTCTATAAAATGAAATGAGTTTCTGTTGTATAATATATAATAGGTTTGGATTTAGGCTTTTAATTGATATTTAGATTATAAATATAATTAGGTATATATAAAAAGAAGTCTTGACTCACTCACAGTCTGACTCATCAATATTTATCCAAAATCCTTTTCCCTATAAAGTTGAAATTTTGCACATATTCCGTTTAAAATGTTTCGAAGGAATATGGCCTGACTTTTTGTAAGTCCCATAGGATAGGGAATAAATAGGATTTGATTTTAAAGTTGCCTTTTAAACTTTAAGTGTTGTATAAGTTATGTATTATTAATGTAAACTTCAAATTTGGTATTGAAGTAGGTAGGTATAAAGTCACTAATAACATAAATGATCAGGATTTTGTGACATCCCCTCGGATAAGATAAAAAAGGGAAAAGTAACTAACAATATGTCTATGCAGACAGAGTTGCAGGCAAAAGCTGGTATCAGATGTATTTAAATAAAATAATAGATACAATTATGTATATTTTCTTGTACTATTTACTCATTTTCCTGCCTAACTATATTTTCTCCTAGCATGATTTGTATGTTGCCTGCAGTTGTTCATAGGTTTTCATCAGTTTGCAAACAGTATTTTTTAACATTTAGTTTATGTACTTGCTGATCACAGAATTGTACAATATGCAATATATGATGCATAACATTGCCTACGTTGGAAAATTGGGAAATTTCAATCCCCAATGTAGGACAATGAGTAGCTTATCTGGCAAAATGATGACATGGTTTGTCATGGTGGCAGGTTTTAAGTCCTTATTTGTGAATTTTCACCATCACATTTTTCCTCGTTTATAATTTATATTCAACTTAGCTTGGGCACAAATATAATAGATGGATTAATTTCTACTATAATATGTAATTATCCAGATTAGTAAAGGTTGTCTTTTTTTAATCTTTATCAATTTGGGTAACAAATGACTAGTATACTACTATGCTAAAATGTTTGTGTTAGGAGTGTTCTCATATTAGTAGTGGAAAGTGATGGATTTGGAATTTACCCAGGCACTGCTCTAAATAAAAAAATCTGGTGGCCATTAACGGGATGAATAAATCTTTTCAGCAATACATTGCATCGAAGAACAATTTTATTTATATCAAATTAAATAAGCTTATAAATATTTTTTATGCTTTTTAAGGTTATGCAGCTTAGATAGGATCCAAAAATCAGAAAAGATTATATCTATACTACCGCAGACTCATCAACGTCGGTTAGAAAAATACAAGATGTACCTTGCAAAATTCAAGAAATGTCTTGATGTGAACAATAGTGTGGTGCACCTAATCATTAAAGATGTGGACACTATGTTTGAGAATGTTGATCATTCTGCCACAGATATTTCTGGGACGAATGGGACTGAAAGTTTTGGATGTAATTATAATAACTGTGAAATAGCATCGCAGAAGCAGCATAAAATGCAGCATGATGTTGAAAAGGTATGTATTTGATTAAAATAAATATATATTGTTTATATTCTAAACTATATGAACCGCGTATCTTCGTCTGCTTCACATAAGAGAATTTTCTCTGGTTTTGCAACATTTTTCATTGATGCTTCGCTCCTAGTGGTCGTAGCGTGATGTTATATAGCCTTTAGCCTTCCTCGATAAACGGGCAATCCAACACTAAAAGAATTTTCAATTCGAACCAGTAGTGCTTGAGATTAGCGCATTCAACCAAACAAACAAACAAACTCTTTAGCTTTATAATTATAAGGTATGCAAATAGGTATCTTGACTTGATCTTGGTCAGTAGCTCATAGAGGTTAACTCGACTGGTGTACATGAGGTTTCTTGTTTGAATTGGGGGTTTGTGCTAAGAAAATGTTGTTTTGTTTTACTGCCAAGATATTCTCAAAAGAAGTCGAGAGTTCGGAAGTTGCCTGTGTTGCACAACTCTGTGGCAACACAAGCCAATGGTTCTGTCTCCGGTCGTGTCGGATTCCATCAGACAATGAGAGTTGAGGAATAGTGCATTTGTGTTTGCGCACATACTTGGGCACTATAATATCTCCTGTGCAGATGGCAAGTCTCTTAAGATTGGCCGCTGTGACTGAAATTGTTACAGCAAGCGAAAATTAACTTATTAATATGCACGATAACTGTGAAAAGTCATAGGTGCGTGCCTTGGAATTGAACTCAAGATTTCTGCGTGGCAGTCTGACAGTCTACCATTAGGCTAACGCTGATCTTTTGATTGTGTAAGATTGAGTTATAATTTTTTTATTCAACTTCCCCACTAGTTGGTAAAAACTATTTGTGTATCACAATTTTTTAGTCCCGTATGGGAATCTAACCCACAACACTCGGCGCGGCGACGGAGGCGGGGCGACCATTTAAACCACTATGCCATCGGTGCACTCTCCTATCCTTTAACATACTACTAATATTAATTAATTAAAAATAAACGAAATACTAATAATTAATGTAAATTTTTTAGAAGATGTTTGGAGGTTCTCATAGGACAATCCATACACAGAAACTAGTGTATAATCATAGTAAGATTGCTGGCATAGGTGTAAGTTATTGTATTATTTTGCAGGTGCAATCAGTTCTAAAGAACATAGTACGAGACTGGAGTCACCTGGGTGCGAAAGAGAGGGAACAATGCTACAAGCCCGTGTTAGACGAAATGGAAGAGAGATTCCCACTAGAAGAGTATAGGTAGATACATACTACATGTCTTACTTATAGTTTAAGATTCCATCTAAGATGGATCTTCACCCATTTAATGATTATACATACATACATAGATTCACGCCTGTTTCCCAGAGGGGTAGGCAGAGACTACGGATTTCCATTTGCTACGATCCTGACACACTTCTCTGGCTTCATTCACTTTCATCACATTCCTCATACACGCCCGTCGGTTCAAGGTGCTCTTAACCTGGCCTTTGTCCAGAACGCCTCCGATCTGATCAAGAAACGTTCGCCTAGGTCTTCCTCTTGCGACTGTTCCATTCACACTAGCCTTATAAACTTTCTAGTAATGATTATATATTTCTTAATAACTATTTTACAAACATTATAGTGTATGGGTTGTCTGACTCCATCTAGTTTAGAATGCCATTAGGAACAAAACTTATTTTTCAATTATCAATAATAACTGGTGCTCGCCTGTGTTCGAAATTTAACAATAAATTAAAAGGGTAATGCACTGGCTTGTATGGATTCCAGTATCGGTTTATATTGTTATAAATATTTTTTGAGTCATGATGTAAGTTACTTTATTATATAGGGTATAACAAATACTTTAATTAAAGAAAAATGAATATGATTTACGAAAAGCGCCCGAGATTTCGAGTATATGCTCTTTTAAAAACAGTTGCCCTCACTGTTAAGCTTAGCTTAGATGTTAAAAGACATCAGTTATGTGTAACAAAAGTCATATTTTTAATACCACTATACATTTGAGAGCAAGGTATTTCAAAACTAAATTATATTTCACAACATTATAAGTTAAAACTACTAAAACTATTGCCAACTTTAAAGTAAATATGAAAAGACATCTTTTAAATTCACAAAAATCATCTTAAATAGCCTGCCTTTAAAATAATAATTAATTAATATACCTACCTAAATAATTATGATATTGAAGTATTTTTTATTTTAAGTTTTTTATTTTATTTGTTTTAAGCACACATATAATTTTTACTTGATAATCAATAATTATAATTATATTATGCAATATTATGTTTCAATAAGATTTCTTGAATTCTTATAAAAAACGACGTACAAAAATTGCTTATTTGCTCCACACTAAAACGCACTACATATACATCGGTCACCAAGGTGTTGCTGAAAATCAGCGCTGTTTCACTTATGCGGATACAGCTTCGGGCTGAGCAACATCTTTTTATGACAGACACTGCGACGCACACTGCATACGTTAGGTTATATACTTACTAAATGGATCGAGCCAAGGGTTTAATATTATTATTTTTTATTTATTTATTTGCATATTTGTTTTTACTTTTATTTTTTATTATAATATTATTGTATTTTAAATTGTCATTTACTTTTGTTCTACTGTCCCATTGTCTTTTTTATTCCTGTCTAACTGTATACTACGTTTATGCTGTCTGCAGTATGTGTTGTGTGTTTTCCTGTCAAAATAAATGTATTTTCTTTCTTTCTTTCTTTCTAAATCAAGTTTTCACCCGCAGTGTTGCTTATGTGCAATGTCATAATTTAGGGATTGATATGGCCTCCATTTCGTATTACTTTTTAATATCTTCAAGTACATTTACTCCCAATTGTATTAAATGTCCTCTAGACCGAATTTAGTATAGTGATAATACAGTGCACAAGTATGTGTGCAAACACAAGTGCACTCTCTGTTCACTAACCCTCATGGTCCGTTGGGACGCATAATCCGACACGACCGGAGAGAGATCAGGCGCAGGACTAACGGCTTAACGTGCTTTCGAAGGCACGAGGGTGTCTCACACCGCCAACTTCCTAACTCTGGGCTCGTATTGATAATATTCCATCACAATAATATTCTGTCACATACACACAACACCATCTAGCCCAAATTAAGCAGAGCTTGTACTGTGGGCACTAGACAATGGATAAACATACATATATTCTTTTTTTTTTTAGTAAATACATACATGTTATACATAGAAACACCCAGACCAAGACAAACATCCATGTTCATGCACACAAATGTTTGACTTGTGCGGGAATCGAACCCGCGACCTCAGGCGTGGCAGTCAGTTACACTAACCACTACGCCATCGAGGCGTTTTCGTAGAATCGTGTAACACAAAAAAAAACCCAATAACTTTTTGTCGAACAGATCCGCGATTCGAACCCGAGACCTCATGCACATCAGTCACTTTTACTACCGCTGCTCATCTACAACAATTACATTATAACCAGTTCATGTTTTTGCCTGTGATTCTCAAATTATCATACTGAAGTAGTCTTATTCATTAGAATATTGTAATTGTAATTGTAATTGGACTCCCTTTTCCGCATTTGAACTCTAAGTTGGTCCATTATGCGTGAGAGTCGGCCGGTTACGGAGATAGCCAGCCCAACTCCGCCCAGAAGCACAGAAGTTTCCTGGGGTCTTCGCAGGCTTCGCGGAGTGACTTCGGGTTGTTGAGGATTTCCTTACGTTGTGCTGTTACTCCCACACATTCCAGGACTACATGGGCAGCAGATTCTTCTTCGGTCAGACATCCCCTACAGAGTGGGCTGTCTGTTGCTCCGATGTTGTAAAGATGTTTGTTCAGGGGACAGTGTCCTGTTAGGATCCCCACGGTGGTCCGAAGGTCCAATCTTTGTAGGTTGAGCAGGCGGTGTGTCAGACGTGGTGAGATGGCCGGTAGGGCTGCTCTCGACTGTCTACAGTCCGTTATCCGTGCCCAGCGTTTATTATGTTGGCTCTGAGTGCGAAGCCGCATCCAATATTCATTAGAATATATTTCTATATCAAAATCTAACTGCTACACTCGGAAATATTTAATGAATATATAAGTGACCACTTAGTAATCATTACTAAGGTGTCCCTTAAATGCTTTTTAAATAGCTCTGCATGTGGCAATATGTTATGTTTCTTTTGTGCAGGCCTGATTTTTGATATTTATTATATTATATTATTAAAAATGAAACAAGGTATAATTTTAATATTTATTTAAGTAAATTTCTCCGAAAGTAGCAGCGATAGCTCAGTGGGGAGACCAACAGACTGCAATGTAGATGGTCTCGGGTTCGAACCCACGTCGCGCACCTCTGACTTTCGGAAGTTATATGACTTTTCGAAATTATGTGCGTATTCATTCACAATTATCACCTGCTCCGTGCCTCGGAGAGCACGTTGGTCCCGGCTGCCATGAACATCTATGGCAGTCGTTATTGGGAAAGTCAGTACCCTCTAATATTCTGACACTGGTGTAGCCTTAGGGTATTGTTAGCCTTCGGGTTGCGGCGGTCAGTTGGCAGCCGCTCCGTGTAAAAACTGATATCCAGTCAAATCCGGTTAGACCAGAAAAGCCGATCCCAAGTGCCTTGGGAATAATAAAGGCTAAGAGAGAAGAAGATTTAAGGAAATTACTCCCTAACCATTAAAGAATAAGTAAATTATATTAATTTATTAACTAGATAAAAATACATTATTTTAATTAAAGAAGGCTTATATTTTATTCACTTAGATCTAATAACAGTCATAAAAAATGTTGGTGGAACTGTCATTGCATGATAGGTGTACCTATGTATGTCATAGTATCAGCTTGCTATCGACAACCATTACATAAATATACTCAGCATCATTATCATTACATAAATATATTAGATTACATTTATATGGTAGCCAAAAAATAATTGACCTGTAGTACAGTTGTTGTCTGTGAATATTTCTAGTAGCAGTCTTCCAACATGCACTGCATAGTTCTGTTGTACCGTACCAGTTTCTTCAAATATGATATTATATATTATTAGACACCAATTATCTAGAACAAAGAAAGAATACTGATTTATTTTACTTCAAGCACAAAAAGAACACATTACCAGGAAAACTAGAACAAGATAATTATTAAAACTAAACAAAATAATAAATAAATGAATCAGAAAAGTACATACATCACTCTTTTTGAATATAAAAAGATGAAATCAAAAATCCTTATGCAACTACATATACACATCTTGTGCATTAATTCTTTCCCTATCCCGTTATAGGTACAATAGAAAATCAGCAAGATACAGCAGAAGGGACTAACAAATCTGTTATATGCTAATCTGTCAATTGATAATATTTAGTTAAGTTCTGCTCCTAATGAAGTCATATTTGACAAAAGTAAGACATTATAATATGTATATAGAGAGATAATGAAGAGTAAAGCTAAGATAAGAAAGGGATAAGTATGTAGATACATACTGGATGAGGTAAAGACCAACCAATTAGAACACTCATTTGCATTACTGAATAGCAGTAACTTTTGAGAATTATTACACCAAGAGCAAAGCATTGATTTTGGTGTTCCAATGTTGCTAGATCAGCTTCAGATGTATTTAATATAAATTGAATGCAATCAACCCAAAGTGTACACCAAATGATATCTGCAATATTAAAGATACAAATATTGTACTTGTTAACAGTTATGACAGTTATTCCAATAGCTGATAATAATTAACCGTTAGTTATTAAAGATGATTGCAGGAGATCTATTTATGTTATTATAAAATATCATTGTGTATAAGACAGGTTGTTTATTATTGTTGCACATACAAATCGTCAACGTCTATAGCTAAATAAGTTTTTTTTATTGGATTTATACCAAATAACTATAAGGATTGTGTATAGTGTTTAATACGTACCGTGTTTTTCACGGCACTACGTATTGCCGATGATCCGATATCGTTACCCCCACACTCACCGGCAAGGTTCTTACTCTTCCACTTATGCCCAGAAATTCTAGTTTCTGCAGAAATCTTCTTGTAGGGACTTTATAGGGCTTTTTCGTAGTCAAGATAAATTACGTCGATTGGTTCTTTCTCATTGAAGTATTTTGTCCATGATGACAGGCAAGTCAAGCAAGGCAAGGCAAGTGAAGCAGCGATAGCTCAGTGGGGAGACCAACAGACTGCAATGCTGAGGGTCTCGGGTTCGAACCCACGTCGCGCACCTCTGACTTTCGAAAGTTATATGACTTTTCGAAATTATGTGCGTATTGTTTGACAATTATCGCCTGCTCCGTGCCTCGGAGAGCACGTTAAGCCGTCGGTACCGGCTGCCATGAACATCTATGGCAGTCGTTATTGGGAAAGTCAGTTCCCTCTAATATCCTGACACTGGTCTAGCTTTAGGGTATCGTTAGCCTTCGGGTTGCGGAGGTCAGGTGGCAGCCGCTCCGTGTAAAAACTGATATTCAGTCAAATCCGGTTAGACTAGAAAAGCCGACCCCAAGTGACTTGGGAATAATAAAGGCTAAGAGAGAAGAAGAAATGACAGGCAAGTCAAGGTTTGATACTGTGGAGCTAAGAGGCAAAAACCATGCTGTTGTTCGGAAATAACTTGGTGACTTTTGAAGAAATGTCTTATTTGTTGAACTATAATTTTCTCCATGATTTTGCACATTACACTAGTTAAACTAATGGGTCTATAATTTGCAGAATCGAGTTTACTTCCATTTTTGAATATAGGTGTCACTATAGCTGTCTTCCACAAATCTCGTAAGATGCCAGTATCATATGAAGTCTGCATTACTATCGATGGATATTCGGCGATGTCGCATTTTTTAAATATTTCTGCAGGAATGTAGTCTGGTCCTGGTGACGAATTGTTTTTCAGTTCCTTTATTGGTTGTTGAATTTTGTCTTGAGAAAACACTGTCTTCAATGGCGTCTTCGACACGGGAGTTTCGTATTAAAGAGAGGCAACAAAAAAAAGTTTAAGTCTAGTAGTAGTGTAACAGTTTCAAAATTTTGTAACAAAGTGTAAAATAAATAACGCGATAAAATCCGTATATAGTAGTTTAATTTCAATAGGCAATGCTGTTTGGGGTTTTTTTGGGAGACTCTGGCGAATTGGTCTGCAAACGCTTCGGCTATATCACTAGGTTCGATTATGGCTTCGCCTTGTTTATTATGTAGAATAGATGGAATGCTGATTTTGGATATTACTTGTTGCTTTAAGTAGGAATAAAACTTTTTAGGCTCTGATTGCAGTATATCCTTTTTTTAAGTTATCTTCATCTTTTCTTTTCTTCTTTTCGTGTGGTTAGTGGCCAACCTGTTGTGAAGAGTTGTTCAAGCAGCCTGTAGGCCTCTGACAAGGCTTAACGACTGCTGTCAATTTGACAGCAACCGGGACCGACTTTTTACGTGCCCTCCGATGTACGGAGTCGCTCAGATAAAATACCACTAAACGGTCACCCATCTATAGACTGACCGCACCCAACGTTGCATAACCTCGCTAATCGTTTACCGATCAGTGAGTGCAACTGGCTATGAGCGCCTCAATTCAAGTTATGCGAGCTGCTCTAGTTATGTTTATTTATTTATTTTAAAACTTTTTGCACAAAATAGTACAATGGCGGACTTAATGTCAAGGGCATTATCTACCAGTCGACCTTAGGGTGATGCAGAGATAAAAATAAGTAGGTGCATACAGTAACGCAAAACATACATGAAAATATACTATAGAATATCACTATATGAATTATATATTACATAATATATACATACCAATAAACATATTATATAATCTAAACAAAATGTATACAAATATATTTGTATCTATATATACAAGATTGATAAAACAGTGAGGCTTTATTTATAACTACATATAGTATGTACCACATACAAGCTCTACACCAAATTTTAGTTCAATAGGAGCAGCAGTTTAGCCACTGGATAGATTTTTAGTTTTTGCTAAACTGCACCGGGTTGTATCTGCCCTAACAGCTGACCGAGAGTCTAAGCATAGGTATCTAAGGTCATGCACCTTAAAGCGATAAAAATGTAGGAGATGTTGCCGCTCTGATACTTAGTATACATTATTACAGTAGCCAACAATCAAACCAAAGTGAGTCTTAATCTTAGCGCAATAAGAACGAAAACAAAAGCATGTTATGCGTGTGTTTTTGTTCTGATTGCTGACACCTTTACTTTGTAACACAAACAAGGAAGCAATAAATAATTATCGAGTTTTAACCGTTTCGAATTAACATTGAGCCCATATGGAATACTCTGTCCATTTTAATGTCCATGGATCATAGCAACCTTGTATAAAGATACATACATACATACATACATACCTATATGCATACGTATCATATTACTGATGAGATGAATCCGATAAACTGTCGAGGAGGAGAGCACATATATACTTTTCTTTTTGTAAATACATACATATTACACATAGAAACACCCAGACCAAGACAAACATCCATGTTCATGCACACAAATGTTTGACTTGTGTGGGAATCGAACCCGCGACCTTAGGCGTGGCAGTCGGTTACACTAACCACTACTCCATCGAGGCCGACAAATATTATAATAATTATATGTTGTGTATATTATGTGTTGTTATATTTATTATGTGTTGTGTTAATATACCTCGGTCTCTCGCCACACTCAACACTCTCTTTGTAGACAACACTCAGTGTGATATATTTGCGGATGACTGGTAGAAGATATTGTTGGTGTGTAAGGAATATTGTGAAAAGTTTATATGATATTCGCGTCCTTAATTAATTTAAATGACCTGCGGCCGTTCTAATTAAGTAATTAAGTAAATAAATAATGTGTTGTGTTTATATATTACTTTATGTAATTTATTTATATATTAGATTGTGTTGTGTGTCAGTGACCGCACCCAGGTCCGAGTGTTGGTCCCGGGCGCAGGGCTGGGCCGGTTGGCGTGGGAGGTGGCGGCGCGCGGCTACACGTGCCAGGGGAACGAGTTCTCACTCTTCATGCTCTTCGCCAGTAACTTTATACTCAACAGATGTAATGAGGTACATATCAATCTATACATCTATTCAAATATATAAAATTAATGTGTCTGTTTGTAATGTCAAAATAACAGCTTTTTACTAAATGCATAATATGAAAGTAAATAAAGTACTTAGATCTTTTTTTTTCCTCTCTCTATCTATTTGTTCTGGCTAATCTCTGAAAAGGCTGGACCGATTTTGTAAGGACTTTCATTGGCTAATAGCTGATGTTATAAGGAGTAACTAAGATTACTTTTATTCTAGATTTTGTTTAGTTAAATTCCACGCGGCATATATCCTATCGCTAGCATAGCTATACAGCATAGCTAGTCAATGCGACTGCTGTGCATAATGTTCCAGGATCGGTCCTCGGATCAAACAATGTTTTGTTAGATTTTGCTACCATACCTCGTGACGCCCGATAGACTGGTTAGGTTTGTTCTATGTGTGATTAAAACTTTAACTGATGTAACACATTTCTGCCTGTTGGACTGCCATCCAAAGTTCTGAAGTTCAATCCTTGTGACTTTTGTAAGCTATTTGCGATTAATAACTTCATTAATACTCGCTTTAATGATAAAGAAAGACATATTGAGGAAACTAGCATATTTGAGTGTTCTACATAAAGTTCTTAAAGATATGAGATATCTGCCAACCCGCATTGAGCCAGCGTGGTGGACTATGACTTACTCTTCTCACACTGAGAAGAGACCCTTGCCCAGCAATAGGATAGTTTATATACAGGTGTGGCGTAAATAATGGATAACCTTGAAACTGTCGACTGGCCCGATTATCATCTATTATTTACCCCATATCACCATATGCCCATGGAATTTTTTTTTCGATACATGAGCCCAGATGTGCATAATTCCTTGGAAAACATGTTAAAATTTGAGAATAAGTATTTTTGCGAAGTTGTCTTAGATTGTAACAAAAATACTTGATACTGGTCTGATGATACAAGTTTTTAGGAATGACATAAAAACAGAACAGAACGAGAAAATGTCGCCAATTGTAGAAATGGCAGCTAATTTTGTATGAGTAAATACGACTTTTATTTAAAATATCAAAAATATTAATAATTTGGTCATCCATGGGCATATGGTGATATAAGTGGGGTAAATGATAGATGCTAATCTGGCCAGTCGACAGTTTCAGGGTTATCTATTATTTACGCCACACCCTGTATATACCTGTTATCTTTATATATAGATCAACAAGTACACAGTGCATCCTTGGGTCCATCAGTACGTGAACAACGTGACGTGTGAACATCAGCTGTTGGCAGCGACCTTCCCAGACGTGTGTCCCGCTGGGAACAGACCCAACCCTAACTTCTCTATGACAGCTGGAGACTTTCTAAAGGTATGATAGTTTACATGTCTACTAGTTTACTAAGCTGCTAGTGTGTTTACTAATATACTACAGTCAAAACCGGATATAACGACATTGAAGGGACCATGTAACTTCGGACGTTATGTCCGATAGTTGTTATATGCAATATACACAAGTACGTAGTCATTAATTGTCATATGTATGTTTTGAATTTTTTAACAATTATGTACAATTATGTAGTATGTGTATGGGTAGGTTATGCTTAAGAACTTGTTTTCAAATAAAAGCCAACATTTTATTTGAAAACAAGTTAAGATAGAATTAAAAATGTTTATTCTGAAAAATATTGTTCCGCCCAGTGCCATCTCACGGCATTATGGGGAAGACTCGGCAGTTCCGTCTAATGATTTATTACACCGACATCTATTGACACCTTACGGAACTACGTAATATGGGTACACAAAGCGTAGAGAGAACGCTGGCACATTCTCGAATCTTCTTACTGTTTTCGTACAGGGTATGGCGTTACTAGAAAACTAGAAACGCTTTACCTGCGTATAAATAGAGCGCACGCGCACCGCTAAGTTAGTTTACAATCGTAAGCGGTCAAGTGTTCATCGAAGCGAACGGAAGCGGCAATACTACGGAGTTTGAAGCAGTTACAGTGGAAAAGTGCAGTTTAGTGTTTGTTGTGTTTTAAATTTAATTGTGTTTGTATAAAACGTGTTTTAGTCGGTAATATTGTTTACATTCCTATCCGTCGAATCCAGCACGTAACAATATTACTAAGTGTAGTTTTGTATATATTATCAAAATCAAAATCAAAATCATATTTATTTGCCGAAATACTGTGACAAATGGTGTTACAAATAATGGTATTGAAGGTGCAAGTATTTGGACCAGAGTAGTGGCATGCAAACATTGATAAAAGTATATAGATTAATTATGTCAAATCGAAAAATAAGTCATTTGTTATCAACATTCAGAAAAATTAAATAAAATGTTATACAGTTAAAATATAGTCAATTGTAGAATAAAAATAGTATAGTCATGGTTATTTTTATTACGCACTTATGGTTATTTTTGCAGCGATAGCTCAGTGGGGAGACCAACAGACTGCAATGCAGAGGGTCTCGGGTTCGAACCCACGTCGCGCACCTCTGACTTTCGGAAGTTATATGACTTTTCGAAATTATGTGCGTATTGATTGACAATTATCGCCTGCTCCGTGCCTCGGAGAGCACGTTAAGCCGTCGGTCCCGGCTGCCATGAACATCTATGGCAGTCGTTATTGGGAAAGTCAGTATCCTCTAATATCCTGACACTGGTCTAGCCTTAGGGTATCGTTAGCCTTCGGGTTGCGGAGGTCAGGTGGTAGCCGCTCCGTGTAAAAACTGATATCCAGTCAAATCCGGTTAGACCAGAAAAGCCGACCCTAAGTGACTTGGGAATAATAAAGGCTAAGAGAGAAGACTTATGGTTATTTTTTAACTTATTAAGCTTTATTACTAGGTTCTTTATAAATTATAATAATGTAAAAATATATCCAATGAGCCAATTTTTTTCAGGCTTACCCAGGATAACATTGCTTTGTGTTCATAATATTCTATCACATACACACAACTTCATCTAGCCCAAACTAAGCAGAGCTTGTACTATGGGTACTAGACAATGGATAAACATACATATATCCGTTTTTTTTGTAAATACACACATATTATACATAGAAACACCCAGACCAAGACAAACATCCATGTTCATGCACACAAATGTTTGACTTGTGAGGGAATCGAACCTGCGACCTCAGGCGTTGCAGTCGGTTACACTAACCACTACGCCATCGAGGCCGCCATGCCTGAGAGTTTTGAAGCTCCAAAGAGCTAATGCCTAGTCAGGCTTTCGGAGCTTAACCTTGTGTTGTGTCTTGAAACCCTAATCAGGCTTAACCAGGTCTAAAAAACCTCGTAATACGTTTCCAGGTATACACGGAGGCGGACGAGTGGTCCTGCGTAGCGACATGTTTCTTCATAGACTGCGCGCCCAATGTTATAGAGTTCATCGAGAGGATATACACCATACTGCAGCCGGGAGGGTACTGGATCAACCTTGGACCCCTGCTGTATCACTATAGGTATGTTCATCAAACTTATTAGACTTTATTTAGGGCCCTATTGCTATATCAAGAAAGTAATTTTACCTACGGACAGTTAATTTTTGATTTATTTCAAATGCGCAGCGCTATCTAGTAGATTAGTTTGCAGTTACTGTATTTCGTGGACCAACAGATGGCGTTATTTCAAAAAATAACGTAGACGTTTTTACTTTCTTATTGGTAATATATTTATATTTCTACTAAATAACACATTATTGTATGTCCACCGCATCATTATCATGTTTTATCATCTCAAACGTGTGGTTACAGTAAGCCCATGTCTAAGACTATGTGAGCTGGAGAGCGTGCGTGGTCGAGCTTAGACGTGAAAACGTAATGAACGAACGAACTCACATTCGCATTTATAATATTAGCTAGGATTAATTAAATGCAGAAACAACAACGCCTTATAATATAAATTATATATTATTTTCTAATGATTATAATGTTTTTTTTTTCAGTGACATGCCAACGGAGAACAGTATTGAGCCGCCGTACGATATACTACTAGAGATTATTAGAGATGTAGGATTTGATATATTAGTGAGTATATTTTATTTATTTCTACACCACCCTCTATCAGAAAGTCGACTACTAGGATGGCGGTTTAAATAGTGGTTTAAATGGCCGCCTCGCGACTGGCACGGCGCCGAGTGTTGTGGGTTCGATCCCCACACGGGACCAACATGTGTGATTCATAAATATTTGGTCCGAGTCTGTCCGTCGTTGGTTGAATAACACTATAGGTTTCCGCGTAATAATAATAAGTAAATATTTTGCAAATAGCTATCTAAACAATTTTTTTTATACATCTAACGTGGCAAACAAGCATACGGCCCACCTGATGGTAAGTTTTCACCGTAGCCTGCAACGCCATAGGCATCACTTGCGCATTGCCGACCCTTTAGGAACGGAAGAGGGAAGGAGAAGGAGCTGGAAGGAAGAAAGGGGGTGATTGGGCCTCTGGCTCTCTCACTCACCGAACGAAACACAACAGTAGGAATACTGCTATTTCACGTCGATATTCTGTGAGAGGGTAGTTCTTCCCTGGTCGAGCCGGCTCATTCATGCTGAAATCAGCGAGGCTCTACTACTCTATGTTATGTTTTTATAGCCAATGCATTTAATGTCTTTGATCTAGCCTGTAGTTGAAAACAATACAACTATAAATACTGCTCTTTCGAACCTTTTTAACCTTTTGACCGCCGCAGTCATGTACACATGACAAAAAAAGATGTGTCCAGCACGCCTCGGTCACGACACGACTACAAGACAGACTTTTAAACGCTAGCAAATCTTATAAAACGTGTGATTTACTTATTTGTGTTGTTAATTATGTAGTAGACTCATTTAAATTTATATGATGTGAACTGCTTACTATTTATTTTATTCATATTAGCATAAGATCATAAAAACGATGTACTTAGGTATTAACGGATGAATCGTAGCATAGCGCCGACAGCACGCATTTGCTTTTTTGATGTAGCGGTCTAAGTAAATACTATATAACCGAGATTGTACTTTGAACATTTCTAATATAAGTTTTTGTGTTTATTTACAGAAAGAACAGACTGGCGTCAAGACGAAATACGCGCAGAATCCGAACTCTATGATGCAGCACGAATACGATTCTGTATTCTTCGTGTGTCGGAAGCCATACTGCACGTAACTGCACTCAGTCAGCCTGCACATTGGAACCTTTCTTTGAAGCTACTGTAAAATGTAAATACTGAAATTTCGGGCCGACTGTTCGTACCACTATTTATTCCATAACTAGATGTTCCCGCGGTTTCACCCGCGTTTATCGTGTCTGCGCCGCCCGCGTGGGTCGTAGCGTAATGTTATATAGCTTATAGCCTTCCTCGATAAATAGGCTATCCAACACTAAGAGAATTTTTCAAATCGAACCAGTAGTTCCTGAGATTAGCGCGTTCAAACAAACAAACTCTTCAGCTTTATAATATTAGTATAGATACGATATTTAAATCTATATTTTTATTATTTAATTTAAATAGTTACATTACCCAAACTCTGAAACACAAAGAAATTTTGAAATCTACTCAATAATAAATGAGTTTCAAGCGGTTCGAACCAACTACTTGTACCACTGTTTAATTCAGAATATGGTTTCAATCACAATTTTTTTAAATCTAGCTGTCTATTATTTATGTGATCCAAACTCTAAAACAAAGAGAATTTTTGAAGTCAACTCAATAATAAATAAGATGTAAGCTTTGCAAATCTGGTAGTAGGTGTAATAGTCAAATAAAAGAAAAAGATGCACCATACAAATTGTGACGTAACCGCTATTTAAACGCAAGTGTCTGAGAGAGATAGCGAGTTATCCCCACTACTAATTCCCAAATTCGAACTAAAAATATGAATTACTCCCTTATTTTCCAACCAATTATGATACTGTTTACACAAAAACATTTCTTTGATTACTATTTGCATTTGTATGTACTATTTGTGTTTAATATCAAACATCGGCATACTCTATTCGTCCTGAATGCATGAAAAACCTTGATAGGCCGTCAAAGTAGAGACTTCGGCACCACTTCAGAAGATAATACATGACTGCTTACCATCAGGCGAAGTGTAGGCATTACGACAGGTAATAACAATAATTAAAAAAAAATCCTTTCATGAAGTAGTTCGAACAACGGAGTAATGATACAGTAATGATTTCAGAGAAACCGACTGCACCGATAGTGTAGCGTTTTATGTGGTCGCCTCGCCTCTGCCCCACGCCGAGTGTTGTGGGTTTGATCCCCACACGGGACAAAACTTTGTGTGATCCACAAATGGTTGTTCCGAGTCTGGGTGTTCTTTGTGTCTGTTATTTTAATGTTTGTAAAGTCCTCTGCGATACCGGAATAATTCATAACGCGGGAGATGTCATTTAAAAATTAATACATACATATATTCACGCCTGTTTCCCAGAGGGGTAGGCAGGCAGACTACGGATTTCCATTTGATACGATCTTGATACACTTCTCTGGCTTTATTCACTTTCATCACATTCCTCATACACGCCCGTCGGTTCAAGGTGCTCTTAACCTGGCCTTTGTCCAGAACACCTCCGATCTGATCGAGAAACGTTCGCCTCTTCCTCTTGCGACTGTTCCATTCATATTATAAACTTTCTTAGTCAGTCTTTCCTCGTCCATTCTTTCTACATGCCCAAACCAGCTTAACATACCCTTTTCTATTCATTTTGAAAGAAAGAAATCTAAGGAAACTTAAATGTATTTTCTTTCGTTCGGCCCGAAATTTTGGTTAGACATTTTCATGGTAGACCTGTTATGCTACTAGCTTTATTCTCCTGTGGTTTGGAGTTGTGTTGAATACTCATTGAGGTCTTTAAGTATTAAACCCTATCGCATTTTAACTCACAGAGAACGGAATACGGTAGTTGATTACTAGAGACACTTGCGTGTCAGTCACAACTATAGTAAATTTTTAATACTTGTCTTCTAAACAAATATGGCCTACAGCGTCAGCTCTAGCGTAGCCAGAGACAATGCATAGATTCAATGGATTGTCTCTATGGCATAGACATACCTATTTATGTATTGTCTCTCTTTTTTAATATCTCTAGAGAAAGAATGGTCGTTTGTGCGGATGGCGTAGTGGTCTAAATGGTCGTAAAGTTTGTGCGATCTACAAATGGTTGTTTCGAGCTTGGATCTTATGTGTCCGTTATTTGAATGTTTGTAAAGCGCCCGTGATACAGGAATTATTTTTAGTGCGGGAGTGTCTTAAAAAAAAGATAAATATTCAGTTACAGCTTTCAGACATAGTTTTTTAGTTTTACATATTTGAAACATTCAAACAACGGACACAAAGAACGCACAGACTCGAAACAACTATTTTTGGAACACACAAATTTTTACCTCTGTGGAGATCGAACCCATAACACAGCGCGGCGGCAGTGGCGAGGCGACCACTTAAACCATTACGCCACCCGTGCAGCCATTTTTAAAAAGACTTGTTTATTTACCAAATAAGACAAGTGATATATGAATTCCAGCTCGTTGATCTGTGTATATAATATCTGTATACTAAACTGGCGAATTATGTGTGAAAAACACCTATGGCAACCCCTTAGGGTTTATATAGGCGAGATTCTATATACATTATGAGTACACACGGCTACACATCAAGTTAGACACCCTATATACGCATAACTACGCTACATACAAAATAGAGAATTGTCGGCAAGGGACAGTGCATAGTGGTGTCGATGTAATGGTAAGGATAGAGCGTCGCGTCCCGTTCAGTGTGAGTGAGACAAAATAATAAAAATAAAACGCGCTCTCTCGCTCGATTCGCAGCGTTCAACTTCTAATAGTTCAAAGTCCAAACAGTCTAGACTCCATTTGGTTAGGTACTTAACTAAAAGTAAACAATCTCGATGTCGCACTCTTAATAAAACAGCGACTTAACTCGAAATTTGAAAGTAAGGCAATTTGAACTGTAATTGTATATGTTAAATACTAATATTATATTTGTATTAAATATTTGCAATAGAGTTCAAATTTGTTTAATCCAAAATACTGAGATAAGTCTCTGTTTTATTAAGGGTGCGATGTGTCTTTTTATCTAAAACCTCAGTTTAAAAATAAATGCTGCTAAAGATCAATGTAAATACAACAATAACGATTACTAAATCAATTGAACCGTTAGTTTAAGCAGTAGTTTATTTGTTTAATACGTGTTTGTGTAAAAAGTCACGTCAAGATTGTTTACCTTTAGTTAAGTGCTTAACCAAATGGAGTATAGGCTGATGTGTCTCTGTGTACGAAACATATATGCTTAAGCTTTAAGATTCAAATGTGATCTTATATTATATAGAAGGTACATAATTGTCGTATGAAATCTTCAAACCACTATTTAAATATTATCGCACACTTAATAAAACGGCGACTGATCTCGAAATTTGTAAGTTAGACAATTTGAACTCTAACTTACACACTATTAGAGTTGAAATTGCCTTACTTCCAAATTTCAAGTTGATTGTTTTATTAAGAATGCGTTATGTATTTAACCGGCGTCAGACTAGCGTTTGCTGTGCGTTTTAATAACGTGTGATTAGCGTAGACGCTGCGGCCATGCAGCGTTCACGTCGTTGAGGCGTACAAGACTGTAACTATTAACAAAACTCAGATGCCACGTCATGAACACGTTGCGTAAACGCGTTAGTGAAACGCACATGTCCTGCAAACGCTGACCCCACCCAAAAGGCTTATTTACAATCAGTATGTTAAAGTAATTGTCATGCTATCTTTGTCTAACTTAGCGAATTAAAGAGGGATAGCATAATACTTGCTTTGTGTTGGGCGTAAATTGTTAGAAGAGCTCGATACTACTGGGTAGCTATGTACATATGGTCAGTAATATTGTATTAGTTATTGTAATATACTCTATTTAAGGGAAACGGATGGACAAATACGTAGGATTTATTTATATTGCTCTATTTTTGTCACATTTTCGACATGCCGAACACATGACATGTATTCATGTAACATGTCCGAAATGTCATATGTCCATCATGTCACATATTTGGCATATCACAGCGCTGTATGTCACTCATCTGCCATGTCACATGTTCAGCATGCTTGTATGCCATGTCTGCCATGTCACATGACATTTCACATTAGACAGACAGACGCATTTCACATGTCTGGTATGTCACGTATTCGATATGTCACTTCTGCTGTCATAAGTTTGGCATGTCACATGTCGGTCATGTCACAAGTTCGTCATGTCATATGTTCGGCATGTCACATGACCGGTATGTCACATATCCGATGTCACTCATCTGTCATGTCACGTGACCGGTATGTCACTAGTCTATCATGCACAGTGTTAGTTGTAACGATGTTCAACGTAATTGCCAGACTGCGAGTTATAAATCTATTTATTTTAGTTAGCTAATTATAAATCTGTTTATTTAAAATTAGATATTGTTTGTTTAATAAATTATATGTATATGTATTTTGAGCAGCGATAGCTCAGTGGGGACACCAACAAACTGCAATGCAGAGGGTCTCGGGTTCGAACCCACGTCGCGCACCTCTGACTTTCGGAAGTTATATGACTTTTCGAAATTATGTGCGTATTGATTGATAATTATCGCCTGCTCCGTGCCTCGGAGATCACGTTAAGCCGTCGGTCCCGGCTGCCATGAACATCTATGGCAGTCGTTATTGGGAAAGTCAGTACCCTCTAATATCCTGACACTGGTCTAGCCTTAGGGTATCGTTAGCCTTCGGGTTGCGGAGGTCAGGTGGCAGCCGCTCCGTGTAAAAACTGATATCCAGTCAAATCCGGTTAGACCAGAAAAGCCGACCCTAAGTGACTTGGTAATAATAAAGGCTAAGAGAGAAGATGTATATGTATTTTATAAAAGTTTGCCTTGTAATATTGTTTTCTAAAAATATGTTAAGACAACTTTAAATTTTAGAAACCTCTTTATCGGATTTAGAAGATAGCTGGCGAATCTATAATAGACTCTATTATTTGAGACCTAAAACAGCAGTTGAAATGTGGGTCTAATACGCCTCTGTCTGTATATATGATATGTATACGTACGCCTTGTTAAGACTTTTTGATATATAAGTCTGTATATTCCATTCATATCTGTCCGTCCGTATGACCAGAGACAATATAACTTTTTTATTTAAGTAGTTATTCGTCTACGAGTATCTGTAGTTAATAAGATGTTATCACAAAGTATTTTTGTTTTTGTAAATTGTTATGAGTCACTGAAGTACATGATAATTAAAAATATGTAATATTTATTTGTTTTTGATTTATTACCTATGTAAACCATTGATTACCGTCTTGGTGGCACAGCGATAGTGATCAATACGTGCAGGAGGACTTGGGTATTATTCCTGGGTTGGGCATTGTTATTGGTTTTTTTATTGGATAAGAAATTCTTAGGCGAAAATCTTTAGTCCAACGTATTGTGCAGGTAACAGTCGGTTACGCGCATGACGAACGCTTTAAGGTCACACATATCAACTCGGAAACGGATCGTCACCGTATCAACTCGAGCCGTGCAGTATTCTTTGTATGAAACTCCCTACTGCAAAGCACACTAATGGGAATCGTTATATAATCGCCTCGCCTCGGGACAAGCTCACAAACCGCAGTCCGGTACGCGGTTAACTTGCAGTCCCCGCGCTTACGGCTCGTCGTCCCCGCGCTTACGTCTCTCCGTGCACTAAACCCATTAAAGAAGTGAGAAAATATACATATCAATATGATTTTAGTAAGCGCGGCGTCACCTAGCCGTAGCGGAGTCGACGTACCGGAGCTGCTGATCCGCTTTGGTCACATTTGGTTGACGCCTGTTTGACGGCGAGGCGAAAGGCGATACGGTGGCGATCCCTTTCAGAGTTGATATGTGTGCTATGACCTTTAAAGTTGACATTGCGAACTCCAGCAGCTGATATTTTCCTGAGCGATAGACACTTATTGACATAATCTACATTAACAGCGAGCGAAGCCGCGGGCAGAATCTAGTGGAATGCCAGATATAATAAAATCCTATTGTGTCTGGTCGCTGGTGTACCACTGCAACTCAATAGGTTAAGGTACACACGGCTACACATCAAGTTAGTCACTATATACGCATAACTACGCTACATACAAAATAGAGAATTGTCGGCAAGGGACAGTGCATAGTGGTGTCGATGTAATGGTAAGGATAGAGCGTCGCGACCCGTTCAGTGTGAGTGAGACAAAATAACAAAAATAAAACGCTCTCTCGCACGATTTGCAGCGTTCATTCTAGGTTGATGTGTCGCTGTGTGTATAAAATTAAAGGAATTAAACACCAAAATCAATCTGTCAGAGTTTTATTTAAATACTGTATAAAGTATCTCCCAATTTTATTAGTGTCTGCATTAGAATGGTTCATCTTGGCGTACGTCAGGAATTGTCTCCTTAACCGCAGTAGTTTCTGTGGATTTACAAACTGTATGTATCCAGCCTCTAAGACACACCCTGGGTATTCAGGAAATTTGATTTCACCATCCATACTGAGTTGTTTCGCATCCAAAATCTGCTTCGATATGGATTGTGTAACTTTGTCGAGTTCGTATAGGAAGTTTGTTGATGTTAGAGGTGCCTGAAATGCAAAGAAATTGATGAAGTACAATGGTATTTATGGTAGGTATATATTTGTAATTATGATTATAAAATAAGTTACATATGATATGTATATTCCATATTATATTTGACCTACTGTTATATAAGTTTAATAAAAACATTGGATATTTAATACTAAAACAAAGAACTTTTTAATTGATTCAGAAATAAATGGTATACAAATCTATTGTATTTATGCTTTTACAGACAAATTATTGCCTTGTATGGGGGTGAACAGAATCAGTGAAGGGATTGGTGGATTTGAATAATAATTTGTGTATTAGAATTTGGATATAACTTAACTATTTGATAAAAATATGTGATCATGGGTCCAGGGATCGACTGCCAGGCCAGCCAATTATTATTAGGATCCTACTTAGGTAATTCTCAGCATGGAATTTGGTAATGTGCTTAGTAATTTGCAATAGGTTGCTCTCCTATCACAAAGCATATACAATAGCTGGCATTTGTGTGGTATACAGCTCAACTTGCCAGCATAAACAGACATAAGACTAAAAGGTATATTTTAATAACTTACATTCTGTGTACTCATATTAGGAGGCGGCGGTTTCTTTTCAAACAACACTTTGTATACATCATCTAAGTTGAGTGCATCTGTTGGCTGCACTGTGAACAGGGGACTGTCCCACCTGTTGTTAGAGTTGGGCTCTTCAAACCTGTAATAACACACATTGTTGTTATATAACATGATAGCTGTATAATATATAATAATATCTGCTATGTATATAAACTGTTCTACTGTTCCGCACAGTCCTTTTTTTAATGTGGGAAGGGTTCGGACTTAGTCTATCACATTGGTGAAGTGTGGCTTGTCAGAACTTCACATATCTTTGAGAACATTATAAAGAATTCTCAGACATGTAGGTTTCCTCATGATTATTTTCTTTATTGTAAAAGCAATGATAATTAACTATTTAATACACTAACTTGGAAAAGTCAGAGGTGCGTGACTTGGGTTCAAACTTGGGACCTGTGTGATTTTTAACTACAAGTACCAATTGAAATTAAACTGCTATATACGGATTTTATCGCGTTGTTTATTTGACACTTTATTACAAAATTTTGAAAATTGTTTCACTACTACTACTATTAAACTTTACTAATTTTTAAGCTAATTAAATTATTATTAAACTATTTAGATTTAATTTATTTTTATTTTTACACTTTCCCCGACGTTTCGGTTGCTTTTCAGCAGCCATGGTCACGGGGAGGCTGCTGAAAAGCACAAACAACAATTTTCAAAATTTTGTAATAAAGTGTCAAATAAACAACGCGATAAAATCCGTATATAGCAGTTTAATTTCAATGAATAATATTCGCGTAAATAGAAGACAATATTATACAAGTACCAATACTTTAGAGATTATCACTATACCCTATATAAAAATGTTTGGTCAGATTATTATTTTTGTTGATGCAGCCTTTATATAGTATTTCTTAGATTGATTAACAGAAGTCTGAACACTGCTTATGTGACAAATGTTATGTATTTGATTCGCATATAGTTGTTCTTATTCTGGATGTTCTTTGTCAATTGTAAAATTCCTTGCTACACCAAAATATCCCTAGTATACATATACCTATATGCTGTTTTGAAAATACATTACCTTAATCTTGTCAATGCATTAAAAACTTCTTCTGTGTATGGCATATTGTGTATATTTCTGTGGTGCTCTGTCTTTTGGTTAGTACTACTGGCATCATTTTCACTCTCTCTCAGAAGATTTGCCTCCCAAGCCTCATCGTGACTCCTGATTGTGTATACTGTGCACTGTGTTGATTTTGAAGCTTTTGAGGCACAGTATAGTTCATAGCGGTAGCCTGTAAAATAAAATGACTTATGTTTATGTTTCTCTATTTAAGTTTCTATGCAAGGTCTGAGTCTGGCAGTGTTATTGGAATTTTCAGTTATGTGATGAAAGTGAATGAAGCCAGAGAAGTGTGTCAGAATCGTGTCAAATGGAAATTCATAGTCTTTGCCTACCTCTCTGGGAAACAGGTGTGAATCGATGTATGTATGAATACTCAATAGTAACGTTGAGTCTATTAATGTGCCGCTTAGTCGTAGTTCACCTTCTATTACGAAGGTCCTAAAAACCTAGCTAGGTAAATGTAGCTTTAATACACCGCTAATATACAGACGCGCGTTTTTGTATACAGTTTTAATTAGAGTAATACTTTTTAGGGTAAAACTAGGTGTATTAAATATAGGAAGACATCTTAGATCTGGTTTGAGGTCTGAAAACTTAATTTACTACTGCTTATCATTAAATAAACATGAAATTTTCAGTTTCGATAGTGATGTTTTAGTGGAGTCGTACCTTTGATATAATTGCTTCCGTCTAATATAACGACATTCTCCTTTCCAATAAGCTTTAGAACTTCTGATTTCAGGTACCCTCTGACCCTCTTCTCCTTCTGAGAGTCTAAATATATTGAGTTCTTCTCATAACCTAGCTTTACAATGGCTTCATCTTCTGATACAATTTCAACCTTTTTACCGTGTTTAGTCACAAAGAAATCTTTTAACTCATTTGCTCTTGTCGTTTTACCACTTACTGGTGTACCACAAATTATTATTAGAGGCATTTTCACAATAATATATCCACAAATTGTAACAGATGTTATTGTCACTCTGTCAATGTATTTATGTCAATTGTCATTTGAGCTTATTCAAAAAGAGATAAAGATATGATTTTTTCATTAGTATGAACTTGTAAGAATATGTATGTATTATGCAAAATATATATATCAATAGACTATGGAACGCGCTCGTCTATGTCAATTGTCATTACGTTTTGTTATTGCGTACCATACCAATATTTGATTACACCTACAAATATTATATGCATGATCTCTAAAATATTAAAAGACATGATATATAATTACTGTAATTGTGAATGGAACAGTCGCAAGAGGAAGACCTAGGCGAACGTTTCTTGATCAGATCGGAGGCGTTCTGGATAGGGGCCGGGTTAAGAGCACCTTGAACCGACGGGCGTGTATGAGGAATGTGATGAAAGTGAATGAAGCCAGAGAAGTGTGTCAGGATCGTAGCAAGTGGAAATCCGTAGTCTCTGCCTATCCCTCTGGGAAACAGGCGTGAATCTATGTATGTATGTATGTATAATTACATACTTATTATTATTAGGGTTACGTGGAAATATAACACATTTAACAACCACACTATTGATTAAAACTTGTCTAGTTAGACGAAGAAGTTAGTACTACAGATAACAGATGGCGCTACAGCGGTGATTTTAAGCACCTCTTGCGTGTACACAATAAATCCTGAATCTCCGCTATACAATCCTAAATCGTACAAGTGAAGATTACATAGCGACAAGGTATATATACAAGATACCGACATTAATAGTCGATTGGCGACCAGCAAAAGACGATTACCCAACCTGGTCCGAGGATCTCCCCTTTGTGTTGGAGGGGTTTTTACCGTGGGAGAGTCACGCTTCGGCACGAATGGGCCGGCTCGACCGGAGTGATACCACGGCCTCACAGAAAACCGGTGTGAAATAGCACTTGCGTTGTTTTTCGTCGAGTGAGTGAGGGTACCGGAGCACCCCCCTCCCCTTCCAGGAGGGAAGAGGGGTGCAAATCGGCGGTGGTAATCGCTTACCATCAGCACGATCTGTCTGCTCGTTTGTATATAACATAAAAAAAGGGGACGTCGCAACCTGTTCCTCTACAAATAGGTAGGTTGGCTTCGGTTGTTTTTAAATTAAAAATAATTGATTCAGCACTTTTAAATTTTAATGAACAAAAAATTATTTTTGATTCTCACCTGAAAAACTTAAAACCTGATTTGAATGTGTTGCAGGTATAATAAAGTAATCTCTATAACTTTTTGCTACACCGACTCTGGATTCGAATCCGTGACCTCATACTTTACAGTCAGTCACTAGCCACTAGATTATGCAGAAATAATTAATGAAAAACATTATTTAATACTTTTGTATCTTTTTATTTTTAAAACGATTGCACAGTTACTTTTAATAAATAAATAAATAAAATATTATAAAAGAGATCAAATCAAGAGATTATGAATTTCATTTATACAAGAGCGCAAGGAAATGGCAAGTAAAACTATATTCACAACACAATATGCGGTTAGGTTTGATTATATCGAACCTAACCTCAAATAAAGACAAGACACTTTCCCACTTTCGTAACGATCTTAGACGAAGAACCTATAGACAGAACCATAGCATAGCCGCGCAGGAAACAGGAATAGATTTGTAGTTTACTGCAATTTGACATCGTGGAGTTATACAATGTACACTTAAGACTGCGCCGAGCGAAATGTGCCAAAACAGGCGGTCACAGTTAAGTGAATAAAATCAACACTTTTTGTTTAATGCAATAAAATATAAAATATACATTTACCATAACAGTGAATGTGTTTACAATAACTCCGAGTAAAAACTTGAAATAATTAATATTTTCGCCTACAAAATTACGTAAATTAGCACGAAAAATGCAAAAACATAAGCTCGTGTTACGTGATTTTTAGATTATAACAGTAGAAATTTATCCTATTTTACAGCTTAAACGAAACATAAATAGTTATATTACAATTTGTCCATCCCAAATATTTAGGTTATTGGTTGACAATAAAGATACATATTTATCAAAAAAGCACTTCAAACCCTCCATACAGTTTTACTATGGCGGCCGCGCGGCGATTTGAATATGCGTCGCTCGAGCTCTGTCATTATCTGTCTTACGCTCAGCGCAGTCTTAACACATAGCTAATGAATTCTTATTCATAAATAATATCACAATAATTGCCACAATCATTCCATAAATAGCAGCGATAGTCTAGTGGGACACCGTTGGTCTGCCACGCAGAGGTCTCAAGTTTGATTCCAAGGATCGCATCTCCAACCTTTTGAAGTTATGACTTTGAAAAGTTAGAGTAGTTGTTGCGTATGAAATAGTTAATTATCGCTCGCTTTAACGGTGAAGAAAAACATCGTGAGGAAACTTGCATGTCTGAGTTCTCCACAATGTTCTCGAAGATATGTGAAGTCTGGTAACCCCCACTGGACCAGCGTGGTGGACTATGGCCTAGCCCTTCTCATACTAAAAAGAGGCCCGTGCCCAGCAGTAGGACAGTTTAATATAGGGCTGATATTATTTTATTCCTTAAAGTAAAAACAATACGCTACGACCACCGCGTTTTTGGCAAACTTAAATAGCGCCATGCGAAAAATTGAGACGTCATTATGAGATTGAGGATGCGATGTTTTGGCTCAGATTTCTTACTAAGTTTGTATATCCTTCTCATGAACATTGTCTACAGGTACTTATTCTAAGAGAATGGATCATTTCATAAGACCGAGGACGAAAAATCTAAAGTTAATAACTAATTCGTTGCCTATTACTTTCTCTAGCAGGAACGTGTCTTTACAGTGCTAAGTTACAAAGGTTTGGCAACCTTTCATCTACAACTAACATGATTAACTGTGCCATTTTTCTCAGAAAATTTCGGCCACAATAATAAATTAATTTCTTTGTACATACTTTGTACAATTGTACAATATTTTTTAGTCTAGCAATATGATAACATTTATTCTTGAGTGAAGCATAAGCCCTCCTTACAGGAGACGATTTTATCGGCTGCTATGCCAACAGGCATGATGACAGGGTTAAAATATATAATTCTAAATCGTCCATCTTTTAGATAAGTAAAAAATATTGGACAACTATTTTTTGTTTTAACATACAATTTACTAAGATATCTATACTAATATTATAAAGCTGAAGAGTTTGTTTGTTTGGTTGAACGCGCTAATCTCAGAAACTACAGGTACGAATTGAAAAATTATTTTATTGTTGGATAGCCTATTTATCGAGGAAGGCTATAGGCTATATAACATCACGCTACGACCCACTGGAGCGGTGCAGTAACCATAAACGCGAGTGAAACCGCGGGTACATCTAGTAACAAATTCGTTCGGGAGAGAGAGCTTGTGACGTTACACGTTTGTAAAATTTCTACAAGTAACGTAACACGAAATTTAACCGCATTGTATCTTCGTTGTTATTAGTTTGTGGGACAAAAAAATATGAGTCCAATATTCATTGCTAATCAAGAAAACAGACTAAAATTATTTTTATTCTGCATGCCTATTACAGAGTCTCTTGTTAATAAATAAGTAAAGTAGGTAAGCTTCGGTAAGCTGTGTTTCTTAATCTAATACGAAATAGAGTATTTAACAGCTATGTATATACAAAGATTTAAAACATAGATGCGCCTTTACTGTTCATAGATCGTACGAAAAAGTGTCCATGCTATAAATACTGAGCTCACATATTAGATACAGAACGCTAGTATACAGTTTTCAATATGAATAAGCGTGATAATACAACTCGTATATTAAAATTCAGATGTCAGTTTGGCATTGTGTGTGTCATAACTTAGCGTCCAGAACAAAGGTGACCATATTAACACATTCCCGGACAGTACGTCGAGAGACTTGAATTGTGACCCTTATAATATGGCACTACGGCTGTAGGCGGCGATTTAAAATAAACTAAAAGTAAAACTCCGTCCGCGGCCGACTATTTCCCATAGCATTTATAGGAAGGATATGACTGTGTGCCGTTTTAGGCTAAAATACAGACCGCTAGAGTCACAGCAAACACTCCTGCCGTAACACACGGCTTAGAATGCACTAGGTATGAATGTCCGCCTACAGGCGGTTACGTCTCTGACCGTTACTGCCGCAACACATACTTTTAATACCGTGTAGTGTGGCAATACGTCCCCAGACATGATGTCACTTTGTATGGAAAGTTTGTGTGCCATATCACAAATTATTGAGAGTGGTTTGTGTCCGTGAATGTGTTAATAGTAGATCTATGATTTAAAACTTTGCCTATGTAAGTTTAGGTATATTCAATTGCGGAGAAGACTAAACTTTCGCTTATAGAGAGAATAACGATAATAAAACAATATCTACAGTTTTTAACTTCGTTCATCCGTGCTATTTGCCAAGCTGTTCTGTAAAAAAGCATCTCGTAAAGTGATGCTTCTTTGACATCTGTAGCTAATAATCATTATCGATCATTTGAATTGTATTAGAATGTGTTGTCAGCAATATACATGCTCATGTATATTGGCCTGATACGACAGAAGCATATATTGACTTGGGCACTTGTATGCTTATCATGCCATTACAGACGGTAGTAGATAAAAAATTCTTCAAGATAGCCGGCTATTGGCAATACAAAGTACAAACAAAAAGGCGCCAACAGTCACTTATACTGCCGTGCTCAGCGCAAAAGCGGTATCTCAGTGACAGCTAGTTTCGAGATAATTGAAGTTATGTAAAAGTAGTTTTCTCATTACCTTACAGATAGTTATTTTTAGTTATTAAATGGAATTCGACAAAACTTGGGTTTTTAAAATTTTGTTGCCAATTATGCTGGCAGTGATGGGATCCTTGTTAAAACCAGTTTTGTACGTCAAATCAAAACTGCCTCGTTTAACTTCTACTTCGACCATTTCACTTATATATGGACGCGGGTTAATTCGAGACAGTTTATACTGAGTTGTGTAATCTTCCCATTCATAAAAAACCGCTATAAGGCTTAGTTCATTAGATGCGTATTTTTCTAAGCTACCCGATGGCATAAAAATCAAATTAACGATTTTTTTTGAGATACCGCTTTTGCCCTTAACACGGCAGTATAGGTCTTTCGTATCAGAGCATTAGAGTATTACCAACATAATCGATTAAAATTGTATATGTATCGCTTGTTATCCTATTTAGGTACTTTATTTTATAGTAATTTGCATGGTACTAATGTACGCTGCATCCTTGTATTCGAATATAATTACACGCATTACTAATATCTAGTAAGCATCTATCGTCTTAGTAACTATACAAAACCTCTAAATTTCGCTGCGAATTTCGCAGTGAATTTGATAGTGAGTTATGCAGAGTCGCACAGCTGTATTAAAAGTCGATGTAGTTCATGATGGGTGAAATGACTCCTCGTATCCAGTGGCTGGTGACCTTCACGTTGTGGTAGATGCCGGGCTGATGGTCTACTCCACAACCAAACCCAGCAGACGTGATGCCGACCAAGTAATACCGGCCATTGTCCAGGACTATGAGAGGACCGCCGGAATCACCTGAAGAAAATTCAGTTTAGTAACTTAGCTTACTTTTTTTCTTTAAAGATAAGTCTTCCAGATTAGGAATAATTCCTGTGTCGTATCGCAACAACTCTGAAGAACTACTTGTGGATTAGACAATTCCTTGTCCTGTGTAGGGACGAACCCATTACACTTGGTGCACTGGCAATGGCGAGGTGACTACTTAAATCACTATGCTTACCATGCAGTCCAATTTGATTTACGAAACCGCAGGAATTATTGAAAGAGGGAAGAAAGATGTACTTGAATATGTTGGGACAGTAGTCAGTCACATATCATTTAGGTCACAAACTAACACTTACGAACATTAAATTTGTGAGTTTACTGAAATTAAGGGGCTTTCGACGTATAATTTTTACTGCATCATATTGTTGCAAAATACTGGACGGCAATAATAGCCATGTTATAGAATAGAGGTAAATATTCTGTATAAGTATGGCTATCCAAATAACGATACGAAATGTTTTTAAACTGGCACGTCTAATTAGCTGTCAACAATGTAGCGACATATTTCAGTAAAATATTGCGTGTTAAAAATATTGGTCTTTTACTGAATTTGCATTTTTATGAGTTGTTAACGAAAACGAATGAGATCATTTGGGTGATAGTTTTAAGAAGTCTGTGTCAACCTCCTACGAAAAGAAGTTCCTAAAGAGACAAAATCAAATTATCTCATATCTCATTCTGCGTAAATAGAAACACCAATGATTAAATATGTTCGGGTACTTTGAAATAACTACACTGGAACATTGAGACAACTACCATCTTAGTCTCCCCGTGACCATGTCTGCTGAAAAGCAACCGAAACGTCGGTGAAAGTGTAAACTTAAATATAAATAGTTTTAACAAATTAATTAGCTTAAAAATTAGTAAAGTTTAATAGTACCTAGTAGTAGTGTAACAGTTTATAAATTAGGTAATAAAGTGTAAAATAAACAACGCGATAAATTTAATTTCAACAAATTAAATCGTTTAGCTATAAGCTTTCAGACTATGTTGATTCTTTAATAAATATAAATGACTTAAAAAAAGGCAATACATACCTATGTACATAAGGATGGGTCATTGTCTTTAGCTACTAAGGCACGTAAGAAGAAATAGTGTATAAGAAGGTAGGACGCCCACCGTTGTTTAAAAAAATGTATTGCATTACCTAAGCAGGCGTCCTGGTGTCCATCTGAATGTCCCGCACAGATCATCTCGGAGTGTATCTCGACGGAGATCTGCTTGCTTCTGTGCCAGTTGATGCATTGCTCTGTACCTGGCAAACACATACATAGTTTAAAACCTATACCCCTAAGAGGTGAGTTGTACACCACCTACATTGCAAATTTTGCTGATTTAGTTTTATAGTAGAATATTAAACTAATTTTTCATCATAAAGGTTGTTATAATGTAAATTTATTGAACTGAAAATAGTCTGTAAGTGTTTTCTCGCTTGAAACACAGGTGTTACTTAGTTTTTTAATTAGTAGAGCCTCGCTGATTTCAGCATGAATGGGCCAGCTCGACCGGGGAAGGACAACCCACTCACAGAATATAGACGTAAAATAGCAGTATTCCTACTGTTGTGTTTCGTTCGGTGAGTGAGAGTGCCGGAGGCCCAATCACTCTCTTTCCCCCTTCCCACTCCTTCTCCTTCCCACTTCCTCCTTTCCTAAAGAATCGGCAACGCGCAAGTAATGCCTCTGGTATTGCAGGCATCCATAGGCTACGGTGACCACTTACCATCAGGTGTGCTTGTTTGCCACCATAGATATGTAAAAAATAAAATAAAGTTGGGGCAAATATCCATAAGTGCACTTTATACGTTATTGTTAAGATGTAATTGTAAAAACTGAGGACTTTAACTAATCAAATTTTTTTCTTCTTCCTTGTAAGCTCCACGTATTAGTGGGTGAGTATATTGTCTGCTGGGCATAGTTCCAGGTTCAGACACAAACCACTTACTAATGTTTAAATAAAATGACATGTGTTTATGTTTAATTTGTTTTTGTTTTGTATGTTAAGAGCAGCGATAGCTCAGTGGGGAGACCAACAGACTGCAATGCAGAGGGTCTCGGGTTCGAACCCACGTCGCGCACCGCTGACTTTCGGAAGTTATATGACTTTCCGAAATTATGTGTGTATTGTTTGACAATTATCGCCTGCTCCGTGCCTCGGAGAGCACGTTAAGCCGTCGGTCCCGGCTGCCATGAACATCTATGGCAGTCGTTATTGGGAGAGTGTCGACACAAAAGATCCCACTGGGTCGAAGTGTCGTCGGTCTGCACTGACTGGCCCCCACATAATACATATTAATGTTTATGGTAGGTTGCCTCACTGGTTCCATGTTATACCTAAGTATACGCTTACTTATGAAATCCTGGATTCCGTGCCTGGTTTCGGCATAGCCTTTTGTCTTGTAAAGTACACGTATTTAGTTTGTGTTGCCGCTGGCTTAGCGCCTGGAGCGGAGTTTATTTGCTATGCTATTAGTAAAAAACCAAACCAAATTATTATAAATTCATCTCTATATTTACGAGGTGGTATGGAGAGATGTATTCATACCTACATTAACCAGCTATTGATATACATATATGAAATTTGCCTGTAGGCGGCAATAGGCCAAATGTCCGAATAACTACTGAATGCGAGTCTACTGTCACTCCAGTAGCTGGTGTCATTCAACTGAATTGTGGTTTACGGGGAAAGCTTAGCGGTCGTACGTATTGTCGGTCTAATCTCGTCTAATGTCTTTGGACTAACCAAACCTCGATGGCGTAGTGGTTAGTGTAACCGACTGCCATGCCTGATGTCGCGGGTTCGATTCCCGCACAAGTCAAACATTTGTGTGCATGAACATGGATGTTTGTCTTGGTCTGAGTGTTTCTATGTATAATATGTATGTATTTACAAAAAAATAAAGTATATATGTATGTTTATTCATTGTCTAGTACCCACAGTACAAGCTCTGCTTAGTTTGGGCTAGATGGTGTTGTGTGTATGTGGTAGAATATTATTATAGAATATATTATTAAATATAACTTGGGATGTAAATAAAAAATACAAATTCCTGGTAGCAAATTTCATTAACACTGTCCAACCTGGGAGCTACGGCACAGCAGTTACATCTACTGGTATACCACTGCACCACCGAGTCAGTTTACAAAACACTTACTTAAAATTGGAACTGTCGCTGATCTTAGCAGATTTGTCCCAGTGTGTCCAGTGCTAGCGTCCGTCTTGCCCCAGCCAGCTATCACGCCGTTCCTGCCCCAGAGTTCCATGTCTCTCTCCGGCAAGCAGATCGGCAGGATGTGGCTAGTGTACGTGATTGGACGTGACAGCTTTAGAAGGGCGATGTCGTAGCGGTCTGGTTGTGTCATGCGGAATTGGAACAGAGGGTGCAGAATTTTCTGGACGACGCTGAAAAAGAAACAATATTGACTGACTTACACGACCGTTACATAATTAAATTAAATCATTCTCAAATTGTACCATGGTTTATTTAAAATTACGGTTTAATAATAATTTAAAATAGTTACAATAAAAACTCAATTATGCTCCGGTATTAAACTAACTAAAACTATAAGTACTTTAAGAAAATCATTCATTCTCTTGCCCTGGTCTCAATTTATTTGGGGTCGGCGCAGTATGTCCTTCGCTTCCATACTTCTCTGTCATCCGTCATCTGATCATTTACCCCTTTTCCTTTCATATCCATCCTCACACAGTCCATCCATCTTTTCCTTGCCTTCCTCTCCCTTTTCGTCCCTCTACCCTCATATCCATCTTGCTTACCTACATACGTATCATCTCTTCGCATAACATGTCCATACCAAGCCAAACGATTTCCTTTCACTTTCTCATCTATGGGCACCACTTTCAGACTACCTCTTACGTATTCATTCCTAATTCTGTCCATTCTCGTCACTCCACACATCCATCGTAACATTCTCATCTCTGCTACATGCAATCGTTTCTCATCCATCTTCTTAGTAGCCCAACACTCAGCTCCATACAGTACGACAGGCCTTATCACCGCCCTGCTGCGGACCCTTTAATTTCAAAGGCAGTTTAGGATCGCATGTTGTGCTCGAGATCTGTCGCCATTTCATCCATCCTGTGTTGATTCGTTGCCTAACATCCTGATCAAGTTCGCCGTCATCTTGCAGGAGTGAACTGAGGTAGCGAAAGTCGGAGCATACTGGTAGAGGTATACCACTGAGTGTAACCGGTATAGGACTGGAGAGACCGCCAAAGTCACAGAACATGTATTCCGTTTTGGTTCTGCTTATTCTAAGGCCTACATTCTCCAGTCTCTGCTGCCTTAGTTTCGCGTTTACTGTTACTCACGAGCACTCTGGTTCGATTACCAAGCCGTAGGTATGCAATATTTTTAAGTTTGCCTGATATAGGTACATATATTCCAAGATACAATATAATATACATAAAATAATTATGGTACCAGAACCTTGTGGGTTTTTACAAAGTCTCTTTTGTCCATCCCTAAATTCAAGCTAGCTCCAAACCAGATTTCATCAAAAATAGTTTTTAACACTACATGTGCCCGCGATTTCACCCGCGTTTATGATTACTGCGCCAGTCCCGTAGGTCGTAGCGTGATGTCATATAGCCTATAGCCTTCCTCGATAAATGAGCTATCGAACACTAAAATAATTTTTCAATTCGGACCAGTAGTTCCTGAGATTAGCGTGTTCAAACAAACAAACTCTTCAGCTTTATAATATTAGTATAGATAACACTGAAATGTAAGAAGGTCATTATCTGTCGGATTTATAATATTATTATTTGTATATTGACTCACCCAAGTTTCCTAGCAGTATGTGCGCCGGCACTAGTGTCGAGTGCTCCCAACCACACCGCGATGTCCCGAGGTCGGGCCCGGGACACGCAATGTGCAGCAGTGGCTACGTACCACCGGGATACTGGAAGCGTAAAAAGTAATTATTTAATTTAGGTAGTGGATGGATAAGGCTTAAGATTAAGGGGCTGTGGGTTCAATTCCCACGCATTGTACTACTGATGTAAGACAGTTGTAACCTAGATATTTAGCTGTACTCAATTTACAATCCAAATATTTGTTAACTCTCTTGAAGGAAGCGAAACCCTCGCCCTGAAACAATTAATGTATAACAAAATAACAAAAATAACAAGACAAAATTTAAACAACGGACGCAATGAAGTTTATGATCGGTACAGATATTTGTGGATCATGACTGCACTGCATAATTCAAGTCTCTACCTGTTACTAGACTTCACGGATGGCGTAGTGGTTTAATTGGTCGTCTGGCAACTGCCAAGATGCCGAGCATTGTGTGTTCAATTCCCAAACGGGTCAAAAACTTTGTTTATTCTACCATTGGTTATTTTGAGTCTTGGTGTGCTTTGTATCCGTTGTTTAAATGGTTGTCGTCCGCGATTTTATCTTAAACCGTGACCACACTTTCTATGTCTACTACTTTTTCCCGCGGCTTCGCTCGGTTTACTCTAGATTTTTTATTAATTTTGTATCGCTTGGAAACAGTTTTTTTAATGTACGGTAACCTCCTGTTATGTACCCCTAACAATGTGTATGCGAAATTTTATAGCGATCGGTCTAGAAGTTAGACATGAAAGCGTAACAAACAAACTCACATTCGCATTTATAATATTAACTTAGGATTAAGAATTATTTTTGCAAACCAGTATTGCTCCAGGATGTTCTTTATTTATGCTCACAACAGACAATTCCCGTAATAATATAATCATAATTTATGATGTCATTCAGATCGAATTTAGTTCAAGGCGGTTAATCGTAACTGAGACAGAAGACTGACCATCTGCGCAGGAGATATTAAAGTGCGAGTGTGTCCGTAAACACAAGTGCACTCTCTGTGCCTTAACTTTTATAATTCGATAGGTCGGCAATCCGACACGACCGGAGAGAGGTCAGGCGCAGAATCAACGGCTTAATGTGCTTGCCGAGGCTCAAATTATTTATAGGAGATTGCTTGCAGCTGGATCACACCAAAATGACGGACCTCTCAAGACAAAAAAAGTGTGATTCACATATTGTTGTTCCGAGTCTGTGAGTCTGAGTTCTTTGTGTTGTTTGAATGTTTGTGAAGTCGCCGCGATACAGGAATTACTCCTAGAGCGGGATAATTTCAAATAATATTCATAAGCATGCTTTGATATATGCATTATATTACACCGTCAACATACCTAGAACACCTCCACATTGGAATTCAGAGATTCTGACGTGTGCCTGCCAGGGGAATTCTGCGAACCTCGCCTCGCGTCCTCCTATTATACGCTTTTGAATTATCTTAGTGGAGGGAAGGCCGCAATCCACCTGGAATTAGACATATTATAATTTATTAGATAAAGTTTATGATGACTGCTCCGCTCTCGTGGCTCGTAGCGTGATGTTAGATAGTTTATAACCTGCCTCGAGATTTAGGCTGTAAATGCAAACAGAATGTTAAACAAGAACAGTTAGTTGGTCCGACAGATGTTGTACTACCATGTCCGCTAGATTGTGCGCCAAAAGTGGCGTTAATCGGCCACAGCGCCACAAGTTTTTGTCCCGTGTGGAATTCGTACCCTCGACGTCGTAGCAGTGGCGAGGCAACAACTTAAAGATAAGATGGATTGCGATTCATTGACATCTTTAGGAAGCCTGTTATATAATTGCGCGCCTTCATACTTATATAAGATTCTTTTTACCACAGTTAGGGTGGGTCTTAGAGCTGTTATTAGCATTTCTTAGTTTGTCCCGTGTGGAATTCGTACATTCGATCAGGTGCAGGACCAACGGCTTTACGTGCTTTCCGAGGCACGGGGGTGTCTAACACCGCCAACTTCCTAACTTCGGGCTGCTATTGAGATTTCTTTATAGAAAAACCCAATAGCTTTTTGTTGGCCCGACCCGGGATTCGAACCCGAGACCTCATGCACAGCAGTCGCATTCACTACCGCTGCGCCACGGAGGCAGTTAAAATTATTATTATACTACACTATCCATGTAGTTATATTATTATACTAGCAATTGTACTCCGATTGACGATTGTCCCCTTGTACGCAATATCTCTTTGAGATACAGGTGTCTAAATAAAACACATGAGGTATTAATGACCTGTGGTCCGTCATCATCAGCTCGTCTCCTGAACACGTTGGCTGGCACCACGCTCCGCTGCGGTACGTGGAGCAGCTTCGGTGGAACCACCTTGTACTTCCAGTCGGACGACGCTATGCTGGAACCAGGAAACAAGAGAGAAGTAAGTAATTTGTAGTTCTTTTACAGGTCTGGTGCAGTGAAATGGATGGCAGTGACTCAACTAGGGAATTTCTCTTGGTTTTTTTTTTATCGATTGTCATTTTATATTTTACTATTTATTGATTTATTGTGTGACATTCTTTATTCAATTGACATGTTATTTTGATATTCTGTATGTTATACATATGTTTACTTGATGATTTAATTGACATTTTACATTTTACTATTCATATAAGATATTCTGAATTTACACTATCTAATTTTTAGACTAATTTGTTAAATTAATAATATAAAATGGTCGGTCTCGATGGCGTAGTGGTTAGTGTAACCGACTGCCACGTCTGAGGTCGCGGGTTCGATTCCCGCACAAGTCAAACATTTGTGTGCATGAACATGGATGTTTGTCTTGGTCTGGGTGTTTCTATGTATAATATGTATATATCTACAAAAAAAAAGTATATGTGTGTATGTTTATCCATTGTCTAGTATCCATAGTACAAGCTCTGCTTAGTTTGGGCTAGATGGTGTTGTGTGTATGTGGTAGAATATTATTATTATATTATATATTATTATAAAATATATCGAAATTAATTTTTTAAATAATAATGCTCACAGATATTAAGAATGTATCGGATAAAGTTACGTAACTGTTATCCAAAACATTTGTACGCCAGTTAATGGCAGAATATGGACAGAATTAACATGTATTTTTATCATCATTTGTGTACTCATATAATGACAAATTAGTTAGCAGCGATAGCCTAGTGGGAAACCGATAGACTGCCACGCAGAGGTCTTCGAGTTCGATCCAAAGGCGCGCATCTCTGACTTTTCGAAATTATATGCGTATTAAATAGTTAATTATCGCTTGCTTTAACGGTGAAGGAAAACACCGTGAGGAAACCTGCATGTCTGAGAGTTCTCCATAATGTTCTCGAAGATACGTGAAGTCTGCCAACCCGCACTGGGCCAGCGTGGTGGACTATGGCCTAACCCATCTCACAGTGAGAAGAGGTCCGTGCCCAACAGTGGGACAGTTTAATACAGGGCTGATATTATTATATATTTATTATTATAATGACAAATAAATAAAAAATAAAATAATAAATAAATACTTTTTAATGGATTGTATTAATGAACTAAACTAATACCTATTAATAATATAACTAACTTATATATAAAATAAATAAAAAATGCATATGGCGTGATATTTTTATATACATTTAAAAATTACTTTTATTTTATATATTTTATGAACATACGATTTGGTGCCGACTGTGGTGTTCTATTTAATTTGTAATCTATATATATATAAAACTCTTCCGTTACTGAGTGACTGACAGACAACCCACAGCCGAAACTACTGAACGCAAGAAGCTGAAATTTGGCATGTATGTTCCTTGGAGTGTAGGGGAGCACTAAGAGAGGATTATTGGAAATTCCACCCTGAAGGGGGTAAAGGGGGTGAAACCGCGGGATAACTACTAGTATAATCTAAGAGCGTATCTATAGTATAGGGTCATAAAGTATTGATAAACTATTGATAAATAGATCGTAATCAGTTATAACTTTAAAAATGTTAAGCTATTACTCATGGGATGCTCAGGGATACTTACCCATAAGATACACATACCTGTTATCCAAGCTCTCACTCCTGTTCGGCTCTGAGGCACAGCAGGAGAACAGCCAGCTGCCGCCACATCCTCTCACCCTGGTGCCTCCTTTTAGCCAGCAGGTGAGAGACAAGGTGCAGGGCCTCACTTCAGTTCCGAGGCTGCAGGTTGTCGGGTAACCGAGAAGGGAGGCCAGCATGCGACTTGTGAGGGCTGGAAGACGAGAGAAAATGAATTTAAGTATACATACCACCAGTATGTATCGCTAGCTTGGGATCCAAATTCAATTTACTGAAGCCCAAGACGACGCAAAGCACAGCGATAATTCATGATACGTTGTATTTTTCCTGCGTAAATAGACCTTATTGATTAAAGTACGTTTGGGTACGTGAAAATAAATTTAGACTTATCTTGAAGTGCATATTTATTTACACGCACACCACATTAGTTTTCCCGTGACAAGGCTGCTGAAGAGCGGTTCAAAATGACAGTTAATTAGCAATATAGTTTAAAGTTGTAACTAATGTAAATAATAGTTTGATTTCAATTATATTATTATTATATTTACATAACCATATACATATTTTTAATATAATAATCCTTAAATAGTGTAGTATATAAAATAGGATAGTCCTTTATTTTTTATCTTATACATATAAACATTTTTAGTATATACATATAAATATATTTAATATAATAATGCTTAAATAGTGTAACAGTAGTGTATAAAATAGGATAGTCCTTTAGTTGTTTTTAACTTTTGTTTTTGTAGAATCGAAACGTAACCGAACAAGGTTAAAATAGTATTTTAAAGAGTGGTAGCTTATAATGTCGACCGAGCTATTTATGTATTTATGTCGAGCATTGTGAAACGCAACAGGCACTCACAGGACAGGCTTTGCCTAGTGTGGGGCCGACGGATATGGATAAATTGTATTCTTTTACTGGTAATAAATTTTTTTTCTTTTATAATTGTTAAAGGTTTCTAATCTACAGTTTTCTACATAAAATTGAATAATATTCGTTGGAAAGCTGTCCTGGCGATAGCTCGCGCAAAAGCAAAACATCTGTTCAAGGCAATAGGCTCGTCATTTACAGTGTTGAACCTAAAAGGGTATATAGCAGAGATTAATTACAACCCACATAGCTTTCGGCATTTGTAATGGCTACCCATTCGGGTATAAAGGCATGAGACTATACATAAATCGTAACTAATTTTATAAATGACCGCAAATTCGCGGTTATTTACTTAGTTGTTTATTGGTTACGCTTTCATGCCTTAAGTACTCAACCGAACTTCATGAAATTTCGTATACACGTTGTTAGGGGTACAGAAAAGGATATAGGGCTTAACTCCGAAAACAGTTATTAACCTAACCTACATTTACGTGAGCGAGACCGCGGGCAAAAGCTGGAGAATGATGAACGAGACATTTGGCTTATGATTGATATTTGACGATAGGCAGATGACTATACGGCTTATAGCACGCGATATAACGGCCTTGTTGACTTTTGCCATATTAGCAAGCTATCAAGAATCTTCTATACATATAATAAAAATGTAACTGGTCGATATCTACATTTAACCTATTGAGGCGACACATTGGCAGCCCTTTAGATACAACAGTACTAGTGAAGTTTTAACTTAAAATTGGGTGTATGTTTGATCTTGATACGCCGCTACGCTTAGTAGGCGAGTATTATTTTAAGATTTTTTTGGATACGCTACCGAGAAGACGAAAAGTTGAAACGATACATATTTCAGCTATATTTACTTTATTATGTGTGTAAACCAGTTTCTTCTTACATGCAAAGAAAGAAAAATATATATAGGTATCTATTTCCAAATTTCACGCGTACGGAGTCACGGGCAAAATCTAACCTACGTATGTATCTTATGTGAGGGCCAGTCAGTGCAGACCAGCGACACTTCGACCCAGTGGGATCTTTTGTGTCGACACTCTCCCAATAACGACTGCCATAGATGTTCATGGCAGCCGGGACCGACGGCTTAACGTGCTCTCCGAGGCACGGAGCAGGCGATAATTGTCAATCAATACGCACATAATTTCGAAAAGTCATATAACTTCCAAAAGTCGGAGGTGCGCGATGTGGGTTCAAACCCAAGACCCTCTGCATTGCAGTCTGTTGGTCTCCCCACTGAGCTATCGCTGCTCTTGAATAACATCATTAAATCATTAAATCTAACCTAACTAATATTATAAATACGAATGTGAGTTTGCTTGTTTGTTACGCTTTCACACATTAACTACTCGACTGGTTATCAATCAGAGAGTCTGAAAAGGATAAAAGGGACCTTTTATCTAGAAAATAGGTATTGTTTCCGAGTGAAGCCTTCGGTAAAAAGCTAGTAATATATAAAAAAATTGTCCACGACCTGTAATCGAATCCGTGCCCCTACGATCAGCAGGCTTGGCAAACAAAGTGTGAAATAGTGTCAGTAGGTGTAACGGTTTAAAACGAACTCGTAACTGTGTGTTAGAGGTTTAATTGTTCACCAAACACGCGATGTTAAAATCGATTACCGATAGTAAAAATGCGTGCTTTAAAATAATGCATAGCGGTATGTCTGAAGCTGTATTTCTATGTAGAGTTCTGAGCTAGGTAACGTTTAATCACGCGATCATTTTATTGGCTTCGTAGCGCAGCGGTATTCAATGCGACTGCTGAGAAGTCTCGGGTTCGATTACTCCTTATTTTTTAAAGAGACACTGCCCGCGCTCTGGTTGATACCTGTGTCGCGGGGAACTTTACAAACATTCAAACAACTGACACATAAACACTCAGACTCGGTACACCTATTTACGGTTCACACAAAATTTTGTGTCATTGATATCTTACTATATAGATATATTTAACTGCCTCCATGGCGCAGCGGTAGTAAAAGCGACTGCTGTGCATGAGGTATCGGGTTCTAATCGCGGATCGGTTAAACAAAAAGTTATTCTGATTTTGTTCTGTTAAGAAATCTCAATACGAGCCCTGAGTTAGGAAGTTGGCGGTGTTAGACACCCCCGTGCCTCGGAAAGCACGTAAAGCCGTTGGTCCTGCGCCTCATCTCTCTCCGCTCGTGTCGGATCACCGTCCTATCGGATCTTGAGGGTTATGGAACAGAGAGTGCACTTGTGATTGCGCACATACTTGTGCACTATAATATCTAGTGCGCAGAGGGCCAGTCTCTGTTAAGATTGGCCGCCCGTGGCCGAAATTCGGTCTGGAGAACATTATTATTATTATTATTATATAGATATGCACTAACCGCAATGGTTTTTAAATCAGCATAACTGTATACAGATGCGTGAGCAGCGATAGCTCAGTGGGGAGACCAACAGACTGCAATGCAGAGGGTCTCGGATTCGAACCCATGTCGCGCACCTCTGACTTTCGGAATAATAATAATAATAATAGTTTATTGTTTCTCTCTCACATAGATACATAATAATATAATAATAATAATAATAAGAGATTACACAAAAGAAACTTAATCTAGACATATACATAAACGCAACTATGTGAGAGACTGGTATCTGTACTAGGCTCGACCTGTATGACAGATTACCAGCCTCTCCAGGCACTGGACTCGTGCAGTACTGGCATGTCAGCTAAGTGTTCCGGTGGGCGTGTGTACCTAACCATTACTACCAATTGCAATTGGCAGTATGTATACTGTGTAAGTTATGAAAGAGTGTGTGTGTGTGTGTGTGTGTGTGTGTGTGTGTGTGTGTGTCTGTGTGTGTGTGTGTGTGTGTGTGTCTGTGTCTGTGTGTGTGTATGTGTGTGTGTGTGTGTGTGTGTGTGTGTGTGTGTGTGTGTGTGTGTGCGCGTGTGATGTGTGTGTGTGTCAATTCAGGAAATAATGTGTAAAAGATTTTCTGTCTCTTCGTAGCCAAGGGATTTCAGCCAAGTTGTGACAACCTTTTTACAATTAAAGCGTGTGAGTGAATAAATGCTGATCTCTTTATTTATTTTATTATATAAGTATCCTCCTAGAAATCCAAAAAATCTCGCGGAGAACGCTGTGTTCCACCGAACATTTAAATATGTAAATATGACTTTTCGAAATTATGTGCGTATTGATTGACAATTATCGCCTGCTCCGTGCCTCGGAGAGCACGTTAAGCCGTCGGTCCCGGCTGCCATGAACATCTATGGCAGTCGTTATTGGGAAAGTCAGTACCCTCTAATATTCTGACACTGGTCTAGCCTTAGGGTATCGTTAGCCTTCGGGTTGCGGAGGTCAGGTGGCAGCCGCTCCGTGTAAAAACTGATATCCAGTAAAATCCGGTTATGCTAGAAAAGCCGACCCCAAGTGAATTGGGAATAATAAAGGCTAGGGAGAAGGAATTAGTATTAGTGTAACAGTTTCTAAACTATGTAATACAGAGTTAAATAAACAACGCGATAAAATCCGTGTACTTAAAGTAGTTTAATTTCAATGAATAACATTCGCGTAACAGCAGACAATATTATTTTTAAAATATTTGAATTTTATAGTGTGTGTAGTGTAGCATGAGAGCAGAATAAATGATGTAGAAATGAGAGCGCTGAGAAATATATGTGGTGTGACTCTGAAAGATAGAATAAGGAATAGTGTGATTAGAGAGAGATGCGGCATGAAAGTGGATATAGTGACAAGAATAGAAAAGGGTATGTTAAGCTGGTTTGGGCATGTAGAAAGAATGGACGAGGAAAGACTGACTAAGAAAGTTTATAAGGCTAGTGTAAATGGAACAGTCGCAAGAGGAAGACCTAGGCGAACGTTTCTTGATCAGATCGGAGGCGTTCTGGACAAAGGCCAGGTTAAGAGCACCTTGAACCGACGGGCGTGTATGAGGAATGTGATGAAAGTGAAGGAAGCCAGGGAAGTGTGTCAGGGTCGTAGCAAATGGAAATCCGTAGTCTCTGCCTACCCCTCTGGGAAACAGGCGTGAATCTATGTATGTATGTAGTGTAACTAGTTGACTTAATTATTAAAAATAATGTGATTTAACTACCTTATTGTCATACGGAGGCAATAGCTTAAATTGCCAGCTCATTGTCTATACTTTAGCCAAGTTAGAGGCACATAGGTGGCTTGGAGATCGCTGACCACTGTGAATAAAGATAATACGTACATTCAACAGCATTAGCTTGTCCCGTCACGTTCAGTATCACAAGCGGTATCAGCACAGAGATCCGCCATCTTGGACGACATCTTGTTTCTAATCCATTCTTCCTCCTTCTTATTATTTTATCTGTCTCCCTGTTGTCTCTGGAAATTAAAAAGATAGCGTAAGTATTTATGTATGTAGACATTTAACCTCTCAAACGGCCATGACTCCTACGGTGGAGTCATGAACGTTGAGTTCGTTGCGCGTTGGTGACCCCTACGGGGGAGACAAGAAAATCTTTAGTATTTTTTTCACTACCAATCATAACAAGTTTTCTTTTAAACAACTTTTTACGGATGAGACGGTCTCCCCTTGATCATAGCTGCTGAAAAGCAACCGAAACTTCAGGGAAAGTGTTGTGTTAATTAAATCTAAATAATTTTAATAATTTAATAGAAGTTAACACTAACTCGTAAAAGTGTTTAATAATATTAGTTGAAATTTTCAAAATTATGCGGTAATAGTATTTTATAAAAATAAACTTCACGTAAACGTAACACAATATTATTGTGGATGTTTTTTTTAATGTCAGTTACTAGGCATGGAACATCTCTTTTTTAACAGTGAAAAATCATATGAAATTATTTTTCATCAGTCACATTTGCTACTTCGCTTCACTACGTCCGCTAACAATCACTCACAGTATGAAATCACAAATTGCCAAAGTGGTTACCTATACTTGAGGAATACAGTTGCATCGAGTAAGCGCGATGCCTAGCGAACGATGACAGTGCATGGTAGAAAGAGACAAACATTATTTTGTTAATTCGTATCTATTACCGGCTCATCGCATCGCCTCGCGTGGTGACGTATTGGTGCACTATGACCTTGATTAGGTCGAGAGTACATACAAATATAGTCCTTACTCTTATAAGATTATAAGGCTCGCTCTTCTCTGCAGGAAAAAGTAGCAGGTCGCAATTTCGCAGTGTTTGTTTACATTATGATTCTATAAGAAGTTAAATTTCATAGTACGTGTTGTACGTTGTTCTTAAACACGACGTTCGTTAGGTTTTCTAATTGAAGTTAGAATTACTGTTAGTTACTCGTACGTAAAAGAGATTATTATTAGTGTAAATAAATCTTCATGTTAATTTAAAATTGTATTAAGTGTATATAAGCTAGGTAGTAACAATTATTCTTTAAATATTATTTAAATTAGAAAAATGAGTGCATTGATTTGGAACCACTACTTAAGAGAATCGAGCATTGCACTGTAAGGTACGAAAGTAAAACAAGCTTTCATTATATTTAATTCATTAGGTAGTCTTATGCTATAATTAATATTTCATACTGAAGAAAATTGTAACAAATGCGAAGTTACTGCGACTCAGAATGAAAAATCATTGACTGTGAAATTTCACCTGTGAAATCACTGTGAAAAAGATTCGTCATTTCATTGAATGAAAATGAATGAAATGTAGCAATCATTTCCATGCCTATCAGTTACAGATATGAATAAGAAATAGTTATTAAATAACAATTACAATAATTATATTAAGCATGTAGTTCCGTCATTATATGTATACGAAGTGTGTATGTTTGTACGTAAACATAAAGACATGTTCAAAACAGCCGAAGATGTAAGGTCTCGCAATCGACGTGATAAACATAGACTTGTTCTAGGTGTGATCCCTCGATTGACAAAATATAATAAGAGCTGCCTGGCTATGTGTGTACGAATTTATAATAAATTACCAGTGCATCTAAAGACTTTAAATTGCAGACTGCTTAAAATTAAACTATACGAATGGCTGAATCAAAATAATTTTTATAGTATTAAGGAATTTCTTGAGCATAAATTATAGTTCGTAATGTTCACAATTTTTTGCATGCTTTTTAGCCAAACATGTTAGAACTATATTGTAACATAACATCTTTGTATACCATGTTTTAAGCAAATAAATATATTATTATTATTATTATTATTATTATTATATCATTCATTTATATTATTCTAAAAGCCTTAGTTGCTCGGCTAGTTTAAATGTGATTGCTGTGCTTGGAATCTTGGGTTCGATCCCCGGGTCAGGCAAAGAGATATTGTGTATTTTACTAAATAAATTCTTAGTGGCAGAATTTAACAGTTGCTGATATTGCAAACCCGCGTGTCTTAAGCATGTAAAGTTAGTTAGTCGTTAGTTTTTTCTCCGGTCGTGTCGGATTGCTGTGCCATCAGACTTTGAGAGTGAGGGAATAGAGAGTGCAGCTATATTTCTGCTCACACTTGAGTACTATAATATCACCTGCGCCTGGCCAGTCTTCGTGAAGACTGGCTATTTTGTACAAAGTTTTTTATGGAGGACATTTTATTGATAGCATAGATGGCGTAGTGGTATAAGTCGTGCCGAGTGTTGTGAGTTTGAGTCCCACATGAGACAAAAATTTGTGTGATGCACAAATAGTAGGACGCCCTCCGGCCAGATGGACCGATGACCTGAAAAAGGTGGCTGGAGGTGACTGGATGGCGAAAACGGGAGATCGGGCCTTGTGGCGCACCCTGGGGGAGGCTTATGTCCAGCAATGGACTGCAATAGGCTGAAATGATGAATGATGATGACAAATAGTAGTTCCGAGTCTGGGTTTGTTTAATGTTCGTTTATTGAATGTTTGTAAAGTCCCCCACGATCCAGGAATTAAGCCTAGTGCGGGAGTATATTTATTTATATTATTTTATTTATTAGGGACAAAAAACAATTACATGTTAAAGAATTACAAGATAGTGTTTTACATTAAATTATCTAACATATAATCAACACCATTGTCCACGGATTAACAATGGAAAATGAAAGTGATGGTGAACACAATTGAATGAATTTAACAATTTTTAACAAACGAAATCTAAAATGAAACATTGTACTTAACCTAAAGTGATTTGTGAGTGAAAAAAAAAGTATATATGTATGTTTATCCATTGTCTAGTACCCATAGTACAAGCTCTGCTTAGTTTGAGCTAGATGGTGTTGTGTGTATGTGGTAGAATATTATTATTATTATTAATTCGAACCAGTAGTTCCTGAGATTTAAACAATTCAATAGTTTTACGTTTGAATTGTTGATGAGTGAGAGAAAAGGCTACGAGCCCGTACGCCCGCCCCTTGACTTCCGCCCATTTCATAGAAAGACGGATTTTTCAAAAAGAAATTAAAGAACTAAGCAGATCTTGTACTATGGGTACTAGACAATGGATAAACATACTTATACTTATACTTCTTTTTGTAAATACATCCATATTATACATAGAAACACCCAGACCAAGACAAACATCCATGTCCATGCACACAAATGTTTGACTTGTGCGGGCATCGAACTCGCGACCTCAGGCGTGGCAGTCGGTTACATTAACCACTACGCCATCGAGGCTATATCAAAAAACGAATCGTTCTAGCTACGGACAGTTAAATTTTGATATATTTTTATGAAATATGTGTTAAATAATTGTGCCGGCGCTGCTGCTGCAACCGTAGAAACCCTCAAACGGCGCAAATTTAGTAATTTAGTTGGAAATTACATTTTTGAGAGTTTGGGGTGGAACTCCAAGGTTCATGGGGTCCGAGCGCTCGTATTTTGTACAGGGAGATCGCAAAACGCCTGATCGACGTTTCGTGTGATCAGGAGGCTGGTCTTTTCTTAGCCCAAATAATCAGCATTGCCATTCAACGTGGCAATGCTGCCAGTCTTCTAGGCACGTTACCAGTTGACAGCGATGCTGAAGAATTCTACGATGCCTAAACCATTTTTGTAAATATTTAGTATTATAACCTATTTGTGTTTTTGTTATTATGTTATACTTTTTAATACGTTTGTAAATATAGGTATATTAGATTATTTCGTTTTAAAATTAATTTTTCATAATAATCATAATCATAATAATTTATTTGTGGAACATAGGTTAGTAATACAGTTCTTAAAGCTATGTTATAAGTACGCTATGTCCTACCACATAATATGGTGTACAAATTAAAAATATATGTCTTTAGTCCCGAATAATATCAATTAATATAATTACAAAAGAAAATTGCAGCTAATTGTTCATTAAAATTAAACGTTAATAATTTATGATAATTACATAAAATCCAGATTAACACATATTATTTAAGTCTTTATCGTGTAGAAAATCATCAATAGAGTAGTAAGCCTTATTAACCAATAATTTGTTCAATTTGCTTTTAAATATGTTTATAGTATTCCGTCGAATTTCTACTGGTATCTTATTATAGATGATCGGTGCCATACAAAATATGCTTGCTCGTAACAATTGAGTTTTGCATGCTACATGTTTTAAAGTACCCTCACGTCTAGTACCAGAAGAATTTGCTGTAAACAGGTGAGGATTGGTTTTAGCAAAGAGAGCAACTTCGCTTATGTATAAAGACGGGACTGTTAAAATACCTAGTTCTTTAAATTTCTCTTTACAAGATTGTTTTTTCTTGAGACCTAGAATCGACCGAATACAGCGTTTTTGAGCGATAAGTACACGCAACTTAGTAGTGGAGTTGCCCCAGAATATGATACCATACCTTAAAATAGATTCTACGTGCCCATAATACGCAGTCATAACTGTTGAAAGATTTGCCACCCGAGCCAGTTTATATAGAGCGAACGAGAACTGATATAAACTTTTGCATACATTGTCAATGTGTAGTTGCCATTTAAGTTTGTCATCTATTGTAAGTCCCAAAAAGCGTGTAGAGCTTATTTCACTAATAGTGGAATCTAAATATTTTATTATTAATGTACTATTGCTTTGTCGTTGCTTAAAATCCATTAAGTGTGTTTTAGTTATGTTAATTTTTAAATTATGAAATGTCAACCAATTTTCAATGCATGTCAAAGTGTTGATTATGTCTAATTCTAAATTATTAAAATTATCATTTATAAATAAAATAGTGCTATCATCTGCGAATAAAGTCATAGAGTGGTTAGTTATATTTGGCATGTCATTAATATATATCAAAAATAGAAGGGGCCCCAGTACACTTCCTTGAGGAACGCCATAACATATTGGTTTCTGATCTGATGCAAAAACAGTATCTGTGCGTGTTTCCGGATTTATTCTGTTGATGTGGGTAATTTGTGTTCTATTGTCTAAATATGATCTTAATAATGCGTGAGAATTGCCTCTCACGCCATAATCGGAAAGTTTTTTTAAAAGTATTTCGTGGTCTACTCGATCAAATGCTTTTGACATGTCTATGTATAGTGCTGTCGTTTTTTTTCTTTTATCAACTGCTGATATAACTTTAAACAAAAAATTATAAATTGCCATGTTTATCGTTTTACTCTTACGGAAACCAAACTGTGTTGCAGACAATATGTTGTTATTCTCAAAATAATTGTACAATCTTATGTAAATTATCTTCTCGAATATTTTTGCTATTACAGGTAACAAAGCTACAGGTCTATAGTTACCTATTTCCTTTGGATCTCCCTTTTTAAGTAACGGTTTGACAACCGATATTTTAAGTTTTTCAGGAAACACACCCTGTTCCATGCAAAGATTAACTATATAACTTAAGACCGGAGACACTATCAGTGCTACATCTTTAATTATCTTTGTAGATATATTATCATAGCCGACTGAGCATGTATTCTTAAGACTAGATATTATTTTAAGAATGTCAAACGGTATACATGGGGTCATAAAGAATGAATTAGAATTATTATAAATAATATTGTATGATTTGTCAGTGTTGCTATTAATTTTATCAATGTTCGTAAAATAATTATTGAACACATTTGCTAAGTCATGCGGATTAGTTATTAATTTATTATTAAGTACTAAGTTTGAGACACTTTTGGAGGGTTTGTTGTATAGATTATTATTAATAATATTCCAAGTTGCTTTGGATTTGCTTTTTGCCATTTTTATTTGGTAGTCATTTTGTGATCGTTGAGTAAGCGTAATAATTTTTCTATAACGTTGTGCATAAGACCTAAATGTTTTTCTGTTGTGAGAAGTTGGGGACCGTCTATATTTCCATAACAGTTCTCTTTTGATTTTACTCCATTTCCTTATACCCATAGAAACCCATTTTGGTCGCTTTTCGGGTTTAATTCTGATTTTTTTTAAGGGAAAGCATAAGTTGTAAAGTACTGTAAAAATATCATGAAATTCATCAAATGCGCAATTAGCATCGTTTTCCTCAAATACGTTTTGAAATGACAATTTACTTAAGAATTCCTTAAATTTGTGCCTATTTTCTTCATTATAGTCTCGTTTAAATTTAAACCAATTCGATAGTCTTACTATATTTTTGACAGGGAACTTTATAACTTGGGCTGTGTGATCTGAAACCGCAATATTGTAAATGTTATATTACTAATAAACCCGTTAAACAATTAACAGTCGATATATAGTTGACTCGTTTCTGGGTATAGAGACCGGGCTTCAGTCACCAATACATTAACAGTCTTATTCATAAAATATATATTACCAAAGACTTAATACGAATTATAGTTTATAATAGTATGTATAATAAATGCATTGTAAAAAACTTTATTCATTAATTTTCTGTAAACCTTTATTATATACAGCATCGTTAGGCAATCCAGCATTCTTATATATTATTAAAAACAATAATTTTAGATTTTTACTTATAACGACGTTATAAACCTCTTGTAATATGTCCGTTAAAATATAATTTTTTTTTGTGATTTTTGTAACATACCTGTGGTACTTGGGGTGCCATGTTGGTGGTGCATGGTTCACCGTGGACATGGCGTTGCTCTGCTGCGGTGGAGGTGGGACATAGCGCGTTCTGTCGCTTTACTTCGTACTAAGAGCTTATCTGGAACAACCAACGAAAATTGCGTGAGCTTGGTGTAAACAAAAATTTCGCGCCTGTCTAAATATGAACCGTGGAAACATGGTACCTACATAGCGTAATTATACGGGTTTTAATATGAAGTGACCAACTTGTATAAAGAAAATCGGTAACGTTGTGGTTTACATACTAGATCATCAATATTTTTAAATGGTCTGTTCGGATTCTACAATTATTTTTCATGTATAGTTGCTTGTAATTAGGCCACTATGTGTAAATAACAAAAACATTAACTATCGTGTAATTATGGTGAATTGAAACAACGGTTACGGTTAGACACTAAGCGTTATAACTTTAAATACAAATTGAATGATTAATAATACATGTTATGTATGTCTATTCGCGAAATATAAATGAATTTTAAAATAGTCATTGCATTTTGTACATAATCAAGATGTGTCCTAATTTCGCTGATTCTTTTTTTCTTGTTTTGTATTTTATACAACTAAGGTGGCAAACAAGCATACGGCCCACCTGATGGCAAGTGGTCACCGTGGCCTATGGACGCCTGCAACAACAGAGGTATCACTTGCATGTTGACGACCCTTTAGAAAATGAAGCGGGAAGGAGAAGAAGCGGGCTGTGGGAAAGAGGGTGACTGGGCCTCTGGTTCTCTCACTCACCGAACGAAACACAATAGTAGGAATACTGCTATTTGACGTCGATATTCTGTGAAAGTCCTTCCCCGGTCGAGCCGGCCCATTCATGCTGAAATCAGCGAGGCTCTACTACTACTAATTCTATAGGTATACGGCAATTTTATAGTTAAAGACCTAATATAAATATGTAACTAGCTACACAAAGTAATGTTTTAAGTGGTTGCCTTGCCGCTGCCATAGTGCCGATCCCACAAAGGTTTATTTAAAATAGATGTGCCCGCGGTTTCACCCGCGTTTATGATTACTGCGCTGGCCCCGTGGATCGTAGCTTGATGTTATATAGACTATAGTCTTCCTCGATCAATTAGCTATCCAACTCTAAAAGAATTTATTAATTCGGGTCAGTAGTTCCTGAGATTAACGCGTTCAGACAAACAAACTCTTCAGATTCGCAACAAAAATTTGTGTTATGCCGAATACGAGTGTTCTTTGTGTACATTGTTTGAATGTTTGTGAAGTCCTCCGCGACACTGGAATTATTCCTTGTGCGGGAGTTGTTTTTATTTAATTACAAATGGTGTGTGTTAGGAGGTACACGTCATTAGTGGAATGGGTGGGATTTGTCCAATGCCTTATATACATTAGTCTACCGCCGCGTTTAATTGTACTAGAGGATATATTTAATTTATTTTTATTGTATCACAGTTTGGTGTGCATCTTTCTAACTCACTGATTTTTAAACTACACATATGAGTGCAGTGCAGTATTTTAACATTAAAAACATGCCATCATGTGTATTACGCTACTGATTAATTAATATTGCAATCAAACGTGTTGTTCTACTAATAGCATTCTTAGATCGGGTAAGTTAGAGAGCAAGCTAGCGCGTGTTAAAAAAAAAGTTGATATATCGCCTCTAGTAATAATAATAATGTCCTTCAGATCAATTTTCGGTCAAGAGGGCCTGAACAGAGATTGGTCAACTGCACAGTAGACATTATATTGCCCAAGTCTGTGCGTAAACACAAGTGCACTCTTTGTCTCCTTACTCTCATAATCTGATGTGACGACAATCCCACACGAGCGCAGAGAGTTCAGACGCAGGACCAGGGCCTTTACGTGCTTGCCGAGGCACGGGGTGTATAACACTGCCTGCTACCGACAATTTCATGTTGAGAATCCCAATAGCATTTTGTTTAGCATTCGACCTCGAGATCTCATGCACAGCAGTCAAATCCGCCTGTATTTAATAACTCAATACAGGTGGATTGTATGCTTGTTTCCTACTTTTGTTGTATGAAACCGTAGCTTTCCTATCACACGTTTATGATAGTGTGAAGTATGTGTATTAAGTGCGCCATCTTGCATGCGCCGGCGCCGGGTCGCGGCACACAACGCAAGCCACGCGTGCGCTTTCGCTTCTTCTAATTACAAGCCTTTTGTCACTCTATACAGTCGCTTTAATTAATAGCGGTAATTGTTAATTGATACTTAATTTAATTTATTTTCTATTAAATATTATCTGTCTCGTGTTTGTATATATGTATATGGAAAGTTAAGCAGACGGTTCATAAACTTGTAATTCAGTAATAGTAATTTGAAACCACAATTTAAAAATATTAAAAGAAAAATATCATGTTCATACTCTCATGACACTTGCTCTATACATGCGAATGGGAATTGGCGTATAAAATACAGGCCTGGAATTGTCTGGTGCCCACTCCAGAATCGTCTGGTTCTCACCCCAGAATCATCTGGAGCCCATTCTAGATTAGTCTGGTGCCTACTCCAAGATGTCCGGTTTCAACTCAACTTTATGGCTTGTACGTTAACAATAGTTTTTTTAGAGGACCAGGTCCACCCTGGAAAATTACCAAATCACAGATAAGACAATAATAATAATAATAATATTCTACCACATACACACAACACCATCTAGCCCAAACTAAGCAGAGCTTGTACTATGGGTTCTAAACAATGGATAAACATACATATATACGTTTTTTTTTGTAAATATATACATATTATACATAGAAACACCCAGACCAAGACAAACATCCATGTTCATGCACACAAATGTTTGACTTGTGCGGGAATCGAACCCGCGACCTCGGGCGTGGCAGTCGGTTACACTAACCACTACGCCATCGAGGCCGAGGGAATGGGAAGAGGTGTTCAAAAATTGGTAGTTATGGTTCGGTTACATTTAAAACGGGCGAAATATTATCCATTAAACGGGCGTATTTCCAAATTCCATCGCGCTACTGACACTCATCTAGTGGCGAAACCTAATAACATTTTGCTTCGTTCAAGATTCGAACAGAAAACCTCGTGCTAGAACGCAAACATAAGCAAAAAGTATCCAAGTATGTGGTTACTGTAGCCAAGTGACTGCACGGATGGCGTGGTGGCTTAAGTGATCGCCTTGCCACTGCGCCGAGTGTTGTGGGTTCGAATCCCGCACGAGACAAAAAATTGTGTGATCCACAAATAGTTGTTCCGAGTCTGGGTGTTCTTTGTGTCCGTTATTTGCATGTTTGTAAAGTCCTGTGTGATACAGGAATTATTTCTAGTGCGGGCGTTGACGTTTAAAATAGAAAAATAACATGAGTATTAAAGAAATTAAATTAATACCCGAGTCGCTAGATCTTTGGCAAGAAATAAAATCAAATCAAATCATTTATTCAATTGCGAACATGGGTTTACAGTTAGAATGTATACATTATAATCGTCCTGCCACGTTCTACCTTCAGGCATGCAAATTTAAAAAGAGAAGTTTCTTCCCTGTTAACGAAAGAATAATTTTATATGTTGAACAGTCTGTTACATATTCAAATTTAATAGGTCTATAGTAATCTGCATAACTAATTACAGTTGCAATACCCAGTTTTCTATCCTTAGGCTTGTAATTATATAAAAAGTAGCTTCCGTCCTCGTGGATGTTGGATATCGCGACAAAATTGTTACAGCGCCATCAACCGACACGTTTTACGGTGTAACTGGATATTCATTTATTAAAAATATGCATGAATGTACGGATGGCGTAGCGAGTAAGCGGTCGACTAGCGAGTGCAGCGGCAAGTGTTCTAGGTTCGTATCCGAATTATTTATTTAAATATACAATAATAATAATAATAATATCAGCCCTGTATTAAACTGTCCCACTGTGGGGCACGGGCCTCTTCTCACTGTGAGAAGGGTTAGGCCATAGTCCACCACGCTGACCTAGTGCGGGTTGGCAGACTTCATATATCTTCAAGAACATTACGGAGAACTCTCAGATATGCAGGTTTCCTCACGATGTTTTCCTTCACCGTTAAAGCGAGCGATAATTAACTATTTAATACGCATATAACTTCGAAAAGTCAGAGATGTGTGCCCTGGGATCGAACTCGAGACCACTGTGTGGCAGTCCAACGGTTTCCCACTAGGCTATCGCTATCTTAAATATAAATAAGATATATTATTTCGGCTTACTTAATTGCGATATGTGATTCCATTAACTTATTTTCTTTTACAGCATAGTTAGTGTATTAAACATAACACGATGGCATTTTAAAGTATTTGAAGTGGTAATACTATTACTAAAAACAATTTTAGATAAGGTGGGCACTGCAGAACACTTATGTGTTGTTTATTTACTAGTAAGCGACTGAATGCAGAATGCAACAATTTAAGTCTTTAGTGCGCTTTATTTTCTGTGGTAATTCGACTGCTGTGTATGAGGTTTTGGCTGCGAATCCTGGGTCGGACAAGAAAAGATATGGGATTTTTCTATCCTGAAATTCTCAATAGCAGTCCGGAGCTAGGAAGTTGACGCTGATGAACAACCCCGTGCCTTGGCAAGCACGTAAATCCATTGATCCTGCGCCTGATATCTCTCTAGTCGTGTCGCATTGCTGTCCCATCGGACCATGAGAGTTAGGGAACAGAGAGTGCACTTGTATTTGCGCACATATTTGCGCACTGTAGTATCTCCTGCACATATGCGCAGGTTGGTCATATGACCAACCTCGTTAAGATTGGCCGAAATTCGGTCTGAAGGACATTATAATATCATAAGCAGCGTTTATAAACTCTCCCACAGCTGGGTACGGGCCCCTTCTCAATATGAAAAGGGTAAGGTCATAGTCCACCTCACTGGCTCAGTGCGGGTTGGCAAACTTCTCACATTGTCGAGAACATTATCTAGAACTCTCAGGCACGTTGTGTCTGGATGTTCTTTGTATCCATTGATTAATTGTTAGTAAAGTGCCCCACGACACAGGACATATACGCAGTGCGAGAGTTGTTAAAGAAATGAGGGTTTGGGTTTCCTTACGATGTGTTTTTTCACCGTTAAAGCGAGCGATAATTTACTATTTAATACGCACATAATTTCAAAAGGTCAGAAATGGACTTACGATTAAACTTGAGGCCTTTAGTTGACGGTCCAACGGTTATCCACTAGGCTATCACTGCTTATTCTAGTAAATGAGCTTATTATAATGTTGGAAGCAGCTAACACAAAAGTACTATATTCATTATTTTTGTCTATTAAATAAAGACAACTCCCGCGCTAGGAATAATTTCTGTATCGCGGGGGACCTTGCAAACATTCAAACAAAGCACACAAAAGCACCCAGACTCGGAGCAACCATTTTTGGATCGCACAAAGTTTTGTCCCGTGTGGGATTCGAACCCACAACACTCGGTGCAATGACAGTGTCGAAGCGACAACTTTGACCACTAAGCCATCCGTGCACTTGCCCACTAGGCTATCTGCCTAGTCTAATAAATTATTTTATTATAATGTTAGAAGCAGCTAAAACAAAAGTCTTCAAAAAGAAATTGTTAAAAACAAATTATACGCGCTAGTAACTCTAACTCATTTGTGATGTAAATAAGTTAGTAACACGTACGGTTTCACAATTAACTGACAATAATAAAAATAAATATGGCGCCTTAACTGACTTTCTACTAAGAATCCTTTGTTATTACACTAATATTATAGAAGGGAAAGTTTTGAAAGGCTTCGGTTTAAATGAATTGTGTTGTAAAGTGAATACGTTTGCGGTTTTACTTATTTATCATATAAGGAGAAATCCAATATTTTAGGTGTTACGGAAATATAAGCTTCTATCTTTTGTTCGCGTAAAAGTAGGTTAGGCTAAGTAAGTAACAGTCTGGGGGTGGTGGGCTTCGTGGGTCTGCCCACCACCCGATCACCACCATTTCCGAAAGGCGGCGTGCGTGTTCCCCCGCGCGCCACTGTGTCGAAAATAAAAACACAATTTATATTTTAGTAAACTCTTCCACGACACTTGAATGTTATGAATAGGACGGTCCCGTCCTATTCATAACATTCAACCCTAGAAATAGGAAACTTCGCATTATTATTAAGTTATCTGTGGTGTAATTGTCACTACCATAATAGAGTCTGAAAAATATGAGTGTCCGTCCTCCCTCAAGGTGACAGTAGGGTTAAAATTTTGATGTGACCGTAGGGTAGGTCGTTTCGTGTAGCGGCCTGCCGTTTCATACGGCAGGCCGAAACCTCGGCGGGGTCGCGATTGCATGTGAAAGTGATTTGCGCGGCCACGCAGATTGCGTTTATGTCGAGGAACACCGTGGTGGGTTTAGTCGGTATTATCGGGATGTCGTTCACCATTTTTCCCCCAGTGAGTCCGACATAATCTTTCCGTCGCCCCGCGGAGAGCTATGTGTCATTGCGTAAAAAAAGTAACAGTACTTTTTTAAAATAGAATGTGGTCTATGTTACCAGGTGATAATGATAACATATTAAGCTATTACTAGTAGTAAAAGATTTTTTAAATCGGTTATTCAATTTTTGAGTTATATCCTTACAAACAAAAATATTTTTTTTCCGCTTTTTTTAAGCTGCTTTCCGCGGTTTCACTCACATTTATGATCAATGCTCCACTCTCGTAGCTCGTAGCGTGATGTTATATAGCCTATGTTACTTCTGGATAAAATAGCTTTCCACTGGTGAAAGATTATTTTGAATCGGTCTAAAAGTTTTAGAGTTTATTCGAAGCGTGAGTTTGGTTGAACGCGCTAATCTCAAGAACTACTGGTCCGAATTGAAAAATTATTTCAGTGTTGGATAGCTTATTTATCTAGGAAGGCTATAGGTTGTATAACATTACACTATGACCCACGGGGCCGGCGCAGTAATCATAAACGCGAGTGAAATCGCGGGCACATCTAGTCTATACTAATAATATAAAGCTGAAGAGTTTGTTTGTTTGGTTGAACGCGCTAATCTCAGGAACTAGTGGTTCGAATAGAAAAATTATTTTAGTTTTGGATAGGCTATAAGCCATGTGTCGCTTCGATGTTTAAAGGATGGCTAGAAATAGCTGAGTAAAGATATTATTATTATATATTATTAATTAATAGCTTTAACTGTTTTTTGTTTTTATTTAATATGTAATTCTAATAACAGTTACATTCTATTATTTAATTAATGTAATATATTTTCTAAGTTGGGTTATTAATGCAAAATATTAAATACATACATACATACAAGACACTCTGTCGTAGGGCCAATCATCGCACACACACTAACACACACACACACACACACATATACATACACACATACACACACACACACACACGCGCGCGCCACACACACACATACACACACGCACACACACACACTCACATATACATACATAAGCAATCGCTTACTAGTGTAATAGCACTGAAATGAAGTGTAACTTAATTACTAATCCTTTTTATTGTTTTAATGTTTTGTGAAACTAGAAAATATTCCTTTTTATGATATGTGTTAATTTAATGACATAAAATAATTGTAACTTGTAATAGGGGGAAGACACTGGCTCCTGCAACACAGTTTTTACTAGTGCAGGGGTCAGAGAATTCTAAATTACTGTAGCTTAATTTGTGTCAATAAAATTATTATTATTATTATTATTATTATTATTATTATTATTATACATAGATTCACGCCGTCCGTAGTCTCTGCCTACCCCTCTGGGAAACAAGCGTGAATCTATGTATGTAAAATATTAAATTGTCATCTTTCTTCTTCTTTTCGTGTGGTTAGTGGCCAACCTGCTGTCAAGAGTTCTTCAAGCCACTCGTAGGCCTCTGACATGGCTTAACGACTGCTGTCAATTTGACAACAACCGGGACCGACATTTTACGTGCCCTCCGAAGCACGGAGACGCTCAGATGAAATACCACTAAGCGGTCACCCATCTATAGACTGACCGCACCCAACGTTGCTTAACCTCGCTAATCGTTTACCGATCAGGGAGTGCAAGTGGCTATGAGCGCCTCATTAAATAATTAAATTGTCATGCAATATTATATTAATGTTGTAATTTTGTTTCTATTTAATTGTTATTTGTTGCAGATATAATTTAGATTTATTTATGGATCATGTGTCTGACAATAAAGATTATTATTATTATAAAAAGATTAATTTGTTTACCTTTACATATATCCTTTTCTACCCGAGGCTTTGCCTGGCTTAATACCACAGGAACATATATCAGGATAACAGATAGGCTACGGCCTTCCCCAGGGTACAATCTATCTCCGTGCCGAATTTATACAAATTCAGTTCAAAGGTTTAGCCGTGAAAGCGTAACAAACGTAGTTACTTTCGCATTTGTGTGTAATATAATAATAATAATAATAATATCAGCCCTGTATTAAACTGTCCCACTGCTGGGCACGGGTCTCGGGCAGTTGGCTTTAATTTTTAGACAACAATTTACGGAAGCATCATCGAGGATTACAAAAATAAAAATAAAATAAAAATAAATGCAGATTTGTAGTAACGAGAGTTAAAAGACCATCACAGGGTGTTGATTACCTTGTTTTATTTTTGAAATGCCTATCATTTTGAAAATACATAAGATAGAGTTTTTTTTATATTTTTTTGATAACTGCTATGACTTTGTCTATCACTCAGTTCTGGCTTGACGTCGACTTCTGGGACACCCTGTATACACGAAGCTGTGTGCGTTGGCGCATCGAAAATATGTCGTATTTCTCAACTTAAGTTTAGTAGTTATGTAGTGCATGACGTTGTTAAACTGTGTATAATAAATTCAAATTTGAGTAGATAACTGTTTTTGGTGATATTTATCCAACATCAGTGTCGCAGCGTTGGCACATGGGTTGCCTTTATTTGATTGTGTACATACATAACTTTATACACAAGAGCAATAGCAATCTAAAATAATCTTTCTGTGAAAACAGTATCAAAATTAGTTGTAAAATAAAAGCAATAATAATTATTTTAAATTTGAATATAAGAAAAACTGGGGCTGTACTGGGGAAATCTTGCTATCTCACGCGGACAGCTGCATTTAAGTAGTGATTACGTCACAGTTTGTATCGTGCATCCCTTTTCTGCCATTTGATGTTTAACCCTACTACCAGATTTGAAACGTTTGTATCTTGGTATTTTAGAGTTTAGTTAATGTAACTATTTGACTGAAATAATATAAAAATATCAGTCTTGTATATTGCTGTGCATAAGGTTTCGGGTTCGAATTTTGGTTGGACAAAGTGTTATTAGTTAAGTTCTGTTCGTAAATTCACTGTAGTTGCACGGTGCCTGAAAATGTGCCCGGTGTATGGTTATAGGTTTGCCCACTTATATGTAGGATGTGAAAACATAGCTGTTGAATTGTATGTTTAATGCATGGCTGCTTATGCCCCTGGAATACCATAATAAGTAATAGAGCCTCGCTGATTTCAGCATGAATAGGCCGGCTCGACCGGGAAAGGACTATCCTCCCACAGAAAATCGATGTGAAATACCAGTATTCCTACTGTTGTGTTTAGTTCGGTGAGTGAGAGTGCCGGAGGGCCAATGCCCAGTGCCCAATTACCCTCTTTCCCCTTCCCGCATCTTCTCCTACCCAGTTCCTTTCCTAAAAGTTCAGCAACGCGCAAGTGATGCCACTAGTGTTGCAGGCGTCCATAGGCTACGGTGACGACTTACCATCACGTGGGCCGTACGCCTGTTTGCCACATTACATGTATAAAAAGAATGTATCTAATTATAATATAATATAATATATAATATAATATATTAATATCTAATTATGTTATTACATACTGGTATTAATGATGCCGATATGCGTTATTGTGGTTATGAAACTTATTTTTGTTTCACGTAGTTCGTTTAGTGTTAAATGTTATAGGATATATAACATCACGCTATAAGCTGCGAGAATAGAGTAGCAATTGTATAAAGAATACAATAAACGTGTATGAAGCAATAGAGATATACCCAGATCGTTGCAAGTGAGCCTGAGGTCGCGGGTTCGATTCGCGCACAAGTCAAACATTTCTGTTCATGGACATGGATGTTTGTCTTATCTGTATGTTTCTATGTATAAAATGTATATATTTCCAAAACAAAGTATATCTGTATGTTTATCTATTGTCTAGTACCCATAACATAAGCTCTGCTTACTTTGGGTTAGATGGTGTTGTGTGTATGTGATAGAATATCCCTGAGGTTTGACCTGGGGGTGGCGGGCTTTGTGGGCCTGCCCGCCATCCGTTCAGCACCAGGTCCGAGAGGCGGCGTGCGTGTTCCCACGCGCGCCTCTGTTTCGAGTTCGTCCCCCCTCTAGGGGGGACAGTAGGGATAATTTGTGAGGAGCGCCTTTGGGTAGGTCTTTTGTGTAGTGGCCTGCCGTTTCATACGAAAAGGCGTGCCGAAACCTCGGCGGGGTCGCGACCGCATGCGAAAGTGATTCGCGCGGCCCCGTCGATAGTGGTTTTGTCGAGGAACACCGTGGTAGGTTTAGTCGGTATTCCGGGAGGTACATTTTCTTCTTAACATCTTTCTTTTACCCCGGCGAGTCCGACATAACCCCTCCGCCCGCCCCCGCGGAGGGGTATGCATCAAACATTCCCCCACGTTAAAAAAAAAAAAAAAAAAATGTGATGGAATATAGAATATATATAGCTTATTACCCTCCTGGGAAAACAGAGTACTTAATTTATAGACAGTTTTAAAATGGTAGTATCTAACGTCTTCAATTCACTAGTTTATGGGCCTTCATAGGGGGAAATTGTCACAAGCCACATAAAGTCTGGTAAAGTATCATATCGACGATTGAAAGGCGATTTGACGTACGCATTGCGCCATTTTTTGTAATAATTAGAAATCAGCATTTTTTTTTATTAATATCCTCAATAATGGCTCTTATGTCAAATAGCCTTCCAACCGTCGAGATATTAGAAGACTTCATGCGGCTAGTGACAGAAACTCCGGATAGTATTTGCCTGATCCAAGAAAGTAAGCCTTATTGGTAACAACATGTTTGTGCTAAATTAAACGAGGAATTACTACCTCACAAAGAATATAATATTAATAAGTATTTATTGTTCAAAAAAAGGTTACATGTATGACAATTTGATGCCTTAGACCCCGCACTAGGATTCCCTGTGTCGTGGAATATCTACGTAAAGTTCTAGTATACGTACTAACTACTGTACTAACTAACTAACTAACTAACTAACGTACTGTTGCGTTTTGTTGCGAGTGAAAGCACTGGAGGTTATCACCCTCTCAGTACCTCACGTTCCTCCCTTCTCCTACCCCTTAATTCAATTTAAATTAATTATTAGAAAGAATCACTACCCTCAAAGATTATCTACGTAAAATTCTAGTATACGTACTGTTGCGTTTTGTTCCGTGAGTGAAAGCACTGGAGGTTATCACCCTCTCAGTACCTCACTTTCCTCCCTTCTCCTACCCCTTAATTCAATTTAAATTAGGTAATTATTAAAAAGAAAGAAAACAGTTTTATTTGTTCCACATTCTTATAAGGTATCACGAAACACAACCAATATAAAAATAACGAATAAGGTCCTGCGTTAGCAATGTTGCAGAATAACAAAAACGCTGGTATTCTTGCAGAGCCTACATGTTTTCAGTGCATGTAGGTAATAATGTACAAACAGAAATTAATAAAAAAAGAAATATATATTCTATTTATATATATAATTAAATAATATGTGACGATAATCGCCTAGACGCCCGGCGAACGCGGGCGCACGTCACTAGCCACCTCTCGCGACCGGTGGTGCGAGACAATATAAGGAACGGACGGCGTCAGTCGAGTCTCCTTGCGGCCCGGCTTCACACTCCCAGCTAAGTGTCCTGATTATACAAGGACCACGAAGCAAGTCTTTAGCGAACCACGCCCTGACTATAGTTATATAAGTAAAGATTGTCTCTTTTATTTGTATCTTAATACATTAAAAGTGTATTTGTTATACCTTCTCTCATTGTACTTCCTAATTATATCTACATTCCTCTTAAAGTAAACCCTAAAGATTACAAATAATAATATCCTATCACATACACACAACACCATCTAGCCCAAACTAAGCAGAGCTTGTACTATGGGTACTAGACAATGGATAAACATACAAATATATATATATATATATATATTTGTAATACCTACATATTAAACATATAAACACACATTGCTAGAATATGGTACATATGTCATGTGTCAAAATTAAATATATAGTTTACAGCATATTCTGTCCAATGGGACGTGCAAATGAAAAATGATGTACGACATAATAATGCAACATAGATAAGTAGGTACACAAAAGAGAATTATTAATACGAAAGGAAAAAAGAGACTGCACGGATAGTGTAGTGGATTAAGTGATCGTCTCACCACTGCCATGTTGTGGGTTCGAATTCCACACGAGACAAAAATTAGTGTGATCCACAAATGGTTGTTCCGAGTCTGGATGTTCTTTGTGTCCGTTCGATTCCCGCACAAGTCAAACATTTGTGTGCATGAACACGGCTGTTTGTCTTGGTCTGGGTGTTTCTATGTATAATATGTATGTATTTACAAAAAAAAAAGTATATATGTATGTTTATCCATTGTCTAGAACCCATAGTACAAGCTCTGCTTAGTTTGGGCTAGATGGTGTTGTGTGTATGTGGTAGAATATTATTATATTATTATTTAATTGTTTGTAAAGTCTCCCGCGACATAGCAATTATTATTAGAGCGAGAGTTGTCTTTTTTAAGAAAATAAAAATACAACGGTAAGCATAATTACAACCAAAAGATTTTTTTTTAGTACAAAAGTGGCTAACCAGCGTACGGCCTGACCTGATGGTAAGTGGTCACCGTAGCCTATGGACGCCTGCAACACCAGAGGCATCACTTGCGCGTTGCCGACCCTGTAAAAACCTTTTAACGCCCTCTTTGAAGATCACCATTGTGTAGTCTTGTGGGAAAACTTTGCCAGGGAGTTCATGCTACAATCTGAGCGTCCGCGGGAGATTATTCCTTTGGAACCGCTTGGTGCGGCACCAATTAGGTTATAAAATGTGAGAATGAAATTAAGTTTGAGATTTATCCTCTTTCATTCTCTCACGCAGGCTATGGTAACTGCTTACCAGACAGACCGTGTACTTCTTAGCCATTTACAAAAGAGAAGTATATATGTATGTTTATCCATTGTCTAGTACCCATAGTACAAGCTCTGCTTAGTTTGGGCTAGATGGTGTTGTGTGTATGTGGTAGAATAATATATTATACTAGCTGTCCCGACAGACGTGGACCTGTACATACGAAAAAAAAACGCCAAATCTAAACTATCCTCAAATCCACATGAACACACACAATTTTTTTTATCAAAATCGGTCCAGCCGTTTAGGAGGACTTCAGTGACATACACACGTACAGAAGAATTATATATATAAAGATTATTATATTATTTATGTATATGGTTTAGGGTAGACAGCGGAGTGGTTATATTGCCTGGGAATTGCTTCTGTGATATTTTATTACGTTTACGCGAATTTTATACATTGATATTAAACTAAGCAGACGTTAGGGAAAGTGTAAACTTAAATATGAGTAGTTTTAATATCTATACTAATATTATAAAGAGAAACGATATGATTTTTTGTTTGTTTGTAAGGATTTAACGCCGATTTAACTACTCGACCGATTTAAAAAACTTATTTTAACGTTAGAAAGCTTCTTTATACCGGTGTAACATATACTATATATATTAGTAATCATAAACATAGGTGAAACCGCAGGGGCCTCCTAGTGATGTTATAAAGAGGAAGGATTTCTTTGTTTGTTTGTCATCGAAAAACACAGAAACTACTAAACTGATTTTAATGTTTCTGTCACCATTAGAAAGCTTTTTAACTAACATGCTGTATTACATCACGCCACGGATAGCCAGCGTTAATATAAAAATCGGTTCAATAGTTTTAGAGTTCATCGATTACAAACAAACAAATAGTTTCTCTTCATAGTATTATTAGTATTTTTAGATGCTGTTATAACGTCAATATCTATTAAGAACAGTACATTTATTTGAAGTCAATGTTTCATTCAAAACAACCTCATTATTCAGTAAAAATATAACTAAGTTTCACTTTCTTTTTCGGATTCGAACCTGTATCATTCTGAAGGGATACGCAAACGTTTATTACATATACTTATATATTGCACTAGATATTACCCGCGGATTCACTCGCGTAAATGTAAGTTAGGTTAGGTTAGGTTAATAACAGCACTCGTGCCGGGGCGTCATCCAGGAGTCGTTGCCCGCAGGCATTTCGTGCCTGCGCTGAGCACTGCTGGGTGGATCACTGATGTAGTTTCAGTTCCAGCGACCACCACTCAAGGCAGCGAGATAGCACACCGTGGTGGGTTTAGTAGGTAGTACCTGGGACATTTCATCTTCTCCCGGGTGAGCCCTACATAACCTCTCCGCTCTCCTTTTCCGCGGAGAGGTACGCGTCAATGCATTTCCCAAGTAAAATATAAAAATAAGTATCAATGTATGTTTATCCATTGTCTAGTACCCATAGTACAAGCTCTGCTTAGTTTGGGCTAGATGGTGTTGTGTGTATGTGATAGAATATTGTATTATATTTGTAGTTCACATAAATGTATGTCTCGTGTGGGATTCGAACCCACAACACTCGGCGGAAAGGCAGTGGCGAGGCGATCACCTAAACCACTACGCCATCCGTGTAGTCCCTTTTATTCATTTTAGCTGCAGTTTAAACAGTTATTTTTGTCTTAAATAGTCTGTTCTTGCTCTAGGGACCAAGCTATGTGTCGCACTTTACAAACATTCGAACAACGGACACAAAGAACACCCAGACTGGAACAACTATTTGTGGATTACACAAATAAAGTATGTATGTCTAAATTTCATATCGTCACAAAAATTATCGTAGGTGCTTATTTGCTTATTTGCCACCAAAGTTGTATACAACCTTCCTATATCCATCGTAACCCATCCAAAACTTGACCTCAAGCTTAACCTGACATAAGGTTAAGCTACTCGATTAACTTAATCACCACAAAATGATAACCTATCCGATACTTGACCTTAACTAGGTAGCTTAACGTGACAAAATTTGATGAGACAAATAAAAACAACGGAGAGTCGAACCCAGTGCGTACCTAATAAAAGTAATGTAGGCCAGTGGACACGGTCAAAGCATCTTCGCTAACATTTCTCCATCTAACCAGATTAAACTAAACAAGATTTCGAGGACCCTATGCTCACCTGACGCCTTTCACTTTTAGATAAGAAAACACTTTCACTCAACACAGCTATAAAACTTAAATTAAAAACCACTTATTCAAAAAATAATAATAAAAAAGATTAACTTTAAAAACAACCACTGTCATCGAGGTCCTCATTCGAAATGAGCAAACGTAACAAAACGTTCGATTTTTGAATTTGATTTATTATCTTTTTTATAACGTCGCGTTCGCGGGCAACGGCTGTCGATCGTACACTGCCTTGTTTTCTCGAAACTGGTTGTGAGTTGTGACTCGAAGCGGTCTCGCTGTCTCGATTATTATAGCCCTAGTCTGTACGTGATATTTCACGTTTTCGCATCGGAAAGTATGCAGTTGTGGAAAAATTTAATAAATAGTCGCAATGTGCTAATTATTTCGTAAAGATCCGCGCGTCTATGACGGCGCTTCAGTCGCCATTTGCATTTATAATATGATTTACATTTTTTATGAATATAAATTTGTATGCTCATTTATATATTGTTTATACTGTTAATTTGGCATAAAGCAGTCGGCTGTATGGAAAGCGGGTTTTACGAATAGAGGAATCATAATTACCAATTATATTATTTTATAACGGTACGTATTAGTCGACCGGCTCGGGGAACTACCAACAAAAGATTTATATACTAATAATAATATTCTACCACATACACACAACACCATCTAGCCTAAACTAAGCAGAGCTTGTACTATGGGTTCCTACTGGACAATGGATAAACATACATATATGTATATATTTTTTTATAAATTCATGCATATTATACGTAGAAACACCCAGACCAAGGCAAACATCCATGTCCATGCACACAAATGTTTGACTTGTGCGCGAATCGAGTCCACGACCTCGGGCGTGGCAGTCGGTTACACTAACCACTACGCCATCGAGGCCATCATTGTCACCTAACCACTAAAATATCACCCAACTATGTATGTATAAATATTATGGTTACTTTTATAGACGTTAAGGTTCTATTCCTGATCAGGAAAAGTGTTATTAGGTTTATCTGTTAAGAAATATTTAGTAGCAGGCTCACAAGCAGAGAGCGGCAGCCTCGGGGGAGACCATTGCACGGCCACGCAGAGGTCTCAAGTTTGATACCATGGCGTGCATCTCTGAGTTTTCAAAGTTATGTGCGTATTAAATAGTTTGTTATTGCTCGCTTTCGCGGTGAAGGATAACATTGTGAGGTAACCTGCATGTCTGAGAGTTCTCCATGATGTTTTTGGAGATATCTGAAACCTGCCATCCCGCACTGGGCCAGCGTGGTGGACTATGGCCTTATCCTTCTCACACTGAGAAAAGTGCCATGCCCAGCAGTCATATGACTGGTGGATTTACATTCTGTAAAAGTTTTTGGCAACTTTAATTGTAAGTTCTCGTAAATGATGTGAAATCTGTTGGCAAACAATGTATTAAATAAATAAATATGACTGCCCCACTCCTGGGCATGGACCATATACAGGACTGATATTATTACTATGTTTAAATATAACTTTTCTGGATGTTAGGGTTTTATTGCCGATTGGGCAAAATGTTATTGCTATTATGATTAAGAAATTCTTAGTAGGAACACAGTGTCTGAAAATGTGCCCGTGCCCGATAACATTAGGCTCGCCCTAGTTATGAACGTTCCAAAACCATAAATGGCGAGTGCTGTGGGCTCGAACCCCGTCATCCAAAAGTTTGTGTTCTCCACAAATGGTTGTTCCGAGTCTGGATGTTCTTTGTGTCCGTTGTTTGAATGTTTGTAAAGTCTCCCGCGACACAGAAAGATTCCTAGTGTTGGAATTGTCTTTTAAAAAAGAAAAAGGAACTGTAACCAACATCTGTCAGTATATTATTTATAACAATTGGCGTAACGCACCCCACACTTCTTTACAATAAAATGAATTATTTTTAATCATTCTATTTCAATTCAAATTCAATATGTGGAAGGCCTAGTCTCTGTGACCAGTCCGGGAAATTGGTGGCAGGTTACAAATAATAATATCGGGTATATTTATAAACTGTCACTCTGCTGGACACTGGTCTCTTCTCCGTGTGAGAAGGTTTAGACTTTGGGCTATAGTTCACCAGTATAGTTGGCCAGTGTGGCCAAGTGCGTTCAGACTTCACATAACATTATGGAGAAATTTCAGACATGTGGATTTGTTCACGATGTTTTCCTTCACTGTTAAAGCGAGCGATAATGAACTATTTAACCTTATTAATATTATAAATGTGAAAGTTAGTGAAAACGTTTGGTTACTTTGCTTGTTTGTAACTTAATGATGCGTAAACCGTTAAGCAAATTTGGTTAAAAATTGTCACAAAGATAAACTTTGCCATGTATATATTTTGTACTGGACATATTATAGGATACGTTCATTTAGAATTTACGCCTTATAAGCCACGGATATACACTAATTGCTAATGAACTTCAAAAAGTTAGGTATGTATGTATGTATCTTATGTGGGAGCCAGTCAGTGCAGACCGGCGACACTTCGACCCAGTGGGATCTTTTGTGTCGACACTCTCCCAATAACGACTGCCATAGATGTTCATGGCAGCCGGGACCGACGGCTTAACGTGCTCTCCGAGGCACGGAGCAGGCGATAATTGTCAATCAATACGCATATAATATCGAAAAGTTATATAACTTCCGAAAGTCAGAGGTGCGCGACGTAGGTTCGAACCCGAGACCCTCTGCATTGCAGTCTGTTGGACTCCACACTGAGCTATCGCTGCTCAAAAATAAAAAAAGTTTGGTAACTGTCCTGGGATCGATCTCGAGACCTTTGTGTTGCAGTTCCAAGGTCTTCCACTAGACTATCTCTAGTATATTAATAATTAATATTAGGTGCGTAGAAAAAAAATATAAATTTGCTTTTGCTTTGTACAACGACATAAAAAAATTAAAATGATTTTTATTAAATTTAACTAAAATATAAACATGTTTAATCCTAACTAATTTTTATAAATGTGAATGTGAGTCTGTTTGTTACGCTTTCACGTCTTAACTACTCGACCGACCATCGTGAAATTTCGCGTACACCAAAAGGGCATAGGGTAGTCTTTATTAATGAAAAAGTACTTTTCACGAGTGAGCGAAGCCACGGGCAAAAGCTAGTATTCAAAAATTATTTATGCAGTATAGCTGACCCATAGACCCAGTTAGTGATAGTGCGAGGCGCCTAATTAACTTATTAAAGTTAACGGTTAACTTAAACACTTAATATGATGCATTAAGATTCACGGATGTTAATAACTATTAATTAATTATTATTATTAATTAGTTTACGTCTTTTTTCAGTTCTTCTGGTCTTTTTCATCCGGTTTCGATTTACGTTCGAGTTAGATGAAGTGATATTAGGATTTTCTAATTTGAAATTCTATTTTTTTTAAATCATCTCCCACAATTAAGATAATGCCTGACTGCCTGACTTTACAAACATTCAAACAACGGACACAAAGAACACCCAGACTCGGAACAACCATTTGTGGACTACACAAAGTTTTGTACCGTGTGAGATTCGAACCCATAACACTCGGCGCAATGACAGTGGCGATACGACCACGTAAACCATACAACTTAAACTACAGTCAAAAATTATCTGTCGCATATAGTTTTTTATTAAAATTCCTTATTTAATATACAAGTATGGCTCATACTTATTTAATATACAAGTATAGCAGAATAAATGCTGTAGAAATGAGAGCGCTGAGAAATATATGTGATGTGACTCTGAAAGATAGAATAAGGAATAGAGTGATTAGAGAGAGATGCGGCATGAAAGTGGATATAGTGACAAGAATAGAAAAGGATATGTTAAGCTGGTTTGGGCATGTAGAAAGAATGGACGAGGAAAGACGGACTCAGTAAGTTTATAAGGCTAGTGTGAATGGAACAGTCGCAAGAGGAAGACCTAGGCGAACGTTTCTTGATCAGATCGGAGGCGGTCTGGACAGAGGCCAGGTTAAGAGCACCTTGAACCGACGGGCGTGTATGAGGAATGTGATGAAAGTGAATGAAGCCAGAGAAGTGTGTCAGGATCGTAGCAAATGGAAATCCGTTGACTCTGCCTACCCCTCTGAGAAACAGGCGTGAATCTATGTATGAATCTATATGTATGGCTCATGAGAAGCTAGAGACAATACATAGACATCCAAAATTATGTTTTATCTTCTCTCTTTTTGTCTCTATTTATTAGATAACGAATTTAGTTAGTAGCGGAAAGCGGTTGGATGCGGGTGGCCCAAGACCGGTCTGTATGAAAAAACTTGGGGGAGGCCTATGTCCAGAAGTGGAAGTCTTTCGGCTGAGATGATAATGATGAATTTAGTCTGGAAGCAGTAACTGAATGATTTTAAAATGTTTTTTTTTTGTTTCCAGCTGAATAATTTTATGTAATTTTATTTACAATATATTGACATCATTAATTTTAAAACGAAATAATCTAATATAAAACAACAAAACACATATAATTATAATACAAAATATTTATAAAAATAGTTTAGGCATCGTAGAATTCTTCAGCATCGCTGTCAACTGGTAACGTGCCCAGAAGACTGGCAGCATAGCCACGTTGAATGGCAATGCTGATTCTTTGGGCTAAGAAAAGACCAGCCTTCTGATCACGCGAAACGTCGATCAGGCGTTTTGCGATCTCCCTGTACAAAATACGAGCGCCCGGACCCCATGAACCTAGGGTTTCCACCCCAAACGGCTCAAAAATGTAATTTCCAACTAAATTACTATATTTGCGCCGTTAGAGGGTTTCCGCAGTTGCAGCAACAGCGCCGGCACATCCCGCAGTACTTGGAAGATGGTTTATTTTTAGTGACTGCCAGCTGCTTTCTGTAAGACGGCTCTTCGTGCTCGAAATAATATGTAAAAAACACAATAGCCTAAAATATGACAAAAATAGACCAAGAAAACGTCGCACGTATAAGGTATGTCAAACACAGGTGTTTAGGAGTACTCTTGCAACCCAACACTTTAGGGTGCTTGGATGTCACCTCTATAATAAAATAAATGAATTTTGTAACATTTAACCCCTGCCTAGATACCAATGTAAAAGGAAAGTTAGTAACTGGCTTATGGCTAAATCCTATGATGATACTGAAAGCTTATTAAAATTAAGTATATTGTGACCCAATTCTTTTTATATGTTGTATAATCTATTTTGTAATCTATATTGTATAATCTATTATTAATTTTAAACGCACGTATTTCTATATCCACGCACACACACACACACACACACATACAATGACCTACAGCTGTCATCTATCCATGTTGCCAATATAAGATACACTTGTGGCGATCATCCGCTACCACACCGCAACGAAACCGCTCCGCTTAGGCGCCTTGGGTCGCCGCCTTACACGTGCCGACCTAAGTTGTTTTTTAACCTTGCGCACGCGCAGAGGTCGTAGCTGGCATGCGGCGACGGACACTCGACATTCGACCACTACTCTGTTCGGATCGCGATAATTACTTACATCTAATTGTACTCATTTTTATATAAGTAAATCATTAAACTATTTCTCATCAAAATTAATAACAGTATTCATTTATTCTATTTATTTTTTTTCTTCATTTTTACCGGCTTCGATTCCTTGTCAATGCAAATAATCGTAGTGCAAGTTCGACTACAATTGGTGACCCCGGCGTGATCTGAACGCGTAACCCGGACGCGACGTGATCGTGTGCTGATCGTTGCAAGAATCTGCTGGCGAAGGAATCGGAGATTACGTTGACTGTGGTTTGGTCCTTAAGCGGTGAGCGATTTTATTTTATATTTTGTGCAAACATAATGAGCGTGAAAAGTGGCGAGAATTCTACAATTAGCGATGAGGTGTTGCGTGTCAGTGTGCGTGTACCTCCGTTTTGGCCAGAAGAGCCAGCGTTGTGGTTCGCACAAGTGGAATCACAGTTTGCCTTATCCCGCATTACCACCGATGAAACAAAATTTTACTACTTGGTTGCACAACTAGACCATCAATACGCCGTGGAGGTGAAGGACGTGATTACCAACCCACCCGCCACCGATAAATATTTAAAATTAAAAAATGAGCTTATCAAACGCCTCTCAGCTTCACAGGAGAAGCGGGTGAAACAGCTCCTCATGCATGAGGAACTCGGCGATAGGAAGCCATCGCAGTTTTTACGTCACCTATCGGGTTTGGCTGGTCCGTCAGTGCCTGCCGATTTTTTATTAACTTTATGGTCTAGCAGGTTGCCGCAGAATATACAGACGGTTATAGCGACGCAGATGGACCTCGACAAGGACAAGCTGGGTGAACTCGCCGACAAGGTATACGAGATTGCACCGTCTACACCACAGGTTGCAAGTACCTCGCCGGCGTCATCCCACAACGACATGGCACACCAAATCGCCGAGCTTACAAGGTAAGTCGCTTTACTAACCAATAAGTTAGAACGATCCGAATGCTCTCGCTCTAGATCTAGGTCTCGCTCGAAAAGGCAGAATAATATTCGCAGCCGTTCTAAACCGAGACAACCGCCACCCGACCATCCGCATTGTTTTTACCATTTCACGTATGGTGACAGCGCCCGTAAATGCAGACAGCCGTGTACCTATCGCTCGGAAAACAACAAGGGCGGTCGGCAGTAGCGGCTTACGACTGTCCCTTAACATCAGGCCGTCTGTTCGTCATCGATCGCAATTCTAAGATGCAGTTTTTAGTAGACACTGGTTCAGACCTTTGCGTTTTTCCGCGATCTGCAATTAAGACGCCCTGTACCAGGTCCAAGTTTGACTTAGTAGCGGCTAATAACACAGTCATACACACTTATGGACCTGCATGCTTACAATTAAACTTAGGATTGCGACGAAATTTCATATGGGATTTTACAATCGCGGATGTGAACAAGCCTATCATTGGCGTAGATTTTTTGAGCCACTACAATCTTCTGGTAGACTGCAAGAACCAGCGCTTGGTCGATGGTACCACATCCTTATCTGTAGCTGCTGTCTATTCCGGGATTTCTGAGGACATCGCTTCACTCAAAACCGTCACTGGTAAGACTGAATTCCACAAAATTCTACGGGAGTTTCCTACCATTACCAGACCTGCCGGCGTTCGCTGTCCTCCAAAGCATAACACCTTGCATCACATTAGGACAACTCCAGGTCCACCAGTCTCGTGCAGACCTCGTCGTCTCGATCCGGTCCGCTGTCAAGCAGCGAAAAAGGAGTTCGAGGATATGCTCGCTTGTGGCACAGCACGACGGTCGGACAGTCCATGGTCTTCTGCTCTGCACATGGTGAAGAAGAAGGATGATGGATGGAGGCCATGCGGTGACTATCGTGCACTCAACGCACGTACCATCCCTGACAGGTACCCTGTACGACACATCCACGACTTCTCTTCGCAGCTCTCAGGATGCACAATCTTCTCCACCATCGATCTGGTGAAGGCATACAATCAAATTGCTGTAAATTGCGCTGATATCCCCAAAACTGCCATCACCACACCTTTCGGCTTATATGAATTCCCGTACATGACGTTCGGGTTAAGGAATGCTGCTCAGACGTTTCAGAGATTCGTCGATGAAGTCCTTCTAGGTCTGGATTTCTGCTACGGTTTCATCGATGACATTCTGGTTTTCTCCACTTCTCCAGAAATTCACCAGGACCACCTACGTCAGTTATTTGAACGCCTGAGTCAATATGGAATATTGGTGAACACTTCTAAGTGTAAGTTTGGTCTCTCTGAAATAACTTTCCTTGGCTATCAGGTTTCAGCAGCTGGTACTAAGCCTTTGGAAACAAAGGTTGAAGCTATCCAGGACTTTGCTATGCCGAAAACAGTCAAGGAGCTACAGCGTTTCCTTGGTATGCTTAATTTTTACCGTCGCTTTATTCCTCATGCCGCTCATATTCAAGCACCGCTTACTAACATCCTAGCTGGACCACGCATCAAAGGTTCACAGCCTATCACACTCACTCCAGAGCTGACACAAGCTTTTAATGACTGCAAGCTTGCCCTATCGCAGGCTACGTTGCTTACTCATCCTGATCCATCCGCTGAACTTGCTTTAGTTACAGACGCTTCTGACGTAGCTATTGGAGCGGTACTACAGCAACGCAAGGATGGGACCAATAATTGGCATCCTTTAGCTTTCTTCTCACGCAAATTAAGTACTTCTCAAAAGAAATATAGCCCATACGACCGCGAGCTACTTGCAGTGTACGAAGCCATCAAGTACTTTAGACATATGGTAGAAGCTAGGCCGTTCACTGTATTTACCGATCACAAGCCGCTAACATTTGCGTTCTCGCTCAACAGAGACAAATGCTCACCCAGACAATACAGGTATCTCGATTTTATAGCGCAATTTACGACCGATTTAAGGTTCATACCTGGCCAGGATAATGTCGTCGCAGATGCGTTGTCAAGAGTTGAGGAGATAGCCAGCACAATTGATTACCAGTCTCTTGCGCGGTCTCAGGAGAGTGATCCGGAGCTGCAGGAGCTACTTACCCGCGGTACAGCCTTAAGATTGCGCAAGGTACGTACTGAGTCGAGCAACATACCAGTCTACTGCGATACTTCGCTATCTACATTTCGTCCGTACGTAACACACGAATTTCGCAAACAAGTCTTTGAGATGCTACATACTTTACACCATCCTGGCAGTTCTGCTACAGTGCGACTGGTGACACAAAGATTTGTTTGGCCAGGGATTCGTAAAGATTGTAGAGAGTGGACACGGCATTGCGATAAATGCCAAACTTCTAAAGTCTCCCGTCACACCTTTTCTCCCTTTTCCTCATTCCTTCCACCTTCCTCGAGGTTCTCCCACATACACCTCGACATCATAGGGCCATTACCTCTGTCTTATGATTATAGGTACTGCCTCACCGTGATCGACAGGTTTACACGATGGCCTGAGGCATTTCCGCTTCGGGACATCACCGCCGAGACCTGTGCTGCTGCCCTCGTGTCTGGCTGGATCGCCAGGTTTGGTTGTCCTGAACGGGTGACCACAGATCGTGGCCGCCAGTTTGAGTGCCACCTTTTCAAGGCTCTCACTGCCTTGGTTGGGGCGCGCCATCTCCGTACGACAGCCTACCATCCAGCAGCCAACGGCATAGTTGAGCGCCTTCATCGCCAACTCAAGGCGGCGCTCATGTGCCACGCTCCTGCATCGCAGTGGACCGAAGCTTTGCCACTGGTCCTTCTAGGCATGCGCAGTGCCTGGAAGGACGACCTCCAAGCATCTGCTGCCGAGCTGGTGTACGGCGAGCCTCTTCGCCTACCCGGTCAGTTCCTGTGCCCTGATGACGACTACCTGACTGCTGACGTCACACAGTACGCGACGCGTCTTCGCGCGTACATGGCGAAGCTGTCTCCACGTCAAACTGCCTGGCACAACACGTCATCATTCTACGTGCCACGCGACTTACATACAACATCACACGTTTTTGTTCGGCAGGACCGCGTGAGAGGAGCCTTGGAACCACCATACGCTGGTCCCTATAAGGTTGTCAACCGGCAACCCAAGTACTTCACCGTGGACGTCAAAAACAAGCCTGTAACGGTGTCCATCGACAGGCTGAAACCGGCGTACATCGCGAGGGATGCCCAGATTGCCCAGGTTCCAGCTGAACAGGCCAAAGCTGACATCAAACGGACGTCCAGCGGTAGAAGAGTGCGCTTTCCGGACTATTATCGCCCGTAGTCACGGTCTTCCGGGGGGAGTACTGTGGCGATCATCCGCTACCACACCGCAACGAAACCGCTCCGCTTAGGCGCCTTGGGTCGCCGCCTTACACGTGCCGACCTAAGTTGTTTTTTAACCTTGCGCACGCGCAGAGGTCGTAGCTGGCATGCGGCGACGGACACTCGACATTCGACCACTACTCTGTTCGGATCGCGATAATTACTTACATCTAATTGTACTCATTTTTATATAAGTAAATCATTAAACTATTTCTCATCAAAATTAATAACAGTATTCATTTATTCTATTTATTTTTTTTCTTCATTTTTACCGGCTTCGATTCCTTGTCAATGCAAATAATCGTAGTGCAAGTTCGACTACACACTATATTGATAAATCAAATATAATGTATTAAGTACGAGAGCCCTGGTACCCATACCACAAGTTCAATCTTAGCTTGGGTACCAGTGTTTAACAAGTGGACTGTAAAATTATTTGTTTACTTTTATGTGTTCAAATGACTGTATCTTTTAATGCCAATAAACGTTATTATTATTATTATTATTATTATTATTATTATTATTATTATTATTATTATTATTATTATTATTATTTGGTTACCAAGTAAGACATGTAAAAGTAATGGACTATAGCTAGAAATGATGCGAAAACTATTGTTGGCTTTATTATTAAAATATGGGAGATGTGTTTTAATTTATAATATTCAAAGTAAATTATACATACAAATTAGTACTCAGAAAAGAATCGTCTCAAAAACGTCCTAATTGCGACCTTTTTTATTATCAAAACAAAATCGGTTCAACAAAATCACTTGCAAAAGATTTAAAGCGAAATTCTAATTAAAGCACAGCTGTTGAAATAAATGACGGCGCAGGAAATCCATATGCATAAATATCTTAAAGTAAAACGTGAACTATACAAAATCTTTTATCGAAAAGTATTCTCCAAAATTAAAGCGGCTAATTGTGGTGACGTCATCTGCGCCGGCGCATCAGAAACGCGTTAGTAAAGTGAAAACGAAATATTGTATACAGCATGTTGTTTCATGTCATTCGCTGCCATCTTTCATCCTACTATTGTGGTAATAGCATATTGCTCGCCTGATGTTAGCGGTTTGCAGCTTATGATTACTTTATGATAATGGATGTCGAAAATCTAGTGCTGACAATATTTTGTACTTCTAATATTGCGCCAAGTTTTTTTGACCTAAACGGGATCAAATTTTGTGTGACTCCTTCGAATAGTTGTTCCGTGTGATCTACTAATAGTTGGTATGTTCTTTGTGTCTATTGTTCAAGTGTTCGTAAAGTCGCCCGCGACACAGGAATTATCTCTGGTGCAAGTCGTCCTTTTTAAGAAGCAAGTAACTTACTTAGAACAATGTCGAGCCATTTGGAAGGCGTACACAAGGATATTGACAACGTGTAGAGTTCTTTATTATTATTAACGGAAACTACCAGTCGGATTTGATAAAAAAATCTTTTTGAATTTTATTGTTAAAGAAGATTACATGCTATATAACATCACGCTACGAGCTAAAGGAGAGGCGCAGTAATCATAAACGTGGGTGAAACCGTGGAGGACAGTTATTGAGTGATCTATTTCTTTATGTATTTTGCTTTATTTAGTTTACATTATTTGTCGGCCTCGATGGCGTAGTGGTTAGTGTAACTGACTGCCACGCCTGAGGTCGCGGGTTCGATTCCCGCACAAGTCAAACATTTGTGTGCATGAACATGGATGTTTGTCTTGTTCTGGGTGTTTCTATGTATAATATGTATGTATTTACAAAAAAAAAAAAGTATATATGTATGTTTATCCATTGTCTAGTACCCATAGTACAAGCTCTGCTTAGTTTGGGCTAGATGGTGTTGTGTGTATGTGGTAGAATATTATATTATTAAGTAGAACGTCTTGCGCCAATTACACTATTCAATCAAAAAATATAGCACAAGTTTAAAATAAAGCTTTCACTCGTTCACCTCACAATACCTCATACATTCTAATGATAATACCTTCCATTCATCCGCAAAAATATCAACTTCTGAGTTCCAAGAGAGCGTTAAGCTGCTTTAGTGCTTTTTCATATAGAAACATGATGTATTCAACGTTCATTATAAGAGTCAAAACGGTGGTGTCATGTCGCGGTGACGTCATCGGCGCTTGCGCAGTGAAACGGCGCCACAAGAGAAAACATCATCGCGTCATAATTGTATTGACATTATGTATGATAATGTCACAATAAAAGTTTGAGGAAAATTGACGTGTTTTTAAATGTCTCTCATTGTGTTACTCAACATGTTTTGCTGTTAAAGTTTCTTTTCTTTTTAATCTGTTGTTTACTGAAATGTCAGACTTAATTGGAAAACAATTGTGTTTAGGTCAATACATTAAATAGACAATGCCCGCACTATGCCTAATACCTGTGCGACTTTACGATTCGAACAACTGAGAACTTTTGTAACATGCACAATTTGGTGGCGCAAGGGTAGAGAATGCAACTGCGTGCACGAGGTCTTAGAATCTATTCTCAGGTCTCTAGTCAGGCTAAGTAATATTGGGCTTTTCAGTTAAGAAATGGTCTAAGCTGCTGAGCAATTCTTAATCAAAATCTCAGACTCCGTGACGTGTTTACCAACGGCAATAAGCTCGCACCCTGTTATGTGGGCACTAATATAGTATGCTGATGTGTCTGTTCTATATCTAGCCTGTCAGGGATATAGCCGTCTAAATATGAATAGTAAAATAATTAGTAATTTATAGCAAGAAGTATATTTTTATAATGCCATACAAAAGACATCAACGCGTTCAACGCGTTTATGTCTTTTGAATATAAATAATAGTATTAATAATTATTATTTTGTAATATTATAATAATTGTGACAATTAATCTACTACGCATTCCATGCGATGACACAGTTTAAGTGGTCGTCTCGCCACTGCCACCACGCCGTGTGTTGTGGCTTCGGTCGCCATACTGAACAACATTTTGTGAGACCCACTAATAGTTGTCCTGAGTCTGGGTATTCTTTAAAGCCGTTGTTTGAGTCTGCCTAGATATAGTAATTATTCTTTGTGCAAGAGTTGTTTTTATAAAAAACTTTTCATTATTTATGCTATATCTAGATTCTTTAAACGTTTTAAATAAATATACCAACATAAGAAAGGTATAAACTATGAATATAACTGGGTATGGTACTAAACGAATCCGACACATTGATAAAAAATATGTCTAAGATCTTGATATTTTATAAATTTAAATGGTATCAACATTTGCAACTTACAGAAATAACTGAAAAATATATGTTATAGTTTGACCGAAACCGCTGTACCGCGCCTTAGGTATGTGTGCGGCGAGACGGGGGAGAGGGGGAACGCAGGCTAACAGGCCGCTGTCATTCGTTAACGCTCACGGCAATCCCTCCCGTCTCGCCGCGCACGTACCTAAGGCGCGGTACAGCGGTTTTGGTCAAACTATACAAGATATGTATATAAATTTCAAAGTTCACGTGTGATATGTACTTTCGCCACTAAACGTGTATTATATTCCTTTCATTTCGGTATAACTTGTCTATTGTAGGCAATTTCAGCAATGTATATCACTGCTCGGCACGGTCCTTGTCTAGTCATGTCTGAAAAGGATTAAGACATAGCATGCTTATTATTTTATCTTCGATAATATTATCGACATGCAGGTTTCCTCAGGATATTTTCCTTCAACGTTATTTTACTAAAATAATAGTCACAATTAATACTATCACTTATTTGAGTGAATTTAAATAAAGATTATCATTCTCACGCACTCATTAAAACTGAATAAATTATAGAAACGAGATTGACAAAAATAAATTCAAATAAAAGACAACAACCCACTCGGCGCATTGATGTTCTTTGTATATGTTACAGTAAAAGCCTGAATACTAATCTTAAATTTTACCAGTGAATCTTAGGATTTACCAACACGAGTTGGTAAATGTAAGAATTTATAAAAAAAGGAATGGTTTTCCGGGCTTTTACCATTAGAGTTTAGTACATGCTAGGTTTTACCAGTGACGGCGGGAGCGCCCGCCTTAGCCTTCGTGGTTATTTTTTTAGTACCATAGTAAACCCGATATTTTGAACACTTGATGTATTGAGTGTACGATATATTAAATAATAATAATAATATTCTACCACATACACACAACACCATTTAGCCCAAACTAAGCAGAGCTTGTACTATGTTTGAATGTTTGATTTATGTTTATTTCAACATTTACCGTGTCTTTGAGGCAAATCCTAAGTGAAGAAATTACCAAGTGAATGGTGTTAAAGTTCGAAATAAACGATGATCATAGAACGGTTTGGACTTTTATTTTTACTGGAAAATCTTGAGATTTACCGTAGTTCTGGTTTTTACAGTAACATATATAAATCATAATCATATTTTATTATTGTTGCTATTTAAAATGTATTTCAATATTAAGTATAATAATCATACAATTCTATCGCTACATTTATTTATTTAAGTACATATTAGAAAAGTTGATATCTTATAGTTCTTATATTTTATATGAAATATATTAAATATATTTCTTTTATTAGAAAATAATGTAGACGATAAATGGCAATAAGGACGTTCCTGATAATATTTAGCTCACGAAATATGGGTGAAGTACACCTCTGTCTATCATTTGGTGAATACACAGCTAAATATACACACATATTATGTATGTATGTAGCCATACATACACAAATCTTGATTTAATCTGTGTAACCTTTGTTATGCAAGAATAAAGTAAGTATAGTAAGTAACTTAACACGGGTATGATACATACATATATGAATAATTATATTTTAAGATAGCCTTACTAATATTATAAATGTGAATGTGAGTTTGTTTGTTTGTTACGCTTTCACGCCTTAACTACTCAACCGATCGTCTTTCGTATGCAAGTTGTCAGGGTACAGAAAAGGACATAGAGTATCTTTCATCCAAAAGAGTGTAACTTCTTCCCGATGGATAGAAATGTATTAGTAAAATCTATATTAACGCAAGCAAAATCGCGGGCAAAATATTTAAAATGAAAATCTGTTGCAATATAATATATGATTTAGTGAAATGAAACATCTGTATTATCATTTCACACAGATATTAAGATATGCATATAAAAGACATCAACGCGCTCGGCACGACGCATGTTTTTAGGTGACTACACGGATAGCAGAGCCGGTAAGCGGTCCAGTGTCGAAGCCCATAGAGTGCAATTATTTGTATGATCCACAAATTATTGTTCTGAGTCTGTGTGTAATCTGGGTCCATAATTGTAATTATGTTTGTAAAGTACCGTGTGTGAGAAGTGTGAGAAGGTTTCTTGAAATATTTTTCTAGATGACAACTCCCGTACTAGTGATAATTTCTGTATTATATGCTTAACAAATATTTGAACAACAGTCACAAAACACCCAGACTCGGAACCACCAATATCGGGCTCCATGGCGTAGTGGTTAGTGTAACCGACTGCCACGTCTGAAGTCGCGGTTTCGATTCCCACACAAGTCAAACATTCTGGGTGTTTCTATGTATAATATGTATGTACATATTTACAAAAAAAAGTATATAGGTATGTTTATCCATTGTCTAGTACCCATAGTACAAGCTCTGCTTAGGTTGGGCTAGATGGTGTTGTGTGTATGTGGTAGAATATTATATTATTATTATTACAATTGGTGGATGACAAAGAAAACACAAAGTTTTGTCCTGTGTGGGATTCAAACCCACAACACATGGCGCAGTGGCAGTGGCAAAGCAACCACTTAAAGCACTAAGTCATCCGTGCACTCTGTATTAATCATGATCGCGTTAATACTCGATTTCTGTGATGTAAAACATGATACGTTACAGAAAGGAGCGGTCATAATTACGGCTAGTATCGGCAACGTGAGAGATTATTATGTTGGCAAAGAAATATAGATTGATAGATATGTTTAGATGTTTCCTACTCAATTATGCGCAAACCGTTGACGTACTTAGACGAAACTAAGTAGATACGCAAGATTAATATAATTAATTATCAGTATTAATAACAATTTCTTTTTTTAATTTTCTTTAGATATTTATGTTATGCTAGCTTTCCCGTGGTTTCACTCGCGTGAAAATAGTTAAGGTTATCTTAGTAAAAGTACTTTTTGTTAAAAAAAGTGTAATCTATCTTACTCGGTGATAATTTAGCGTTATAATAGAGAAAGAATTTTTAAAGTAGGTTGATTAGTTTTTGAGTTAAATCCTTACAAACAAACAAATATAATTATAATAGTTTAGGGATAAGTTAGCTATTTTAATATTTGGCATGGCGCCCTCACCTTCCGGCTGACACAGGTAATGGTTTGCTTTGGCCAGTTTCTGTGTCGCATAGGCCGGCAGGAGACGCCCGGTTGTTACCACTGCGGCGACTGCCGCGACGTTGCTGAGGACACGGCGCTGCATACTTTGGCGGATTGCCCCGCCTGGGCATCGCAGCGCCGTGAGTTGATCGCGGCAGTCGGTATGGTTGCCGTCTCGCTCCCGGCCGTGGTTCAGTCCATGGTCCGGAGTGAGAGGTCGGCTCGGCCGATTGCGGTTCTGTCGAGGAACACCGTGGTAGGTTTAGCCGGTATTACCCGGAAGTCCATTATTATCATCGTTACCAAGTCTCTTTTACTCCGGTGAGCCCGACATAACCCCTCCGCCCACGCCCACGGAGAGGTATAAGTCAGAGCATACCCCAGTTAAAAAAAAAACTATTTTAATATTAGTATTAATGTAGTTATACCTATATATTTAATTAGACTTATTATTTATTATACTAATTAGTAACTATAATTTATTTTTATAAACTAGCAGCGATAGCCTAGTGGGAAACCGTTAGACTGCCACGCAGAGGTCTCGAGTTCGAACCCAAGGCGCGCATCTCTGACTTTTCGAAGTTATATGCGTATTAAATAGTTAATTATCGCTTGCTTTAACGGTGAAGGAAAACATCGTGAGGAAACCTGCATGTCTGAGAGTTCTCCATAATGTTCTCGAAGATACGTGAAGTCTGCCAACCCGCACTAGGCCAGCGTGGTGGACTATGGCCTAACCCTTCTCACAGTGAGAAGGGGTCCGTGCCCAGCAGTGGGACAGTTTAATACAGGACTGATATTATATTATTATATTATAACTATAATTTTATATATTTCTTATGTTGTCTGCCACACGGGACTTTATACTTATTTATTTATATACCCTTACTTACAATATATTTTTTACAGAAATGGTCGCACATTTTATTCCATTAGATATAGAAAGTAAATCATAACTACATTTTACATAAACATTAACGTAGACTTCTGCTAAGAGACAAACGACAGACCTCTGCACCTAAAAACCCAAACACGATAATTAACAAATTCGAGCGTTGATCAAACCCGCAACCAGAGGGAAACAGCAATAGCGAATAATCCACTGAGCCATTCATACATACATTAAGCGACATCTATAGTCTTTACAATACACTAATCAAAGAAAGAAAGCTTCAACTCTACATAGAGAAAGCCTTCTTATAGTACCAACTGACAATACATAGATGGCACTACTAGTCGAGTAAATAAAAATCTCTTACAAAGTTGCTAATGAGATAGAATTAGTTTTTTTTCATAGAGTCGATGAGAAAGTGTTTGTAATGAAGCGTGTAACAAGAAGTTGTGGTCATACTGATTTAAGTAAACATGCATGTAGACTCATGTTCGCGTATCTTCGAAAGTTTCAGGTCTTTTGTAATACGAGATGAGCTACTGGGTACATTTACAGACTTCATGTTACTACTGAGAATTTCTGAGCCAAATCTTAATTATGCTTTGTTACATCTTTATAATAAATGAAGGTTCTAGGATCCCTATCTTATAACACTGCTTGACCAAAGAATCGAAGCTGAGTTCGATACGTAGGCCATATTAAGTTTTAATTTGTTAGAAAATTGTTAGTAGCAGCAGCCTGAAACTGTGCCCGGTAGACCCCAACACAGCCTTCGATTACGTGGGTCCTGAAACAATAGCTAGTGAAATACAGGTATAATACACTTCTGCCTTTCCCCTTGGGGGATAGAGATGTGAGATTCAGGCGTTAAATTCCAAGTAATACATTATCCTGGTGCATATTACAAAGAAAACTCTATTCAACGAAACTTTTGGATGAGAATGATCTATACCTATATACATATATAAGTATAAATCTCCTGTCACCATGTTTGTGGTTGTACTCCTCCGAAACGGCTCGACCGATTTTTATGCTCTTTGTTGTATATTTGGTAGGTATGAGAATAGGTCGTAAAGTACATATATTTCATACCGCTAGGTGATTAAGGCGTCGCTATCGAATGAATTTATATTGCAGAACAACGTTTGCCGGGTTAGCTAGCTATTATTATATTAAAGAGTTAATACATAGATACTCTCACGCTTATATTCTAGAAGAGAAAGGCAGATACGGTGTATTACATACATATATTGTAGTCAAGATATGTATTTTTTCTTAAAAAAGAATAAATGAAATAGAAAAATATATACACACATTTCACGAGGTATGGTGTTTAGGCTCGACGCAATATGAGGCAAGCTTATTACGTTTTCCAGGAAGAGTTCAAACATCGCCCAGCTACTGAAAACTTCATGATATTCAATAACGCGTTGTCTGAACCCGAGAACTCATGCACAGAAGTCGCAATCACTATCACTGCTCCACCGAAGTGGAAGAGAGTTGGATTGATACATCATACAAACAACTCTAACCTTATGTGGCCATAAGGCATGATATTACAATTCTAAATTATTACTCTTAACTACGAAGATTCCATTTTATTACGAGTGTTAGGAAATACAAAAAAAAACTTTCATCTTTATGATACAATAATGTTTCCTTTCGTACACGTTTATGGGTAGAACGTGACTGTTCGAGTCGTTGGTGACGTCACTTATGCTCATGTAGAGCTCTTTAGCTTTTGTGTGTCTACTTTTGAAAGGTAACAGTGTAAGCGTCTCTACAATTTACTTGCATGAATGGCGCAATAGGACAGTGCTTAATACTAATGGAGAATACAATAATTGATATTTATAAAGGCAAAAATTTATTATTATTATTAGTAGTTATATCCAAAGATTTAAATCATAGCTGTACTTAGATCGTATGAAAAAGTGTCCACACTAAGATGAGTGAGCTCACATATTACATTTATATGATAAAAACGATAGTGTACTATTTTCATTATGATTGAACGTGATAATACTTTATTTATAATTCAGATGTCATGTTGGCATTGTGTGCTAGATGACAACTTAACATCCAGAAAGGTGACCATATCTAAACATTAGGGTGCATCTATGATTAAATCTTTGGATGCGTTGCATATTTTATATTAAATTTAAAATTTTAGTTTGCCAAGAATGGCAACAATCGCAATAGCAGACACAAAGAACACTCAACCTCGATACACTATTGAAACATACACGAATATCAGTCCGGTGTAGATACCGAACCTAAAACAACCAATGCCGAAGTAATTGCGAGGTGACCATAAACCACTGTGTCATCCGAATATGTTTATGGTGAGTCTTCCATCACGCGGATAGTGAAATTAATGTAACCCGTGCAAGCAGCTTGCATATATAGCCTGCACTGTTATATATACATACTCTCACGCCAATTACTCAAAAGAGTGGATAGATAAATTACACACAACATTTTGCCAGATATGATTTAAAATCTCACTTCCGAACCAGCCTTTCGCCATGTACTGAACATAGTTCCAGACTCTGTGCCACCACTGATAATTTCATGACAGAAAACTACAATAACGCTCTAACATTCTCACGATCTAATACAGAAGTTACCTTCACTACCTTTATGCTACCGTACACAAGCACCTTAAACTCTACATTTAAAGACAAAAATCAGTGAAAACGAAAAACGCTTGTGGGAAAGGTCTGTACAGTCTTGACTCGTTAAATTTAAAACGAATCAAGTCGACCACGGCTCAGCGGACACCGCTTATTTCATTTCACGGTTTTTATGCCTTCCGCGTTGAGGGCAATGTAGAGATTATAAAGATTCATGACTTTATTATAATAATGTTAATAAAGTTCTTTATTTATTTTAGTTCACGTAGTCGTGCATGTATATAATAATAATAAACATTTATTTCAGATTTTATCCATATTTTATTAGTTACAATAACTTAAAAACTATGTTAGTATATACAATTTTTAAAATTAATTCATGTATCTTCCTACTGTACCGGCTCCGCCGCTATACCTACGGGTCCAGTGCCACAGGAAGGGACAGTCTGGCCTATCTCTGATCACCTTCAAGATGCTGTTGTTGCTCCGGCGAATCCTTTGCATCAGAGATGCTGTCCTCTTCCGCATTACAGCTTCAATGCTGTCTGTATGCGCCTCCGCAAACATGCCTGACGCACTACAGAATCGCCAGAGCCTTAAAGCACCCTGAAGGCGTTATTATATTGCACGCGAAGAGTGTTGTAGGCCCTCTGAGTATATCTAACACACAGGCTGCACGTGTAAAAAGTCTGGCAAAATGCTTTAAAAGAATATATAATCTATACTAATATTATAAAGCTGAAGAGTTTGTTTGTTTGTTTGTTTGTTTGAACGCGCTAATCTCAGGAACTAGTACTCCGAATTAAAAAAATATTTTGGTATTGTATAGCTCATTTATCGAGGAAGGCTATAAGCTATATAACATCACGCTAAGATCCACGGGTGCGGCGCAGTAATCATAAACACGGGTGAAACCGCGGGCACATTAGTTGTAATATAAAGTTAATAGATATTTACAGTAGAATATATTTAAATACACAGTCACATTTATATTCCGAGGGAGTAGGCAAAGGGGCATTTCATTGACATTAACCACCAAACACAATAATATTGACAAACCAATAACACGTTACTCAACCTGTAAATCGAACACAAGACATCATGCACAGTAGCTATTCACTACCGCTATGCCACCGAAGCTTGTATAAATAAAATAATATTGCAATAAAAGCTACTGTATTTCGTAGAATATAATTTAATTGAACGTAATTATTTTATGATTGGTATGATATTATTACATTAGGTTTTAACTTAATTGTTTCCTGTAATAAGAAATTTATTTGAATGTTGTATTAAATAAATAAATAACTATTTAATTGAATTAAGCGATTGAATAATTTGCGTTGGTAATGTTATTTTAATTAAATTATATATCTTCTTTTACAAGTGTATTATTTACGCGTAAAAAGTAATTTTGATCGCCTTGGTAAATTTTAAGCATCGTTTCCTCGCAAAAATCTTTGGTAGTACTTTAATTAGAAATGAAAACACCTAACACAGTTGCTCTTTAATATTATAAATTAAATTATACCACAGTTCTTGTAGTATATATCTATGCCTTATCACTTTTACATATTTGCCTATGAATAGATAAGATAACATTACAGGCTGTTTTAAAATTGCTAAAATATAAAGATAAATATCATTTAAGAAATATCCTCTAATGTGGCTAAATGCAGTAATTTAAAACAAGTATTAATTTGTGTACAATGCATACTTGTATTTAGAGCGCTTGTTCTGAAAATTAATTATATATATAAACAGCTCACATTCACCGAGACAGAGAGAGAATGCCCAAGGCATTAAGACGCCTATATACATAATGTTTTGCGAATATAGAGTTAAATAAAAAACATACACAACTGCAGTTACGAAACTGTCGCCAAAAATAGAATTCATGTTTTAAGCATTCCTTTATCGCGTTGCATAATTTTTTGTTCAGTAAAAGCTCTTATATCCGTCACAATTTCTATTATAAAGACCTATTTTACCGGATATCGGCCGAAAAATATGATATAACTCCAAAAAGGCATCAGTTCGGATCTGAAAGTGGCACTTTCAGGTCGTCGTTTCTTCCAAAACATGAGTTGCCAAGTACTATCACTAATCATTGATGTTACATAAACCCTCACGTCACTACATGCATTTTTATATAACTGTACCGCGTCGCCATTAGTGAGGCGGCCGTCCGCGCTAGTACACGTCCGGAACCCGCGACACTCGCACGTCTCGTCCCAAAATACGATGAAAATCGATCTATAAACATAAAATTGAAACGTCAAAATTCGGCCTTAAACATGTACTAAACTCAACCTTAAATATTCTTTCAATATTTCTCTGTATTTAATATGTTATGAAAGTGAAAACTACAGAGCAGTGACCGACGCAACATGTTGAGCGAAAATAGATGGAAAGTGATATTGCTAGTGGTAGCGTCTGTTACCGCTGTTGAGCCGAGCCGGGCGCTGAGCCTAGTCTACCCGAAGACATACAAAAATGTGATGTTCGTGCCAAAGAACTACTTAAGAAGGACGAGAGGACGACAGTCGCGGGTAATATTCTTGGACGAAGACGAAAACCACCAGCCTTTCGGGAAAGGTGAGATCGATTTGACACAAGACAAGAATTATTCCAAGATCAAATTTGACGAGTCTACTGACTACGAATTCACTTCGCCTGATGATGAGAAGAAACTGGAGGATCTGCCTTCTGGGAATGAGCGTTTTTACGAGCCACTGCCAAGATTCCGTCCTTACCAGAACTTTCCGCATTACTACCAAGGCCGTTACGGAAGGACTTACGCCCCGAGTTATTCTTTTGATCCTTACCCCGTTGCGCCTTATGCTCCAGCGGTTAGGAACGGGTATTACCCTGGCTGGAAGCCTCGATCGCCCCGTGTAGTGTTTCCTTACGCTTCGGATAATGTGAATTCAGTGCAAACGAACTCGCATGGAGGTCCCGGTGGTTTTAATGATAATGTGGTGTTCCGTGAACAAAGTTTTGGTTTGAATGACGTTGGTGATGAACAACAACTCCAGGATATTGGCACTGGGTCTGGTGATGGATTCGCCGAGAGAGGTGAGTGCTGGTTATCTGGTGATTGGTCAGTGTAGGTGGGGATTTGACAATTCGATTTTTGTATTTATTATACAGAGGTTGTTTATTTAGTAAATTTTATATACAGGATGGTGTAATATTATTTTTATATGGGGTTTTAGGTATTTATGATACAGATTGGTTTATTAATAGTATTTCATGTTAAATTGGGAATTTAGCTATGTATGTATGTGGTGTGTATGTTTTATATAGGTCATAATTATGTTTTTACATAATAAAGCAATAATTCTGTTAAGTAACATAGAAACTGCCAACGTTGCAGCGTTAATCCTTTTGAATAAATAGAAATATGCAAATGATGCCATTTAACTCGCGGAGCTACTTTCAACAATCTCTATTCACAAACATAATCATTAATTATTTTATTTATATGTATGTATTTATCTTAGATACTCGCTGTTTTGTTGGCGAGTGATGTAAGCATTGTTCGAATCCTGGGTTAAGCAAAGTTTTATAAAAAGGCGTGAAATTGAGAATTTCCTACGTTCTGTTTCGAGTTACCTAAATATGACTTATAAAAAGTAATTATTATACACCTCTGCCTTACTTTTAGAGAGAAGAGAATTTTTGTATGAAACAATATCTATCAAAGCAACTAAAATACAATAACGATTTGTCCTACCTAGAAATCGAAACCAGGTTCTTTTTCACCTACTGCATTGCCAATAACATTTTATAATTCAGTTACCGTTTAACAAAATCTAGGTCACAGATGCTTATTTAGAGAAACTATACACTCTCCTTTGGATTGACAATCCCGCACTGCTATTGTAGTAAGCAAATATTAACAATACCAACGTAATTTACTGTTTCTGTTTTATACAACATAATTGGCAAACATATTGTGACGATAAGTGGTATCGTATCCTAAGATCGCTTTCAATATCAGGGATATCACTCTTCCGTTACTGACTCTACGTAATGGAATTATTAGGGATGTAAGAAAAGGAATGAGAGATATAAAATCCCCTTAATTCTTACTCAACCGGCGTATCGCAGTAATAGTGCTACTGTTCTTATGAGATCTATTCTTACTGGAAGGTGGTAGGTACTTTCTGGGGCTCGGAAAGCGGTGATTGCGGACCGACCACTCACCCCCAGCCATGGGCAATGAGAGGCAAAAAGTAGTAGTTTAGCCGTCAAAAGTCCTGTACGCATCTCTGCCGATCCTCAGGCGTAGGAACTCCATCTGGACTCTACACTAAAAAAGACGTACTCTCTCCGTTATAGTACGTAGGTAAGGTAAGGTACTGTCAACAAATATTTGGCAACGTTGGACCCCAATGAGCAGCGATAGCTCCGTGGGGAGACCAACAGACTGCAATGCAGAGGGTCTCGGGATCGAACCCACGTCGCGCACCTCTGACTTTCGGAAGTTATATGACTTTTCGAAATTATGTGCGTATTGATTGACAATTATCGCCTGCGCCGTGCCTCGGAGAGCACGTTAAGCCGTCGGTCCCGGCTGCCATGAACATCTATGGCAGTCTTTATTGGGAGAGTGTCGACACAAAAGATCCCACTGGGTCGAAGTGTCGCCGGTCTGTACTGACTGGCCCCCACATAAGATACATACATACATCAATTGCATCAGCTGATCATAGTACAAAGATTCGTAGAGATCTGATGTGTAAAATAAATAATATCATAGACCTGACACTAAAAGTGGCCGTGAGATTTATGCCGGTTCTTTTCATTGGTTCTAACGCCCTTGCTATGCTAAACATGGCAACAGGTTAATGTGAATTCACATTAATAAGCGTATTTTGACGTTCATAAGTGTTACATTGTGACCTAAACGAATATACGTATTTCTTTTTACTGTGAACTAGCTGTCACCCGCGGGTTCATCCACGTTCAGCGTGATATCATATAGCTTATATACTTTTGGATACAGACGCTTTCTATGGTAAAATAATTTAAAAATCGTTCAGTCATTTTTAAGTTTATTTGCTACAAACAAAAATACATACATATAAAAATTAAAATAATTTTCTTTATAATTATAGTATTGAAGAAATTCACTAGATATGTAAATACTTACCTAGTCTTTTTGTTCGGTTAAATTAACGAAGAAAATATGCTTCACGTTACGTCAGAGTTCCGTTTTTGTAACTTTAAGCATGACCACGTCTTTCTGTTACATGGCGTGGAGTCATTAACAGCTCTACTTTTTTTTAAATAAAGAAATACTTGTCAGTGCTTTTTTGTGTGTACTCATTAGAGAGCCTAGTGAAACTTAATGATTGATTATTTCATGTTCTGTATACATGTAGAGTCCATGTAGAGTCTAACAGATATGCGTTATATAACATAACATATATCTTTGAAAGTTAGGTAGAGTTGTATGCGCTCACTTTTCTATAGATATTTAGGTCATGCATGGTAGAGTCGAGACTGTTGCAGTCTTGCGGGCAGTGCCAGTCTCGAAGTAGAGAATTAAAAAAAGGAATATTAATTAATTTAGGTCAAATGGAGAGCAAATAAACAACAAAAAAATTTCATTGGTGTGTTTACTTTGAGTCAATGGCAGATAATCTTAATAAAATATGCTCAACTCGTCTCTTAACCTGAGACCTTGCGATCTGCAGTAAACATAGTCGAATACCTATGTGGCTGTTTGGATCACAAAGACAATCATTAAAATCTTATGGTTTATTATTGTATTCTCTATGATACTTCTGGCCTTGCCAGATATGAAATGTCGCCTCTTTTAAGCATCGTCTCTCTTTTTAGTACTTTCTTGTATGTGCTCGTAATTTATATTCTTGTACAAACACACTAAGTTTGTAACCACTTAGCATTAAAGGACCTTTATCCTTGGTTTGCTTACCATCATGGAGTTTGTACGTTGTTTACCTTAGTTCTATAAAAATGTAGGTAAGACAAATAAAGCACATAAGTATCTCCAATTTAATATAAAGTACTCAAACTTCAAATCCTACATAAGCTCAGGGAGGCTTCGGGAGACGAGTTTCTTAAAATCCTTTAGAAGGCACTGCCCTTGTAGGAAGGTGGCTGTTTACGAATGGCACAATTATGCTATTGCCAATAATTTTTTGACAGTACAATTATTCGAATCATTGAGGGATGTTTAACCTTTTTAATACCCTCGTAAGAATAGTAACACAGTTAATCCGGCTTGCCCAGTAAGTAAAAGTTCTGGAGGCTGACATATCTCTTGTTTTCATTTTCATGTTCAATACCTTTTCCCTAAGGTTGAAAAACTGTGAGTTATTGCCTTGGTATTGCCAGCGATCATACGCTGCATTAACCGCTTACCATCAGTCGGCTAGGATACCCGTTCACCACCCAAAAAAAAAGTAAATCCGGGGTCTTTTCCCATGACTATGAATTTATGTTTGTTCTGGCAACGTTCAATTGCAAGCGATTGTTGATTACAGTGACAGATTACCATCAAGAGGACGATTATTATTTTTATACTACTAACGTGGCAAATAAGCATATGGCCCACCTGATGGAAAGTGCTCACCGTAGCCTATAGACGCCTGCAACACCAGAGGCATCACTTGCGCGTTGCCGACCCTTTAGGCAAGGAAGTTTTCTTCATTGTCACGATACCGTAACAGCGAGTGATACCTACCTGGTATTGCAAACTATCGAAGCTAACGGTGACTGCTTACCATCGCGCAGGCAATATACTCGTTTGTCACCACCAGTATAATAGGCTAAAATTATCTATTAACACAAATGTGTGTGAGTGAAACCAATGTCACAGGCGACTCTATTATATTACGAAATATCTTCACATTTCGAAAGTTACTTATTATATAACACTGTTATGTTTATTCTATTCATAAGAGAATTGAGTCTAAGTGGACATGTTTTACGTTTTTGTGCCTTTGTTTTAGAATTAGTGGTGAGGGTTATGAAGAGTTGCAAAAGGAGTTGTGTGTTTGATGGGATAAAGCTACAAAATTGTTTTGAATGCATCGTTAGTCAGTCTATTAGCTAGTATATATGACTGCAAATTATCATATTTCTGGTTGAATTCCCAGCCAATGTCTTGCTGAAAATTCCGGTTATGGGTGTGAATCCTGGATCGAGTCAATAGTTTTTTAGTGTTTACCGTAACATTTTTGGGATAATTTACTATTCATTTTGGTTTACAAATTATTAGATTCATTTAAGCCTGAGTGAGTTTATTTTGGTTGTGTAATAGAATTTGAACCTAAGAACTCTCGATTGTAAGTCTGACGCCGATTCGATCGGACTTCCACTGCTTAACTTGAACAGTACATGAAAAAAAGCACGTAAAGCTATTGGTCCTGTTTCTAATCTCTTTTATGGTGTTAGATTGTGGCTTATCAGGCTATCAGTAAGGAAATACGTAGAGTGTATAGCGGTAGCGCACATATTTGTGCACTATAATTTCTTCAGCGTAGGTGGCTTGTCTCTTATAATAATGATTGTCGTATAATCAATTTATATCCTTGTTTAAATTAAAATTGGGTTGCTGTGGGTGAGGTCTTTGTTTTGAGGTCAGTTAAAGTGTAATTTAGTTCTTTTTGTCAAGAAATTCTCAGTAGCAACACGGAGTCTCGAACAGTGAGCGATTAATCGCAATAGAGCCCTATTAAGTGTTACCTAAAATAAGAACTGGCTGAATTTATTGATTTATTTATTTAATCAGGGAAAACAAACAGTTAAACAATCATCTTACAACTAGTATTAACAATAAATTTTATAAATGTGTATCTCACAGCGTTATCCACATTTTATGTATAATATAAATTGACTACTTAATCTCGAGTGAACCGAATTTAATTAAAATGCTTAAAAAGAAGTAATTGAAAATACAAAAATACAATAAGTGAGGAAACCCTATGTTATATAAAAAATAAAAAGCAATAAATGAGTATGGATATCTAATACCTACGTGATTTTAATTTTTAAGAGCATTTTTAATTTAGGCGTATTACATCTTTGACTACCTCTTAACCCGGCGTCGTTGACGCTGGGTAATATTTACCCGAGGTGATTTTAAGAGGGTATATTTATTTTTCCTGACGTCCATCTTACTTATCCGCCAGTATAGCTGGAGATACAACTACCCTCTATTTGGATTATTGTTTACATCATTATTACGCCGCTCGTGTAGTGAGATACAAGTGTTTCAATTCAAAACGGGTAAGTTTTACCCACCGTAGTAGATAGTGATAGTGTAATATTTTCATGACGTATTTTTATTCGTGTTTATAATAGTTTTCGTGTTATAAATAAAAAAGTTATTTTTCATTATAAATTGGTACCATCTTTTATTTTATCACATGCGTAAATACTGTTTCACCAATAATCAATTAAAATGTAATATAAACTATGTATAAAACTATTGAAAATTTTCAAATTAAAATTCGGGTAAAATTTACCCGATGTCATCGGCCGGGGAATTTTTTTCACGTCATCGGCGCCGGGTTAAGGGGTATAGGTGTGAGGCTATGCATGTAACAATCATTAATAGGATACATATATAACAATTAATAGGATAAATTATATTCAATACTTACGTAAATACATGACTATTGCATAACCTGTTACCCTATCTCTATCACCGGCTAGTATACTGGGTGTAACCGAAACGTGTTGTCATATTTAAGCGTCAAACAATTTAGCTCCTGTATATTGGAAAATTGCGATAAATAAATCACTAAGATATAGATTTATTAATATCAGCACATTCTAGTCAATACCTACGGTTAAAACATTTATTTTCTCAAAAGATTTACAATCACTTACAGAGAAAATACAATAGAGAATTACAAATGTAATTACTAAAAGTTACGGGCCGATCATCGTAATGTTAGTAATAAAAAAATATGTAGGTAGGTATTAGAAAAGTGTAGATACTTACATAATACTAACAGCTGACTCGGTGCCTTGCGTGAATTTGAAAATGTTCAGGCGCAATTTTTAATGTGTTTGTTTCGAAGTTAAATAATAATTAATATAACGTTGGAAATTGTCAAAATATTTATAATAATTTATTTGGATCGTTGAACCTCAAAACCAGAAGCAATATTGATAGTGATGTAATGCGATTGTTTCGATATTTTAATAATAAATAAATAATATTGTGACGATAATCGCCTAGACGCCCGGCGAACGCGGGCGCACGTCACTAGCCACCTCTCGCGACCGGTGGTGCGAGACTATATAAGGAACGGACGGCGTCAGTCGCGGCTCCTTGCGGCCCGGCTTCACACCTTCAGCTAAGTGTCCTGATTGTACAAGGACCACGAAGCAAGTCTTTAGCGAATCACGCCCTGACTATAGTTATATAAGTAAAGATTGTCTCTTTAATTTGTAATCTTAATACATTAAAAGTGTATTTGTTATACCTTCTCTCATTGTACTTTCTAATTATATCTACATTTCTCTTAAAGTAAACCCTAAAGGTTACAATATGTACAAAACTGTCATAAAATTTAAAATAATTTGTTTTGATCATAGTTTATTTTTCAGATACACATTCGAGTCCTAAAACATGACCACACATTTCAATTGCATGGTGTATAAGCGTCAATTATAGAGCAATTAAACGTTATCGCGTGCTAATAAGTAATATATGTCTACGCATATGTGTGCAGACACGCACATATACGAATACGTTTTGTGACGTCTATAACTTTTTTAGAGAGAGGTATACAGCGTGTAACTGAAAGGTGTGGTCGTATATTTCTTTTTTTAAAGGCCAACTCTCGCACTAGGTATAATTTCTGTGTCCTGGAGACTTTACAAACATTCAAACAATTGACACAAAGAACGCCCAGACTCGGAACAACTATTTTTTTCGCGTGTGGGATTTGAACTCACAACACTCGGCGCAGTGGCAGCGACAAGGCGACCACTTATACCACTACGCCATCCGTGCAGTCGTTTTAGGACCCAAAATATAATCTACGATCAAAACAAATTATTTCAACTAGATTTTACCCGCGGATTCGCTCGCGTAAATGTAGGTTACGTTAGATTAGTAGCAGAATTTTTTTTGGGTTAAAGCTACTCTATGTGCTTTTCTGTTCCCCTGGCAACGTGTATGCGAAATTTCATGATGATCGGTCGAGTAGTCGAGGCGTGAAAGCGTAACAAATAATCAAACAAACTCAGATTCGCATTTATAATATTAGTTAGGAAGTGAGAATTTTATGACAATTGCATACATTTTATTTATTTTTTATTTAAACTTTAAAACAGACGCATTACATCACTATTAAGATTGTCGACTTCTTGGAAATTATTAATTCAGCTGTTAGTGTTGTTTAAGTATCGACTAGAATGTGCTGATATTGATAACTCGATAAATAGAAAAAGTTATGTGCATATTAAATAATTGTTTATCGCTTGCTTATTAAGACTGCGCCGAGAGAAATGTGCCAAAACAGGCGGTCACAGATAAGTGAATAAAATCAACACTTTTTGTTTAATAAAAACATAAAATATACATTTACCATAACAATTAATGTGTTTACAATTACTCTGTGTAAAAAACTTAAAATAATTAATATTTTCGCCTACAAAATTACGTAAATTTGCAAAAAAAAATGCAAAACCGTAAGCTCTTGTTACGTGATTTTTAGATTATAACAGGAGAAATCTATCCTATTTTACAACTTAAACAAAACATAAATAGCTATATTACAATTTGTCCGTACATAAAAAAAGATACATATTTATCAAAAAAGCACTTCAAATCCTCCATACAATTTTACTATGGCGGCCGCGCGACGATTTGAATATGCGCCGCACGAGCTCTGTCATTATCTGTCTTACGCTCGGCGCAGTCTTAAATGGCGAATGATAACATCGCGAGGAAACCTGCATGTCTGAGAGTTCTTCATAATGATCTCGAAGATACGTGAAGTCTGCCAACCCGCACTGGGCCAGCGTGGTGGACTATGGCCTTACCCTTCTCACAATGAGAAGAGGCCCGTGCCCAGCAGTGGGACAGTTTAATACAGAGCTGATACTATTATTACTTTGCGGTTCTAAGGTGTGACCACACTTTTCTGTTACATGATGTGTAAGCATATGTATATAATCATAGATATATAGATAGCGCCTTACTACGTTTAAATATGGTCACCTTTCTGGACGATAATTTGTCATATGAGACAATGTCAACATGATATCTGAAATAGACGGCCTCGATGATGTAGTGGTTGGTGTAACCGACTGCCACGTCTGAGGTCGCGGGTTCGATTTCCGCACAAGTCAAACATTTGTGTGCATAAACATGGATGTTTGTCTTGGTCAGGGTGTTTCTATGAATAATATGTATTTACAAAAAAAAAATGTATGTATGTTTATCCATTGTTTAGTACCCATAGTACAAGCTCTGCTTAGTTTAGGTAGGTTGGTGGTGCGTGTATGTAAAAAAAAAATATTTATATATATAAATATTGTATTAACATCACGCTCACTTAAATTGAAAGCTGAAAACTTTTTTAAATATATAAAAATTAGAAAAATCGCCAAATAAAGAAATACACATTCTCAGATGTTAATTAATAATATAACTAAGGAATATTATGATTAGAGAGAGATGCGGCATGAAAGTAAATATAGTGACAAGAATAGAAAAGGGTATGTTAAGCTGGTTTGGGCATGTAGAAAGAATGGACGAGGAAAGACTGACTAAGAAAGTTTATAAGGCTAGTGTGAATGGAACAGTCGCAAGAGGAAGCCTACATGAACGTTTCTTGATCAGATCGGAGGCGTTCTGGACAAAGGCCAGCTTAAGAGCACCTTGAACCGACGGGCGTGTATGAGGAATGTGATGAAAGTGAATGAAGCCAGAGAAGTGTGTCAGGATCGTTGCAAATGGAAATCCGTAGTCGCTGCCTACCCCTCTGGGAAACAGGCGTGAATCTATGTATGTATGTAACTAAGGAATAGAATGTATCGTTTTGCCAAAGACTTCCTACACTAGGCTAGGCCTGTCCTGTAGGTCGTTTTTTATTCACATTTACCATTAATTATTCTTGTTTTATTACTACTATCGTTCTCCATCATGTAATGTGTGAGCTCACTCTTCTTAGTGAGGACACTTTTTCGTACGATGTCAGTGCAGTTAGAGCACATCTATGATTTAAATCTTTGGGTCTATAAATATATATGAGACAGTCGTTAGACAGAGAGCTGTGCAAAAGTTTTCTGATCAGCTTGCAGAGATTTCACGGCAGGGACGGTGTTGTCGTTTAAGTATCAAAATCAAACCCACAACATTTGCCACTGCCATTGTGTTAAGTGAAGTGGATAGGAATTTCACAAAATAAAAAAAAACTCAAACAGGCGTTCCAAGTCTGGTTGTATTTTGTGTATTTTGTAAAGTTACCCGCGACACAGGTATTATTCCTAACTAGCTTTTGCGCGCGGCTCAGCCCGCGTGGAACGTACATAAATAAAAAAATTGCCTATATCCTTCCCCAGGTTTTAAACTACCTCTGTATAAAATTTCATTCAAATTGGATTAGTGGTTTAGCCGTGAATGGGTACCAGACAAAAAGACAGACAGAGTTACTTTCGAATTTATAATATTATATAGTAAGGAAGTGGGCATATAACGAAAGTGAATCAAGCAAGAGAGGTATGCCAGGATCGTTGCATATAAAAATCTATAGTCCCACCTTATAGGAATAAACTCTATCTATTTTAATACATAAAAAATAATCCTGTAATCGAACTCGGGAACCCACGATCAGTCGTAACCATAATAACCTCACGAACGTATTCATTATTTAACTAATTACGAAACGCATACAACGCTATCGTTACTAACAAACAAGTTATGTACATATAAGTTGCGTTATTTCCGCGAATGTAAATAAAGTGAGTGCGTTTTGTACAAAAAATAACATGCCTTGTAGTCACGCGTTCGATCCCGGCTGTGTCATAATGGAGAAACTGTTGTTTATGGTCGATTTTGACAGATTTACGTTTTGTAAGAACGCTCAAAATACGTAAAGGCTTAAAGGCGTAGTAAGAAGGTAATAACAATTGAATTTTTCTTTACGTGTGGATTCAAACCTATTGTCATAAAGTTTCAAGCTACCCGCAGATTTCTGACTTAGAGTATGGATTAAGTCAGCGATAGCTTAGGAGGCCGTTGGACTGCCACGCAGAGGTCTCGAGCTCGAACCCAAGGCACGCTCCTCTGAGTTGTCGAAGTTATGTGCGTATTTAATAGCAAACGCATATTTGAGTTTATAATATTATTTAGGATATGATAAGGCAGGCAGAGGTGTTTTATATAGTCTGGGTGTTCATTGTATACGTTATTTTAGTGTTTGTGAAATTCAGATGTATGTCTAGTGCAAGAGCTATACCAAGCAAAATTTTTGAAATTAAAAATTAATAATATTTTGCCTTGGGAGGCTATTGAACTGACTCTACAATCATCATGCGTAAGATGTCCAAATATTCCAGACCAGACCCAAAGAGTTAGTATAGTAGCATTACAATAACATTTCTTTCTACTTCCTTTTTTATACATTTTTACTTTTCATTACTCTGTGTTCAATACTTATAATAAAAACCCACAGATTAATGCCTGAAGCTTTTATTAATTGCGAGCTACCTCACGATCATCAAATCAAACTAATGTTAACAAGACATTCAATAAAACAATGACATAATAGAAATATGTCAAGAGCGATTGGGATTTTTTTTCGTCAAACCTATCAATCAAACAAACATACTTGCGTGTCTGTACGTTTGTGAGGTTGGAAATCGTGGAGGATTATCACACGAATTGTTTTTCAGAACGAAATTATCACACAATTGGTAAGAGTGGTCATTGTTGAGGGACACAGAACTAAAGTTGTTAGTACTGGAAACGATACGAATAATATACAGAATTTAGTGAAAAATATAAATAGCCTTTTAATCTTTTTTATATCATACTTAACGATTTTGTTCTTACAAATTATACAAAACTTTATCCAAAAAACAAAATATAAAAAGATAAATAATATTGTCTTCTGTTTACGCGAGTGTTATTCATTGAAATTAAACTACTATATACGGATTTTATCACGTTATTTATTTGACACTTTATTACAAAATTTTGAAACTGACACTACTACTAGATACGAGAACTTTACTAATTTTTAAGCTCTCGATGTTCCAGTGTCGTTATTTCAAAGTACCCGAACATAATTTAATCATTGGTTTGAATGTACCACCAGCTTGGGGTCCAGTCACTCAAATAGTCAAACCCAAGAAGAAGCAAACCACAGCTAGACTTCATGATACTCTGAGCTCATTTTGCGTAAATAGAAACACCAATGATTAAATTATGTTCGGGTACTTTGAAATAACGACACTGGAACATTGAGACAACTACCATCTTAGTCTCCCCGTGACCATGGCTGCTGAAAAGCAACCGAAACGTCGGGGAAAGTGTAAACTTAAATATAAATAGTTTTAATAGTTTTAATAAATTAATTAGCTTAAAAATTAGTAAAGTTCAATAGTATTTCAATGAAAAGTTAAAGTTTCATACTACGGTGTGTGGTTTGGTTACGCCAAAATCAATTTTTTAGTGCTAGGAAATAGTTATTGAGCAATGTATAAGTAAGTCACGGGTAAAAGGTTATTAGATTTTTCAATTAACCCTGTATAACGTAACATACAATCAGAACAGAAAGGATAAACAGAGATATATTAAAGCCACAGTTTGCCATGTTTTAACCTTCTTCTGTATTTTTAGATTCTGTGCTGCTACGGAGTATATCATTATTATGTATTTCCTTATCTTTTAGCGCACAGTTAGACGAATTGTTGTTGGTGTGTTTCGTTAGCAAATTTCCGTAGCTTTACGCGAGTCTGAAAACGTCCAGTACATTACCATTATAGTTAAATGTAGTAAATTCTACTGCTGATAATATAGAATATAGCATTAAGCTGTTATATTTCAGAGGTGGTGGTGTACTTCAGTCACATTTCGTCAGCTATGGCTTAGATTCAAGTAGTGTATAGGTACACAGTAATTAATCGAGTACAGTTTTATTCTCCGTGCTGCTATACTAAGAATTTCATGACAAAACAAACAGATTAAAAAATTTAAAAGACAAAACAACCAGATTAAAAGATTTGACAAACCACAGATTCTCGCTAAAGAACACCGATTCCTACCAAGGATGCTTCGCGAGGCTATTGAAATCAAAAAACATCCTAATTTTAATAGAGAAGATGGTTGGAATGTACCACCAGCTTGGGATCCAGTAATAAAAATAGTCAAACCCAAGAAGAAGCAAGCCACAGCTAGACTTCATGATACTTTGAGCTCATTCTGCGTAAATAGAAACACCAATGATTAAATTATGTTCGGGTACTTTGAAATAACTACACTGGAACATTGAAACAACTGCCATCTTAGTCTCCCCGTGACCATGGCTGCTGAAAAGCAACCGTAACGTCGGGGAAAGTGTAAAAATAAATTAAATCTAAATAGTTTTAATATTAATTTAATTAGCTTAAAAATGAGTAAAGTTTAATAGTAGTAGTAGTGTAACAATTTTCAAAATTTTGTAATAAAGTGCCAAATAAACAACGCGATAAAATCCGTATATAGCAGTTTAATTTCAATGAATAATATTCGCGTAAATAGAAGATAATATTAGATTAAAAAATAATAGAAATAATAAAACTGACTCATAATTTAAATGCGAAAGTGAATTTCTTTATTTGTTACACTTTCACGCCTTAACTACTTGACCGATCATCATGAAATTTCGCATACACGTACCAAAAAGAACATATGAAATCTTTTATTGGAAAAAAAAGGAATGCTCACGATTCAAGCTGCGAGTAAAAGCGTTTACTTGAATAATACACATTGAAAACAAATTCTTACAAAATATAACTTATCATAAACCTATTTATACCGCTTCTAGTTGTGTTGTACTCGTATGTGTTGGACACACTCGACGCACGAAGGAAGCAACTTGAACGCATTGAATGCGACTAAAACGCAGTGAACTGACGAGTTTGAGCGCCGCGGTGTTGTGAAATGATATGCTTTGGAGTCAATGCCACGAAAACGACTTGAAGACGACTGCTGCTTGAATTTTAATCGCTACTTTTAGTCGCTCCTTTTACTTTTATTTTTGTACAAGCTTTTGCCAACGGATTTGCTTGGGGACAGTACTTTTTTCTGGATAAACGATACCCTATATCCTTTTCTGTAGATCTGATAACGTGTATGCGAAATTTCATGATGATCGGTCGAGTAGTTAAGGTGTGGAAGTGTAACAAATAAACTCATATTCGCATTTATAATATTAGTTAGGATTAAATTTAGACTCAGTGGTGTCGTCGTGAATGTTATTCCTGTGCATGAAATTTCAGGTTTGAATCCGTGTTGGGTCAAAGAAAAGTTATCGGTTCTGCCAAGACGTTCTTAATAGCTGCCCAGAGTTAGGAAGTTGGAGGTGTTACTCACCACCGTGCCTCGGAAAGCACGTAAAGTTGTTGGTCCTACGCCTGATCTCTATCCAGTCGTGTCGGATTGTCGTCCTATCGAGGACGACAATCCGACACGACTTCACATTCCTTATGAGACTAAGGGAGTTGTCACTATAATATCTTTTGCGTAGAAGGCTAGTCTTCGTGACCGATATTCGGCCCAAAGAAACGATATTGGGTAACGAAACATTGTTTTTTTTTTCTTATACCACTAAGGTGGCAAACAAGCATACGGCCCACCTGATGGTATCTTATCTTATGTGGGGGCCAGTCAGTGCAGACCGGCGACACTTCGACCCAGTGGGATCTTTTGTGTCGACACTCTCCCAATAACGACTGCCATAGATGTTCATGGCAGCCGGGACCGACGGCTTAACGTGCTTTCCGAGGCACGGAGCAGGCGATAATTGTCAATCAATACGCACATCATTTCGAAAATTTATATAACTTTCGAAAGTCAGAGGTGCGCGACGTGAGTTCGAGCCCGAGACCCTCTGCATTGCGGTCTGTTGGTCTCCCCACTGAGCTATCGCTGCTCTTCACTTGATGGTAAGTGGTCACCGTAGCCTATAGACGCCTGCAACAGTAAAGGCATTACTTGCGCGTTGCTGACCCTTTAGGAATAAAAGGAAGTGGGAAGGAGAAGGAGCGGGAAGTGGGAAAGAGGGCGATTGGGCCTCCGGCACTCTTACTCACCGAACGAAACACTTAGGAATACTGCTACTTTACGTCGATATTCTGTGAGATTATTAGAAATGATAGGATTTGTTTGTTACGGTTTCACGCCTCAACTTCTCGACAGATCATTATGACATTTCGCACACACGTTGTCAGGGGAAGAGAAAAGGACACAGAATACCTTTCGTCCAAAAAAAGTACTGTTATTAACATAAACCTAACCTACATTTACGCGAGTGAAGCCGCGAGTAAAACCTAGTATTCTATAAATACTAAACCATCAACATTCTTATAAAACGAACAAGAAATTACAAATGATAACTAATACGTTTTCTTTCCGCAGTGTTGCCAGCAACCACATTTATGTATTGCCAAAGAAAAATAAAAATTGCACTCATGAAATTTTTGCTTCAACAACAAACACTGGTTTGATCGGAAAAAGGTCTTAAGACTGAGAATATTTTCGATTGATTTTGAACTCTTTGTTGATAATGCAAGGTGTATTTTTGTTTGTGATAAATGGAACTCTCAGTTTTGTTTGCGTGACTTTATGTGGCGTGTATTTTAATGTAGGGAGGGAATGTATTAAAATGGTGTCTGTTATTTTACTGGCGAGTTTTTTTTATACTACTAAGGTGGCAAACAAGCATATGGCCAACCTGATGGTAAGTGGTCACCGCAGCCTATGGGCGCATGCAACACCAGAGGCATCACTTACGCGTTGCCGACCGTTTAGGAAAGGAAGTGGGAAGGAAAAGGAGTGAGAAGGGGGAATGAGGGTGATTGGGCCTCCGGCACTCTCACTTCTCGAACGAAACACAACAGTAGCAATACTGCTATTTCACATCGATATTCTGTGAGAGGGTAGTCCTTCACCGGTCGAGCCGGCCCATTCATGCTGAAATCAGCTAGTTCCATATTCTTTTAATTGTTAATCCAGATTATATATATATACTTATGTGTAAGAATATTCTGCTAGTATATCATCTTTGAGAATATTGACGTGAGACAAATTTTAAGTTACTACTACCAAAGATATCCCTTTGTAAAGGTGTATGATGTCCATATTTCGCCATACGACAGATTCAATGTCAAGAAATTCTGAATGGTGCGATGTCTAGAGCTGTGCTCAGTAGATGGCAATATGCTCGTTTCTTTAAAGTTATTGCTGTACATAAGGTTTTGGGTTCAATATCAGGGTCATGCAAAGTGTTTTAGTGTTTGTGCACGGCGTTTGGTAGTGTGGTCGGTATATGGCAATACGTTCATCTATTATTAGGTGAGACCTGAAATAATGGCGAAATGTGGGTTTAATATATCTGTTTCTAACCCTTTGGGGTTATAGGCGTGAGGCTATGTATGATTATTTAGATGGATATCTGAACACAATGCTAGTCCAAGATACCATAGCATTAAATATATGCACCACAAGCTATGACTCACGAATAACTGTTTTTCCATGAAAGGTAACCCGTGACCTTTACTGAACCCCTGAAAAGGTGTATAAATTTCATAATGATCGGGCAAATACTTATGGCGTAAAGAGCAGCGATAGCTCAGTGGGGTGATTAACAGACTGTAATGCAGACGGTCTCGGGTCCGAACCCACGTCGCGCACCTCTGACTTTCGGAAGTTATATGACTTTTCGAAATGATGTGCGTATTGATTGACAATTATCGCCTGCTCCGTGCCTCGGAGAGCACGTTAAGCCGTCGGTCCCAGCTGCCATGAACATCTATGGCAGTCGTTATTGGGAGAGTGTCGACACAAAAGATCCCACTGGGTCGAAGTGTCGCCGGTCTGCACTGACTGGCCCCCACATAAGATACAAGATACAAGATAGGGCGTAAAGGCATAACAAATAAACGCACATTCACATTTATTATTTTAGTTAGGATTAGCCTAGTTTTTTTTAGTTCAATCTGTCTGTTGATTTGTTTCGTCCAGCATCATGAAACAACAAGTAAAACATCGAACAAAAGCTTTAGTTCCTACATACCCTAGGAGATGAGCCCGTTTCTATTCTAAGTTTAACTAATATTATAAATGTGAACGTGGGTTTGTTTACATAACAAACCTAAACTTCTATATGTAAAGAGTAGCCAGAGGTGTACCTGCAGCACCCTCACTTAAAGGTCTATGGTATTTTTGCAGTTTACCATGGAATAGAGGACAAACCTATCGGGCACACTGCCAGAAACCATGCACCATGGCTGTTTGTTAACACTAACAAACAGCCGACTCTGGTATAGAACTCGAGATCACACGCATAACCGCATTTACTAACACTGCACTACCAGTCTTAGTATAACTCTAGGTAGAGCTCTCAGTATCGTAGTGACCTCTACACAAGTTACATCAGCGGTTACATGAATGGTTTTGACAAGGAAGCGTTACGCAATACAGCGCAGAAAGCGCTCGGTGCGCGCTAGAAAGTGTACCGGCGCGGGCGCAGGCGCCGCCGACACCAATCTAGCTCTACCATCACGTGGTATCATAACAGGCTTGCCAGAGTTAAATATGATGTAGGATGGTGTTTTTCAATTCGTTGTTTTGTTTAGAGTTTAACGTATACTACGACAGTTCTTTGGTATCCTAAACTAATATATTATAAACAGTTATACTCATATTCATTGTATTATGTATAGCACAATAATTCTAAGTACATACATATTGCCTCTGTGATGCAGCGGTAGTGAATGCGACTGCTGTGCATGAGGTCTCGCGTTTGAATCCCGGGTCAGGCCAACAAAAAGTTATTGGATTTTTCTGTTATCGGATTTAGGTAGTTGGCGGTGTTAGACATCCCGTGCCGCACAAAGAGTTTAGCCATAGATGCGCCCTACTACTTTTAAATATGTATCTTTTTGGACGTTAAGTTATCATCAGACACAATACCAATATCATATCTGAATTATAAATATAGTATTATCACGGTCACTCATATTGTAAAATTGCACACTGTCGTTCTCTATCATGTAAATGAATATATAATTTAAATTTTCGAGTTGAAAATTTTCAGTCTTGTATAAACTGTCCAACTGCTGGGCACCGGCCTCTCCTCAGCGTGACCAGGGTTAGGACATAGTCTAGACGTCACATATCTTAGAGAACATTATGGAAAACACTCATACATGCAGGTTGCCTCACTATGTTTTCCTTCACCGTTAAAGCAAGTAATTATTAACTATTTAATACGCATATAATTTGAAAAATTCAGCGGCGCGTGTCTTGGCATCGATCTCGACGCATCTGTGTCCCACAATCTCCTTAAGCTATCGCTGCTAAAATCTTTGTATAATAATAATAAAATACTTGACTAATTGCAATTAATATTAAATGTATATATGTAGTAACACTTTCTTTGTCACAATGGAGTTCCCATGGTTTATCGTGAGTTTTTTGTTGTGCATCAGTGAAAATAGCATTTTCACCCGGAGTGCCGCGGTCTCACGGTCGAGACACGTAGAAATTACTTATTGTTCACAAAACCTTTTTGTTTTACTGTTTATTTTTGATATTATTGTGGGAAAACTGTGATATATAGACTAGTGGTAACGGATTATGTGATATGTACACTCACGCCTGTAGAGTCACCTGAATATCGGTCACTGTGGACTAACGGAGACTAGCCTGAGCAAGAGATATTATAGTGCATAAGTGTGTGCGCAAATACAAGCGCACTCTCTGTTTCCGAACTCTCATAGTCTAATGAGACAGTAATTCGACATGACCGGAGAGTTGCTTTTTAAATACAATGTTTGCACTAGGAATAATTACTGTATCACAGGGATCTTCACAATCATTTACACAATAGACACATAGAATGCCAAGATTAACAAGTAGATTATACAAATTATTATCCAGTGTGGGGATCGACAGTAGTCAGTGTAATAATTGTAGTGTCGGCCTCGATGGCGTAGTGGTTAGTGTAACCGACTGCTACGCCTGAGGCCGTGGGATCGATTCCCGCACAGGTCAAACATTTGTGTGCATGAACATGGATGTTTGTCTTTGCCTGGGCGTTTCTATGTATAATAGTAAATATTTACAAAAAAAAAATTATTAAGGTATATTTATCCATTGTCTAGTACGTATAGTACAAGCTCTGCTTAGTTTGGGCTAGATGGTGTTGTGTGTATGTGGTAGAATATTTATTTATTTATTACTTAAACCTCTACGCCGTCTGCCAAGATTGGAATTTAGCCTGGTAGAACTTACATTGTCAGACTCTATCGAAATCCATAAAAACAGCACGTTAATGAAAATTTGCTAGAAGTAATCCCAGTATCGATCAATCACAGTTTGCCTGACCCAAGTATCGAAGCTAATCTCACGATATTAGGCTCTATTTATTTTACTAGGCACTAAAATATAGCTGGCTAAATATAGTTGACATTTCTACCAGTGAGGTCCATTCCCACGGTGCAGTCGATCTGTAGAATTCGCTTTTGTGTTAGTGTCTCTCCGTAGCACATGATGTACTATATAGAAGCACTAATATAATATATAGATTTAAGACTGCGCCGAGCGAAATGTGCCAAAACAGGCTGTCACAATTAAGTGAATAAAATCAACACTTTTTGTTTAATGCAAATATAAAATACCATAACAATGAATATGTTTACAATTACTCCGTGTAACAAACTTATAATAATTAATATTTTCGCCTACCAAATTACGTAAATTTGCAAAATCGTAAATTCGTGTTACGTGATTTTTAGATTATAACAGTAGAAATCTATCCTATTTTACAGCTTAAACGAAACATAAATAGTTATATTACAATTTGTCCGTCCCAAATATTTAAGTTATTGGTTGACAATAAAGATATCAAAAAAGCACTTCAAATCCTCCATACAATTTTACTATGGCGGCCGCGCGCCGATTTGAATATGCGCTGCACGAGCTCTGTCATTATCTGACTTACGCTCGGCGCAGTCTTAAGAATATAAAATATATATGAAATTGTTAATGAGTGTGTCTCGTTAACAAGCTGTATAGCTTGCCGAGGAGATTTGTATTTTATCCTTATATTTATAGTAATATCAGCCATATATTAAACTCTCCTATTGCTGAACACGGGCCTCTTCTCAGTGTGAGAAGGGTTGGGTTATAGTCCACCACGCTGGCCCACTGCGGGTTGGCAGACTTCACATATCTTCGAGAACATTATAGAAAAATTCAGACATGTAGGTTTCGTCACGATGTTAAAGCGAACGATAATTAACTATTTAATATGCACATAACGTCAAAAAGTCAGAGATCGCTTGGGATCGAACTCGAGCGCCTGCGTTGCAGTCCAATGGCCCCCATAAGGCTCTCGCTGCTAATCCTAATCCTAACTTAATATTATAATACACAAATTAAAAATTAAACTTATAAGTTGGCTTCAAAAGTTGTCATACGAAGATACCGAAAAGTCCTTATCATTAACTCATAGACTCATTGATACATACTGATAGTCTTATAAAAATATATGTTTATACACACAAACACACGTCACGCATATATACACACGTCACACACGCAAACACACACTCACAAACACATACCGCACGCAGGCACACGTACTTATTCAACTTTTATTATACATTTGCCACAATTTTTTTATTATTGTATTACTCGAGTTTTAGTACGTTATTATCAGCCAGAACTGTAACTCGGAGCGGAGATCTGGTGACCTATAACACAGGTTTCTACCTAGCTAAGGCACTAGCTCTCCACAATATTGTCTTGAGAAACTATATTACTTACTAAGCATAATACTTGTAAATACCTGAAATATTGTGGTGAGAAAATAAACATATTTTTAATTTTATTACTATTATTATAAATGCGAATGTGACTTTGAATCTTACGCTTTAACTACACGACTGATCATCAAAAATTTCGCATACAAATCTAATCATTTATTTGTTAACTTAGTGTACATACATAACGTCTTAAATATTTTATAATAGTTAATTAAAACTTAGCGGACTTTTACAGCCATGGCAAATTAGAGGGCACTGCAAAATATTATTTATTTATAGCTATTTTACATAAAACAGACATCATTCTAAACATTTTTATTCATTGAAAATTAGCCATACACGAAGCAACTGTAGTTGAAAGTCTGGAAATGTCGTACATTTGTAAAAACTATTTTTTTATTTAGCACTTTTGTAAGGTCCTTATCTAAGGAATCTCCCGTTAAAATTTGATTACATATTTTGGGACACCCTGTATACACGTTGTCAGGGATACAGAAAAGAACACAGGGTACCTTTCATCCAGAAACAAGTACTGTTACTAACATAACCTAACCTACATACATTTATGCGAGCGAAGCCTTAGACAAAATCTAGTGCTCACATAACTTTGAAAATCGAAAAATGATATCACGTGACCGGAGGTTGACCGTTGACCGTTGAGGTCAGAGGTCATAGTCATTTCGGTTTATATCGACTATGCTAAGTCGAATGGCGTTGACCGCGAGTCTCTAGCTCTTACGGTTCTTGAGTTGAAAGTTGTATAACAGACAGACGGACGGACGGACAAAGCTGATGTATAAGAGGTTTTTCGAACTCTCAAAACGTGTTTGTAATGGGATAAAAATGCGTGTCTATGCATGTATGTAATAAAGAATAATGGTATACCCGACAACTTTTCGCAAGACAATACACGAGATTTAATGACCATGCCAACATGGCCAAATATTTTGTAAACGCGGAAGCTATGCTACACGTATGTCGTAAATATAATTGATGTTTCAGCTATATTTTATTGTTTGGATATGTAATCATATGATTATGTTAGTAATATTGTCGAAAGTCTTCATACAGTAGTGACATACATAATTTTGCGAAACTTTCAGTGCCAAATAGATTTCCTAAAGATGACTCCAGCTCAGGGCAAAATTCCTGTATTCAAGAGAGGCACACAGATTTTACAGATCACACACATTTTTGTCGCGTGTGGGGATCGAACCTACAACGCATGGTGATGTAGCAATGGCGAAGAAATTAAACCACTATGCCATTTGTGCAGCCAATATACTCATATTTCGCAGCTTTATGTCCTATGTCTTATATACATATTACATAGGTATAAATACCCTTATTACTTTTTGTGTCCATTGTTTCGGATTAAAAATTTATTTATTCTCAAAAAGAACAGGTACAATTCACTTATATTGAGATTCTATATAATTTAAGTGTGTTCTATAAAATACAGTCTCAGTTACGTTAAGGTAAAAAGCAGCGACAGCTCAGTGGGGAGACCAACAGACTGCAATGCAGAGGGTCTCGGGTTCGAACCCACGTCGCGCACGTCTGACTTTCGGAAGTTATATGACTTTTCATAATTATGTGCGTATTGATTGACAATTATCGCCTGCTCCGCGCCTCGGAGGGCACGTTAAGCCGTCGGTCCCGGCTGCCATGAACATCTATGGCAGTCGTTATTGGGAGAGTGTCGACACAAAAGATCCCACTGGGTCGAAGTATCGCCGGTCTGCACTGACAGGCTCCCCACATAAGATACATACATACTTAAAGGTAAGAGATGATAAATTAATGATGTTTTGTGACATAATCTAGTAAACGTTTTTTATACAATGCTAGGGTTTTAGTGTTTCTTATTTCATCTGGTAATTTGTTGTACAGCTGTGCTCCTTCGTATAAATATGTTATTTTTCCATAGTCAGTTCTGGGTGTTGGTAGTTGTAGTTTGTGTCGTCGTCGTGTGTGGTTTGTGTGTGATTTGAATATAGTGAAGTCTCTCGCGACACTGGAGAAATTAATAACGCAGAATTATCCTTTTTTCCAGTTTCACCCGCGTTTATGATTACTGCGCCGCTCCCGTGGGTCTTACCGTGATGTTATATAGCCTATAACCTTCCTCGATAAATAGACTAACCAACACTAAAATAATTTTTCAATACGAAGCAGTAGTTCCTTAGATTAGCGCATTCAACCAAACAAACAAACTCTTCAGCTTTATAATATTAGTATACATAGATAATAATATCAACGGTTGTGTGTGTGAAAACATGGATGTTTGTCTTGGTCTGGGTATTTCTATGTATAATATGTACGTATTTACAAAAAAAAAAGTATATATATATGTTTATCCATTGTCTATTACCCATAGTACAAGCTCTGCTTAGTTTGGGCTAGATGGTGTTATGTGTATGTGATAGAATATTATAGTCAGTCCATCACACTGGCCTAGTGCGTGTTGGCAGACTTTTTTTATAGTTTAGGGGTCAAACGAGCAGACAGATCGCCTGATGGTAGCGATTACCGCCACCCATGGACACCCGCAACACCAGAGAAGTTACAAGTGCGTTGCCGTCCTTTACATATCTTTGAAAACATTATGTAGACCTAGACATATAGGTTCCCTCACGATGTTTATCTTCACTATTAAAGCGAGCGTTAATTAACTATTACTATAAAAAGTCTGACGTGTGTTTTTTGGTATCGAAACCGCGACTTCTGCGTGGCAGGCCGTTATTGCTGTTATATATAAAAAAACGGTAATAACATACAAGAATCCATAAAAACAAACAAAGGTTACATCCATACGGTTACAGTAGGTTAACACAACCGGTTGGTTACCCAACATCACATAACATGAGTTATGTAACATTATCTCGGACATGAGTATGTTACCTTTAAAATGTCATAGTATTGGATGTTATGTAAACTGATATAACAGGAAATTTCCATATTTTGATTGCACGGATGGCGCAGTGGTTGAAGTGGTCGTTTTTTGCCGAGTGTTGTGGTTTTGATGCACGGGACAAAAAATGTGTGATCCACAAATAGTTGTCCTGAGTTTGGAAGTTCTTTGTGTCTGTTGTGTGTGTCCGTGCCTCAGAGAGCACGTTAAGCCGTCGGTCCCGGCTGCCATGAACATCTGTGGCAGTCGTTATTGGGAAGTCAGCGCTCTATAATATTCTGACACTGGTCTAGCCTTAGGGTATCGTTAGCCTTCGGATTGCGGAAGTCAGGTAGCAGCCGCTCCGCGTAGAAACTGATATCCAGTCAAATCCGGTTAGACCAGATAAGCCGACCCCAAGTGACTTGGAAATAATAAAGGCTAGGCAGAAGAAGATTCTGTGAGCTGGTCCTTCCCCGGTCGAGCCGGCCCATTCATGCTGAAATCAGCGAGGCTCCAATACTTCTTTTCATCACGCTTCTTACTACTCGTATAATAATTTTTCTGTGATTCATACACACAAATAATATGAATGCACCGAGCGCGTTGATGTCTTTTATATGGATTGACTAGAATTTGCATAAAATAATTATTTTATTGATTAATTAATAATTATATTATAATATGTATATGTAAATGGGCCCCTTTCCCATACGGACTGGGAAAGCACGTAAAGCCGTTGGTCCTGCGCCTCTCTGGTCATGCCGGTGATGTCCCATCGGATCAAGAGAGTTAGGGAACAGAGAGCGCACTTGTGTTTGCGCACACGCTTGTGCACTATAATATCTTCTGCGCAGATAGGCAGTCTCGGTTAAGGTTGGCAGCCGTGACCGAAATCGGTCTGGAGGACATTATTATTATTAAATACGACCAAACACGCCCGTATATATATAATAGGGTAGGAAGAAATATATAATATCTGCATATCACAGCTATGTATGTATTTAGACCCCACGTCATAGAGGGCGAGTCTATTGCCTACAATAGGGGAATTTACATATGTATCTGACAGCTACTGATAATAGTTAAATAGAAAAAAAAACAATACCTACACTTTTTCTAATCCGGGAACCGAACCCATCACTGCACGATCACACGCAACGGCAGCAGCGAAACAGTTCATATAAATAAAAAATCAAAAAATATGTCTTATCTAGTAATAAACTTATAATAAAATTCAGTTACTGCTCTTAAGCTATATTCGTTCTGATAAATAGAGATAACAAGAAAAGAAAGACAATACATAGAGATGGATCTATATGTATTGTCTAAAAAATATGGCGTACTGGCAACGTCATATTTTTAAGTAAAAACTTCTTTCGGCGCGTTGAGCACTTTTTGGGTAAACAAAAATCATGGAACTCGCGTCATCGACACCGAACGCATTTAAAATTAAAAAATAATTATCTAATAGTTCGACGATACAATTCACAAGTTACTTAGTTTTCACTTCTATCGGCATTCCCCAAAGACCGCCTCGCATGTTTTTTTTATTAAATAATACAAGTACAATTTTGTGGCGCTCATAGCCAGTTGCACTCACTGATCGGTAAACGATTCGCGAGGTTAAGCAACGTTGGGTGCGGTCAGTCTATAGATGGGTGACCGCTTAGTGGTATTTCATCTGAGCGTCTCCGTGCTTCGGAGGGCACGTAAAAAGTCGGTCCCGGTTGTTGTCAAATTGACAGCAATCGTTAAGCCATGTCAGAGGCCTACGGGCGGCTTGAACAACTCTAGACAACACGAAAATAAGACAGAAAGAAGAAGTAAAAATTAATAATCTATATTATATATCATTATTTCGATCTTCTGTAAAGGCAATTTTGGCATTCGTTTTCCACACACACAGGACTTTACAAACATTCAAACAACGGACACAAAGAACACCCACCCTCGGATCAACTATTTGTCAAACACACAAATTTTTTGACCCGTGATTGAAGTCATAACAATTAGTACAGCAACGAGGCGACCATTTAAACCACTACGCCATCCGTGTGAAAGATTCTTTAGAATATAATATCGGTAAACTTAACAGTATTTTAATAACATTATGTTGTAATCGAATTGAATATTCAAATGTAACTACCGAAATGGGTTATATTATGTAACCATTAAATCTTTTGTACCGTTATGCGTGCGTGTGCGTGTGTGTGTATCGGGCGTGTGTGTGCGTGAGTGCATTCGTTGTATAACGGTTGTTATTGGTCAATACTTGCATTCGTGCATTCTGCAACTTAAGGGGACGTACTTTTATATAATCTTTTTATTTCTGTTTTATCTTAACTAATGATGTAAATATAATAGTTTGTTTGTTTTACGTAGCTACGGATGGCTGTGACTTTTAATATAGACATATTTTATTGTACAGAAACTGACATGGATTTTCATTCTTCTTATTTTAATTTTAAAAGTAAGTGAACCCGCGTTTAATTATTTAGTAATATGGTATTTAAAAACAATATTGTAAATGTACCAATTGATCTTTATATAAAAACATATGTATTTAACACACACTACAACAATATCAATGCCTTTTTTTAATGTAAATAGCTGCAGCTATTTGCGCTGTATTATTAATTAATACCTAAGTTAAAATGTTTATATCAGAAGTAAATAATACGTTGATAATAGCTATAAGTAGATACGGAACCAAACAAGCTCTCGATATTAAGTTTAATGGCATGTCACACTTTTAAAGGAAATACATGCTAAGCACTTCTTGCAAAAACCTTCTATAATAATAGTTATAACCATTATTTTACATCGATAAAGGTGCATTAGACCCATATTTCATCAAGTGATAATGGAAGTTACTTTTTTGTATTACGAATGCAGTACTATACAATAACACTGGAATCGAACCTGGGTGCAAACGATTGGAAAGCGCAAGCACAAATGAACATTACTGGATAACAATTTCTTTTACTTACATTTTACGTCTAACGATTGTACTAATTAATTTATGAATTAATAAGTATCAAAAATAAACATCGCCTTAACACAGATTTCACTGCCGCGCTCGACAACACGTGACGGTACACACAAACATATAACTGTCTCGTTTCCTCCTACACGAAACGTAATGTTTATCCCTTTCGTACATTTCTATGTCAATGACTTGGTGCATGTGACTTGGATAGGGTTTTCCAAACATGTCGTAAATTAAGGAAATGTGAAATATAAATATTTATTATGTTTTTACATTGAAAACTATTCATTGTCACGATTTATTCGAATTAAATAATCCGCTATTACTAATTATTCGATTTGAGTTGCTTTGGTGGAACACCGGTAGTGACAGCGACTGCTGTGCATGAGGACCCTGGTTGGAAACCTGAGTTAGGCCATCAAAAAGTCATTGGTACTGCCAAGAAATTCTCAATACCAGCCCGCAGTTAGGAAGTTGGCGGTGTTGCACACCTCAGAAAGCATGTAAAGGCGTTGGTCCTGCGTCTGATTTCTCTCCGGTCGTGTCGGATTGTCGTCTAATCGGATTATGAGCGGGGAACAGTGAGTAAACTTGTGTTTGCGCACATACTTGTGCACTGTTATATCTATTGCGCAGATGACCAGTCTCTGTTAAGATTGTCCGACGTAATGAGATTCGGTTTGGAGGACGTAATTATTATTCTGTGAGAATACGAATGAGCTGGCTCGTAGGAAGTACCACTCTCTTACTTCTCTCTTACTCTCTTCTCAACCGGCGTAAGAGTACTAACACCGTTACTGAGTTTCACCCGATAAGTAAGTTTTTCAGCCTTCATTTATGCAGGGGCTTCTTCTCTTTAGCCTTTATTATTCCCAAGTCACTTGGGGTCGGCTTTTCTGGTCTAACCGGATTTGACTGGATATCAGTTTTTACACGGAGCGGCTGCCACCTGACCTCCGCAACCCGAAGGCTAACGATACCCTAAGGCTAGACCAGTGTCAGGATATAAGAGGGTACTGACTTTCCCAATAACGACTGCCATAGATGTTCATGGCAGCCGGGACCAACGGCTTAACGTGCTGTCCGAGGCACGGAGCAGGCGATAATTGTCAATCAATACGCACATCATTTCGAAAGGTCATATAACTTCCGAAAGTCAGAGGTGCGCGACGTGTGTTCGAACCCGAGACCCTTTGCATCGCAGTCTGTTGGTCTCCCCACTGAGCTATCGCTGCTCTTTTTTATATATCTTTTATCGATGCAGGGGCATTGTATGAAAATTTTGTACATGATGTTGCAGGTATGGCAATGAATTTTCAGTCATGAAATTCTCAGCAGCACGAAATCTGAAACTATGCTTGGTAGATGGCAACAGGCTTGCTAGAGCTATAGCTGACATAAAATGGGTGTAATACAATCCTGCACCCTATTGTCTACTGGTCAGTTCCAGACTCCCTGCCGCTATTATGCATTTTTTGACAAAAAAAAGTTTGATTATACATTTTAAGGTATTGAACCTGAGACCTCAAATAATCTAACAGAGTTGGGGTTTAAAGTATTGAGTGTAGCGAAAAGTGTAATAATATTTTTCCATAAAAATAATTACTAAACGATTGTTGCATTTAGAGGAAGAGAGAGACACAAAAATGCCAGTAACGAATAATAATTATTATGATGTCTTTAAAGTTCTTATTTAATTAATTAAAAGTTAGGTATATTATAAATATTTTACTGATAAGCTATTCAATTCAAAACGTTACTTTTATTTGATAATTTTAATTTTAATTTACTCGGACGAAATATTTTTATACCACACATTATTTTGTCGCGTATGGCTATTCAACACATTCAACGCAATAGTCCTACCGTAAAACCCACTACGCCTCCCGAATCAAACAATATAGCTCGTCAAATGTTAAAGACCCATATAATGGTATCTCTTATTCACATGGGACAGTTAAATAGTTATTTATTTAGTAAATAACGGTAAACAAATAACAGTCATTGTGTAACGTTACGACTCGGACGTAACGCACAAGGAGGTGAAAGCGACTTAGCGTCAGCAGACTCAATGTACAATCTTTACTAATATTAAACTGACGAGTTTGTTTGTTTGTACGCTCCCTGGAATCATCAGTCGGATTTATTGATAACTAGATTTTACCCGCGGCTTCGATAAGTTAGTAACAGTGCTTTTTTTCTGTGTGAAAGATAGTCCTTGTCGTTTTAAGGTCCTCCGACAAATTTCAAGATGATCGGTCGAGTAATTAAAGCGTAGCAAACAAATATATAAACTCACATTCGCATTTATAATATTAGACAGGATTAGGATAATAATCGTTTATTAAAATATTGACTAGCTTTGAACAGTTGGATGTTGTGGAAATTGTAAGTTAGTAACACTTCAGAGTAAACAATAAAAAAATATTTTAGGTCACAAAGTAACACTTATAAACGTCAAGGTTACACTTACTAAAACTATAATATGAATTTACATTTACCTGGTGCCACTTAACTCTCTTATCAGTGTGTAGTTAGTTTAGTTCTTAGTTAGTTTTAGTTTTTAGTTCGTTTACTACTTTCTATAATTTTTCTTTTAATGAAACGTCCATTATAGTCAAGGCGACGTTGTTACCTGCTCTCTGCGCTATCTGTCACTATGCAGAAATTTATTCGTCACTAGAAAAAGTGCAGTGCTGTGTATTATTTCTTTGCATTCTCATATTATTATTGTGATTTGTAAACATATTTTTTGTTTGTTACTCAATCATGGTAACCATTAAATTATTTTGGACAAACTAAGCATATACATACACAGGTAGAACATGTCCTGGATAACACATAAAACTTTTATCCTATTCTTGTTTACACTTAGACAAAACCGCAGGTAAAACTAGCATATTATAAAAAGGTACATTCAATTCTAATAAATAACTACATTTAAATGTACTCAATCTTAACTAATATTGTAAATGTGAATGTGAGTTTGTTTCGTATTCACGCCTTAACCATTCGATCCATCATCTTGAAATTTAGCATACACGTTGTCAAGGTTACAGAAAAAGACATAGGGTACCTGTCATTCAGAAAAAAGTACTGTTCCCAAGCGAGCGCAGCCGCGGGCTTGAGCTAGTAAAAAATAAAATAAATAAGTATTACTTAATATAATTTTACTTTTTCTGCGGTCAGTACGGTCCAGTTACATCGATTGCGTAACATCAATAAAGATGTCTTTACCGATAGTCTGTATCGATATTTATGTCTCGGCTGCATCGATTCGAATCGATATCGGTAGCGAGGAATCGTTCAATTGTGGATTAAATTGGATTGAGAAAGGTTCAATGGCTTCTTGTTCGATGACTGGACGTTTTATAGAAATGTTTGGAATTGTTCAAGAAATAAATGCTTGGTAGGGTGTCTTGTTGGTACTGTGGCATAAGTTGCTGGCAATCATAAGGTCCCAGATTTGATTGCCAGCTCGGGCATAAAATAATTGTTAATTTTTGTAAGGTTTGGTAGAAAGCTATGTTTGAATTTTATCAGGTGCACGTCAATAGTTTCTTATTAATTTATTTGGTTAATTCACAGCTGATAATCCGTGTGACAGTTACTGGAGCGGCAACCAGTCTTTCACAAAGGATTTTATACTGATCTAATTAATTATTGTTAAATATACATATGTAGTTCTAAGCGATACTGGTTAATTACATAATTATAATCACTCATAAAGGCTAGTGCAATGATTTGTAAACCCCGTTTCCTGTATTCAAAAACATAAATCGTTTTACCTACGGACAATTAATTTTTGACACACATTCTTAAAAAAATTATCATAACTATACTATTCGTAGCTAAAACGACTCGTTTTTGAGTATAAGGAACCGGGCCTAAATGATACTCATAAGATTAATTCCTGTGACGCGTTGGAGTATTCAAATATTAAAAAAACGGACACAAACTCACTCACACTCATAAACTCAGAACAACTATGTGCAAATTACACAATTTTTATGCGCCAAAGTGTCTTTTGTATGGCACCATTCATATTTAATAAATGCCCTAAGAGTTGGAGAGAACTGCCCCCATTGCTTTCTAAGAAGACGCTGCGTAAATTCTTACTTAATAAAGCCTACTACAGTGTTTTAGATTTTTTAAATGAGAGGGATTTTATTCTTCCTGTAATTAATGTAGATAAGATTAAGTAGACCTAATTTTGTATTATTTTCAGTATTTTAATTTAGTTTTTAAATTTAATGTGTATGACACTAATGTTTTTGCATGCCGATTGGTAAAATATGGCTGAACACCATAACATGTTTATCCCCTTTTTTGTACCCATATTTGCAAAATAAATTATCTTTTATCTTTATCTTTTGTCTAATAAAAAAGATTTAGGCATTCGAATATTTGTCAAAGATTCGAATATATCTATTTGCTTGATTATTCGAATAACTCGTATTATTAATCAACTTTATTAATCAGCAGAGGCAGCGATAGCCTAGTGGGAAATCTTTGAAATCCACACAGAGGTCTCGAGTTCGATCCCAAGGCACGCATCTCTGACTTTTCGAAGTTGTGTGCGTATTAAATAGTTAATTATCGATCACTTCAACGATGAAGAAAACATCGTGAGGAACCTGCATGTCTAGGACTTAGATCTTGTCCGCGGCATCGCTCACGTTAAAGTACATATTGTTAATAAACTATAAGAAAAGAATAGAAAAGGGTATATTAAGCTGGATTGGGCATGTAGAAAGAATGGACGAGAAAAGACTGACTAAGAAAGTTTATAAGGCTTGTGTAAGTGGAACAGTCGCAAGAGAATTGATCAGATCGGAGACGTTTTGGATAAAGGCTAGGTAAGAGCAACTTAAACCGGCGAGCGTCTATGAGGAATGTGTTGAAATTGAATGAAGCCAGAGAAATGTGTCAGGATCGTAGAAAATGGAAATTCGTAGTCTCTGCCTACCCCTCTGGGACACAGGCGTGAATCTATATATGTATGTATGTTTATAAACTTTTATCCATCGAGAACAATACTTTTTTCTGGATAAACTCTGTGTGAAGACTCTATGTCCATTTTTGTAACCCTGACATCGTCTATGCGCAATTTCATAATGATCGGTCAAATAGTTAAGGCATAAAAGCGTAACAAACAAACTTATATTCGAATCTATACTAATATTATAAAGCAAAGAGTTTGTTTGTTTGGTTGAACGCACTAATCTCAGGAACTACTAGTTCGAATTGAAAAATTATTTTAGTGTTGAATAGCCCATTTATCGAGAAAGGCTGTATAACATCACGCTATAACCAGTAGTAGCGTAGCATCAATGAAAAATGTTTCAAAAATGGGGAAATTTCTGTTATATCAAGCAGACGAAGTTGCGCGGGTTAGCTAGTTTATTAGTTAAGATATCCACGTATTATGTATTAGATTACGATATGCACCTTCCTTTAAAGGATCAAAACACGTGGCTCCTCTATAGAAGTCACAATTACCGCACACACAGCACTGCATACGAATGACAACTAATCGTTGACACACTTCCTTATATCAACAGCGTAAGCAGACTTATGTGGTTTACAAATAGGTTTCATTATCAGTAACTGGTTACGATCATGTTAAGCAATCTTTGACGGATAAAGCATTGGTTGAAGTGGTCGCCTCGCCACTGCCAATGCGTTGAGTGTTGTCGGTTCGAATCCGACACGGGACAAATCTTTGTTCGATGCACTAATGGTTGTTCCGAATCTGGGTGTTCTTTGTGTCCGTTGTTTGAATGTTTGTAAAGTCCCCCGCGACACAGGAATTATTACAAGTGACTTGCGTAGTTGAGTTATCTTAAAAATATTCTTTAACTTTACAAAGACACTACATCTTCTGGTCTTCTTCTTTTTACGACTTTGGTAAATTCTGTAATAATTTGAAAGTAATCTTCTCCCTAGCCTTTATTATTCCCAAGTCACTTGGGGTCGGCTTTTCTGGTCTAACCGGATTTGACTGGAAATTAGTTTTTACACGGAGCGGCTGCCACCTGACCTCCGCAACCCGAAGGCTAACGATACCTTAAGGCTAGACCAGTGTCAGGATATCATAGGGCACTGACTGCCATAGATGTTCATGGCAGCCGGGACCGACGGCTTAACGTTCTCTCCGAGGCACGGAGCAGGCGATTATTGTCAATCAATACGCACATCATTCCGAAAAGTCATATAACTTCCGAAAGTCAGAGGTGCGCGACGTGGGTTCGAACCCTCTGCATTACAGTCTGTTGGTCTCCCCACTGAGCTATCGCTATTATAATTTGAAAGTAAACTAGTTTAAAATGCAGATTTATCGCGTTGTTTATTAAAACACTTTTATTACATAATATTGATTTATTTTTATGTAATAAAAGTTAAAAAACTTTTATTACATAAAAATAAATCAAAATTATATCTGAATAAAGTAGTTTAATTTTAATGTATGAGCATTCCCGTAATAATTTAATATTCTGTAATCATTATTCTATTCCAAAACGCATCAGTATTTTAAAATGATAAGCAACACTAAGGGGCAAACTGATACCGTGATGTTACGTTACAATCGTAAACACAGACAATTTAACACCAAAACTACAGAACCGATGACGCAACCCTCAAATTATGAGCTCAACAAATGTGTTGAAAGTGCTCAAACATAAGCGAACTGAGGCAAAATGAGGCGCTTTCGCTTACCCGTTTATTTTAATAAGGGGAAACGATGTACGTAATGAGTATTCGCTTTTGACTGTCTAGTACCGTGGTAAGTTTGTGTGTGATTGTAAGGTTGCCGGTAATGTCTGCAATAAAATAGAGGATGTGCAACATTTATTAATAGAATGTGTCAGAAACATTAGTAAAAGGGAAGAAATGATAAGGAAATTTGCATTAAACAAATTAGATGTGGGCTTAATCCAGTCTATCCTATCATATCCAAAGACTGATGTAGCAAAAAGTCTGTGTTCCTTGGCTACTGTTATAATATTCTACCACATACACACAACACCATCTAGCCCAAACTAAGCAGAACTTGTACTATGGGTACTAGACAATGGATAAACATACATATATACTTTTTTTTTTGTAAATACATACATATTATACATAGAAACACCCAGACCAAGACAAACATCCATGTTTGTTCATGCACACAAATGTTTGACTTGTGCGGGAATCGAACCCGCGACTTCAGGCGTGGCAGTCAGTTACACTAACCACTACGCCATCGAGGCCATTTATACATTATATACCAATAATTTATAGATTTAGCTGTATAAATTGTCCTATTTTATTTTTGTGTTAGTTATGTTATAAGGTACAATAGGGTTGGCATGTCCATGTAGACAAAAACCCTTATAAAGCAATAAAGATTTAAAAAAAAATAAAAAAAAGGTTGCCGGTGTGATGCCGTGCTGAAGATTTAGTCTGATAATTTTAACCGCGGCTTCTGTTCTGTATGCCGCTGCCATAACAGCAAATCTATATTCTATCACATACACACAACACCATGTAACTTAAACTAAGCAGAGCGTGTACTATGAGTATTAGACAAACGATAAAGAATCATATATGCTTTTTTATGTAAATACTTACATATTATACATAGAAACACCCCTATCCTACCACCCCCGTAGCGATAGCTCAGTGGGGAGACCAACAGACTGCAATGCAGAGGGTCTCGGGTTCAACCCACGTCGCGTACCTCTGACGTTCGGAAACTATATGACTTTTCGAAATTATGTGCGTATTGATTGACAATTATCGCCTGCTCCGTGCCTCGGAGAGCACGTTAAGCCATTGGTCCCGGTTGCCATGAACATCTATGGCAGTCGTTATTGGGAAAGTCAGTACCCTCTTATATCCTGACACTGGTCTAGCCTTAGGGTATCGTTAGCCTTCGGGTTACGGAGGTCAGGTGGCAGCCGCTCCGTGTAAAAACTGATATCCAGTCAAATCCGGTTAGACCAGAAAAGCCGACCCCAAGTGACTTGGGAATAATAAAGGCTAAGAGAGAAGATACATAGAAACACCCAGACTAAGACAAACATCCATGTCCATGCACACAAATGTTTGACTTGTGCGGGAATCGAACTCGCGACCTCAGGCGTAGCAGTCGGTTACACTAACCACTACGCCGTCGAGGCCGCCATATATAATTATATTTATATAATTTGCGTGTAAGTCTCTATCTTTTGGGATACGGAAGAGCAGAAGCACTGTGTGAAAGTGCTTCGTTTCTGCCTTTATTAGTCTGTCATGGGCTTAAGTTAGATGTATTAAAGATGTTGATGTTTGACCTTTCTCGGTGATCGTTATATCGCTTTCACTGTCACACTTTGATTTCTCTGAGGCGGTAATTCGATCTCGTGTTACCTTGACCCTTTTCTTTCTGTTTACAGTGTGTAACAGGAACTTATGGTCATTTTGGGCCCGTCATTAATCAGTATATAAATTATTATGCGCCTTATTATTTTTACGTGATGGTATATCAATAATAACATAGTTTATTATGTTTGAATGTTACGATCAGATCGCTTTTTAATTATGTTTCCGGACTAATTCGGCATTTCGGCGACAAATTCTTGCCTCTGTCATTTGAGAGTTGCAAGTTCGAATCGCATACGTGACAAAAAATGGTGTGATCCGTAAATTATAGTTCGGAGTCTGGCTGTTCATTGTGTTCGCTGTCTTTAATAAACTGTTAATGTTTTGGCTATGTGCAGTTAACTGCCATATAATTTTGATAAATAAATTACTAAAGAAACTATGGATTAGGCCATAATCCACCATGCTGGTTCACTGCTGAGCACGGGCCTCTTTTCGTTGTGAGAAGGATTAGGTCATAGTCCACCACACTGGCCCTATGCTGAACAAGGGCATCTTTTCATTGTGAGAAGCAATAACCCTTAGCCCACCTCGCTGGCCAGTGGGGGTTAGCAGACTTCACTTTATGCACCTTTTTTCAACACATTGCAAGAGATGACGAATTGATTGTGCAAAGCGGATACTTATATCGTCATACCATTCACTTTGGGGTTTCCATTGTGAAGAAATGCTATGGCTTCTTGGCTATGCATACAGCCTTGCACTTTTAAATATTATAACGTTGTGGTGGATGGCGCAATGGTTTATGTGGTCAGCTCGCTAATGTACTGCGTGGAGTGTAGTGATTTCGAATCCTGTAAAAATGTGTCATATAGAAATAAATGTCTTTTGTGTCCTATGTTTAGGACATGCTATGTTTGTGTACATACTTAGTCTAAAGCTTTATTTTTAAGAAGGATAGCCAGAAATGTATTACACTTACATTTTCCCAGCTGTCGTTTGAGGTCCCATCAACAGGGACACGAGACTGTTGTCGTGTATCGAGAACAGTTCCAGACTCCTGCTAGGTGTAGAGAATTTCTTGACAGAAAACCTAATAACGCTTTGCCCGAACTGGAAATACAATCTGAGACTTTATGCACAGCAGTCACATTTACTTCTTCTTCGTGTCAATGATTCTAATTTAAACTATACAAGGTGTCCGAGAAGTCGACTTTAGAAAATATAAAAAAATCTATGTAACGTATTTTAAAAATAATAGGCATTTAAAATAAACAAAAACCACTACATCCGTTGACGGTCTTTTCACTCCTGTTACTACAGATATTTGCTTTTTGAATTATATTTTTTTGTTATGTAATCTCGAATAATCGAAAAAAATCGAGAGCTTAAAAAAGGATTTTTAAAATGACTATAATTTTAAAATACGTAGCTTAGATTTTTTATATTTTTCTGATAGCTACCTATTATAACTTAGCCTGTTACCTAATTCCAGCTTGACGTCGACTTCTGGGACATCCTGTATATTATTTGCATAAAATTCAGCCATTCTAATTGCGTTAGGAGTGGCAGCACAGATCTCTGATATTGTGCAAGTGGTCAAGCAAGAAGGGCATGCCAACAAATGTGCCATTGTCTGCTCCAGCTCACCACAGTCACACTGAGCAAGGCCAGAGTCCCTGAACCCCCACCTACACAAGTTCGTTCTACAGCGGCCAACCTTGTTGCGTAGTCTATTTAGAGACTTCCATACTACCCATGGAAGGCTGTGACCAGGTGGTAGAGACTCCTGTGGTGTGATATAATGTGTCATATTCACTAACGTTGCGCCATCACGATTTTTCTATTACGAGATTATAAAAGGGTTAAGCGAGGATTTCGAGAATTTTGCTATTGTGTCTGTCACGGGACAACAGAACGGTTAACCGAGAATCTCCCGAGGATTTTTCTATTGTGACTATCCAGACAGCGAAACGCTTAAACGAGGGTCCCTGCGGATTTTCTAAGATGGGATAGCGGCAGGGTGCTATATTATAAATATATTAATCTTTTTGTCACGATCTGCGCATGCACATGCTTTTTCGATTCGTATTTATCTCTACAAAATGTAAAATTAATGTAATGATTTATATTTGTATCAGCTATATTGCCGTTAGTTGCACCCTCTGTCAACAAATAGGTATTACCGGAAGACCAGCGTCGTCACACCTTCGAGGTGTTACGACTAATGCTGGGATAATACCTTTTTAACGACACCCTTATATGTTTTATTTTTCATTTCGATTTGTTTTATTTCGTATTTGCATGAGTAGGTCGTTAAATAAAGTTATTACTTTCTTTCTTTCTATATTAGCTGTACCAGTAGCTCATGTTGTCACGTAAACTATGTAGTTTGTTCATGTGATACAATATTTAGGTATTTGGTTTGTGTGCTTTCAGGTCTAGAGACCATTTTTGTGGATATGGTGTAATTTTGTTTTGCAGTACACAGTTCATATGTAAATACGTCGTTTATGTATATCTTGTATATATTTATATCATTATATAATACATGTACTTATATTTTTCCTTAAATAAAGTGTTGAATGATTTTTGACAATATTTATGTTATAAATTTATTAAGTATGGTTTGTGTTATTATTGTGACATCAGAAACAAAGCTTTTAAAATGTATTTCTTCCTATAAAAATATATTTTTTTTATACGAAGTTCCTTAAGTAAATCGTTTTTATATGTTGCTTATATCATATTATTGTGATTAGTAGGTAAGACACTAACATTATATAAAATATGTGAAAGTGTGTAAAGATGTTTGATTGATTGAGTTGTTTGAGTACTTGAGTACCGACTCAATCACGCGTAAAGCGTTCAACGGATTTCGATAAAACTTACTACACAGATAGACAATAACCTAAATTACCTTTTTACCGCTCCTGGAGGATTTACGTGAGTGAAAACGCGTGCAGAACTAGATTAATCAAAAAAATATCTAATCATCATAATAATAATTGTTTCACAGAGTAACTGTATTTTATTATACCAGCTAACTGTACAAGCCTTTTTAGCTGTGCAGAACACGTTATGAACGCTTGTCATCACGCTGGCCCAGTGCGGACTGGCAATCGTCACTCATCTTCGAGAAAATATAGAGAACTCTCAGATATGCATTCTTCCATACGATTATTGATCACAATGCACTGTAAATATATCTTGACACTTAATGTTATATACCTACTTAATGTTTAATTATTTATTTTGATCCACTTTAATAATAGAATCATAATTCAGAAAACCAAAGTCTGTTCTATCACAAAATTTATTATCTAACACCCATTTCTATAAAAAATCATTCAACACAATCCGTTCACCGTTTCCGAAATGACCTTATTTTTTTTCTAATTCAAACAGATGCCAACGAACCACATCGAGCTCAGTACGACACAGATTATAAAATAAAAAGAAAGAAACACGTATTAGAAAAACCGATGTTTATACAGACTGATAACAATGTCCCTTTAAAGAGAGCTGATTTCTATGGTTTCCCAAATGTGACGAACAGACTTGCCGATCTGCCGAAATTTAAGCCAATATCTGATGCACAGATGTTGAAAATTAATGAGATATTGGATAGCTTGCCTTTGAGACCTCCAAAGCGAAAGAGCCGAGTCCTAACACCTCCAGAAACCATTAAAAATGAGCTTTTTACCAGCACCGAAGCTCCTATACCTGATGATAGACAAGACGGAAAGAAATGTGCTCAGGGAGGAACATGCGAGTTCTTTTTCTACTGTTGGATGGTGGGAGGTCTACTAGAAGGTTCCTGTGGAAGTCTTTTAAAAGGGTGCTGTCATAGAGTGGCGAAAGCTGGAATTTTGGGAGTCCACGATTCGAATAGCATTGAGTATAATGAAGGATTGAGTTACGGGCCTGTCGTGAATGATGAAAGTAAGTGAATGTTAGCACCGATGCGTAATGTTGAGGAATACTTCTAGTTAATATTGCACGCTTTATATTCAGCACTTATATACTTACATATAAGATATAAAGAGTCTTTAATACCTCGTGTCAAAGTCTGCGGTAAGTTTTACGCAGCAATTCGCTCTGTAGATGTCTTACTAAGACCGCCTTTCTGAACGAAGGATCAACAAAAAAAAAATCGGTAATCAGGTCATTCAACAGCTTAACTTTATTTCGTAAAGGTTTGAAAATACATATACAATTGGTCGACTAAATAAGCAATGGCCAATCAAATAACTCCATATGAGTTTTATTTTGACTCGTACTTGATTGGCCTTTCAGAAGCCGGGGTTGGAAGCGAAATCAAAAATCCCGAGTGGCGATGCCGATAATCTTAGTAATTTTTAATTTTAATAGAAATAATCAAACATTAAGCTTCCATGAAACACATAATATTATTTACTTTATATTTACTTTAGTTATTATGCAGGGTTGCATAATCATACAGTATTTTCTAATTCAACGTTTTATTTAATAAATAATAGTACCTATCTGAAATGTTCCTTTTGTTGAAAATTTTAAGGTTATTTGTTTATGCCAAAGACAATACTTAAAATCAATCTTCAATATCAGTATTTTCCATAAAACAAAAGATTGATGCTAATTAATTTGAGGTATTATAGACTCTTAGAGACACATTTTATATTCGTAGACCGCTTTTATGCATGTATAAGTATATATAATACACGTAAGTATATTTTATTGCATATTTATATTCATTTTCTTTTCATAATATAAACATATGCGTTTTCATTTTCTTCCACAAAGCGATGTTACGCCTCGGTGTGAATCACAATATTAGAACAGTGCCACCTACCGCCCGCTAAACGTACTAACAGAGCTCTGATGTGTTCGTTCGGCAAGACATAGCTAGATTTAGCATTTTTTTGGATCCGGTGAAAACAACAGGTATTGAAAATTTGTACATAAATTATTTTGTATATACATATATATATTATTTTAATTTTACTGTTTTTATTTTTTCTATATTTCGCCTCTGTTCTAACTATGTCTTGCTTTCTCACATCTGTGACGTCATTATGTATATATTTTTTGACAAACACTAACATACTAATTCATTTTTTATTTATTCAATTTATTTTCTTGTCTATTTTGTGTTTGTAGCATCGCAGGTAAGTCTTTTTTATTTATTTTATACATTATAATACTTACATATTATATTTGTTGTAAATATATAATTTTATAATGTCAGGACATGTACCATATATCATTTCATATTAGGTTTTAAAGGACATCTTTTTAATACATAACTATTATAAAATAATATATTTTAATAGTTCTTTTACACGCTAGTATCATACGTAAGTAGTGTCACTTGCGTGGCATGCGAGCATGCATGACGTGCTAGCATGCATCGTAAACAATCGATGCGAGGTATTCACGCAAGAAATACATACTACGGTTAACTTGCGTTTGTAGTTCACGCAAGTAGCTTGCGAGGCTAGCATGCATCGTGTAAACCACCGATGCCAGGCATTCACGCAAGAACCGTAGATAGAAGCAAGATGTTTTATAACCTATAACCTTATTCTTCCTTATTTTTAGACAAGACAACTCCCGCACTACGAATAAATCTTGTGTCGCGGGGAATTTTACAAACATTCAAACAACGGACACAAAGAACATCCAGACTCGGTACAACTGATTGTGGGTCACACGAATTTTTGTCCCGTGTGGGGATCGAACCCACAACACTCGGCGCGAGGCAGTGGCGAGGCGACCGTTTAAACCTCTACGCCATCCGTGTAATCAAATTCAAAGTTGGTTTATCAAATTTTCAAATCCGTTTGGTAATACCATAGATTAGCGCATTCAAACAAAAAATAAAAAAAATGTCTTTATTATATCCGTAAAGATTGATGAAACACCATCTCACAACACTTGCACAAACATAAACCTCAAATTATCAACAAAATGGCCGATTAAATATAATTTCACCATAGGATTACTTCACAAATGATTCACATGTCTTTCAAAATATTTAACGCAATATTAACTAATGCGGGTATTCCATAAATAATTACTAAATAAACTAAGATGGCGGATAATATGAAATAGGTTTTTCCAAGGTGAGAGTTTTTAAACTAGCTGTATATTCGGCTAAAACTATGGTCTATCACCCTACGGTTGAGGTTCATTTGAAAGTCAAGAAAAAACAAGGTCGATCTCCCCTTGCGATAAAATGATGACAGTGATCATGGCTCTCTGTATCATGTATTATATTTACGTCATACCATGTGTCAAGTTAGAAAAGTCAATCTTAGCGATAATTAGATCTTACAGAAACTTTTGTCAAAACCATATACCACTTTCTTGGCCGTACCTGTGAAATGCTTGATGTACTTGGTTATTTATTTAAATAAATAGTTAACATTATAAGGAACTAGATTTTATCCGTGGCGTCGCTCGCGTAAATGTAGATAAGGTTAGGTTAGTAACAGTGCTTTTTCTGGATGAAAGGTACCCTATGTCCTTTTCTATTCTCCTGACAACCTGTTTGCAAAATTTCATGGTGATCGATCGAGTAGTTAAGGCGTGAGAGCGTAACAAACAAACTCACATTCTATTATAGTTAGGACTAGCTGAACACGCAACATCGTCTGTTCCGGAGAAAATCAATGGAGTAGGAGCGGAGCAGCAATGAAAAACTCATTTTATACAACATTTTCCATTGATGCTCCGCTCCTATTGGTCGTAGCGTGATGTTATACAGCCTATAGCCTTTCTCGATAAATGGGCTATCCAACACTAAAAGAATTCAATTCGGACCAGTAGTTCCTGAGATTAGCGCGTTCACACAAACAAACTCTTCAGCTTTATAATATTAGTATATATTTAAAGTTAACATTATTAGATATGCACGGACAGTGTAATGGTTTACACGGTTACCTCGTCACTGCTTCTGCGCCGAGTGTTGTGGGTTCCACTCCACACTGGGCAAATATTTGTGTGATCCAAAAATAGTTGTGCCGAGGCTGGGTGTTCTTTGAGTCCGTTGTTTGAATGTTTGTAAAGTCCACGGTGACACAGGCATTATACCGAATGTAGTCTTTTTAGAGAAAATAATATGTTTTAATAAACAACTTATACAATTTAGGACGTAAAATTTAAGTAAAATTTAATTATACGCATAAAATGTTATTAAATATAATACTTTCTGTAATTAATACAAAAACAGCGCATATTATTTCAAGTAAAAGCGCAGAATTGTTTGCGAAAACGCAAATTATGCGTGCAATTAGCATTATAATGGCGCGTTTTAGCGATGTTTATGCAAAATCACGCACAAAAAGATATTTAAAGTGTTATAAACTTTAAGAAAGATAATTTAGTTACTACAATTATAAAATAAAGTCCTCCGCCGCGTCTGTCTGTCTGCCTGTTCGCGATTACTTCAAAAACTACAGAATGGATTTTCATGCATTTTTCATCAATAGACAGAGTGATCTATGAGGAAGGTTTAGGTGTATAATTTGTTAAGTTTACCCGTGCGTGAGCAGCGATAGCTCAGTGGGGAGACCAACAGACTGCAATGCAGAGGGTCTCTGGTTCAAACCCACGTCGCGCACCACTGACTTCCGGAAGTTATATGACGTTTCGAAATTATGTGCGTATTGATTGACAATTATCGCCTGCTCCGTGCCTCGGAGAGCACGTTAAGCCGTCGATCCCGGCTGCCATGAACATCTATTGCAGTCGTTATTGGGAGAGTGTCGACACAAAAGATCCCACTGGGTCGAAGTGTCGCCGGTCTGCACTGACTGGCCCCCACATAAGATACAATTACCCGTGCGTAGCCGGGGCAGGTCGCTAGTATTTTACAAACCGTGGTATTTGCCCGGATGGGACAGTAATGCAGGTAGTCACCTCGCTACTGGCTATGTGGGTTCGATTCTACTCGGAACAATAATTTGTGCTATCTAAAGATAGTTCTTTCGAATCTGAGTGTTGTACACCCAAATTTAGCCTGCCAAAGTCCCACTTAATAGGGACAAGATCAAGGTCAAAAATCATTTATTCATTTAGGTCACAAAGTAACACTTATGAAAGTCAGTATGTGTAGTTTACTAAGTTAGTGAAGCTGCATTTAGGTAGGTTCAGACAAAAGGTTGAGTTTCAGCTACGACAACCCACCCACTATACAAAGCAGCGAGTTGGCACACCATGGAGTTTTTAGTCAGTAGGCCTGAAGTCTCAGGAGAGCCAGACATAACCCTGTCGCCTACCTTTGTGGCGACAGAATATGCAACAGGCCCATTACCCCACGTTAAAAATAAATCACAGGCGAGGGGCCTATAAGAAGATACCATCAGGAAACCCACGGCCACTCTTTAAAATCGCCAATCTTTATATATATAATTCTACCGTACGTGTACATGTACATGTCACTGAAGTCCTCCTAAACGGATGGAATGATTTTCATAAAAAAAATTGTTTTGTTTTTTCGTGTGTACAAGACAACCTCTGTCGGGACAGCTAGTTAAATATAATTTCAGTATTTTACAACTTAAATTGGGAGCGAGCCTATAGCTTTCTTTGAGGCATAGTTCCAAATTCTCATTGAGATAGTATGTTATTCTATGAATAGATTTTACCCGCGGTTTCTCTCGCGTAAATGAAGGTTATGTTAGTGTTATGTTACTTTTTTCTGGGTGAAAGATACCCTATCTCCTTTTCTGTACCCCTGACAACGTGTATATGATCATTTTATGATGATCGGTCGAGTAGGTAAAGCATGAAAGCGTAACAAACAAACTCACATTCGCATTTATAATATTAGTTGGGATTGTATTCTAATAAATAATAATATGTTTTGTAGTTTCCATTCAATAGAAACCAAAATAAGGCCATATATTTAACACATTCTACATCTCGCTCTACACTACACATCTCATAAAGACACACGAAACAGCATAAAAAATATTCCTTCCTACTGTGAATTACCAGAAATAAGGCGCCGGCGCTAAAAGATATTTATACATACTTTCAAAAATCGAAGACATACAATAACGAACACAAGTTGCAACACAACTCTACTGTTAAAACGGCGAGAGGCGAACTTGTGTTTATGGGTATACAGGTACACAGCCGAACGCAAGTTGAAACGTCAGATTGGTTTGAAACAGTGATGGTAAGATGACTGCTTGTGTGAGCGGGGTGTACGTGGTGAAAGTTGTTATGCAATGGTCAGCTGTGTGCGTATCGTTGTTATAAAATGGGTGTGTGTGTGTGTGTGGTTTGTTTTTGTAAGAATGATGTCATCCAGTCTAGAAAATCGTTTTATGGTGATTATCGAAAACCGAAAAGTAAAGCAACAAAAATAAATTTAACAAATGTAACTTTAACGTTCGTATGTGTTACTTCGTGACCTATATGAATAAACGTTACCTTTGATTTTGAAATTAATAAAAATATATTTTTCCCTCTTAGCCTTTTATTATTCCCAAGTCACTTGGGGTCGGCTTTTCTGGTCTAACCGGATTTGACTGGATATCAGTTTTTACACGGAGCGGCTGCCACCTGACCTCCGCAACCCGAAGGCTAACGATACCCTAAGGCTAGACCAGTGTCAGGATATTAGAGGGTACTGACTTTCCCAATAACGACTGCCATAGATGTTCATGGCAGCCGGGACCGACGGCTTAACGTGCTCTCCGAGGCACGGAGCAGGCGTTAATTGTCAATCAATACGCACATAATTTCGAAAAGTCATATAACTTCCGAAAGTCAGAGGTGCGCGACGTGGGTTCGAACCCGAGACCCTCTGCATCGCAGTCTGTTGGTCTCCCCACTGAGCTATAGCTGCTCTCGTATATATATACGAGCTTTATGTACTTCCTTTTTATTTAACGGTAAAGATGACAAATCTTACACTTATTCTTCCGTGCAGTATGCTTAGAAACGGGTATAAAATTAACTAACTCTTCATGAACTCTCAATAAATAAACATAACAAATGGGATCTTAAAAATATCGATTTTGTTATCAGGTAGGTGAGCGGATTTGAATTAACTATAGTTTATGAAAGTATTGAGTGATATGTCCTAATATGCCCGTGACGAAACAAATAAAAAAAATATGGGGTTAGCTAATTTCTGATAACTGTAGATTTTGAATCTATAGGACGCTGATGTCATGTCATTGTGTTAAATTGTACAGAAAGGTCCAAATAATAAAAATACGAAGCTCAATTATTAACATTGACATACAAACATAATAAACTATATCTAAGTATATGTTTTTGAAAAGAGCAGCGATAGCTCAGTGGAGAGACCAACAGACTGCAATGCAGAGGGTCTCGGGTGCGAACCCACGTCGCGCGCCTCTGACTTTCGGCAGTTATATGACTTTTCGAAATGATGTGCGTATTAATTGACAATAATTATCGCCTGCTCCGTGCCTCGGAGAGCACGTTAAGCCGTCGGTCCCGGCTGCCATGAACATCTATGGCAGTCGTTATTGGGAGAGTGTCGACACAAAAGATCCCACTGGGTCGAAGTGTCGCCGGACTGCACTGACTCGCCCCCACATAAGATACATACATTCATACATACATATGTTTTTGAAAAGAGCAGCGATAGCTCAGTGGGGAGACCAACAGACTGCAATGCAGAGGGTCTCGGGTGCGAACCCACGTCGCGCGCCTCTGACTTTCGGAAGTTATATGACTTTTCGAAATGATGTGCGTATTAATTGACAATAATTATCGCCTGCTCCGTGCCTCGGAGAGCACGTTAAGCCGTCGGTCCCGGCTGCCATGAACATCTATAGCAGTCGTTATTGGGAGAATGTCGACACAAAAGATCCCACTGGGTCGAAGTGTCGCCGGTTTGCACTGACTGGCCCCCACATAAGATACATATGTATGTGAATCTTCAAGGACTAATAAAAAAATTATAAGAAGTGTATTTTGTTGTGACATGAAAATGTCTCTTTGCTACCCTTAAATATAAACACGACTTATTGTTATACCTCGTAATTTTTTATTTTTTTTTAATTTTTACTTTTAACATTATTAATCAATACTTTGTGACTTTAAAATATGACCATACTTTATAGCTACATCTACTAAAAAGCATTCGTATAGAAAACTTGCTTTAGCGCGCGGCTCCGCCCGCATGATATCTACATCAATAAAAAGTAGCCTATGTCCTTTCCAAGGTTTTAAACTATATCTGTACCAAATAGCATGTAAATCGGTTGTGTGGTTTAGCTCTGAAAAGGTAAAAGACAGACAGACAAAGTTACTATCGAATTTATAATATTAGTAAGGGTAATGTCTTTAAATAGTATGAAAGTAGTTCCTTAAATGGTGGTAGGCAGTAAAGCCTGTTGTTCTACCTACACTGCTACTTATAAAGAGGATAATTTTCGTAACTAAACGAAAGTTTATTTATTTAAAACATGACTAATCATTGAAATTAAACTACTACATATATACGGATTTTATATCGTTGTTTATTTTACACTTTATTACATAATTTTGAAATTGTTACACTATTACTAGATGCTATAAAACTTTACTAATTTTTAAGCTAATTAAATTATTAATACTATTTATATTTAAGTTTACACTTTTCCCGACGTTTCGGTTACCTTTCAGCAGCCATGGTCACGGGGAGACTAAGATGGTAGTTGTCTCAATGTTATTTCAAAGTACCCGAACATAATTTAATCATTGGTGTTTCTATTTACGCAGAATGAGCTCAGAGTATCATGAAGTCTAGCTGTGGTTAAAATTATGTAATAATAAAGTGAAAATAAACAACGCGATAAAATCCATATATAGTAGTTTAATTTCAATGAATAACATTCGCGTAAACAGAAGACAATATTACATGACTAATCAATATTATGATGTCTTAGTAGTTTAGTGGCGTAAGTTATTGTTTACTGTTGGCTGTGACGTTCCAGATCACAATCCAATATTGAGCACAGACTAATTCATATCTTTAGAAAACATTTCTGGATTTACTTACTTGAGTACAAAATAGGTCATCTGATTACTGGGTTTTAATTAAGTTGCATTCCTTTCCCAAGTAGTCAGTGCATCGGAACAATAGTAACAAATGCAACAAATCAAAAAACTAAGATTTAATAAACGTAGTCACTTTCAAAAGATGTAAACTGCTCTAATAATATCAGCCTTGTATTAAAATGTCCCACTACTGGGCACGGGCCTCTTCTCAATGTGAAAAGGGCCACCATGTTGGACGAGCTTGGCAGACTTCATATATCTTTTAGTACACAGAACTCTCGGCCATGAAGGCTTCCCCACGATGTTTTCCTTCACCGTTAAAGCGAGCGATAATCATTTATGTATACAAATATTATAAAGAGGAAACACTTGATTTTTAGTATGTTTGTTTGTAAGGATTTAACTCAAAAACTGCTGAATCGGTTTAAAACAATTCTTCCCCCATTAAAAAGCTATATTATATCACCTATCACCGAGTAAAATAGGCTAAATTTTATAAAAAAATTTACTGTTACTAACATAACCTAACCTACTTTTACGAGGCGCTCATAGCCAGTTGCACTCACTGATCGGTAAATGATTAGCGAGGTTAAGCAGCGTTGGGTGCGGTCAGTCTATAGATGGGTGACCGGTTAGTGGTATTTCATCTGAGCATCTCCGTGCTTCGGAGCGCACGTTTAAAGTCAGTCCCGGTTGTTGTCAAATTGACAGCAGTCGTTAAGCCATGTCAGATGCCTACGGGCGGCTTGTACAATTCTTGACAACAGGTTGGCCACTAACCACACGAAAAGAAAGAAAAGAAAGACCTACTTTTATGCGAGCGAAGCCGCCAGCAAAAGCTATCTCTTATAAATTAAAGCTATAGCCTACGAAATTTTGGTGAAATCTACCTTTGCTTACCCTTTCAGTGATATAGGCGTAAGATTATATATAAAATAAACATACAGACCGACATACTTTCGTAAATTTAATTCAGCATTCAATTATTTACAAAGGCTGCATATTTATGTTTATATAATATTTGGCGCATCGATTCAGGCGAATCGATTAAGCGTAACTGAATCGAATGCTAGAGATGTAACCCACTATCGAATAATAATCGGTTACGTCTACAAATTATTATGTAAAATAGTGATGTTCGTTTGTATATAATTGTTAATTATGGTATCTGTGTCATTGTGGATTGGTGATCGGAAATGGAATTGGTTACGGCCGAGTATAATAAATATAGTGGTTTACGAAATCGATTTCTAAAAATAATATACATTCACTTAAAAAATAATAGCAAGGCGATAATTCCTGTAACGCGGGGACTTTACAAACATTTAAACAATGGACACAAAGAAAAATGAAGATGACTGGAAGGATGGCCAAGTGGCTTAAGTGGTCGCCTCGCCGCTGCCATTGCGCCGAGTGCTGTGAGTTCGAATACCACACGAAACAAAAAATTCTGTGATCCACAAATGTTTGTTCCGAGTCTGGATGTTCTTTGTGACCGTTGTTTGAATGTTTGTAAAGTTCCCTGCGATACAGGAATTATTTCTAGTGCCTTTAGTACATACATACATACATAGATTCACGCCTGTTTCCCAGAGGGGTAGGCAGAGACTACGGATTTCCATTTGCTTCGATCCTGACACACTTCTCTGGCTTCATTCACTTTCATCACATTCCTCATACACGCCCGTCGGTTCAAGGTGCTCTTAACCTGGCCTTTGTCCTTTGCCTTTAGTTGTCTTTAAAAAAAGAAAATATAACTGTTTGTGGGTCACACAAAAGTTTGCCCTGTGTGGGAATCGAGCCCACAACAGTCGGCGCGGTGGCAGTGGCCAGGCGAACGCTTTCAGTGGTATTTAGTCACCTCTGCAGTGCGCAGTCTAGTGGGTTCGATCACAATATGCGACAAAATTGTGTGATCCAGAAATTGTTTTTTTGAGTCTTGGTATTCTTTGTGTTCGTTTGAATAGTTGTTAAGTTACCTAGGGATTGTAACACCGAAAGTGCTTTACCCTAGTTATTTTTAAAAGTAATATCTATATATAGTATAGTTTTGACGACCTCGATGGCGTAGTGGTTAGTGTAACCGACTGCCACGCCTGAGGTCGCGGGTTCGATTCCCGCACAAGTCAAACATTTGTGTGCATGAATATGGATGTTTGTCTTGGTCTGGGTGTTTCTATGTATAATATGTATGTATTTACAAAAAAAAAGTATATAAGTATGTTTATTCATTGTCTAGTACCCATAGTACAAGCTCTGCTTAGTTTGGGCTAGATGGTGTTGTGTGTATGTGGTAGAATAGAAAAAAGAATATAGTTAACAAAAAGCGTATGTCCATATGCGTTCTCGGAACTGATGGTAAGCACGAATTGAGTAATATCGCGCACGTAACACCGGACTTAGTAGGTTGTGCGAAACGCGGCCATACCGGAACCAATTGTATTGATCGGACACGAAATGTGTGTAAAATTACTATTGTACTACTTTTTTTTATGTAATAATTCTCCCATTTATACAAACAATATAAAATAGAGATTATTGTCGATGAATAATATGAACTTTAACAATTCTTTACAGTTAACTTATACCAAAAATCCATACTAATATTATAAATTTCAAAGTAACTCTATCTGTTACCTTTTCACGGTTAAACGACTGTACCGATTGATATGAAATTTAGTACAGATATAGTTTAAAACCTGAGGAAGGACATAGGCTACTTTTTATTGATGTAGGTACTACGCGGGCGGAGCTGCGCGCAAAAGCTAGTATTACTTAAAGGAAATAAAAATAAAATGCTTAATCTAAAATTAATACACTCTAATAGGTGTCACAGAATTCCTTCGCATCACAGTCGACTGTTAGTGTACCCAGAAGACAGGCAGCATTGCCAAACATGGCCATGCTTGTTCTTATCGCGAAATAAAGACCAGAATTAAATATTAAAACCAGTGGCATTTTCTCTCAATTGTTTGAAATAAAATATTTAAAAGGAAATAAAATCTTAAAGTAAAACATTTAAGGAAATGTTTTGGCTGATCTGTTGCTCTCTCTTTGACCCCAAAGGTAATATATGTGTAATAATCTACTGAAATAGTTTAGTAATTTTAATAGTTTAAGATTGCGACGAGCGAAATATGCCAAAACAGGCGGTCACAGTTAAGTGAATAAAATCAACACTTTTTGTTTAATACAAATATAAAATATACATTTACTATAACAATGAATGTATTTACAATTACTCAGTGTAAAAAACTTAAAATAATTAATATTTTCGCCTACAAAATTTGCAAAAACGTTAGCTCGTGTTACGTGATTTTAGATTATAACTGGTAGAAATCTATCCTATTCAACAGCTTAAACGAAACATAAATAGTTATATTACAATTTGTCCGTCCCAAATGTTTAATTATTGGTTAACAATAAAGATACATATTTATCAAAATAGCACTTCAAATCCTCCATATAATTTTTCTATGGCGGCCACGCGCCGTTGAAATTTAAGACAATATACGTAACTGATATTCACTTTTCTCATTGCTAGTCGCTAGTGTATAGGGTTGCCGATTATATGTGTGCATACCAGCACTCACATATATGTATATACTATTAACATACAGAAAAAAACACTATATATACATATATATATATATATATATATATATATATATATATATATATATATATATATATATATATATATATATATCTAAACCTCCTGCCTTCATTGCCATGATAGCCACATCTAGCTGTATTTGTGTTTGTTACTTTAGATCCGTGTTTGCTTGGTTGGTGATGTTGACAGTGATACGTTTAACATAAAATTATAAGTTTACCCACTTTATGTTTATATAAAGTTTTACTTTCGTCTATTTTTCTGTACGCTCATTTATTGTAAATATGGATTCTCAGTAAGTGAATTATTGTAATTCTTATGAGAATAAAGTTCTTAAACCATATTATGAGGTCCAAAGTTCGAATTCGGAATGAAGCAAAAAAATATTCCATTTATTAGTCAGATCATATTCAATATTTTATTGCATTCCATAATGTAGCCCAATAATATCCCGGCGATAGACAGTTGACGCTGTTACCTTTGTGGCTCAGATAGCACGTAAAACCGTTGGTCATATGTCTGATCTCTCTCTGGACGTGACGGATTGCCGCCCCAAACATATGCAAAACTTCAAGATCGGTCGAGTTGTTAATACGTCTTTCTTTCTTTTTTTCTTTTCGTGTGGTTAGTGGCCAACGTGTTGTCAAGAGTTGTTCAAGCCACCCGTAGGCCTCTGACATGGCTTAACGACTGCTGTCAATTTGACAACAACTGGGACCGACTTTTTACGTGCCCTCCGAAGCACGGAGACGCTCAGATGAATTACCACTAAGCGGTCACCCAACTATAGACTAACCGCACCCAGTGTTGCTTAACCTCGCTAATCGTTTACCGATCAGTGAGTGCAACTGGCTATGAGAGCCTACGTAAGACGTGAAAGCTTAACAAACAAACATGAAGAATTTTGACTTTGATACACCATGAATTCTGTAATTTCATTTATTTATTTATTTAATAAATTAGGACGGCTACGTAAACCAATTAGGTACCTACACTAATTATTATTAGTACATATTCAAATTACATAAATTTAAGTTAGCTTACCACAAAAATTGCATACAATCATGACTACATTTAAGTCGTAAGCAATGAGAGTGTTCATACTTGCACAATTATATCGCCTGCGCTGATGGCCAGTCTCCGTTAAGACTGATCGTCATGGCCAAAGATCGGTGCGGAAGACATTACTGTTATTACTTACTGATTTCTAATATGCCGATAACTATTAACCTATCAATAAAAATGTTTTATTTACTGCCTTGTTGGCGCAACGGTATTAATTGTGACTATTGTGCATGAGTATCAGGTTCGATTAACGAGATGGGTAATCCGTTATTAGGATTTTCTGTAGAGGAATTCGCAGTATGCAGTCTTGCCTTAGTCTCCCCGTGACCATGGCTCCTGAAAAGCAACCGAAACCTCGGAGAAAGTGTAAAATTAAATTAAATCTAAATAGTTTTAATAATAATTTTATTAGCTTAAAATTAGTAAAGTTTAATAGTAGTAGTAGTGTAACAGTTTTCAAAATTATGTAATAAAGTGTCAAATAAACAACGCGATAAAATCCGTATATAGTAGTTTAATTTCAATAAATAATATTCGCGTAAACAGAAGACAATATTATTTAAATTTCAATTTGATACACTTTGAATTCTATGATTCACTTTATTCATCGTTTTCTGCCGGACCTCCGAATACAAACACAGCTGAATGTCATAAGTGGTTTAATCATTGTCATCGGTACATAGATATTTGTTCAGTGAAAGGCAACGTATTACGGAAACTACGCGTCACCGATCGCGAATACTGCATACATAGCGAGATGCAAGTTATAAGAGCAAGCGAGAGCGATAGAGTACTTGCCTATGTTTGATGTTATACATTGTTTTACACACAAGAGCAATAAAAATAAATCTTTCTGGGCAAACCGTGTCAAAATTGGTTCAAATAACAGAGTAATTATTATTATAAATTTGGATATGAAAAGTAGGGTCGTAGTTGAAATGTCTCGCCATCTCCCTCGCGCAACTGCGTTTAAATAGCAGTCACGTCACAGTTTGTATTGTGAATCTTTTTTCTGTCATTTTAAAATTACCCTTAGAACCAGATTGGAAACATTTTGTATCTTATTTATTTCTAGATTTTTTAAACGTACACAGATACGTATACAAATCAATCATATTTTACCTCAATTTTAGTTGCGAGATTATGTGTAAAAATAAATTCTATTTTACTGTATACTTAGTTTACCTACACCCTAACGTATAAATGCGTGAATTTGTTTTTTACGCTTTCCCGTCTCAGCTACTAGACCGATCATCATGAAATTTCTCATACACGCTGTCAGAAGTATGAAAAAGGACATTGGGTACCTTTCTTAAAAAGAAGTACTGTTCCCGAGCGTAGTCGCGGGCAAAAGCTATTGCTGAATAAATAGAAAATAATTCTATATTGCCGAAGCGGTGGGCAGAGGTAAAGTCTGTCGCGATGCAGCAGTTACTCCAAGCGCAGGAATAACTACAGTTTCATATAATCGCTGCCTTTTATGCTTCAGACTACACAAGGTGTGGCTGAAGTGTGTGCGGCCTAGCGTGTTCTTCCGGCGGCTTGGCACGTCAATCAAGGGCCACGATACACTTCCTACTGACATTATCTGAAGATATTACATATGAAATGCCTGAAATATATGAACTTTGGATATTACGCGAATGTTACGTATTGAAATTGAATTACTTTTTATGGATTTTGTTGCGGTTTATTGAAACTATTGTGTTTAATTCGTATTACGTATTAATATGTTTATAGTCTAAATTTAATTCGTTATAAACGCATTTGTCTTTAAACAGTACACGTATAAGATTATAAGATTATTTATATTATATATTATTATATTATTATTATTATTAAGATTAAATAAATATCTTATTCTACTCTTATCTCAAATCTTATCTCTACTACCACATTTCATAAGATGTGTTTAAGATCGCAACAATGAAAGACTGCACGGATGGCGCAGTGGTTTAAGTGGTCGCCTCGCCATTGCCAACGCGGCGAGTGTTGGAGGTTCGATCCCCACAAGGAGTAATATTTTGTGTTATCCACTAATAGTTGTTCCGTGTCTAGATTTTCTTTGTGTCCGTTGTATGAATGTTTATAGAGTCCGCTGCGACACAGAATAGACTGATAGTGCGGGAGAAGGTTTTTTTAAAACTAATGTACACAGTAAAGATAGAACAGTAACAGATCTGTTATAAATTTATAATAGCATGCAAAGTAAAGGCTCAAAGACGTCCTAAAAGCGGTGTTATACCATAAGTCTTAAAATTCGGTTTAAGAAAGTACAACAATTCTTTTACTTTATATGTTGTAAGCAATTACTCGAATATTCTTAAAAAGAAAATCTCTTAAAAGGGCACTAGAACTTTAATCATTACATCCTTACTATAATATTATAAATACGAAAGTAGCTCTGTCTGTCTGTTACTTTTTCACACTTAATCCGCTAACCGATTTAGATGAAATTTGGATTGGAAATAGCCTCAGACCCTGGGAAGGACATAGGCTATATAGCACTATGCTACTGCTCACGGGAAAAGCGCAGTAACTATAAATACCACTGAAGCGGGTAAAACCGCGGGCACAGCTAGTATCTAATAAATAAATAATAATTATATCATCCCTGTAAATTATTGTCCTACAGCTAGCCGTGGGGCTATTTTAGTATAAGAAGGGTTAGGGTTGTCAGGAGCAAAATGAAGTTTATAATATATCAATAAGTTAGGATTGAAACTCACATAATAAAGCGCAAACTTATGAGAAACGCATAGAAAAAAGGAAATAACTTATTCCTACAAGATTTACATAGGCGCAACCGCAGGTCGAAGTTAACTTCTGATAAAATAAATTAATTAATGTTGATTACGAGTCAAGTTACACAACAAGCGACTTCAACCGCCATCTTACGAGATTAAGTTGAACTTAGGCTCGCGTAAAAGTAGTTTTGAGTCGTAACACTTAGAAAATGTTGTGTTTACATGTCCTGTCACTTCCCGAAGCTTACGTAAACGTTTACCTAAGCCTTACCTATATACAGCGTACAACAGAAAGCTGTGGTCATATAATATCAGCCGTATATTAAACCCACCCACTGGACACGGGCCTCTTCTCAGCGTGAGAAGGGTTAAGCCATAGTCCACCACGTTGGCCCAGTGCGGGTTGACAGACTTCACTTCAAGAACATTATGGAGAACTCCTAGACATGCAGATTTCCTCATGATGTATTCCTTAACTGTTAAATCGAGCCATAATATTTTTTTTTGTACCTCTAAGTTGGCAAACAAGCCTACGGCCCACCTGATGGTAAGTGGTCACCGTAGCCTATGGACGCCTGCAATACCAGAGGCATTACTTGCGCGTTGCCGATCCTTTAGGAAAAAAAGGAAGTGGGAAGGAAAAGGAACGGTAAGAGGGTGATTGGGCCTCCAGCACTCTCACTCACCAAACGAAACACAACAATAGGAATACTGCTATTTCACGTCCTTATTCTGTGAAAGTCCTTCCCCAGTCGAGCCGGCCCATTCATGCTGAAATCAGCGAGGCTTGCTTTTATATATATTTTATATAAAAAGCACTTCAAATCCTCCGTACAATTTTACTATTGCGGCCGCGCGCCGATTTGAATATGCGCCGTACGAGCTCTGTCATTATCTGTCTTACGCTCGGCGCAGTCTTAAACAACACTACAGCTGACACAAGTGACCTCCGTGAATCCGAACATGGGCTATTTGGATAGTGATGTAATGTGTTTGTTTCGATGTCTAAATAATAAATAAACAAAATGTTTAAAATAAAAGAAAGTTTAGAAGGTTTGATCCGGGGGTAGGGCACATCGTTTATTTATCAGATATACACTATGGCCTTAACCTGACAACAGCTTTCTGTTACACACTGTATGTATATACTAGTTAAGTTTATAGCTTTATTATAGTTTATTAGCTTGAGTTCTAAGGAAAAATAAATACCCTGGATTTTCCATGTTTAAAATAGATTCTCTTCTCCTTAGCCTTTATTATTCCCAAGTCACTTGGGGTTAGCTATTCTAGTCTAACGGGGTTTGATTGGATATCAGTTTTTACACGCAGCGGCTGCCACCTGACGTCCGCAACCCGAAGGCTAATGATACCCTAAGGCTAGACCAGTGTCAGGATATTAGAGGGTACTGACTTTCCCAATAACGACTGCCATAGATGTTCATGGAAGCCGCGACCGACGGCTTAACGTGCTCTCCGAGGCACGGAGCAGGCGATAATTGTCAATCAATACGCACATCATTTCGGAAAGTCATATGACTTCCAAAAGTCAGAGGTGCGCGACGTGGGTTCGAACCCGAGACCCTCTGCATTGCAGTCTGTTGGTACCCCACAGTCAAATCCGGTTATACCAGAAAAGCCGACCTCAAGTAACTTGGGAATAATAAAGGCTAAGAGGGAAGAAGAGCATGCACAGGGGTAAGCAGAGATGTTTCACGCCCACATGTCACCCATTATATTATTAGGTCTAAGTAGTTGTATACCGTTTCCAAACTCCATATTGCTACTGATATTATTTTAAAAGCCAATTATATCCCTCAAATCGGAAATTAAAGCTAATATCTCATGCATACTAGTCGTATTCATTACAACTGCCATAGGGATATGGTATAATAATAATAATAATAATACCAGACCTGTATTAAACTGTCCCACTGCTGGGCACGGGCCTCTTCTCAATATGAGAAGGGTTAGGCCATAGTCCACCACGCTGGCCCAGTGCGGGTTGGCAGACTTCACATCTTTAAAAGAACATTATGGAGAACTTTCAGACATGCAAGTTTCCTCACGATGTTTTCCTTCACCGTTAAAGCCTAAAAGTTTGAGAATTAATTATTTAATACACACGTGACTTCGAAAAGTCAGAGATGCGCGCCTTGGGATCGAACTCGAGACTATGACTTGAGAATATGGTTTAAAGAAAAGTTAATATTATATCGCGTTAATTAAAATACCACTGGGACAACTCTTAAAATTAAATATGTTCATAATAGAGTTCCAATCTATTCTAATTAACATAAAATGTGAACTATAATGCAATTAACGTTAATATGTGACGTTACTCTGCTAAATTAGTCGGCCTCGATGGCGTAGTTGTTAGTGTAACGGACTGTCACGACTGAGGTCGCGGGTTCGATTCCCGCACAAGTCAAACATTTGTGTGCATGAATATGGATGTTTGTCTTGGTCTGGGTGTTTTTATGTATAATATGTATGTATTTACAAAAAAAGAAAGTATATATGTATGTTTATCCATTGTCTAGTACCCATAGTACAAGCTCTGCTTAGTTTGGGCTAGATGGTGTTGTGTGTAAGTGGCAGAATATTATTATTATTATTATTATTATTATTATTAATTAAAATATAGTTAACTAAAATGTAGTTCAGTTTCTTATAGATTTCGTATCTTGCTATCGCTTGTAACTTGTGGTGTACCGAACGGCGCGTGCGCGGCCGAGCGCCACTTCCGGCGATTCGTAATCAAGGACAGAGCACTTCCGGATGATTATCTGAAGATACATTAATAGTAGGCTGATGGAACACAGGATAGACTGAAATATGTAGTTTGGCATAATGAATAGTTACTTACTAATCATGTATTTTTGTTAATTACAAGAAAATGTATATCTTGTTTTGTATGATTATCAACGTGCACAATTAAGTTTTATAAGGTCTTGCAGCGATTTTCCGGTCACGGCAACCTAACTTAACGGAGACTGGCCGGAGATATTATTGTGCATAAATACAAGTGCACTCTTTGTGCCCTAACTCTTATGATGTGGCGGCAATTCATCACTTCTGACCGGAGAAGGATTAGGCGCAGTGCTAACGGCTTTACATGCTTTCTGAGGCACGCTCCGGTCGTAACGGATTGCTGGTCCATCGAACAATAGAATTAGGGAACAAATGACAGTGCATTTGTGTTTCCGCACACACTTGTGCACTATAATATCCCCTGCTCAAGCTAGTCTCCGTTAAAATTAGCAAACTGTAGCCATTATTAAATCTTGGGAACTTAATGGATTGCTTGCGCGGGTGCCTCACTTGCAGGCATAACACGCGCAAGTACTTTTACTTGCGTATAATACTTGCATCGTATACAAGAGCCATTACAAGCCTATAAATACACCCACACTGCTCTATATTAGGAATAACTTGGTCCAGAATTCCCATTTAGTTACAGAAGGTCAGTTAATCCTATAATTGTAGTTAAATAGTTATTTCTAAAGGACTACAAATAACTATTTAACTTTAAAAAGAGCAGCGATAGCTCAGTGGGGAGACCAACAGACTACAATGCAGACGGTCTCGGGTTCGAACCGACGTCACGCACCTCTGACTTTCGGAAGTTATATGACTTTTCAAAATTCTGTGCGTATTGACACTTATCGCCTGCTCCGTGCATCGGAGAGCACGTTAAGCCGTCGGTCCCGGCTGCCTTGAACATGGCAGTCGTTATTGGGAGAGTGTCGACACAAAAGATCCCACTGGGTCGAAGTGTCGCCGGTCTGCACTGACTGACTGACTGACATAAGATACATACATAACTTGAATTTTATGTTTTGTAGAAGATTCGACGACTTTATTACTGTATAATGACATATATTTACTAGTTGTAGGCCGTGGTTTCACCCACATATATAATCTTCTCCATGTATACTTAAATAAATAAATAATATTCTACCACATACACACAACACCATCTAGCCCAAACTAAGCAGAACGTGTACTATGGGTACTAGACAATGGATACACATACATAATATATACTTATTTTTGTAAATACATACATATTATATAAAGATATTACTACACTTACTTTTCTAGGTCCCACATTATAGAAGGTGGGTATGGTGAGGTCTACCGGGCACATCCCCCCGGGTTGCTTATAAAAAATCTTCACAAAAATCTATTAAAACATATTGCCTGTCTTGAAAATCGGTCTTGGAACTCCACGTAAGCTTATGCCAGCGATTTATACATAGTTTCACGCGTACATCTCCCAAGAGGCAGGCAAAGGCATATTTTCTACACATTTCACCAGCTTTAGTTTAAAGACCCATTAGTAAATGCACAGTTCCAGACACCGTGCATTTACTAATAATTCCTGGACAAATAACACGTTGCCCGACCTGGAAATCAAATCCGAGACTTCATACACAGCAGTGGCATACACAACCACTGCGCCACCGAGGCACTTAGCAAAATAATGAACTTAATAGAAACTTTCTAAACTCTAACATATTCAAAATGGCGGAGACGTCGCACAAATAGGGTACTCGTTAGCACTATTGTCTCTCACACAATGGTATAACTCACTATTGTAAAAATAACGAAAGTTTATGAAATATTAGGTTAGGTATGTCTCCATTGCGTCAGTAGCACAGCGGTAGAAAAAGCGACAGTTATGCTTGAGGTCTCAGGTTCAATTATCAAGTAGTGTTCTTAAGTTTTTCTGTCAGGTAATACTCAATAACAACTCTGAGTTTGGGCTGTATCTGGTATATTACGTGTGGTTTAAAACCATAGTTGGCAAGAGTTGGGAGCCTTTTGCACTAACCCATAGTCCGCGTGAAGATGGCAGGGTCATCTGAGGCCAACAACCAACATACACACAACAAGTGAGAATCGGCAATGAATTGCCGTAAATCTAAGAGTTTGAAAAAATGGTTCAAGTCATATGCAAAGGTCATGGTGATACCACTTGACCTAATGTCAGATGTCAAAGATCATAGTCATTTTGGGGGTATATCGACCATTCTGAGTCGAATGGTGTTGACCCCGAGTCTCTAGCTCTTACGGTTCTTGAGTTGAAAGTTGTATAACAGACAGACAGACGGACGGACGGAAAAAGCTTTCGTATAAGAACTTTTTCGAAATCTAAAAAAACATAGTTGGCAAAATATAGGTTTAATATACATCTGTACCTACCCCTTCGGAAATATAGGCGTGGCGCAGCGGTAGTGAATGCGACTGCTGTGCATGAGGTTTCGCGTTCGATTCCTGTACGGGCCAACAAAAAGTTATTGGGTTTTCAGTTAATAGATCTTAATACTAGCCGGTGTTAGGAAGTTGGCGGTGTCAGATAACCTAGTGCCTCGACAAGCAAGTAAAGCCGTTGGTCTTGCGTCTGATCTCTCTCCGGTCGTGTCAGATTGCTGACCCATCGGATCATGAAGGTTAGGGAACAAAGAGTGCGCTTGTGTTTGCGCACACACTTGTGCACTGTAATATCTCCTACGCAGATGGCCAGTCTCTGATAAGATTGGCCGCCGTGACCGAAATTTGGTCAGGAGGACATTCATTATTATTATGTATTTTAGGTATATGTCAATTGAAAACTGCTAAATTAGTTAGGATACTTAATAAATATATATTCACGACAATGAAGTCAAGGGTAATCCAGTTAGATCGGTGTAAATTTCACCTTGGAAAGACCTATTTTATATTAATCGTCATCTTTGTTTATTCAGTAATAGTTTATGGAATACCCACATTAGGTAATATTGCGTTAAATATTTTGTAAGATATCAATATTTATTAACCTTGTTTATGATTATAAGATTGGAATCGTCATTGAAGGCGATATTGCACGGATGGCGTTGTGGTTTAAGCGGCCGCTTTGCCAATTCTACTGCTCCAAGTGTCGTGCTTTCGATCGCCACACGGGACTAAAATTTGCTAAAATTTGATAAATAATTGTTAAGTTCTGGGTGTTCTTTGTGTCCGTTGTTTGAATAATAATAATAATATTCTTTCACATACACACAACACCATTTAGCCCAACCTAAGCAGAGCTTGTACTATGGGTACTAAAGAGACCAACAGACTGCAATGCAGAGGATTTCGGGTTCGGACCCACGTCGCGCACCTCTGATTTTCGGAAGTTAAATGACTTTTCGAAATTATATGCGTATTTATTGACAATTATCGCCTGCTCCGTGCCTCGGAGAGCACGTTAAGCCGTCGATCCCGCCTGTCATGAACATCTATGGCAGTCGTTATTGGGAGAGTGTCGACACAAAAGATCCCACTGGGTCGAAGTGTCGCCGGTCTGCACTGACTGGCCACACATAAGATAAGATGGGTACTAGACAATGGATAAACATATATACTTTTTGAATGTTTATATAGTTCCCCGCGACATAGGAATTATTACCAATACGGGAATAGCTTAATAAAAAAAAAAAATTATACCCACAAGCATGCGTGAAGAATGTTATGATAGGGATTAAAGTTGTAGAGTGGATGTAGGGCATTTGGAAGGATATGTAAATTACCTACTCTCTGTTAACACGGTGTCACAAGAATAGGTGATAAGGCAAAATATGCCTTTAAAAAAATATTCCGTTTCGGTTTAAAGAAATTTATTTCTCATAAGAACAATAGTCCACTTATAATGAGATATACACAGAGTTAAAGGCAAAAGATCCCACTGGGTCGAAGTGTCGCCGGTCTGCACTGACAGGCCCCCACATATGATACATACATACATACACAGAGTTAAAAACAATAATACAACAAAATTAAAATTACCTCTAGAGATATAGAAGCTACAATGTAAATGCATATTTCTTAAGTCTATTTTTGAATGTGTTAAGTTATCGCATGCTTTTATATCGGCCGGTAATCTATTAAACAGCTGTGCTCCTTCAAACAATATGGTATTTTTACCGTAATTAGTGCGTGCGCTGATAAGTTCGATTTTATTTTTGTATCTCAAATTATGTGACATTGTTTTTTTCTTTAGTTGTAAGTTTATTTATATTGAGTTAGTAGTAATGTTGATGATATTAATACTAAATATGGTGATTGACGTATAGTTCTGGTGGTAGAAATATAAAGAAAGTGATCGATCGGCCCCCATGGCGTAGTGGTTAGTGTAACTGACTGCCACGCCTGAGGTCGCGGGTTCGATTCCCGCACAAGTCAAACATTTGTGTGCATGAACATGGATGTTTGTCTTGGTCTAGGTGTTTCTATGTATAATATGTATGTATTTACAAAAAAAAAGTATATATGTATGTTTATCCATTGTCTAGTACCCATAGTACAAGCTCTGTTTAGTTTGGGCTAGATGGTGTTGTGTGTATGTGGTAGAATATTATAATATTACTGTCATATATTTATACCAGCTAAACATTGCCACGCTTCGCTGTGGTTTAGTCTGATACTATTATTTCCTGTTAACGTGGGAATTTTGGGATAAGAAATAAAATAAATTACTGTCATACAGAAATACAACATTGTGTAAATATTTCATGTTAATCTATCGACTACTTTTCGAGTATTGCGGACACAAACATACCGAAGCTGAATACGTAATTGCGTATATTATGACTAATACATATTCAAAATATCATCCAAATAATCAAACATCAATATATGGATTGTATAAAAGACTAGCTGGTTTCCACGGTTTTGTCCACGTTCTTGATTACTGCTCCGCGCCGTAGCTCGTAGCGTGATGTCATATAGCCCTTGTTACTCCTGGATAAAGTAGCTTTCTAATTGAGAAATAATTATTAAAATCGGTGCAGTAGTTTCAGAATTGATCGGTTACAAGAAAATCTTTCCTCTTTACAATATTCGTGTAGATTCAAATAATACATTTACTCAATAAACACACATCATTCGTACCGATAAATCACATGTAAGTACACTTATAAAACATTATACTTGGATGTTAGTCTTGGTCTGGGTGTTTCTATGTATAATATGTATGTATTTACAAAAAAAAAGTATATATGTATGTTTATCCATTGTCTAGTACCCATAGTACAAGCTCTGTTTAGTTTGGGCTAGATGGTGTTGTGTGTATGTGGTAGAATATTATAATATTACTGTCATATATTTATACCAGCTAAACATTGCCACGCTTCGCTGTGGTTTAGTCTGATACTATTATTTCCTGTTAACGTGGGAATTTTGGGATAAGAAATAAAATAAATTACTGTCATACAGAAATACAACATTGTGTAAATATTTCATGTTAATCTATCGACTACTTTTCGAGTATTGCGGACACAAACATACCGAAGCTGAATACGTAATTGCGTATATTATGACTAATACATATTCAAAATATCATCCAAATAATCAAACATCAATATATGGATTGTATAAAAGACTAGCTGGTTTCCACGGTTTTGTCCACGTTCTTGATTACTGCTCCGCGCCGTAGCTCGTAGCGTGATGTCATATAGCCCTTGTTACTCCTGGATAAAGTAGCTTTCTAATTGAGAAATAATTATTAAAATCGGTGCAGTAGTTTCAGAATTGATCGGTTACAAGAAAATCTTTCCTCTTTACAATATTCGTGTAGATTCAAATAATACATTTACTCAATAAACACACATCATTCGTACCGATAAATCACATGTAAGTACACTTATAAAACATTATACTTGGATGTTAGTCTTGGTCTGGGTGTTTCTATGTATAATATGTATGTATTTACAAAAAAAAGTATATATGTATGTTTATCCACTGTCTAGTACCCATAGTACAAGCTCTGCTTAGTTTGGGCTAGATGGTGTTGTGTGTATGTCGTAGAATATTATATTATTATATTATTAACCTATTTCTGACGTAGTTAGGTAAAAATAACGATGAATTTAAAACATATTACGTGTAGTTGTTGTCATGAGTAATTTAAATAACTTTGCGAAATTCATTTTACGTAACAAGTACCGATGACAAAGTTAATAGGATTGAAAGAGATAAAAAATCTTTACATCGTTAAAATGGCAATAAAAAAATAGCACTTCATAGTTTATTTTTGTACTAGATGCGCCCGTGGTTTCATCTGCTGTTTCACCCGCGGTTTCACCCGCGTTTATGATTACTGCGCCGCCCCCGTGGGTCGTAGCGTGATGTTATATAGCCTATAGCCTTCCTTGATAAATGAGCTACTCAACACTAAAATATTTTTTTAATTCGGACCTGTAGTTCCTGATATTAGCGCGTTCAAACAAACAAACAAACTCTTCAGCTTTATAATATTAGTATAGATAAGACAACTCCCACACTAGAAATAATTCTTGTATCGCGGGTGCCTTTACAAACATTCAAACAACTGACACAAAGAACATCCAAGCTCGGATCGACCATTTGCGCATCACACAAATTTTTGTCCCGTGTGGGATTTGAACCCACAACTCTTAGCGTAACTACAGTGGTGAGGCGACCACTTAAACCACTATTCCATCCGTGTAGAAAATTTTACGTAACAAATACCGTTGACAGATTTAATAGGGTCCCGATAGAGACAAAATAATTGTACATCGTTAACATGGTAATAAAATAAACAAATGGCACTTCATAAATTTAATGACTACACATAGTGTAGCCTATTGAAAGACCGTCGCGTTGGACTGACACAGAGGTCTTGAGTTGTTCGTAAAATCAGGGATTCATTGCACCTCTGACTTTAGGAAGTTCTTTTCTGTCAGGAAATTCCTAAATAGTAATATGAAGTCACATAATAAAAGAAAAGAATCGACTACCATTTTGGTCTCCAGTTCGATCCCACCTTTGACTTTACTAAGTTGTGTACTGATTAAATAGTTAATTATCGCTCGCTTTACCGGTGTCTCTATATCCTTTTCTGTACCCCTAACAACGTGTATACGAAATTTTATGATGATCGTTCGAGTAATATAGGCGTGAAAGCGATACAAATAAACTCATATTCGCATTTATAATATTAGTTAGGATTGGATGCTACAACTTTATCAGTTAAACTTAAAGAAACCTCAAACTTAGGTCAAAAATCAAATCAAAAGTCTAGCGTACAACCAGTCGAAGCTTAAATCTTTCCACAGTCAACATTACGATTGACATTAATACCCTATTGAGTGACACTGCAACCAAAAAGCCCTGTACTTAACCTATAAAACGAACCTCAGAACACGAATCAGCATAAAAACCCAAATAGTTACGTCAGCTGTCGTAACACACTTTCTCCATGACATAAGCCTTACCATGAGTTATTTAACGATATTCATAGGCACAGCACGTTTACAAACACTGCAATGTATGTTAGATACATACTAATTGCTTATCAAACATATATAAGTAGGTCTTCTGTGAGAAAGTGTGTCGGCAATTATGATTCGGAGTTGTTGTTTGATGTTTCAATCGCCTACGGGGAATTGCAAGGTACTGAATCCGATCGATTCAAAACATATGTTTTCTCGAAATAGATTGTACGTATGGCGTAGTGGTTTAGGTCATCTTGCGACTGCGCCTAGGGTCGTTGGTTCGATTTCTACACGAAAAAATTGTGTGATTGGCAAATACTTGAGAGTACGAATGTCCTTTGTTGCAAAATTATTTTCAAATCTATCTTGTTGTTTTAGAGATGAGCACTTTCAAACAAACACATAACGATACTCTTCAGTTTTGTTATATTAACTAGTGTACCTGGTTTCACTCACATTTATGATTATTGCTCTTCTCCCGTAGCTCGTAGCGTGGTGTTACTTCTGGATAAAATAGCTTTTTAATAGTGAAAGAATTATTAAAATCGGTTCAGGAGTCTTTGAGTTTATTAATTACAAACATTAATACAAATCTGATTTATTTATAATAACAGGGGTTTAAATATGAAATTGTCGCTTTGTGTAAAGTGGAAATCTGTAACGTTGTACTTTTCAAACTGACTATTTTGTCAATGTTTTTATAATACCCTATTTAATTTTATTTTTCACGTAATAGATGCTTGTATTCAGGCCATTCAAAAATAAAAAAACATCAAATAAAGCAACAAACACATCAACCACCATGTAATTATGGCGAATCAAAACAACGGGTAGACACTGAGCATTGAGCAATATAACTTTAAATACAAATTGTATTTCAGGCAAATTATATTTATTTTAATAATACATGTTATTAATAATATACATATATCACACACACACATACACACTGTGTGTGTTTGATTACACACATAGACTCACACTCTGGGATACTCAAGTTATATAAATTAAATAATAAATATTTTTTTATTTATTTTACTATTTTTTATTTATTTGTTATTGTTTTATTTCCGTTCATATTGTTGTATAAAGGGGCAATCTACAGATCCACTGAATTTTGTAAAAGCGTCTTGTAATAAATATGTCATAGAATTAACGGTGGGGCGCCTGGTGACCTATACAGGTTTTTTTAAAACCTACTTCAGGCACCAGTCTCTCACAAGTTGGTTTTCAATGTGCTATTTACACTTTTGTCTGTACTTGAGTCTTGAAATTATTGTGAAGAGAGAATAAATGATTTTATTATTATTATATATATTATTTTCGAAATATAAACGCATTAAAAAAAACCATTGCTTTTTTACAGAAACCACGAAATTAGATCTAGGAGTAGAACGGCAAGTTCATAATTGAAGATCTTAATATTAGTGTATATAGAAGTTAGATACTAATTAGAACACAATACATAATAATACATGTATGTAGGCTGTATAGTCAAGGTCTAGCCGACACGGTATGAGCAGAATAAACAACTTAACGTGTGCCACTTCTCTAATATTTAAATTCACGATGTGTTTGTCCATTATATAATATTAGTTGTGACTTGGAATCCATCATGTCATTTCGCTTTTACTTAGCATAATATATGCGTAATATATCACCATTAACATAATATAGTCACCCATCTGGAAGATAGCCGCGGGAATGCTGCTTCACTTCCTTGGGTTGAGTAACATTGTAGAAGTTAATGTTTGGATGGGTGACCATTAGAAATGTTCTTAACTTTTGAAGTGGTAAATGTGACGATAATTTTGCTTTAATTTACTGGATTAAGCGTTTCTTCGAGGTTGATCCTGCCCATTAAAATTTGTACTTAATCTAATAAGGTCTTAACAGCGATATTAAATTATGTAAATATGATCACTTTTGACTGATAAGTGAGTTTAAATATTATTTTGTATTTTAAGAACATAAGAATTAATTTTATGCACCCCTGCAAAGACCCGGGTTAGATTGTCAGTGCCACTGCGCCACATTGTGGGTTCGAATCCCACTCGGGACAAATCTTTGTGTGATCCAGAAGTGGTTGTTCCGAGTCTGGGTGTTCTTTGTGTCCGTTGTTTGAATGTTTGTAAAGTCCGCGGTTTATAGCAATAGGTTGTATTTAAAAAATAATATTGCTACGGCTATGCCACGGATATGTAATACTTATGGCCAGTACCAAAACTAACAAGTAAAGGTTATCCGAAAGATAAATCGCATGCTGTCTCACTCTTGTTAGGTTAAAGAAGAGAGATGGCGAGACTTTTACCTTATAGTTAAATGTTATTTCGAGCTGGTGGGACAACACTTATCCAGTAAAATAAATTTATACCATATAAATACGGTAGCTTTAAGATGCTTATACCTGAGGAAGTTTCCATTGCGAAAAGATCGTCAGTTTCCGATGTAGTGCTGAATCAGTAGTTAAAATATACGGATATTATGTAAGCGGTTGTGTAACAAGATATTTTGTTTATATCCTTATGACTGCTGACACCGTTCCGATGTTTTGTTCAATACATCTTTTGGAGAGAAACTTATTTGTTGATTTGTCAATACTCTTGCTAAATGGGATTTCGTTGACATTTATAGATTAGTAGATTCTGTCCGAGGCTTTGCTTTCGTTAATGTAGATTTTGTCAATAATTTTCTATTCGGAAACAGGATTTTCTGGATGAAAGGTACCCTATATATCCTTCGGTCAAGTAATTAAGGCGTAAAAGCGTAGCAAACAAACTAACATTCGTATTTGTAATATTAGTTACGATTTGTCAATATTTTAGAGTGAAACTTATTTTTTGATTGTCCACTCGCTTGCTCAACGGGATTGGGTTGACATTTATTGACTCACAATAGTTATGAGTTCTTTCGTGATATCATTATCACCGAAGAAATGAAGTGTTTTAAAACGTAAGCCCGTCCAATAACAACTGTTTGACTGCTGCTACGAATCCTACGTGGCATAAAAAATGTGTGATCCACAAATTGTTGTTACCAGTCTGGTTGTTTTTTGTCCATTGTTCGTAAAAAATGTAGATAGCAGCTATAGCTCAGTGGGGAGACCAACAGACTGCAATGCAGAGGGTCTCGGGTTCGAACCCACTGACTTTCGGAATTTATATGACTTTTTGAAATTATGTGCGTATTGATTGACAATTATCGCCTGCTCCGTGCCTCGGAGAGCACGTGAAGCCGCCGGTCCTGGCTGCCATGAATATCTATGGCAGTTGTTATTGAGAAAGTCAGTACCCTCTAATATCCTGACACTGGTCTAGTCTTAGGGTATCGTTAGCCTTCGGGTTTCGGAGGTCAGGTGGCAGCCGCTCCGTGTAAAAACTAATATCCAGTCAAATCCGGTTAGACCAGAAAAGCCGACCCCAAGTGACTTGGGAAAAATAAAGGCTAGGGAGAAGAAGATTTTTCATTCGTTTTTGTTTTAATAGTTACTCTTTTCAAAAATCTTGAATAGCTACAAAGAAACAATGTTTTAATTTGTATCCATCCATCCAGGAAGGCGCTGGCGACTGTGACACAGTTTACATTAGTACAGTCGTCAACGCATTTCTCTAAGATTAAAAACATCATTGTTATGTGTACATATGTAAATATAGATTAAGAGAAAAATTGAAAATATTGATTTGGTAAAATAAATTATTCTAATTCTAATGATTGGACTTCAACAATGCTAATTAATTATTGTCGTATCTTAACATTTAACGTTGTCCTTTGATTTGTTACTCAATCACACGTTATCTTATCTTATTTCGGGGGCCAATCAGTGTAGATCGGCGACACTTCGACCCAGTTGGATCTTTTGTGTCGCAATCACACGTTATCTTATCTTATTTCGGGGGCCAATCAGTGTAGATCGGCGACACTTCGACCCAGTTGGATCTTTTGTGTCGCAATCACACGTTATCTTATCTTATTTCGTGGGCCAATCAGTGTAGATCGGCGACACTTCGACCCAGTTGGATCTTTTGTGTCGCAATCACACGTTATCTTATCTTATTTCGGGGGCCAATCAGTGTAGATCGGCGACACTTCGACCCAGTTGGATCTTTTATGTCGCAATCACACGTTATCTTATCTTATTTCGGGGGCCAATCAGTGTAGATCGGTGACACTTCGACCCAGTGGGATCTTTTGTGTCGCAATTACACGTTAACTGTTAAACGGGTTTCGATGAAACTTGGCACACGGGTAGAACATATAATTTACAGAACACACTTTATTCCTAGTATATGTGTGCGTATATATTCACAAGAGTGAACCTTGCGGGCGAAGCTAGCAAGTTTTTTAAATATTTGAATGGCTACAAGAGTGGGAGATGTCCCGCTTTTTTATGTTATATATACATTTTGTATATAATGCCTTTGTCACGTACTACTTTACAAACATCCAAACAACGTACACAAAATTTCATCTCATGTTTCGATCGAAACCATAACACACTGCGCAATTGGTCAGCCACTTTAACCACTAAGCCATCCGTATAAACTAAGAATCAAAACTAGTTCCCCAACGATACAAAATGAACGGAAAGGACTGTAATATAAAATGGATCGGTGTGCACCGCCCGCCGCCGTACGGAGATCATTACACAACACATCCGCGTCAACACTTTCTCTGATCTGTGGTGTCATCGACTACGGCGATCTGCACTTTAACATGTATTATGTATTAAGGACATAGAAGCGCAGTTGTATGAAAATATATGTGTAAATTAGCTTTTGTGTCCAACACAAGTCAAACATTTGTGTGCATGGACATGGATGTTTGTCTTGGTCTGGGTGTTTCTATGTTTAATATGTATGTATTTACAAAAAAAAAGTATATTGTATGTTTTTCCATTGTATAGTACTCATAGTACAAGCTCAGTTTAGGTTGGGCTAGATGGTGTTGCGTGTATGTGACAGAATATTATGATAGAATAATATGGTCGTGGTTTCAAGTTTTACGTAATAGAGGCGATCCTATTGTTGATTATTGGAGCACGCTTCATTACTACACGTATTGTATAGGCGCTTAAGTGGCCATTGCGTTTGCGCTGAGTATTGGGTTTGAATCCTGAGTGTTCTTTATATCTGTTTTAATGTGTTTGTAAAGTACCCCGCGACACAGGAACCGCTTCTTGTATGAGATGTCTTTTTAAAAAACAAAACGAGAAATTAAGGCGCTCTAGAAATAGTTGTTCTTTTGTTGTCTGACTTTTATATCCGTCCCTAATTTGAATGTTTGTAGAGTTTCCTGTGATACAGGCAACGATTCCTAGTGCCCGTGCAAAGATAATTTATTTATTTAAATTTTATCTTATCCATTATTGTGTCACTATGTAAAATAGTTAAGCAGCGATAGCTCAGTGGGGAGACCAACAGACTGCAATGCAGAGGGTCTCTGGTTCGAACCCACGTCGCGCACTTCTGACTTTCGGAAGTTATATGACTTTTCGAAATTATGTGCGTATTGATTGACAATTATCGCCTGCTCCGTGCCTCGGAGAGCACGTTAAGCCGTCGGTCCCGGCTGCCATGAACATGTATGGCAGTCGTTATTAGAAGAGTGTCGACACAAAAGATCCCACTGGGTCGAAGTGTAGCCGGTCTGCACTGACTGGCCCCCACATAAGATACATACATACATGTAAAATAGTTATTTTTTAAAGGCAGCTTCCGCTTTAGGTATAATTCCTGTGTTAGACTTTGACATACGCCATCGGTGCAGCAAAAACGTGTGTTTCCCATATGAGTAGTAAAATGAGGCAATGTTTGGTAAAAATTGAATGGTATGCGTTAAAGGACGTTGCTTAAACGATGTATTATTATACGCTACTATGACTATTGAGCACAAGTTCTTACTTATTAGCGAAAGAGCATTGTCGTCGTTCATGTTACGAAGTTGATAATTTCTGTAAGAATTGTGTTGACTGCTATTATGCTATAGTGGGAATACGAGTGGTCTCAGGTTTGGTTATCGGGCTTAATAATATCAGTCCTATTTTAAAACTGTTACACTGTACACGGGCCTCTTCTCAGTGTAAGAAGGGTTCGTCTATAGTGTATCACACTGGACCAGTGCGGGTTGGCAGGTTTCACTTTTGAGAAGTTTATAGAGAACTCTCAGATGTTAATTTTCTCATGATGTTTTTCTTTAGCGGTAATTTACTAATTCATGCGCACATAATTTAACGTTAAAGTTGCGCGCCTTGTAATCGAACTCGAGACCTCTGCGTGCTAGTCCAAGGGTCTTTTACCGGGTTAATGGTCTTATTTGATATTTCTTAATAGGTGTGTAAGCTGGTAATGTGTTTGTAAGTCGAAATATACCTGAAAATAATGCGATCCTGGACTCCGTATTTCTGAGATTCTCTTACCAGAAAAACGTAATAACACTTTGCATACCTAGGGATTGAACCCCAAACATAAAACACAACAGCCGCCTTTATTACCACTTTGCCATACATATTTTCCGCACACATGAACAATTCGTTTAAACATCTAAATTACATTAAAACACAATGAAAAATCACCGCGCGTCAGGAAATGTAATCTTTGTGAATGAAACTACTTCCTAACCGCGGCGGTAAACCACAGAAATACGAAAGTTCAAGTTGATACTTATTATTGACGCAAAACAGATTTATACAGAACGCCCTTTTACGATAACTTGTGTTAATAAACGTATTTACTCTCTCGAGAACAATTTAGAATGAGAGAAAGTAAGAAACAGTTATTGCTATAATATCAGCCCTGTATTAAACTGTCCCTCTGCTGAGCACGGGCCTCTTCTTAGTGTGAGAAAGGCCATAGTCATACGCCATAGTCTACCACGCTGGCCCAGTGCGGGTTGGCAGACTTCACTTACCTTTGCGAACTTTTATGTAGAACTTTTAGATACGCAGGTTTCCATACGATGTTTTCCTTCACCGTTAAAGCGAGCGATAATTAACTATTTAATACGCATATATCATCGAAAAATCAGAGGTGCGCGCCTTGGTATCGAACTCGAGATCTTGTTGAGACACAAAAGGGAAAAATACGAATTATACAATAAGGACTTTATCGACGAATCTATGCTTATTTCAATAACTATTAAATTAGTTTAGGGATAAAGACCGTAATATTCTTTATATGTAAAAAATCAGCATGAATATGTTGTGGCCGCAAAACTAAAACAATACTTAATGGATTCGACTTGAATTTTTTACATAATGCTGGATTTCTATATAGCAGTGGTTTTATATGTATTTTATTCCAAAGTTTGTACGGAAACGAGCAATTAAAAATATCAGATTTAATCAACAGCGAAGCGTAGCCAGGTTAAGCTAGTACCTACTTCATATTTATGAATGTTCTTCTGTCAAGTAATTTTAGAATTAGAGACATTAAAAATATTACATCGTGGTTACAATGACAGAAAACAACTGCACACATACATAAGCATGTGTCTATGTATGTGTGCAATTGTTTTCTGATGTAGTATTTATCAGATCTTCTGTATTAGTTTATTTTATATCAGAGCGCTTGGGCCAACTCTATATGCACTTGATATTGAATTACAGATGAAGATATGGCGAAACTTTACGATGAAGCGACGGTAACTCATTGTAGGGAGATTAACGATCAGATCCGATGAGAGGTCGTGGGCTCAAACCATTGCACTAGCGGAGTGTGTATAATAGGAATATAGCTTAGTTGAAAGGATTATTTAAATGTCACCTTTTACGACAAAGGAAGCAGAGATCTCAAGTTATAATTCCACGGCTTGATATTTACCTTTTTAAGGTTATTTGCGTGACTAGAATGTTTTTTTTTGTTATTGTAACTCGATTTTATCTATACTAATATTATAAAGCTGAAGTTTGTTTATTTGTTTGAAAGCGCTAATCTCAGGAACTACTAATCCGAATTGAAAAATTCTTTTAGTGTTGGATAGCTCATTTATCGAGGAAGACTATAGGTTATATAACATCACGCTAGGACCCACGGAGACGGCGCAGTAATCATGAACGCAGATAAAACGGGGGGCACATTTAGTTAAAAATATATAGGGGCAACATTGCTGGCTTCGGTGTCGTAAAATTCACTTTACTGTGCATTAATTCTTAGGTTTGATTTCTCTATCGGGATTTGGAAATAGGACCAGGTCTCTGAAGAAAACCTTGTTGAGATTTTCTAACACGAAATTCTCCGTAGCGGCACAGAGTCTAGAACTGCCTAGTAAAATAAACTAGGTGCAGTTTCTATTACGTAGTACCTAAAATCTTTCACTGCCTCCGTGGCGCAGCGGTATTGAAAGCAACTGCTGTGCATGAGGTCTCGGGTTCGAATCCCGGGTCGGGCCAACAAAAAGTTATTGAGTAATTTCAGTTAAGAAATTAAATAGCAGTCCGGAGTAAGGAAGTTGGCAGTGTAAAATATGCCTCGGAAAGCACGTAAAGCCGTTGGTCCTGCGCCTGATCTCTCTCCGGTCGTGTCGGATTATCGTCCCATCGGATCATGAGAGTTAGGTAACAAAGAGTGCAGTTGTGTTTGCGCACACACATGTGCACTATAGTATCTCCTGCGTAGTTGGCCAGTCTCTGTTAAGACTGGCCGCCGTGGCCGAAATTCGGTCTGGAAGATATTATTATTACCTAAAACATAGCTGGTGCGGTGGCGTATATATATTCTCCTAATAACCGTTTTCAATGACAGCGATCCGGACTAATTATCGCGTCTTTTGTGGACTCTATGATGACTAGCAACACCAAATTTGGTCTTGAAAACCCGGTCACACTGGTGTAGTGGCGTAACGTAGTGGGGGCGGCACTTTTAGGGGGCGGCGAAATTTTCCAATAAATAACAATAATATTTTGTATATGTATACTAACAAAATATTGATGACTGTTCTTGCTGTAATATTATAGTATTTTAAATTAAAATACCTAAATAAGAGGGCGGCCAAAAACCGCCTCGAGCGGCTGACACCCACACTACGCCATTGAGTTGGTGTTGTATGGGAGGGAGTAATACACCTTAATTACCTGTTCAGGTATATAGGCGTCTATATACTAATGGTCATTAATTAAAGAGTGTGTATTTCGTAACTATTATACGCAATTAGTAAATATTATGTAGCTCGCGAAAGTCATATAAATAATGTCATTACTAATGACCGAGTCAGTGTGGGCCTGCTCTGTGTCTGTTGATGCAATGTTGGAAAGCCCGAAGTGAAACAGAGAGCTGTCTTAAAGATAAATGGATATTAGTATTTTATATTATCTACTAGATGTGCCCGCAGTTTCACCCGCGTTTATGATTACTGCGCCGGCCCCGTGGGTCGTAGCGTGATGTTATATAGACTTTACCTTCCTCGATAAATAAGCTACCCAACACTAAAATAATTTTTCAATTCGAACCAGTAGTTCCTGAGATTAGCGCGTTCAACCAAACAAACAAACTATTCAGCTTTATAACATTAGTATAGATACTATAATAGCCTTTGCCCGAGGCTTCGCTTAAAAACAGTAGATTCGCTGGATAAATGGTACTCTATATCTTTTTCTTTACCCCTGACAACATGTATGCGAAATTGCATGATGATCGGTCGAGTAGTTAAGACGTGAAAGCGTAACAAACAAACTCATATTCGTATTTATAATATTAGTTAGGATTATAAAGCTGCAGTCTCGTTTGTTGGTACGCGGCAATCTATTCCAAGGCTTTGGGATGTCTGCTTGTTATTGATTACTACATATTCTTGCGATTTCACCCGCGTTTATCATTACTGCGCCGCCCCCGTGGGTCGTAGCGTGATGTTATATAGCCTATAACCTTCCTCGATAAATGGGCTATCCAACACTGAAATAATTTTTCTATTCGAATCAGTAGTTTTTGAGATTAGCGCGTACAAACAAACAAACTCTTCAGCTTTATAATGTTAGTATAGATTTATATTTTTAAACACTTCTTATTAATTTTAGAGTGCGATCTCTAGAAATAACTCTTGTTTCGTGGGAGACCTTTCAAACACAGATGACTACACGGATGGCGTAGTGGTTTAGGTGGTCGTCTTGCCGCTGCCACTGCTCCGAGTGTTGAGGGTTCGAATCCCACACGGGATAATAATTTGTGTCATCTACAAACGGTTGTACCGAGTCTGGGTGTTCTTTGTGTCCGTTGTTTGAATGTTTGTAAAGTCCCCCGCGACACAGGAACTATTCTTAGAGAAGGAATTGTATTTTGTAAGATAAAAAAACCAAAGACACAGAGAATATCCAGTCTAGGAACATTAATTTGCGGTTCTCTATATTTTTTTACCCCGTGTGGGTTTCGAATCCTTAATACTCGGCGTAGCTTAACTGCCTCCGTTGCGCAGCAGTAGTGAATGCGATTGCTATGCATGAGGTCTCGGATTCAAATCCTGGGTCGGGCCAACAAAAAGTTATTGGGATTTTCTGTTAAGAATTCTCAATGGCAGCCCGGAGTTAGGAAGTTGGCGGTGTTAGATACCCCCGTGCCTCAGAAAGCATGTAAAGCCGTTGGTTCTGCGCCTGATCACTCTCCGGTCTTGTCGGATGGCCGTCCCATCGGATCATGATAGTTAGGGAACAGAAAGTGCATTTGTGTTTGCATGCATGCGTGCATGTGTGTGCACATGTGCACTATAATATCTTCTGCGCAGATGGTCAGTGTCTGTTAAGATTGGCCGCTGTGATCGAAATTCGGTCTGGAGGACCTTACCCGGCGTAGTCGCAGTGCTGAGGTAATCATATAAACCACTGCCGTTTAGTCAGTCCATTTTTTAATTTTACGAAGGAGGCAGCCTATTCATAACCACAGTTTTGTTTTTACATTTTGACATATCTGTCAAAGTATCTGTCAAAATAATCTATTAACATTATTGGGTACATGATTATGATGTTTATTTCTCAGAGAAAGTGCGTTATGAATGGCGTCCATGTAACGTGTCATAGGGTTGTGCCAGTCATCATGTATGACCTCTATTAAATGTACAACTAGATTTTACCCGCGGCTTCACTCGCGATAATGTTGATTTTGTCAATAAATTTCGATTCCTCGAGCACAGTCCTGCTGGATGAAAAGTACGCTATATCCTTTTCTGTACCCCTGACAACGTGTATGCAAAATATCATGATGTTAGGTCGAGTAGTTAAGCCGTGAAACGTAACTAACTCATATTCATGATTATAATATTAGTTAGGATGATGCGTGTTGTAAATAGACGTACAAACAGATCTTTGTATATAGATTTCACTGTGACACTAAAGGGTAATAATGACTTTATGATTCGTTTCGAAGATTCACTTACAAGTCACGCAATGTTATATAAAACTGCGTATAAATATATAAATATAAATAATATTATAAAGCTGAAGAGTTTGTTTGTTTGGTTGAACGCGTTAATCTCAGGAACTACTGTACCGAATTAAAATCTTTTTAAATTGTTTGATAGCTTATGTATCAAGAGAGGTTAAAGCACAGTATACTAAAACCAGTAAGTCATCTTTATAGAAATGTGCCGCTGCCGGTTTGAATGTGTGCGCGCCGGGCGCCGTGTACGCACGCGCTGCCACGCACACATTAGCATAATATACGGCGGAATACCGTGGCGGCAGCGTGGGTCGTACCGTGAGTGTATCGTGTGATCGGGCGCGTTCAAGTACCCACGCTGCACACCCCCTCGCGTTTGCGCTCTCACGTTATATTATATAATACACGTTATATTATATAAATAAAAACATAGTGCTGCTCATAATACGCAAATAATAGATAACTAAAAATAAAAGTGATAACCTTAAGCGCCAACGCAAGAGTAGGCTAATAACTCGCCGAGCGGTCTTAGATAAACTACTGTTCTTAATATACTGTGGTTAAAGGCACATACATATATAACATCACCTTACGACCCACGGGGCAGCGCAATAATCATTAACGCAGGTGAAACCGCGGGCACATCTACGTTATATAAAACTGTATATAAACTATCCCACTGCTGGGCACGGACCTCTTCTTAATAAGAGAAAAGTTAGCCCATAGCCCACCACGCTTCATTCCACAACCAGAGCGTCCGCGGGCGAAAATACCTTTAAAACCGTCTGGTGCGGCACCAATTAGGTTATAAGGTGTGAGAATGAAATCCCTGCCGATGGCGAGTGGTGCAATGATAAAAAGTAGCTGAGGACATCATCTCAAACAACTCAAATTCTCAATAGTAGTAGCTCGAAGTCTAGAACGATGTCCGATAAACGATAAACGGCAATAAGCTTGTCTATAACGTCGAAACATAGCTGATGGTGTGTGATTGTCTATAGTTATTGTCTGTTATTGTTGTTTTTCCCTTTTAGGGGTTTAGGCGTAAGACTGTCTAAAGTCTAAACTTACTTGTCTTATTAGGTAAACAATAAGATAATAATTTATTCGTGTTAATCTAGTTTTAATGATTTTAGTTTACGGGCAGTTAATTTATGATAACGTTATTCATGCACTGATAAATAATTATTAAACCAATCCTGAATGTTCGTTTAGTAATAGATATCTAATGGGGGCCAGTCAGTGCAGACGCGCGACACTTCGACCCAGTGGGATCTTTTGTGTCGACACTCTCCCAATAACGACTGCCATAGATGTTCATGGCAGCCGAGACCGACGGCTTAACGTGCTCTCCGAGGCACGGAGCTGGCGATAATTGTCAATCAATACGCACATTATTTCGAAAAGTCATATAACTTCCGAAAGTCAGAGGTGCGCGACGTGGGTTCGAACTCGAGACCCTCTGCATTGCAGTCTGTTGGTCTCCCCACGGAGCAGCGATAGCTCAGTCAGCTCAAACCAACATAGTAATAGATAACTAAGCGTAAAAAGATATTATCATTATATACTAATGTTGTTTAGGTTTCGTATACGAAGTTAACAATAACTGCACGGGTGGCGTAGTGGTTTAAGTGGTCGTCTCGCCTCTGCTACTGTGCTGAGTGTTGTGGGTTCGAATCCCACACGGGACAAAAATTTGTGTGATTTACAAATATTTGTTGCGGGTCTGGGTGTTCTTTGTGTTTATCGTTTGAATGTTTGTAAAGTCCTCCGCGACACAGGAATTAATCCTAGTGTTTTATTATAATAACAATATCAGTCCTGTATTAAACTGTCCCGTTGCTGGACACAGGCTTCTTTTCAGTCTGTTCTCAGACTTCAGACTTAGGGTTAGGCCATAAATAATCTATCACGCTGGCCCAGTGCCGGTTGGCAGACCTCGCATATCTTCGAGAACATTATATAGAACTCTCAGACACGCAGGTTTCCCCACGATGTTTTCCTTCAGCTTTAGCCAGCCATAATTAACTATTTAATACGCACATAACATAATAAAAGTCAGAGATGCGCGCTTTGGGATTGAATTCGAGATATCTGCATGGCAGTCCAAAATTCTTTTACAAACAGAACCCACTACACAAGTCAGTTTCTCAATTATCTAGTTAGATACAATTACATTAGCCAATAAGCATCCGGTCCGTCGGATGGCAAACGATTACCAAAGACTCAGGATGTTTGTAATATCAGGTGTATCATAAACATGTTGCTAATGCATACAAAAATGCGAGTTGTATTGCCTGTGCTATAGGTTGAAAGAAGATAGAGCATGAGTCTTGCAACTAGTTGAGGACACGGCGCTGCACACTTTGGCGGACTGCGCCGCCCGTGAGTTGATCGGGGCAGTCGGTATGGTTGCCCTCTCGTACCCAGCCGTGTTTCAGACCATGGTCCGTAGTGAGAGGTCGTGGAACGCCGTCGCCTTTTTCTGTGAGGAAGTAATTTCCATTAAGGAGGCGGCGGTGCGGGAGAGCTTAATCCCTCTCCCCGATCGCAGAGCCGGGCGTCGCAGGGTGAGAGATGACCTCCAGCCACCCTGAGGTTGGACCTGGGAGTGGTGGGCTTCGTGGCCCTGCCCGCCATCCGATCAGCACCAGGTCCGAGAGGCGTGCGTGGGAACACTCGCGCCTCTGTGTCGTGTCTGTCTCCCCTCAAGAGGGGAGGGGGAGGGGGCAGTAGGGATTTTTAAAAGTGAGAAGTGCCTAAAGGGTAGTTCTCTTTGTGTTGTGGTTTGAAACTAGCTGATCTGTTTCAACGGCTTTGCAAGGGATTGCGCGGATGGTGTAGGAGTGTAGGCTTAAGAGAACGCCTCGCTACTAACACTACGCCGAGTGCAGTGATTATGATTCTTTGTGTCCGTTGTTTGAATGTTTGTAAATTCCCTCGGGATACAAGAATGTCTTTTTGCGCCGCGGCTCAAAGCGGTAGCTGAGCATATTGACTTATTTTAAACGATTACACAAAGACCAAATATTGGTTAACTTGTTATGGACTTATCCCTAGATGATACATACCTACATTGATATGTCAAATATTAAAAATTCAATTATCTTATGTATAAGATTTTCTAGCGTATATTATTTGCTAATGTTAGAAATAAGATCAATTTAATAAATAAATAACGTAACACATAACAATTGAAAACTATTCGCGAAATTCAGCACAATTTTTTCAAATTTCTAACCTTACTTAGCATTGTAAATAATTATTAGAACCTTGCAATATGCAATAAGCGGTACATTACGCTTCCCTGAAGGAAATACATAAACACATACATACATAATGTACAACGGAAGTTCTATTATCATGCTTATGTAAACGCCAGTCCGTGGCGACTGTTACACGACGTTACACGTTCATATAACGTTAATTATAATGGTGCTATAAAAAGCTATTGCTATAACAACGTTGTTTTTTAATTATAATTATTTTAATTCTATAAATTATATTTTTAAATAAGTTGGTTTTTTAATTTAAGTGTGAATGTGTGTTTCAGATAACGCTTTAAGCGTTTATCATTTAATTTCGTTTATATAATAGTGGGTCAAGTTTAATTAATAACGGAAATTAAAAATCAAGTGTGTGAAAATCTATTTTCTGTTTAACGATGCGCTTGTATTAAAAAAATGAAGTTTCTTTATGTCATTTTGGTGTTATGCTTACTAATAGCAGTATCGCATGAGAAAAAGAAATCAAAGAAAAAGAAAAGCAAAGAGAAAATGCAAATCAAAATGGATTATTATGTTTTTGAAGGTATGAAATAAAGTTTAATTAATTATTGTAAAGCAATTTACTACGTGAGATCTTTACATCAAGGGTACATACTTTACATAAGTATACATTTATGTTGTCTTTAAGTAAATGCTGTGCGTATTTGTAATTGGCGTAAGCACACGACCATACCCAAATAATAATTAAGTAAAGGATTTTTTTTTTTAATTATATAATATTCTTTAACATACACGCAACATTATCTAGCCCAAACTAAGCAGAGCTTGTACTATGGATAGTAGACAATGGATAAACATACATATATACTTTTTTTTTGTAAATACATACATATTATACATAGAAACACCCAGAACAAGACAAACATCCATGTTCATGCACACAAATGTTTGACTTGTGCGGGAATCGAACCCGCGACCTCAGGCGTGGCAGTCAGTTACACTAACCACTACGCCATCGAGTCAGTCGTGAGTTTATTCTGTTAATATGACTTACAAAATTTTAAAAATAAACATTACATTTAAAGTAGATTAATATGTCTATGGATTCTGGTCTGCTAATCCATATAAACTTTAGCTATGCCAGAAAATCATTACAGAAAAATCAGTTCATTAAAATCTGTTCAAAAAATCTTTTGGAAACATTAAAAGTGTAATGGTTTGGATTATAACTACTTATCTTTTCTGCGTAAGCTCTTTTCATATCTATTGCGCTTCTTATTAATTAAAAATATCAGTGCGGTTATTATAAACAAAATAACTTGATACCCAGCCTGGGTATCAAGTTATCGTCATCCATTATTTTAGAAATATCATATATTGCTTAATATTTTAATTATATCAAATTTCACACTCCTTGCGTGCATTTGCTTTAATAGGGGGTACAAAGTTTTCTCTTCACGTATTAATATATAGATTAGTACGTTAGAAAGTAAAATGCCTAAATATAACTACAAAACTCAATATATTTAAACACAGCTCCGGTAACAATTTTAACTAATTATATTTATCACTTAACTCATTAAGTCTTCTCTCTTAGCCTTTATTATTCCCAAGTCACTTGGGATCAGCTTTTCTGATCTAACCGGAATTGACTGGATATCAGTTTTTACACGGAGCGGCTGCCACCTGACCTCCATAACCCGAAGGCTAACGATACCCTAAGGCTAGACCAGTGTCAGGATATTAGAGGGTACTGACTTTCCCAATAACGACAGCCATAGATGTTCATGGCAGCCGGGACCAACGGCTTAACGTGCTCTCCGAGGCACGGAGCAGGCGATAATTGTCAATCAATACGCACATAATTTCGAAAAGTCATATAACTCCCGAAAGTCAGTGGTGCGCGACGTGGGTTCGAACCCGAGACCCTTTGCATTGCAGTCTGTTGGTCTCCCCACTGAGCTATCGCTGCCACTTAACTCATTAAGTACTGATTCAATATTAAACAATAAACTTCCTTTTGTTTCGTTCAAAGTTCGTTGTTCTATAGCCAGGATATAACTGCCTGTCAGTTCACGTTATGGCTCCTTTTATACCACATACAATATTTCAGAACAATTTGTCAGAAATTTCGAGAAAATATAACCATTTTTTTAATTCATTATTTATTTCCATGTATTTCTCAGATACGTCAATAATAATATTATAATATATTACTAGTAGACTCGAAAAACGTAGTCCTGTCTATCAATCGCCGCGAATACCGACCGGAATACCTACCGGATACAATTGTGAATCTAGACCATCCAGGGACCCACACAAACACACATAAATGTTATCATAATCTGTCCAGCCGTTTAGGAGGAGTTCAGTGATATACACACATACAGAAGATTAATAATAGTGCTTTTGTACATGTGTACCTATGTATAAAGATTTATAATAACATAAATAGGAATATATATTAGAGTATAAAAATTAATCGTTTTATAAGTAGTGTGTAATAAGGCATTTATCTTGCAATCAGGTCATGGCTACAATTAACAATTGCCCTACCGACGGGAACTGCTAACAGGAATTTTAGTATAACTGGAGAGGACGACACAAGAAACTAGTAATTTACAACGCCAATACCTAGGCATCTTAGGAGAGTTAGAAAATCATTTGGGTCACAAAGTAACATTTATGAACGTCAAAGGTTATCGTTTAGTAAGATTGCGAAATTTGCTGAACTCACATTTATGTTTAGTGACAAGAATAGAAAAGGGTATGTTAAGCTGGTTTGGGCATGTAGAAAGAATGGACGAGGAAAGACTGACTAAGAAAGTTTATAAGGCTAGTGTGAATGGAACAGTCGCAAGAGGAAGACCTAGGCGAACGTTTCTTGATCAGATCGGCGGCGTTCTGGACAAAGGCCAGGTTAAGAGCAACTTGAACCGACGGGCGTGTATGAGGAATGTGATGAAAGTGAATGAAGCCAGAGAAGTGTGTCAGGATCGTAGCAAATGGAAATCTGTAGTCTCTGCCTACCCCTCTGGGAAACAGGCGTGAATCTATGTATGTATGTATGTACATTTATGTTAGATGCTAGGTTCAAGCAAAAGGTTGAGCCTATGGGAACATACCTGCAAGAAACTCACGGCCACTCTTTTAAATCGCCATTGAATTATAATTTCCGTATTTCACAATATCTGATTTTGTACGTTAATTTAATGCGCAACAGTAAATAGCATTATAAAACGTTTTTGTAAAAACAGCAACAGAGTTCATTCATGTAATTAATTTGCTGTTTTACAAAAACTTATTAATAAATATGTTTAATTTTAGCATGAAAAAATGTGGTTCTTTTCCCCGTGCATCTGTATAGAATAGAATAGAATAGAACTGTACTTAAATAATAAAAGTAGTTACGTTACAATGTGTATCTTGGATCCTTTTTCTGACATTTGCTACCATATTTAAAAGACCGCCATTTAAATGGCTCGACCTTTTAAGTGCGCTGCGAAAATTTAATAGAAATACTTCTGTGGTCTCTGCACTAGGCAAGCCTATATCGTGAAGACCAAAATCTTAGTATTATGTACCTACATTTCACTATTTAGACAAAGTTGTTTCTTCCTCCCTTTGGGGGTAAGGCCATGAGACTGTGTATATAATATTATGTACCATGTATCCTATATATTAAACTTTAACTGTCTCAGGGGCGCAGCGGTATTGAATGCGACTGCTGTGCATGAAGTCCTCCACTCCAACTTCTAAATAGAAAAACCCAAAAACTTTTTGGAGAGGCCAATCAAAAAATTATTGGGTTTCCTGTTAAGAAATCTCAGTAGACGCCCGGAGTTAGGAAGGTGGCGGTGACACACAACCACGTAGCCTTAGTGCGCACGTAAAGCCGTTGTTCCAGCGCCTGACCTCTCTCCGGTAGTGTCGGTTTATCGTCCCATCGGATCTTGAGAGTTAGGGAACAGAGAGTGCACTTGTGTTTGCGCACACACTTGAGCACTATAATATCTTCTGCGCACATGGCTAGTCTCCGTTAAGATTGGCCACCGCGACCGAAATTCTTATTATCCATAATTTAATTTAACCTAACTTTTTTGTTCTTGCAGGCTGTGGCATAGCTGTTGGGAAACAGATAGCTCAGCGGCGGATCGTTGGCGGCGACGACGCTGGCTTTGGCACGTTCCCCTGGCAAGCCTACATCAGAATCGGCTCCTCAAGGTTATACAATTCTGTACCGCACACTGGCGTATGTTAGAATGTTTGGCATTATGCACGTATTCAGATACGGTATGACGTATGTGGCATATGGTTATTATAATATCAGGCCTGTATAAAACTGTCCCACTGCTGGGCAACCTCTTCCCACTGTGAGAAGGGCATATAGTTAGCAACGCATTTAAGTTTTGACAAAGTCTTGTAAGTTTGCCGTAGAGTTTTGTAGTCAAAATATTTTTTTCCGTTTAGGTCACAAAGTAACGCTTATGAACGTCAAGATTGCACTAACTAAACTATATTATGAATTTACATTTACCTGTTGCCACGTTCAGCATAGCAAGGGCTTAGAACCAATGAGAAGAACGGGCAAGAAACTTACAGGCACTCTTTTGAATTGTCGATTTTACAATGCTGCTTATTTTACAAATTATATCTGTGAGGCACCATTATAGAATCTGCCTACTACTGAATTGAACACACTCACTATTAATATAATAATATCAGGCCTGTATTATACTGTCCCACTTCTGGGAACTGGTCTCTCCTTAGTGTGAAAAGAGTTAGGCTATAATTCAGAAGCAGCGATAGCTCAGTGGGGAGACCAACAGACTGCAATGCAGAGGGTCTCGGGTTCGAACCCACCACGTCGCGCACCTCTGACTTTCGGAAGTTATATGACTTTTCGAAATTATGTGCGTATTGATTGACAATTATCGCCTGCTCCGTGCCTCGGAGAGCATGTTAAGCCGTCGGTCCCGGCTGCCATGAACATCTATGGCAGTCGTTATTGGGAGAGTGTCGACACAAAAGATCCCACTGGGTCGAAGTGTCGCCGGTCTGCACTGACTGGCCCCCACATAAGATACATATATAGGCCATAATTCACCACGCTGCTGGCACAGTGCGCATTAACAGACTTCACATATCTTTGAGAATATTATGGAAAATTCACAGACATGCAGGGTTTTCTCACGATGTGTTCCTTCACCGATAAAGCGAGCGATAATTTACTATTTAATACGCACATCGCTTTAAAAGAAATCGAAACCTCTGTGTGGCAGTCCAACGATCACCCAATAGGCTAACGCTGCTTTTTGTTTAAGACCGCGCCGAGCGAAATTAGCCAAAACAGGCGGTCACAGTTAAGTGAATAAAATCAACACTTTTTGTTTAATACAAATATAAAATATACATTCACCATAACAATCAATATGTTTACAATTACTCCGTGTAAAAAACTTAAAATAATTAATATTTTCGCCTACAAAATTACGTAAATTTGCATATAAAATGCAAAAACGTAAGCTCGCGTTACGTGATTTTTAGATTATAACAGTAGAAATCTATCCTATTTTACAGCTTAAACGAAACAGAAATAGTTATATTACAATTTTTCCGCCCCAAATATTTAAGTTATTGGTTGACAATTAAGATACATATTTATCAAAAAAGCACTTCCAATCCTGCATACAATGTTATGGCGGCAGCGCGCCGATTTGAATATGCGCCGTACGAGCTCTGTCATTATCTGTCAAATTTAGAGGTTTTATAAGCCTAACCAGGCATGGCCAAAAGCTGTTTCGTATAGTTAAATAAGAATGAGTTTTAATGCATGCATGCTTTCATTCGATTAGCGTGCATAAACGCACATGAATAGACAAAAAGTCTTTATGTGTTTACGATTTTAGTTCTTGTATTGTGTTGATATCGTATTCATCAATACTTAACTGCAGCTATATCTTGTTTCTTCCGGATTTCTATCTAGGAGAAAATGTAAAGACGTTTATTCATCTTAATATAAAACATGTCGTTTCGTACAAGCCGGATAGCAAACTTTAATTGCATGAGTTACATAAATACTACAGTTAATGCATGGTTGTTTAAATAGAGTTTTACTTATTCAGTATTTATTAATTGCCTAAAGTTAATATCAAAAATCATTTATTAATTTAGGTCACAAAGTAACACTTATGAACGTCAAAATATATAGGTTAGTGAGTTTACTAAGTTACTGAAGCTACATTTAGGTTAGTTGCTAGGTTCAGGCAAAGGGTTGAGCCTATGAGAAGAAACCTGCACGAAACTCATGGCCACTCTTTAAATCGCCAATTAAATAAAATTTCAGTATTTTACAACTCATATCAACAAGGTGTTGCAACCATTATACCATATGCTACTGACTTTTAAAAACTAAAGACAATAATAACTTAATAATATTATAGATATTTATTACAAAAAATATATGTTTATAATTATTAAAATGTAGATATAAAATTAACTGTGTTAGTTTTTGCTAACAAAACATACTTATGCCACATCACATCAACATACCAGTAATGCTAAACCTAGCATGCTACATTTGATTATTTTCGGCCCAAATTTTGGTCCCAAAAATATAATGTAAAATTTTGTATGAAAAGCACAGATTTTTGCACTTTACATGCATAATTATAACATTGTAAATTAACGCACTAATAAACTAAAAAACTAATTGTGAATATTGTTACACCGTTTTTCGTTTTTGTGTACATAACTATTAATCTTTTATTAATTGTGTTGAGATGAAATAATAGTCGAATTATAAATATGCATCATATATCGCATGATTGTTACTTTTATTAAAAAATATATTTGCAGAGGTGACGCATAATCCTTACATAAAACCGAGATTTCTGCCAATCTGGAGTATTCCAGTAGTAGAAATAAATGTGGCCGCTGTTAGCGATATTCTTTCAGTCGGATTGTCTGTAGTTTTATATATAATAATTGGGTGATTTCTCTAGTTAATTATTAAGATATGATTGTAGACTGTATAGATTTAAACTATTAACAGTACTGACTATTATTTCCTCTCGTCATTGTGTGTCACCTAACTAATATTAACATGAATTAATAATTAATTTTACAGATGCAACATGCTTATGTCCATATTCGAGCTTATCGGTTGGAAGCAGTGTTGGATAGAGAGGTAAATGTGCGAAAGAGATAGCATGATGTTCAGCAGTTTTTACTCTGTAGTTTTGTTATATTTAGGTTACGGTGCGTTGTTTACGTCACGGGCGAGAATGCGTCGCTTGTTATTTTTATGGCACATTTACACGAGGTTTCTTGAAGCAAGTCTCATGTTTTCCATGCTTATTTTATCAAGTAAGATACATATAGCAAGATACTTGCTTAGAGAGACTTGTCTCGTGTATATGGGTCTATAAGGTTGTTAGACAATCATTTAGATTTTATTTTAGGTGTCAGGGCATAGTCCAGTTGGTAATTTTTGTGAATGTTTATGATTTTTTTTAATTTATTTAATATTGAAACAGCATGTTCAGTTAGATCAAGTATTTTATTCTTTTAATATCATGCTCTAATATTTTAGTATAATAAATATGACGTTGCATGGCGTAGTTTAATGTATCTATTTTCTATTAGGAAATAAGGAGGTTTAAGTTAAAAATAAATCAACAAGATTCGAATTTTCAAAAAAATATTTTAATTTTGCGTTGAAATTTGTTGTTAACATTTATTATTTATATAATTTTTGAATAATTCGAATTAATAATAATAGATATAGGCATGATTAAGAGAAGTTTTTTTTATATTTTCTATTCTTTTATAATATACATAGGTGTCAATGAAAAGTCTTGTAATATTTTATTTATTTATTTTTCTGATAGTGACACGAACTTTTTCGCACATTCCTCCTCTTTTGAGACTAAATAATAATGTTACTAACTTTTAACAGAATAACCAATTTTAGTAGAAATTAACATTTTATATATTTTTTCCTTTAAAGGTAAGTTTTTTATATATATTATCAAAATGCATGCAATATATGCTTTGCATTATTCTGTAGTGTATTTATTAGAATGTATTATTAAGTGAGAATATTTATTTTAATTAATTACCTTACTTCATTCATTTTTAAATGTGGAGTTATTGTTTTCGAGGTTAAATATTATATCAGTCCTGTTTATAACTGCCCCACTGTTGGGCACGGGCCTCTTATCAGTACGAGTAAGCTTAAGGCCATAGTCTACCATACTGGCTCAATGCAAATTGGCAGACTTCACATATCTTTGAGAACATCATGTAGAACTCTCAGCCATGCAAGTTTCCTCACGATGTTTTCCTTTGCCGTTAAAGCGAGTGACGATTTACTATTTAAACAATATTTATTTTAGGAAGCTCGGGGATAAAATTACAGCGTAACAAACAAACAAACTCACATTCAAAACTATACGGTGTATAGTCTATATACGTTAAGATTACACGCTACGGTTGTTACGGAAAAATTCGAAAAGAAGACCCAGAAATTAATTTCCGTTTATATAAAACTAGATGTGCGGTTTCACCCGCGTTTATGATTACTGCGCCGCCCTCGTGGGTCGTAGCGTGATGTTAAATAGCCTATAGCCTTCCTCGATAAATGAGTTATCAGACACTAAAATAATTTTTCAATTCGGACCAGTAGTTCCTGAGATTAGCGCGTTCAACCAAACGAACAAACTCTTCAGCTTTATAATATTAGTATAGAAAAGACAAGTTCCGCTTTAGGAATAATTCCTGTATTGCGGGGGACTTTACAAACATTCAAACAACGGACACAAAGAACACCCAGACTCGTAACAACCATTTGTGGAGCACACAAATTTTTGTCCGTGTGGGGATTGAACCCACAACACTCGGCGCAGTGACAGTGGCCAGGCGACCACTTAAACCACTACGCCATCCGTGCAGTCATTGAAATACTTTAATATACCCGGGAACCAAACCCAGCATCTCACAGTCAACAAGAAATCTGGTACCACGGGTCCATAGAATCATTCCAATTACATTACACAACACCAATTTGTAAAACTTCATCCATTACGTGAACAGACCATTACCTAACGTTGTTTTATCAGTCCATCTTTAATTTCCCAGGTAAATTCAATTAAATAAATATATAAAAGTAAAGATTTTAATTATAGATGTGGCTCCGTACTTATGTTGCACGAAAGTGTCCACACTAAGAACAGTGAGCTCACACATTACATGATGGAGAACTATACTGCATCTTCTCCCTAGCCTTTATTATTCCCAAGTCACTTGGGGTCGACTTTTCTGGTCTAACCGGATTTGACTGGATATCAGTTTTTACACGGAGCGGCTGCCACCTGACCTCCGCAACCCGAAGGCTAACGATACCCTAAGGCTAGACCAGTGTCAGGATATTAGAGGGTACTGACTTTCCCAATAACGACTGCCATAGATGTTCATGGCAGCCGGGACCGACGGCTTAACGTGCTCTCCGAGGCACGGAGCAAGCGATGATTGTCAATCAATACGCACATAATTTCGAAAAGTCATATAACTTCCGAAAGTCAGAGGTGCGCGACGTGGGTTCGAACCCGAGACCCTCTGCATTGCAGTCTGTTGGTCTCCCCACTGAGCTATCGCTGCTCACTGAGAACTATACCGTATAATCTATACTAATTATATATCTGTATCACATAAGATAATTTGCCCCTTTTTTTACAACATTTTCCATTGCTGCTCCGCTTCTATTAGCCATAGCGTGATGTTATATAGCCTATAGCCTTCCTCGATAAATATACTATTCAACACTAAAATAATTTTTCAATTCGAACCAGTAGTTCCTGAGATTAGCGCGGTCAACCAAACAAACAAACTCTTCAGCTTTATAATATTAGTCTATATACCTATATAGTTAGGATTCAGATTCACCCACACCAGCTATATTATTTGATTGCAGATAAAAGAATTAGATCATTGCCATTTATCGGGTACAGTTCCAAACTCCATTGTTTTTAACAGAAAAACTCAATAGCACATACCCGACCTTCGAATCAAACTTGAGACCACTCATACACATTCACATTAACTACCGCTACACCACCACCGCAATACAGATTCATAACAACAATTAGTAGAACTTATTCTATCAGTTAGTCTTAGGTAACTGCGTTTATCAGTACATCTATAATTTCCCAGCAAAATGCAATCAAAACTAATATTATAAATGCGAATGTAAGTTTGTTCGTTATGCAGTCACGTCAAAACTACTCGACCGATTATCAAGAAATTTTGCATTCACATTGTCATGGTACAAAAAAAGGACGTGGAGTACTTTTCATACTGTTCCGACACGATGCCGCGGGTAAAAACTACTCTTTATATAAATACAAAACAGAAAAGGACATAGGGTACCTTTTAAAAAAGTACAGGTACCAAGAGATAGACATCTATTGACAAAATCTAGATAAACGCAAGCAAAGCAATGGCAAAATCTAGTTAAGATACCTCAAAAACACATTTACTTCTCTACTAGATTTTGCCCGCGGCCTTGCTCTGAACAGTTCTTTTTTCTGAATGAAAGGTACACAAGGCTACACATCAAGTAAGACACCCTATATACGCATAACTACGCTACATACAAAATAGAGAATTGTCGGCAAGGGACTGTGCATGGTGGTATGGATGTAATGGTAAGGATAGAGCGTCGCGTCCCGTTCAGTGTGCGTGAGACAAAATAACAAAAATATAACGCACTTTCTCGCACGATTCACAGCGTTCAACTTCTAATAGCTTAAAGTCCTAACAGTCTAGGTTGATGTGTCGCTGTGTGTACACCATGTCCTTTTCTGTTCCCCTGACAATGTATATTCGAAATTTCATGATGATCGGTCGAGTAGTTAAGGCGTGAAAGCGTAACAAACAAACAAACACACATTCGCATTAATAATATTATTAGTTAAGATTGCATAACACTACACAATGGCTTGTGAGACAATTTCACCAAGATGGCGTCGTATTGCGTTTAACTCAATTATAATGCTCAGCGAGCACAAACAGCGTAGAGAAATAATGCGCAATCTAAGAATTTCGCGATATAAAGAAATTACAATGGCGGTCCGTATTGTAACCATAAAAGTTGACAGATGATATATTCGAAGACATAAAGGTAGGATCAGATGAGCGTTTGTTATGCGGGCGTTTTTCTTACGTGTGATTACCGTGGACGCTGCGTCACCGCGACGTGGACTTTGACAGTCTTCAGCTGCTTTAATCACGTTTTGTTGAAATTAAATAAAACATGGATTCCACTTTAGGGATAGGTGGGCTGCGTTTATGATTATATATGTAGCTTTGCTGATGTTGTGTTTATGATGCTTGCGTAGCCACAAGCGAGGATTTTAAAACAAAGCGAGATACGCAACGTGTGCTTTGCGTTGCCGCGAAGTCTATGCTGCGTTTACATTATTTGAACGCCGGTTCTGGAACAAAGCAAGTGTGAAGCTCTTACAATCGGCAAAAAACGCCGCAATTGCGTCGAGAAAACGTCGCGTCCACGCAGCGTCTGTATTAGAAAATCTTAAGAAAATGCACACGTTCGACTAACGCTAGTACGACGCCGGATTAAGGATATTTTAGTAATGAATATACATAATAAACATGTACAAAGAAGTCACTCTTCATCACAATTGGGTTTAATCCTAAGGCGAAAAAAATCCTGTAATAGTTTGGGAATTATAGGTTTTCTGTGGGTAGCAGCCCGAAGCCTAAAACTTGCTTGGTACATGACAACAGTCTCGTTTCTTGGAACGTCTTATAACGTGGGTCCTAAAATTGCTGGTAATATGTATGTAAGTGTAATACCTCTCTACCTACCTACTTCATCAGAGATATACAAGCAATGTAGGCATTCGGGTGACAAACAAATATAGTATTTATTAGAAATTAAATAGTGTAGGAATTTCAATAACAAAAGTAATACATCATCCTGCAGTTAATAGTTCAGTTTGAAAACTCGTATATTTTGGAAGTCAGTTTTATGATATTATAGATCGCGCACTGTATGATGGCCGGTCTAAACATCGCGCGAGTGGCGTCGCAGTTATAAGTTTTAGGTCTCTTTGGTGACAGGGGGCGGGGGCGGGATGCAATCCGTACTGACTGACAGACTGTACATGCGCAACAATTCGGAGACGCTATGTTCAGTCCGGCCATCACAGATTGCGCGATCTGTACTAGATTTTACCCGCAGCTTAACCCACGTTAATATAAGTTATTTCAATTTTCTATCCCTCGGAAGCACTACTTTTTCCTGGATGAAAGGTACCTTATGTCCCTTTCTGTACCCCTGACAACGTGTATACGAAATTTCATGATAATCGGTCCAGTAGTTTAGGCGTGCAAGCATAATAAACAAACAAACTCACATTCGCATTTATAATATTAATAGTAAGGATAGCGGGTGAAAAGAAATACTGTTACTACCAATGTTAGCGTCCATAGGAACCTCCAAGGGGTCCATAGGAACATATCCAATTCTTTGTGACTCAGTACTTCCAATCGACATACCAACTACACTTCACCCAAAACCTAACGAACAAACTCCAACATTTTCCAGATGCGGTGGCTCTCTTATCTCCCGGCGTCATGTCGTTACAGCAGGCCACTGTGTAGCACGTGCGCAGCCCCGTCACGTGAGAGTCACGCTCGGAGACTACGTCATCAATTCCGCTGCGGAACCGCTCCCGGCGTATACCTTCGGCGTGAGGACTATTAAAGTGCATCCACTGTTCAAGTTCACTCCTCAAGCTGATCGTTTTGATGTGGCTGTGTTAACGCTGGATAGGAATGTCCACTATATGCCGCATATAGGTGAGTTTTTACACTACTTAAGCGGTTAACGCCTGTAGTAACTTTATGTTTTTACTGCTGCTGTGTGAGAGGCGAGCTATCGCATTAGCCAATTGACTTTTCTTTTTATTAAAAAGACAACTCCCGCCTAGGCATAGTTTCTTTGTCGCGGGAGATTTTACGAACATTCAAACAGACACAAAAGAAACCCAGACTACAATTTTTTGGCCCGTGTAGGATCGAACCCACAACAGCCGGCGCGGTGGCACCGGCGAAGTGACCACTTAAACCAATACGTATTCAGGTACTATATCCAAGAAACTAAGTTTTACCTACGAACAGTTAATTCTTGACACATATTCTGTTACAAATATGTCAAAAGTTACCTTCAGTAATACGACTCGTTTCTTGAATATAAGAACCGGGCCTCCTGTCAAGTTTTAGAAAACGAGCCATAATTAAAAATCAATTGTGTCTGGCCGCCGGTGTGCCACTGTTATTTTTTTACTGCTACTGGCAGGTGAGCTAGCGCCTTAACCTACCTGATGGCAAGCCATGGCACTCAAGGACATGGCTGTTTCTTGTCATTACAAAAGCAACTTCAAGGTACTACAATACTGTTGCCTATCGCAGATATACGGCTTGCTATAGCAGTTACCGTGGTATATAATGAGTTGTATAAAAATAAGTTAAAGAAGACAAAGGCGTAGTACTTGGGCTTCCTACACAGACTAAACCCTGGTTCCCATATTAATGAAAGTAATTGCTTTTACAGTTAATTTTTGACGCTTATACTATGATAAATATGTTAAACATTACCTGTCCTTAGCTTAACTCGTTTCTTGAATATAGGTACCGGAGTTTAGTAATAGCTTTGTTAGGCACTTTAGATTACAACATGCTTGAAACTAAGCGGACAAGTGAACAAACAGGGACCATGTTAAGAGTATGTCGCGGTCTAATTGATGCCCCAGACCAGACATACCGAATAATTTTTTGCGAGCCAGAAGGCACAGACTGCTCTCTATGCCCACGTGCCGCACGGTGGCACGGGATACATCACCGGTGCTGCGTGTACTCTCCGCACTTAATACTCTCGTGGAAGCCAACCCGGACTGTGATATCTTTGCTGACGACTTGAAAGTCGTCATGAATGTTTGCAATGCTTTTTATGAAAAGCTATCTTAAATTTATATAATGTATATAAATACCCGAATTAGTGTAATTGTAACCGTTCTAATTTAATTTAATAAATAAATAAACAGCTCAAGTCTGTAGAGTCTTCATAGTAAGATTTTATTAAAAATAAAATCGCCTTCATGGTTGTTTGATAGTTACACTCACAATAGTCGCGTTCACTACCGCTGCGCTGATAAATTAATCCCCGTCCATTCCCTACTTCCAGCACCCATCTGCCTGCCTGAACGTGGCTCAGACTTCCTCGGGCAGTATGGTTGGGCGGCCGGCTGGGGCGCCCTAAGCCCCGGCTCGAGGCTTCGCCCCCGTACACTGCAGGCTGTCGACGTGCCAGTCCTCGACAATAGAGTCTGCGAGAGGTGGCATAGAGCTAATGGTACGTATACTTTAGCTAATTGGTGCTCTTTCTTCAGGTGTTTGCCATTAAGTTGGCAAAAGCATACGGGTTGATGGTAAGGGTTTACTGCAGGCGTCTCTGATAGCTTGATAGCTTGTCACTTTTTGTAGGCTTCTAGAAATAATACCTGAATTGCGGCAGTCTTTACTAATATTCAAACAACGGCCACGAAGAACAGAGCGAGTCAGACTCGACACAAGTATTTGTGGATGTGCTATCCACAAATACTTGTGTCGAGTCTGAGCTTTTGTCTCGTGTGGGAATAGAACCTACATTATTCAGCGCAGTAGGTGTGTCGAGGCCTCTTAAGCCTTGCGCCATGCATGCAATCTAATCAGTATTTCTCTAGTACTGTCCCCGATCCGATGAAAGGGTGTCCGTCAAACTGAGTTTCTAAATTTCTTGGTGTGGACGTCAGCTTCACGGATATATGAAAGGGAAGGAATGGGAGAGGAAGGTATGTGAGTCTACGGCACTCTTACTCAGCTGGCTAATCGTAGTCACAGTGTTAGTTTTACATGTGATGTTAACTACCTGTATGCAGCAAGCTATGTAATGATAAAATGCAGCCGTAGATTTTATCTTAAAATATTTATCCCACAAATTAGGCCAAAAATTGAAGCTTTTGTGGTAAAGTTGAATTTGAATTAATTAATCTTGATAATAGATAGAATCACTTGAAAGTCATCTTTAGATGCCTCTCAAAAAACCACCCATTGCACATCTCATTGCTCATTGTCTGTTTGTGAATATTAGGCATATACATACAAATTATATAATAATAATAATAAACCGTCCCACTGCAGACCATTTTTTTCTATGTAGAAGTAGTTAGGTCATAGTTCAAAAAGTAGCGGGTTAGCTGACCTCACCTTCACTTCAATTTTTCACGAAGATTTTCTTTACTGTTAACTTACTAATTAAATTCATGTAGTTAAATGCTTCGCGTGGGAGTCTAACGGTCTTCCTCAAAGCTATTTCTGCTCGGTCTTTATAGTCACACATATTAGACAAAACAAAATCCAATTGTAAATGTAGTCTTAAATAATTATTTATGGGTTACAGGTATAAACGTTGTGATCTACCCAGAGATGCTATGCGCTGGCTACAGGGGCGGAGGCAAGGACAGCTGTCAGGGCGACAGTGGAGGACCCCTGATGCTGGAGCGAGCTGGCCGGTGGTACCTCATCGGAGTCGTCTCCGCCGGCTACTCCTGCGCTTCCAGAGGTCAACCAGGAATCTATCACAGGGTAGCACATACAGTTGACTGGATATCACATGCCACGACTCTATCATAGCGTTGATAGCGTACTGTGAACGAACTATTTAGTGTGTGACAGTTCTGTGGATAGAGATAGAGATGCAAGGAAGTGAAAATATATGATGGGTTGTAGTCAGTCATGTACCATTTGAAGTAACTGTTGGCTGGAGATGGCAAGGTCAATATTATCTGTCTTTAGATTTTTCAGTCAAGAAATTTTTATTAGCATAAAGTCTGGAGCTTTTCCCGACTGATGTCAATAGACTTTGGGTTTTTGTGTCAAGATTCCAGTAGCATGGAAACTGGGAAGAACTGAGCCTGGCAGATGGCAAAAGGCTCTCCTAAACCATAGGATTTAAAGCTATAACTACATGCAATGTAATACTCTGGCTTCGAGGATATAGATATAGGCGTGAGACTCTGTATATATCACACTCTTGATAAAATAGAATTGACTCGAAATTTGGAAGCTAAGCAATTTGAACTCTAGCAGTGTGTTAGATAGAGTTCAAATTACCTATCTTCCAAATTTGGAGTTAAGTCTCTATTTTATTAAGAGAAAGTTATGTATTTTCGTTCTTTTGATCTAGTTTGACAGAATCTCCATTTGCTACTATGTATTAAAATAAAGGCCATTTTCTGTTAAGTTTGCTTCTAAGGTTTTTGATACATAATGTGACTGCTGTGCATGAGATCTTGGCTTCTCAATAGCAGCACAGAGTCTGGATCTGTAGTATTGCCCAGTAAATGGTAATATGTCTGCCCCTGATTAAGTGTGATGAAAAACCATAGCTAGCAAACTATAGGTGTTCGGAGATAACGTCTTGAGGCTATTTTGAATGCTTTTTTATCAAATGTTTGTAACAGATAATATGTTTACTCCAGACTGCAGTTACTTTGAGTGTATCCAAAAAAAATGTTGACAATTGAAGTCTACTTATAATTTTCTCGTTTTCAGTTGAGAATTGATGACCTCATCTTCTCTATTAGCCTTTATTATTCCCAAGTCACTTGGGGTCGGCTTTTCTGGTCTAACCGGATTTGACTGGATATCAGTTTTTACACGGAGCCGCTGCCACCTGACCTCCGCAACCCGAAGGCTAACGATACCCTAAGGCTAGACCAGTGTCAGGATATTAGAGGGTACTGACTTTCCCAATAACGACTGCCATAGATGTTCATGGCAGCCAGGACCGACGGCTTAACGTGCTTTCCGAGGCACGGAGCAGGCGATAATTGTCAATCAATACGCACATAATTTCGAAAAGTCATATAACTTCCGAAAGTCAGTGGGTTCGAACCCGAGACCCTCTGCATTGCAGTCTGTTGATCTCCTCACTGAGCTATAGCTGCTATGCGAAAAAATTTGATTAAATGCGATCTAATTATGGTTTGAAACTGAATTTAATCTTGAGAATATTTTATTATAATCATGTCATGAGTTATATGACAAAATATTTACATACGACATAATATTAATTAGTTATACGTGTTTAAATGTAATGCCATACAGATGTAGAATTAAAATTACATGACAAGTGGCTTACCGTTTCTAAATATTCGGAAGAGTATGTTCAGGTTGAAATCAGAAAAAGGAAAAGTCCATAGAACGTCCATGCGTCATAAGATTAAAATAAAAATCAATTAATTATAAAAAAGTATAAAGTCATACGACTTATGAAAAAAAAAACAAGTCTATAGACTTTTTTAAATGTAAACGGTTGTAAATGGTGATAAATTTATGACTAAAAAGTATTTATTTTAAGACTTTTCAATATACAACAGTATATTACGTCCAAAACCCGTCATATATGTTTTTCTTATGAAACACACTGCAGGAGATATTACATTGACAAATAAATATAATGACGTATTACCACATGTCATATACGACAAATAATTAACTTACTGTATAGACTTACCAACGAATTAATTTAGTTATAAACTCTACTCCACCAAATAGTCAATAGGATAGCATTACATTTACTTCTGGGCATAATATTTCTTGATCTATCTATTGTGTAGTAAGTAATTTTTATATAAATAATACAAGAATATTATCTCGTATTAATATTTATATAAAAAGTCGGTTCACTTATGTTTGTGTTCGCAAAATTGGAAAAGTAGTTGATAGATTTGAATGACTTCAAATCTAGATAGAGAGGTATCGATGCCTAAATCTTCAGACCAGAAAAAGACGGCACATATTTCAAATAGTTAAAAAACCAAATTAAAATTGTCTTATTAAACTAACATACAAGAATAAACAATTAGGTATGACAGACTACTTTCCTATAGCGTCACGTAGTTGGCAATCGTATGAACGAAGTATCAGATTAAGTCTATAAATTATAACTGTATGTCTTATACTAGTTTTCAAAGCTCTCGACGTAGAGTGTATTTTTTCGTATGCTTTGTTAAGTTCATAAACATAGTCGTACTGTTCAGATTATCAATTAAATACAAATCCAACTTAATACTTACGGTCTTATTCATAAAATATCTACTGGTTACTTAACTCATCATACGTTTAGTAGTTACATGCTCCGTTTTGTATAAACAGTTAACTAGGCATGTAAGATCATTTCATTCATAAACTTTCATAAAATCATTATTCACAAATATTTTCTAAAACTATTCATACATTTTCTGTAAAATCATTATTCATAATTTTCTGTCAAAATCACATTTATAAAACTTCTGTAAAATGTATTGTATCCATAAATTTTCTGTTAAAGTCATTATTTATACACATTTTTAAAAACATAATCATAAACTTTCTGTAAAAATCATTGTGGTGATAATTGGTTCGTAAAATACATTATTCATAAACTTTCTGTAAAATCATTATTCATAAACGTTCTGTAAACCTTCATCGTTATAATGCTTTTTTAGCAGTTTTCTTTTAACGACGTTATAAGCTTCTTGTAAGTTTTATGAATAAGACTGTAAACTTATAAATATTCAAGTTATTGGTTCTTATTATTGTATATACATATGATCAATATTTCTATTCTTCATCGGTTATAAATCTTGACTAGATGCCCAGAATGTTTCTGCCCAATTGTGCCTTTTCACAGTGCTAATTAAAACAACTATCCTTAAAGTCAGACTATTTCTATACACTCATTTATATTATAAGAATTTATTGTGATACAAATAAAATTCAATTAAAATGTTGCTTCTTAAATACTCGCTGAAATTGCAATATTATAATAAATATGGTATTAAATTAAGTGCCTTATTTAGAATATAAAAAACTGGAGATAATATTTTAAATGTGATAAAGTTGTAGTTAAAATTTAAAAAAAACAACCATCATAACGTTATCAAACATATTTTTAAGATATACGTGCTATATGCACATGTCAAATAATAAATGCCATTATTGTAAAAGAAAATATAAAATAATAATTATTATTATACATTTAAACAATTATAATTACTTATTATTAAACATTTAAAAATGTATGTTACTGTTAAGAAAAAGCAAACACCAACAAGAATATAAATTGGGTTTTTAATTAGAAAATTTCTTATTTATAAGGTTGGAATGTTGTAACAAAAAGAAATAGAAAATATCAGTAGATTTATGAAACCTTTTGATATATTCTTTATTTTTTATTTTGACAGTGACAATAAATTTTCCTGTTATAATTTGAAAATTACTTGTTTATTCCATTTTTGTAATTTGTATATTATCTCCTGTTTTAAATATTCTAATTATCTTAACATTTTGTAAATATGCCTGCTATGTGTAAATAAATAACAAAAATACATTTTACCATTTTAAAATGTAAATATATTAAAATAAGTTAGTAAGTACCTAATAATTTAAAAAAAACGCTTGAAGTAAGTTATTCTGCTTTTAATTTATTTTGTACCATTATTTTCTACTTTTGTTAAAAAACTAATAATGTTAAGCTATTTTTATTGACATTGACAAAATTGTCTTTGATAAAAACATTATTTAATGTTAATTTAAATTAATAAATTGTATTTATTGTTAATTTAAAATGGCTGTTTTATTTTTCATATTTTATTTGTCATGTTGTGTTTACAATGTTTTTATATTTAATGATATTACTTAGACTAGTGACTAGAATATAATTACAAGCGTTCAGAAATCGTGAAACGTAAACTTAATAAGAATTAAGTAGAATTTAAATTGAGTGATTTCTTATATGTTATTTACTAAATATTCTTACTATATAACTATGGTATATTGTTGATATTTTTTTATCACTAATATCTTTAAATATTACATAGTATTCGTCCAAAATATTGTAAAGCTCCTTTATTCAAAATGTTTGCCTCTCAAGTATAATAATCACGGAATAGTGAAGACGAAAAAGATTGCATACCGTTATATCTTAAGGCTATGAATTGGCGGCATAGACAAAATAAGATCCATGCAAATTGTATATATATTTCTTATGAAATATAAATATATAAAGGACAATTTCACATAAATCATGACTAGATTACATTAAGTTTAAAATGTCTCAATCTGTTTTACATACAATTAGCAAGTCGATGCTAATTGATCGGCATAAAATTTGCAATTTTAAATTTAATGCATATTACAAAATGGTTAATTTCATACATATTGCACTGGCATTCCAACCAATTTTGTAAATGCGAATGTAAGTTTGTTCGTATGTTACGCTTTCACGGCTTAACTCGACAGATCATCATGAAATTTCGCATACACGTTGTCAGGGGTACAGAAAATTACATGACAACGTGTATGCGAAATTTTAGTTTTATGCAGAAAATTACCGAAATCTCGTAAATGTGTATCAACTTGAAGCAGTGGTAGCCCGATGGATGAGGTATGAAATTGGGATCGAGGGGTTCGAATTCCACCCATTGCGCTACCAACGTGAACCCACTTCGAACACATGAGTACCCACTAGTTATTCATAACCCAGACTGAGAGTAAGTATTATTTAGAGGTACTACATCTACGACTCACTATCTCGTGATCATACTAATACATAAAGATATCCCAATTTTATTAAAATATACGTTTTCCCAGATAGTTTCGTGAACTTACCAACCGATAGGTATGCGATGTTTACGTACAAAAGTTTCGAGCATTTCGTATAGAGGGCGGTAGTAATTGTTCAGCGCTTCTGCTGTGATGTCAGATTCGTTGATAGCAGCTAGAAGGATTTCGCTCCAGTGTTGTGAATGGCCGCGAGTCATTAGATCTCTGAAACACAATTTAATTTATTTATGTTTTAGCAGCAATAGCTTAGTGGGAGACAGTTGGACTGTCAGGCAAAGGACTCGAGTTCGATGCTAAGTCGAGCACCTAAGACTTTTCAAAGGCATGTGCGTCTTCTTCCTAGCGATTATTAATCCCAGCTTATGCCAAGGTCTGCTTATTTCTGGTCTAACGAGATTTAACTGAATATCAGTTTTTACACGGAGTGACTGCCATCTGACCTCCGTAACCCAGAAGGATAACATCATTCTACGGTTAGACCAGTCGTCAGGATATTTAAGGTCGCTGAGTTCCCAATAACGACTGCCATAGATGTTCATGACAGCTGGAACCCGACGCACAGGGGTGAAACACACCAATATCCTAACTCCGGGCTAATTATTAAGAATTTCATGACAGAAATTCTTAATAAATTGCTACTAAGAAATTCTTGACGGCAAATCTTAGTAACGTTTTCCAAGCCCGACCCCGGATTCGATCCCGAGACCTCATGATCCGCAGTTGTATACACTACCACTGGACCAACGAGGCAGTTTCAAAAGCATCTATGTAAATAAGTTAAAGGAAACCATCGTGAAGAAACCTCTATGTCTGGGAGTTCTCTATAATCTTCTTCTCCCTAGCCTTTATTATTCCCAAGTCACTTGGGGTCGGCTTTTCTGTTCTAACCGGATTTGACTGGATATCAGTTTTTACACGGAGCGGCTGCCACCTGACCTCTAGTTCTCTATAATATTCTCAAAAATATGTATGTGAAGTTTGTCAACCCATACTGGGCCGGTGTGGTGGACTATGGCCTAAGCTTTTTCGCACTAAGAAGACGCCCGTTTCGTCGCAATAGGACAGTTTATATACAAGGCTGATATTATTTTCTTAACAGGGCATTATATTTTTTTTATCAGGGCTTCGCCCGCTCTTTATATAATTCCTGTGTTACAAACATTAAAACAACGGCCAGAATTTATTTGGATCACATTTCTTTTTGTCCCGTTTAGTGATCGAAGTCATAGCACTCGGCGCAGTAGACCATAAATGTTTACTAACTTCGTGACACGGAACCAATAAGTAAAATAAATAATACGTACTTTAAAATCTTCCCGGCCGCCTTAGAGCCGTATATATCACATCTGCTTAAGCTGATAGTGTCTGGTAAAGGGCCTTCTGCATTACGATGACCGAACACCGCAGCCTTGCAGAGTTTCTCGAATAGCTGGTGCTGGAGGAAACTGCTTAAGAAATACCTGGAAAAAAAAAATCATGGATATAAGCACTACATCACTCATTTTAAATTAATGTCATCCATACCGAACGTATGATTGAACGAAAAAAGACCAATCTTAACGGACACTGGCCATTGCTACAGGAGATATTTTACTGCACCAGCGTGTGCGCAAACTCAAGTGCACTCTCTATTCCCTAACTCTCATAATCCGACGGTTATTCGACACAACCGGAGAGAGTTCAGGCGCAGGACCAACGGCTTTACGTGCTTTGTCTAACACCGCCAACTTACTAACTTCGGGCGCGTATTGAGATTACTTAACAGAAAAACCCAATAACTTTTTGTAAGCCTGACCCGGGATTCGAACCCGAGACCTTCGCAGCAGTAGCATTCACTACCGCGCCACGGAGGCAGTTTGAAAACTTTTGGTAACTAGAGACAATATCTAGATACCCATCTTTATGTGTTGCCATTTTTGTCATCTCTACTTATTAGAGAAGGAATATAGTCCAAAAGCAGTAATTCAAAGATTTTAAAAGAAATTGTTTGTTTGCCGAATTAGATAAGTGAAGTCATTGAAGTATTACTTAAGCACTAATAAGAGGGGGAGGAGTCTTTGGTCTGACTATTTTTGATAAAATGGGGTTTGAGGGGTTTGAATGGCAACAACGTCAGCAATATTTATTAATTTACTTACCATATAGTTTTTATAAATTTCACTAGATTTGAGATCTGAATTGAACATACATATTATGTGACCACGCTACTTGTCTATGCTCGAAAGCGGAAAGGAAGTTAGGGTGCCCACCGATGTTTTGAGAAATTATACCATAATTACGTAAGCATACGATGGGCGGATAAGATTTTCTTACTTTTGCTGACAGTGTGGGAGGGATGGGCTAAGAATGTCCAAATACCTCTTAAACGGCCCCAGGAGGGAAAATAAACAATGCGAAGGCTTTGTCAATATCTTAAGAATATATAAAAAGTAATAAATACCTGATATATGGTGTATTGTCTGGTACATGAAACTTAGCTCCAACATCGAAATATTCCTCTCCTCGCTCTCCAATTGGACCCACTCCTTGTAATTCTTCAACTAAATCCCAAAACTCTTTATTATCTCTATCTGTTTCCAAACTACCTTCAAAATATTTCCATCTATATTCATCTATTACTAAAGCAAAAGGGATTTGTGGAATTTTGTTTAAAGCTAATTTGAATAGTAGAATCATATCAGTAGATATATTTTCTGGATCAAATAGTTCGGGTGTTTCAAATAGTTGATTTTCTTCTTCATTAATCATTCGATATAGATTTTCATCTTCTTCAAAAATATTATTATTCTTAGCTTTTCCATATGCATCTGTTTCTTTGATTTTATCATCTTTCATGTCTTCTTTGCTTTGAACGTTATTAAGAATAAGATTTTCTTTAATTTGTGGTATTTTATTATCTAGTTTAATATCTTGATGATTAGATATGTTATCATTTAGGGGATTGTTCGGTTTGATGTTTGGTGTATAAAGAAGAGAGTCGTTGATAAGACCAAGTCTGTTTAAATGTTGGGGTGTAAGTACTCCGTACATAATTGTGTCTCCTATAGTTTCGTGGAGTGCTGTGTTAGCTTGCTGTAACGAAGATATTGATAAGTTAGATGTAGTTATGTTATACAGCGATGATATGAATTATAACTAGAAAAATAAATCGCCTTTAAACACTACATATTATAAAACAAAGTCTTGCGCCGCGTCTGTCTGTTCGCGATAATTAATTTTTATCCGGTTTTCACTATTAGACAGATTGATTCATGAGGAAGGTTTAGGGTATAATTTGTTAAGGTTTTGTACTACCCGTGCAAAGCCGGGGCGGTTCGGTAGTTGAAATAATAATCAACAATCCGAATTTAATTATAAGTAACGCGATATTTTAGATTTGGCGAATTGTGCTTGAAGAAAGTGAGACGAGGTCACAAGCTGATGCCGAAAAAAATGCATGGTTTGGCGCATGGATGGCGAAATGTTTTAAGTTGTTGCCACGCCACTGGCACTGCGCCGAATGTTGAGGGTTCGATCTCCGCATGGGACAAAAAATTGTTTGATCTACGTAGCTGTTCGGAAACTGGGTGTGCCGAGAGAAAATAACAACCCGCGTATGATTGTACTTAAAAAAATAAATATGGTGTTTCTATGTGGGATCTCTGCTTATATCTTTGATTCTCCTGGTTCTATGTTTCTTATATGTAACACACACACAAAAACGTAGCTGATATGGTATATTCTAACGATACTTACTCTAAATAGTGCTGGTTGATGTTCATACGCCATGTAGTATTGTATGTGACCCAGTTCATGATGTAACACGTATAAATCTTCTTTAGATGTATCGGAGCAGTATAGTAAGCTGAAATATAAATATCTTAATATTAGCTTACTCCTTCTCCCTTAGCCTTTATTATTCCCAAGTCACTTGGCGTCGGCTTTTCTAGTCTAACCGGATTTGACTGGATATCAGTTTTTACACGGAGCGGCTGCCAACCTGACCTCCGCAACCCGAAGGCTAACGATACCCTAAGGCTAGACCAGTGTCAATATATTAGAGGGAACTGACTTTCCCAATAACGACTGCCATAGATGTTCATGGCAGCCGGGACCTACAGCTTAACGTGCTCTCCGAGGCACGGAGCAGGCGATAATTGTCAATCAATACGCACATAGTTTCGAAAAGTCATATAACTTCCGAAAGTCAGAAGTCCGCGACGTGGATTCGAATCCGAGACCTTCTGCATTGTAGTCTGTTGGTCTCCCCACTGAGCTATTGCTGCTTGTTACTTATTTATTAATATTAGCTTACTAATACGTATAATAAATATGTAAAAAATGTAAAAGCGTTTAGATGTTTGTTACTGCATTACGCATAAACAGCTGAACACGTTTGTTTTACTGTGCGATCCCGTGGGAGCAAAGCATGCGGAGTCGCGGATTGAATAGATATGATATCCGAGTTGATGTTAATGGGCTTTTTAACCTACTACAAAAAAAGGAGGAAGTTCTCAATTCGACTGTATTTTTTTTTGTGTGTATCTCATAACTTTTTCTAGGTGAACCGATTTCGATGATTCATTTTTTAATGGTTGGCTGACACCGGCTCCAAGAATAACAATAATTGTACATTATATTATCCTAATAATTTTGTTGTAGACACAAGAAACCATGGTTTTTACTTTTTCGTACATTTTTTGTTTTCCTGTAAAGAAGGCGGTTTTCTTTTTTGTTAAAATTTTTGTTTTCGGTGTATATTTTTTAATAACAACGTGGTATCTGGAACTTCTCCCGGTAGACGGCACTAGGCTCTCTAGACCTGTCAGACCCAAATCCAAACCTGACAAAAAATGAGCGTAGTACATTACTGCCTACCCCTTCTGCCTTCGTGAATATTGACATGAGACAAGTACATATCTGCCTGCTCAGGTTACTTGAAAATACTTAGATTATATTTTTTACTAAATCTACCCGCAACTTCGCATACTTGAAGGGATAAAACGTATTATATTTATGTGCTAATATTGCATACCTTCGCTCGATTAGCGAATAAATTTAAAAAGAAAAACTTTCTTATACCAGACACATAAGATAATTTTCCTCAATTTTGCAACATTCTTCATTGATGCTCCGCTCCTATTGGTCGTAGCGTGATGATATATAGCCTATAGCCTTCCTCGATAAATGGACTAAACAACACTAAAATATTTTTCAATTCGAACCAGTTGTTCCTGAGATTAGCGTGTTCAACCAAACAAACAAACTCTTCAGCTTTATACTTAAATATTAGTGTAGATTCGTATCAGAATATTTCGTATTTTTAGTTTAACCGGTCGTATACCGCCGGCTCGCATACCAGCCGGCAGATTTGTACCCGTCGTAGGCCGGTGGCTCGCATGCGAGCCACCAAATTGGTTTTACATTAGCTTAAGCTAAAGCGAAGGCGGCGCGCGGCGTTTTGGCGCCAATTTGGTGGCTCGCATGCGAGCCACCGGCCTACGACGGGTACAAATCTGCCGGCTGGTATGCGAGCCGGCGGTATACGACCGGTTAAATAGTATCATGCATATGCTTCAATTATATTACCTTAGATGATGTGAATGGCGTAATAATATGTACAGAATGTCAAGACCTGTCAAACTTAAACAGTGATACATTACGACTTAGAAGGATTACTTAAAAGGATTGTATAAACTGCTGTTTCTCAATTTGCAACGGTTTATGTGATGACTGATGAGTGCTTGAAAATATTTTTTTATTTTATTAAAAGACTATGAAGAGTATCGACTCAAACAGTATTGTTATCAAGGTAAGAATAATTATTGTCTCTTGCTATTAAACTGGACTATGGCCTAACCTCACACTGTGAAGAGGCCCGTGCCCAGCAGTGGGACAGTTAATTACAAGGCTGATATCATATTAAACGGATTCATATCGAGTTATGACAGTGGATATTGTGATTAAATAAAGAAATTTTGTGGCAGTGGAATGTAAAGTATTTTTTAATCTTGTTGTTTGGAAGAAATTATTTTAATTATTTTATTTAGAAGTTTTCAGTTAAATATTTAAATATTTAATTATGTTGAATAATCAGATATTTTTTGAATTTAATACGTGTAGTAAATTTAAGTTTTCATTGTATTTCATATCAAACTAATATTTTCGTATTACTCAAATAAACTAAATTTCGCAAATTATTTATTTTTTATCTTTATGGTGTCACAATTCAAAAAAATAAGCATTTTACAGGATTTTATTAAAAAGAACTTTTGTAAAGCTAACCAAAATAATAAAAATCATACCGAATTGCCTCAGAACATTACGTTATTTTTTTTAAATAAGTCGTAAAAAGTGATAAATGCCTTTTTCTAGGCAGTATGTATTTTTTTTACTTATGGCACTATTCGAACGGATGTGCTATTTATAATTGTGTGCCAAGTTTTATCCAAAAGTTACAAGCATCCGAACATCTTTACAAACATTTACATTATAAAATAATTAAAAAACATGTTTATTATTTTGGCGGATAATGGAGGTATTTTGACATTAATTTGTATTTACCGGTAGTCGCCATCTTGGAACATGTCCGCTGCGGTACCATGACAGCGCGCGTCACTCGTTTCCCGCGCGAACACTGATGCGCGCCAAAACTTGTCTGTCATTGCAGGCAAGCCGAGCGATTGGTAGAAATCTTCTGCTCTTTTAACCTGAAAATTAAATGAGGTAAGTAGTTATATCTATTTTTCTTTGTTACTATAAACTACAGTAGATATACGATCTAATAATAAAATAGTGTACACATAGATACAACAGTTATTCAGACGGTTGTTAGAGTCTTAAATTCGACCATTTTTTATACCTGTCTGCTAGTTCCTGAGATTAGTGCATTAAAACAAAATCTTCTGCTTTATATAAGCACTAGGTTTTGCTCGCGGGTTCGCTCGCGTTAATGTTAGGGTGTGTCAATAAATTTATATCCCTCAGAATTGTATTCTGGATGAAATATTTTTCATCGAGAATAAAAGTTTTGTTCCTTATGTCCTTGTCTGTACTCCTGACAACGTATATGCAAAACTTCATGATGATTGGTCGACCAGTTATGGCGTGAAAGTGTAACAAACAAACAAACTCACATTCACATTTATAATAATAGTTAGCATTAGGATATATTCCAAAGTATTAAAGAGAAGACTATGTAGAAATACAAGGAAATTATCCATCGCTAATTTAAGTCTTGTCAGCACCATATATGTATTTCACATGACATATTAATGTCTCCTGTGCAGTTATCATTGACACGCGCGGATTGTGTTTAGAGGTGCTAATAGACTCGAGCATTCACTTGCAACAGAACATAGAGCATTCACCGTTTTTAAATTGTCGAACGGAACAACGAACAGAGCCAATTGTCACGATCATTCTAGCAAAGACTCTAGTCAGAGCTCGTAAAAAAAAAATCTTCACGAGCAATGACAGAATGGTTTGGCTCGGCAAAAAGCTCGAAACAAAATTACTGTCGAAAGCTCAGAAAGCTGTTAAAGCTCGCTAAAACGCTCCCGTTTATTTTCCATTTGCTAGAATGCTTATTACAAGTGAATGCTCAACACATCAGCACCTTTAGATGGCACGCGATGGGTCTGTAGTTGCAGGCTAATGTTTACCATTCTTTACGATACTGTACACATCTCTTTTTTTAACGTTGCTTACAACACTAACCATATGATTGACCGTCCAGTTCAGTTCCTTGATGCTTCTATCCAAGTCTATATCCTTCGGTAACATCATACTCGCTAAGGACTCCCAGTTCTGCGACCAGAGATTGCCTAAAACAAGAAATAAGCCGGTGAAATAACATTATATAAATTTTAAAGTGTATAGATATTATTTGGTATTGTAATTTTTTTTATACCACTAAGGTTTCAAAGATGCATACCACCCACCTGATGGTAAGTGGTCACCGTAGCCTATAGACGCCTGCAACACCAGAGGCATCACTTGCGTGTTGCCGACGCTTTAGGAAAGGTGGAAAAGAAAAAGGAAGTGGGAAGGAGAAAGACCGGGATGGAAAAGAGGATGATTGGGCCTCCGGCACTTTCACTCACCGAACGAAACACAATAGTAGGAATACTGGTATTTGACGTCAATATTCTGTGAGAGGGTAGTCCTTCCCCGGTCGAGCCGGCCCAATCATACTGAAATCAGCGAGGCTCTACTACACTAAAGATTTTTTTTTAAGTTATTGATGTCGTCTAAGCTTATGTGAATGATTCTGTCAATTATTAAGTATTGTTATTGTTTAATTATTATTACTTCATTAACTATAAGTTAACATTGTTTTGATTTAAACCAGTTTTCTATTCTGATTTTCTTTTTTTAAATGCAATTATATATGTATATTAAATTTAGTTAAGTAGTTACCTTTATCTATCTCTACTAATATTAAAAAGAGAGTAGATGATATTTTTGAAAATTAGGTGTTACCTATGTTACTTGGTGATAATATGGCGTTCTAACGGTGAAAGAACTTTTAAAATCGGTTTAGTAGTTTTTGAGTTAAACTCTTACAAACAAACAAACAAACAAAAAATCAAATCTTCCTTTCTTTATAATTTTAGTGTCGATGTATAGATGTACTTACCTAACAAATGCGCAGGTATAAGTCCTCTCCTAGGCACGACATTCCCGTAGTATCTCCGTAAGTAGAACCTCACTACTCCATGCAGTAACCGGTACAGATGCCTGATGCTGTAGTAGAGACGACGGCACTGCTGCCGGAGACCAGGCATCTCTAGTTCATCACGCCATGATGCGCCGATGTTTGGGTATCCTGTGGTACAAAGAAGGATAACGTCTCTAATCTTAACTAAAATAATTATAATTGCGAATGTCAGTTTGTTTGTATGTTTCCACGCCTTAACTATTAGACCGATCATCATGAAATTTTCGGTGCACGTTGTCAGGGGTAAAGAAATAGGTTACCAAAATATATCAATTCCGAAATAAAGCCGCGGGCAATAGCTAATCCTAATCCTATTCCTGTGAGTTTGTTTACTTGTTTGCTTGTTTGTTACGCTTTCACGCCTTAACTACTCGACCGATCAACATAAAATTTTGCATACATATTGTCAGAAGTACAGAAAAAGATATAGGGTACCGTTTATCCAGAAAAAGTACTGTTACTAACATAACCTAACCTAACCAACGTTTACGCGAGCGCAACCGCGTGCAAATAATCCTTTTCATTATCCCTGACAACGTTTATGCAAAATGTCATGACGATCGGTCAAGTAGTCAAGGCGTGAAAGCATAACAAACAAACTCACATTCGTATTTATAATATTATACTTAGTTTGAACATTACTAAAATACTTTATTCACTCACACATGCATACGCTCCCGGCATATTTGTACGTTAAAACTTTGTTGACGGGATAATGTCAGTAAATTTGTAAATCAATCATAAATAAATCCAGAGTTTGTAATAAATAAAGTTTGTAAAGTTGTTAAACGATTCGTTTAACAATTTACTGAAATTAATTTCAGTAATTTAAATTACTTTTAGTTTATTAAGCCAGTTTAACTTATTATAAGCTTTCTTTCTGTATAGGGCCTTACGTAAGACTTGAAACTATGTCTGCTGAAATATAGGTATAATAATTCTCTGTAGATCCCTTCAGGGACATAAGCGTACATACATCTACTAATATTATTTTTGTAACGTACATTTAAATTTTCACCAGTCAAAGAGATTTTCATTTGAATACATTATAACCCTTTTACAACCTAAAAAAACAATGACAGGTTAATTAAAATGAATGCTGTGTATTTTTGAGTTCGTTAATTAAATTGTATGATTTAATTAACTCATTGAAATTAAACTACTATATACGGATTTTATCGCGTTGTTTATTATACACTTTATTACATAATTTTGAAACTGTTACACTACTACTAGATACTATTAAACTTTACTAATTTTTAAGCTATATAAATTATTAAACTATTAAAACTATTTATATTTAAGTTTACATTTTCCCCGACGTTTCGGTTGCTTTTCAGCAGCCATGGTCACGGGGAGACTGAGATGGTAGTTGTCTCAATGGTCCAATCTCTAATTTTTAATTTACTCATTTTCTTTTTTAAATTTTCTTATACATCTTTGATGCAATGTTCTGAGTGTAATTGTGACTGCTGACGGTGAAGTCACAAGTTCCATTGGGCTTAATTCTTTTAGATCTATATTTCGGTAGTAGCTCTTTACCTATTATGTAGGTATTAATCTGTCAAGTATTAAAAGACCAGACATAGTTAAAAATCTATTGTGTAGCACGACCGGTGACCGCAACACTGGTGGGCCGTTGCAACTCAATACGTTATTAGTAGATCACGATTCCATTTATTGTCAATACCTTACGTCCTTAAAACATGACCAAAATTTAATGTTACACGTTGCATAGGTATAGCTATATCTATGCAGCTTGCATATAGCCATATATGCAAGTATAAACATACTGACTGGCATCAAACGTATAAGCTAGATTGCATTAATAGAAAATAAACACTTACCGTTACGCCTGGCTGCCTGGTTTTCAACATCAGCCAATCTTCTATACGGTTCCTTCATTGGCGGTCCAACTTTCTCCCTCCAAGCCAACCATAACCACCTCAAAACTTCTTCTCTTCTTGAATACGCCATCATTTTCTCAAAATCATTTTCCCCTTTCAAACACAGTTTATTCTTTGCTTCTGTCTTCTCATTGACAGCGATTTTGGCGGCAAAGAGAACGTAATTAGCCCGTTCCAAATTCAAAAACTGTTTGACGTTTGACAGATAGTTCAAAATGGCGTTTTCGGTGTTTGACAGGTTGGTTAACGAAATGTTCCCTTCGTTTGGAATGCAGACTTCGGCGTTTGCGTATATTGATTGTAGCTCTTCGTAAAGGTTGCTTGTAAGTCTGAAATAGAAGATTTAATTTAATGGCCCCCGCGTCCAACCGCTTCCCGTGACCGTTACCAGGTTGTTAATCCACCTTGAGTAGGTATGTTAATAAAAACATAAACATACAAATGAATTGCAAACTTCGTACTTATTTGAAAATGATTAAATGCGTTACAATATTTGGTTTTTATTATATTATTGATATACCGCGATAGCCTTGTGTGAGACCGTTGGTCTGCCACTTAGAGAAAACGAGTTCGATTCCAAGGCACGCACCTTAGACTTTTAGATATGTTATGCATGTATTAATTAGTTAATTATCACTCGCCTTAACGGTGAAGGATAAACCGTGAGGAAACTAGCATGTCTGTGAATTTTCCATAATGTTATTGAAGATGTATGAAGTCTGCCAACCTGTATTGGGTCAGTGGTGCACTATTCCCAACCCTCTCTCACACTGAGAAGAGGCCAGAGAGAAGATAATTATAAACAGGTCCGAGATTATTATTCTTTTATATTAACTTACCTAGCTTCTCCAAATGTAAACTTTGGTCCTCTACACAGCAAATACGACTGCCTCTTCTGAGTATCATTCAACAACTGACGATTATACAGCCTGCCCAGCTTACTGCAAGTTCGGTGTTGCCATACTATCCGCTTTTTTTGATATGCTGCGGATTTTCCCGGCAGTTCGGGGTTGCCAGGACTTACTGAAGACTCCCATGCTATATCGGCAGCTATAGCGTTAAATCTTCCAGTTTCTTCATTAATGTTTTGAAATATGTCTTCTAAATGTTGACTCAGGCAAGTTTTGAACAGGACAAGTAAGAATAATGATTTAGGTGTCTCCATTTTGGATTATATGATCATTGTTAGTGATGTGAGATTTAAATATACCTGGAAAACGAAATAGTTAGGTAAGTATACTATTTCATAACATTTATTTTATCTTTGTCACTATTATTACATAACTTTGAATCTTTAAACTATTATTGTTATATATTTAATTATATTTAAATTATAAAAGTATTTTGATTTCGATTTACACTTTTCCCGACGTTCGGTTGCTTTTCTGATGGGAGACTAAGATGTTGAAACGTCGGGGAAAGTTTAATATTAAATCTTAATAGTTTAATCTCAAAGATTGATTTTGTAATAGATCAAGCCGTGTGCTATAGATTTAAATACCACTACTTTTAAATATGGTCACCTTTCTGGACGTTAAGATCACATCTGAATTATAAATATAGTATTATCACGCGCACTCATATTGCAAATGTGTGAGGTATTCCCCTTATTCGTGGTATCTTATGTTATGGTACGGTGAAGGCACATCCATGATCAAAATATTCGTTAGTGGAGAACTTTACAAACATATAATCGGACACAAGACTCGGAACAATAAATTTTAGATCATGCAAATTATAATCATTGTAACGACTTATGTAAAGATCGAATCCATCACAGTTGGATCGTAGGACGGGGCGAGGGACCACTTTAACCACGAAGCCATTCGTGCAACCAACATCCTAATCCTAACTAATATTATAAATGCGAATGTCATTTTGTTTGTTACGCTTTTAAGCCTTTATTTAATACTCGAACATCATCATAAATCAAAAATTTCGCATACAGGTTATCGAGATCACTTTCATCCAGAAACAAGTGAGAAACGGCCATGAATTGCCGTGAATCTTAAAAAATGGTATCACGTGACCAGAGGTTGAGGTCAGAGGTCAAAAGTCGTAGTCATCTCGCGATAAATCGACTATGCTGAGTCGAAGGGTATTGACCGCGAGTATCTAGCTCTTACGGTTCTTGAGTTGAAAGATAGTATCACGTGACCTTGAGGTCAGAGGTCAAAGGTCATAGTTATTTCGGAGTATATCAACTATGCTGAGTTGAATGGCGTTAATTGCGAGTTTCTAGCTCTTACGGTTAAGTTGAAAATTGTATAACAGACAGACGGTCGGACGACGGACATAGCTGCTGTATAAGAGCTTTTTCGAACTTTTAAAAGTACTGTTACCATCCTAATCTAACCTACATTTAGGTGAGCGAAGCCGCGGGCAAAATCTAGTACGTTATATAAATAAAAATGGCATTCGTCTGGTAATTAAATTCTGCCACTGTAATATCTATGTTATTATCTTAATCCTCTATGACATGTGACATGTTTATCTCAATTATCCGAAATTCATTATCCGTTAGTCAAGTGGCATAAACGATAACCGTATGTGAACTCTCAGATTCGAATCCTGCGTCGCCAAAGGTTTTAGGTTTCGTTGTTGTACTAGTTGTGCACCGCGGCTTAACTTGCTCGTAAAGGTGGTAGCGATTTTAGATAGAAGTGTAATTTTTTTTTTGACTAGCTGTCCTCGGTGCTGTTAATCTATACAAAAATACATTTCACGTAAATAAATTAAATATCAAAACGTCAATCAATTTTTTTCATATAAAAATAGCACTTTACTTAACTAATATAATAAATGCGAATGTGAGTTTATTTGTTTGTTTGTTACGCTTTCACGCCTTAACTACTTGACTGATCATCACGAAATTTTGCATGCACGTTGTTAGGGGTACAGAAAAGGATATAGGGTAACATTCATACAGAAAAAAGTACTGTTACTAATAGGTATTAGTAACAGTCTTTGAGAGCAGCGATAGCTCAGTTGGGAGACCAACAGACTGCAATGCAGAGGGTCTCGGGTTCGAACCCACGTCGCGCAATTCTGACTTTCGGAAGTTATATGACTTTTCGAAATTATGTGCGTATTGATTGACAATTATCACCTGCTCCGTGTCTCGGAGAGCACGTTAAGCCGTCGGTCCCGGCTGCCATGAATATTTATGGCAGTCGTTATTGCGAGAGTGTAGACACAAAAGATCCCACTGGGTCGAGTGTCGCCGGTCTGCACTGACTGGCCCCCACATAAGATACGATACACAACACAACAACTATTACAACAACTATTTATATATTTATTTATATTACAAATAATACATAGGTATTATTTGTGTCCATTGTTTGAATGTTTGTAAAGTGACACATAAATTAATCTTAATACAGTTGTCAATTAGAGAGCTATCAGTTTTTGTTCACGGAACTCAACCCACAATACCCGCAAAATACAGTGACTAATAAAACCGCTGCGTCATTCGTGCAATCAAGGACTAGAATTCCTCCTCCCTCCCCCTATGGGATGATGACGGCATTATCTACGTTATCAGAGCCACTCGAAAGCTCTCGTGATTTTAGCAGATAAGAACTTGTTATCACCTCGGGCTGTGCTTAAACTCAATTTGCGCCGATCGTGATATTCATTGAGGGGTACGCAGAATTGTTTTGTCATCATATTATTATGTAATAACTGTTCCACGCGGTTTCGCCCTCGTTTGTGATTACTGTACCCGTGGCTTGTAGCATGATGTTATATAGCCAATGTGACTTTTGAATAAAATAGTTAATTGTAAAAGTTTTACTAATAATCGTTCAATCGTTTTTGAGTTTATTCAATACAAATAAATATATGTATGTATGTATGTATCTTATGTGGGTGCCAGTCAGTGCAGACCGGCGACACTTCGACCCAGTGGGATCTTTTGTGTCGACACTCTCCCAATAACGACTGCCATAGATGTTCATGGCAGCCGTTATTGGGATACTTTACTAATACAAATAAATATATAATATTATTTGTATTAGTAAAGTATAGACTAGCGGTCCCTTGCGGTTTTTATTTTTTATTTATGATTACTGCTCCGCTCTTTTGGTTCATAGTGTGATATACATATAGCTTATGTTAGTTCTGGATAAAGTAGCTTTCTAATGGTTAAATAATTATTAAAATAGGTTCTATATTGAAATTAAACTACTTCATACGATGAAGTTAAACTACTATATACGGCTTTTATCACGTTATTTATTTTACACGTTATAACAACATTTTGAAACTGTTAACTGTTACACTACTACTAGATACTATTAAACTTTACTAATTTAAACTAGTTAGTAGGTACTCTGAGCTCATTCTGCGTAAACAGAAACACCAATGATTAAATTATGTTCGGGTACTTTGAAATAACGACACTGGAACATTGAGACAACTACCATCTTAGTCCCCCCGTGACCATGGCTGCTGAAAAGCAACCCAAACGTCGGGGAAAGTGTAAACTTAAATATAAATAGTTTTATTAGTTTTAATAATTAAATTAGTGTCTTCTGTTTACGCGAATATTATTCATTGAAATTAAACTACTATATACGGATTTTATCGCGTTGTTTATTTGACACTATATTACATAATTTTGAAAATTTGTTACACTACTATTACTATTAAACTTTACTAATTTTTAAGCTAATTAAATTATTGAAATTTAACTACTATATACGGATTTTATTGCGTTGTTTATTTGACACTATATTATTATTGGAATGTATAGTATCTAGTAGTAGTGTTATAGTTTCTAAATTATGTAATAAAGTGTAAAATAAACAACGCGATAAAATCCGTATATAGTAGTTTAATTTCAATGAATAACATTCGCGTAAACAGATTATACTTTATACGAATTTTGTCGCGTTGTTTATTTAAAACACTTTAGTTACATAATTTTGAGCCTCTAACATTACTATAATTTAAGCTATTCAGATTAAATAAAACTATTTCGATTGCTTTTCAGCAGTCATGTTCACGGGGAGACTAAGATGGTGGTTGTCTATAGTTTCAGAGCTTACCGATTGTAAACAAATTATGCATGAAGTCTAGAGTACGATCTCAAGTCTCGCTAAGTGTTATAAATTATTTAGTTAAACAAATTCTTAGTGTCAGCACCAATTCTGTAACCGGTCGCCTCTTAATTAGAGACCTAACGCTATCGTTAACGAAATTTAGGAAAAACACACCTCTCTCTGCCTTTTCTTTTGGGGATAAACGCGTGAGATTGTGTATGCATAAATCCAATGGTTGAGTTAAAATATATTGTTATATACGCAATATTGCCGGATATTTCAAAATATAGGTTGCTGGCCACTAAACTGCGGCCACTTATTGCAGTAAAATAATACCTGTTTCGAATAAGTTATTTATATAAAGCAAGTACGTTAATAATATGCAAAGAAATCCATATAGGTGGTAAATTGTCTTCATCAGACTGATAGAGATTTTAGCCCGAGTCGGTTACACTAACCACTACGCCATCGACGCCGACAAAATTATATATTCGTAAGGTTAATACGGCGCTTTTAATATTATTTTTTTTGTGGAATAATGTCTTTTGTTTAGCGACGAAAATATTTAGCAAACTGCCAGAGACAATAAAAACATTAAGCATAAGCCTTTTTGGAAAGAAATTAAGAATATTATTGGCTGAAAAGTGTTACTTTTCAATCACAAACTTTCTAAAAGAAAGAGTTAAAAATAAACTTGTTATCTTTTAATTTGTTAGAATAAGTTTTGTTATTTTATAGATCTTTTATTATTTGTGGTTTTAATTTTACTTACAGTTTATTATTAATATGTAAATATTTGTACAACAAAATTTCCAAAGCACAGAATAGCACTTTAATTTTTTTGTATCATCTTTTAACCCTGTGTTTAGCAAATAAACGGAATTAGAATTTGAATTTTAATAAAACAAAACGAGAAAAAGCAATAATCGCGTGTCTCAGATTGAGTGAGTTACACGGCATGTACTCCAACTTGTGTTACAAAAACAATTTACTTGAGATTACTCCTTTAACAGTACATATTAACTTCATGAGTAAAACATTGTATACTATATTTTGCCTGCAGTCTCGCTCGCGTAAATGTAGATTATGGTAATATTATATCCTTCAAGAACAATACTTTTTCTGGATGATTGAATTGTCGTTTTATGTACACTTGAGAACGTGCGTGAATAATTAAGCGTAAGACAGATAATGACAGAGCTCGTGCGGCGCATATTCAAATCGGCACGCGGCCGCCATAGTAAAATTGTATGCAGGATTTGAAGTACTTTTTTGATAAATATGTATCTTTATTGTCAACCAATAACTTAAATATTTGGGACGGACAAATTGTAATATAACTATTCATGTTTCGTTTAAGCTGTAAAATAGGATAGATTTCTACTGTTATAATCTAAAAATCACGTAACACGAGCTTACGTTTTTTTATTTTTGTGCAAATTTACGTAATTTTGTAGGCAAAAATATTAGTTATTTTAAGTTTTTTACACGGAGTGATTGTAAACACATTCATTGTTATGGTAAATGTATATTTTATATTTGCATTAAACAAAAAGTGTTGATTTTATTCACTTAACTGTGACTGCCTGTTTTGGCACATTTCGCTCGGCGCAGTCTTAAGGTGTGAAAGCGTAACAAATAAGCAAACATTCGCATTTATAATATTAGTTGAGATTTTACAAAATCAATAATACCTATAGTTTTTTTGTCTATGAGTAGAATAACGACGGACGTCGTATTCGACGTAAACTTAAACAGACATAAAATATAAATAATTTCGGATTCAGATACCTAAATTAGTGCACTTAGCAGTTTTATTATACCTGTTGGTAGATAAAATAGTATAGGCATTAAATAAACTGTACAACAATGTTATTGTTACTCATAAATTAATTACTACCTAAATATTATTCATGAATTAAAAAACCCATTAAACGTAAATTCCTAATTCTCAGGGCACAACACTCGCAGTGTCAATATTTATCTTGTATCATTGTAGTGATATAATATTTTTTAAATATTGCCTGTATCAAAATTTTAAAAAGTCACCAGAAGACCTAGATTTAAATAATTTGTAGCGCCCACTTTTTTTGTCTTTAACGGAAATCAATATCTACCGCAATTCGACTAATTGATGTAGGCCATAACTTAAATTAAAATGTTATTAGAATATATAAAATATAAAACCAAAGAAAAGTTAAAAAAACGATTTTAATAACCAAAAAAGACAACATTCCAATTTCAAAAACAAACAAAACCCAAGCAGGCTGTAGACAACACACATTACTTTTATAAAGGCAAAGGCAAACCTTGTCGAAGTCCTTTACACAAAAAAGAAACGTTTAGGCACAGGCACGGCGCGGCGCACTCTGCCTACTAATAAACACGGCACCGGTGAGGTATCTGAGACGCGACTGAAATCACAACGGGTCTAGTGATGCGAACGATATTGTGGGGGCCAGTGAGATAACGATTAAAACGCTCGTGGCCAGTTTCACAAATATCAAGTAAAAGTTATCCGAGAGATAAATTGCATGCTGTCTCACTCTTGTTATGTTAAAGAAGAGAGATGGCGAGACTTTTATCTTATAGATAAATGCTATTTGGAGGTGGTGGAAAAGACCCTCTGACTAATATTTTCTGTCTATGAAAACTTTTCCCCGCGGCTTCGGTTGGGAAATGTATTTTTTTCTTGATGAGAGGTATCCTATGTCCTTGTCTGTGCCCTTGACCACGTATATGCGAAATTCGTGAAGATCGGTCGAGTAGTAAAGGCGTGAAAGCGTAACAAACAAACTTACATTTGCATTTATGTTATAAAGTTAGGATTCATCATCATCTCAGCCGAAAGACGTCCACTGCTGGACATAGGCCTCCCCCAAGGTTTTCCACACAGACCGGTCTTGGGCCACCCGCATCCAACCGCTTCCCGCGACCCTTACCAAGTCGTCGGTTCACCTTGTGGGGGTCCTACCCCTGCTGCGTGTTCCGGTGCGTGGCCGCCACTGTAGAACCTTTATGTAAGCTAGGATTATGAAGCGGTAAATTGTCTCGATTGCGCCGGCATGAAATTTAAGGTTCAATGTGTTATTGTGGTGTCTGTCAAGTAAATCTCAGTAGCAACACGGTAGACGGCGATAGAATCGCCCTCTTTTAAGTCTATCTATACTCTAGTCTAGACCAGTGGTCGGCAATCTTGTTGACCAAAAGAGCCAAATTTAGATAATATACAATTAAAATCAATTCAAAGAGCCATTTTTTTCATTAAGCTTTGCTTTAGTAGAAGACATAATTACTGAAATAATTAAGATTAGAAAAACATTTTTTCATTTTATTGATAAATAAGTCTTAGTTTAACTGACAGTAAATTAAAATAAAATTGGGTATCATACTTATAAAGCAAGATAATAGATAATATTCCTTGCTTGCACTAAACATTTCGTGGAAGAGCCGCAGCCGAGGAGTCAAAGAGCCGCATGTGGCTCGCGAGCCGCAGGTTGGCGACCACTGGTCTAGACCATAGCCAATGACACTTGGGTATAACACACCTCTGCCTATCTCTTCAGCGTTATATGCGTGAGGCTATGTATCTATATAAAGACTATTTCAGTCAGCTAGTGAATTTATTTCCGTCTCTCTTTTGTACTGCAATAGAAGGGCAATCAAAAAAGAAGGCAGAAGCTTGAATATATATTTTTTTATCCTATTAGGTACCTCTATAAGATTAAGAGACCAACTCGCTGACTAACCTGTCATCTCAGGTATACGGAAAACCTGATTTTAAGACAATCTAACATTGTTAGAATGACATACACAATTGAAAGCCTATTGTGTCTGGCCGCTGGTGTGCTGCTGCGTCATACTAAGTTAATTAAATTATTATTAAAAACGGTTGATCAGTTCAAAACGTTTATCCCTAAAAGCAAAGGTTTCTTCTATACAATATAGATACACATATACTTATAATGATACGGAACTATATCATTGTACAGACGTAACACTCTTGGCAGTTTTCATTCAGTCTACTGTTTAGGGATGTGCTACACCGCGTGGGCGCGGTGACGCTATTAATTATAGCTCTAACCAAACATTAACAACGATTTATTGTAAAGTGTAATTGTCGTTCAGTATCCAATTAAAATGGAGTATATTTTTAGTTCATTGGTTTGTAATCCTAATCCTAATTAATATCGTAAATGCGAATATGAGTTTGTTTGTTACGCTCTCACGCCTTAACTACTCGACCAATCGTCATGACATTTCGCATACACTTTGTCAGAGGTATAGAAAAGGCCATAGGGTACGTTTCATCCAGAAAATCGAGCACCCAGAATAAAAAAAACTGTTCCGTTGCGGAAGTAAAGCTGCGGCCTAAAGCTAGTTTCATTTATAATTGGTTGGATTAAAATATATGAGATTAAGCGTCAAGATATATTATATCGGTATGTTATTCTATGCGGGCGTACTAATATCATCTATTTATCCTAATGCATAGATGGCGCAGTGGTTGAAGTGGTCGCCTCGCTAATGCTAAGGAGCCGGGAGTAGTAAGTTCACAAAAAAATATGATCCGCATATATTTTTGTGTGCGTTGTTTGAATATTTGTAAGTCACCGCGACACAGATAAAACAAAGATCTCTTTCATTAAGTAACCGCACACTGGTTATTTCCAAAAACTAACGCACTACTTACAAAACGTGGCACTGCACTTAAATGTTATTTTAATATATATAAGGACCACCGATTCCTACCAAGGATGCTTCGCGAGGCTAATGAAATCAAAAAACATCCTAATTTTAATAGAGAAGATGGTTGGAATGTACCACCAGCTTGGGATCCAGTAATACAAATAGTCAAACCCAAGAAGAGGCAAGCCACAGCTAGACTTCATGATACTTTGAGCTCATTAATTAGCAAACACCAATGATTAAATTATGTTCGGGTACTTTAAAATAACTACACTGGAATATTGAGACAACTGCCATCTTAGTCTCCCCGTGACCATGGCTGCTGAAAAGCAACCGAAACGTCGGGGAAAGTGTAAAAATAAATTAAATCTAAATAGTTTAATAATAATTTAATAAGCTTTTAATTACCTAGTAAAGTTTAATAGTAGTAGTAGTGTAACAATTTTCAAAATTTTGTAATAAAGTGTCGAATAAACAACGCGATAAAATCCGTATATAGCAGTTTAATTTCAATGAATAATATTCGCGTAAATAGAAGACAATATTATAAAAATATAACAGTTAATGCAAACACATGTAATAAGACAATCGGGGACCGCTCTACAATCCCCAACGAGCCCCAGGTAGACGACCCCAATGCACTCCCACCGTTCGCAGTATAAGCCAACGAAAAGAGAGCCAGCGATCTAGTCCCCAAAAACCAATTTGGAGATTGCAAAACGTGCCCTTACACTGTGTACAATATATGAGATTAAATCTATGTGAGAGACTGGTTTCTGTACTAGGAGACCTGTATGACAGATAACCACTTTTGAAAATTATATAATAAATTGTCAAATAAACAACGCGATAAAATCCGTATATAGTAGTTTAATTTTAATGAATAATATTCGCGTAAACAGAAGACAATATTATATATAAAGACATTAAAGTAATGTTAAATTGACCGTAATATAAAAAAGAAATTATCAGAAATCCTCACCGATATAATTATTCCCACCAGCAGGGATTTCTAATTTTGTTCGAGAACTCCCCACTCCTTAAATAAATAGAAGCATGTAGAGACTTTTGGAATCAATCGGTAATAAATTCTGGAATAAATAAAATGTAGCCCTAATATATTTCATCTCGCAGTGAGGGCACTTCCTAAGACAATATCGCAATAAGGATAAGCCTGTCAGGACTCTCCATCTTAATTTGTAACAGATCTACTGCTGTCCACTCCTGAGCTACGATTGAGGCTCTACTTCACACATAAGAAGCGAAACGAAGCAGAATCTGGTGAGAGACCAGATTTCGCTTCGTTTCGCTTCTACTACTACTAGTCCGTGCTGTTACTAAGAATTTATTTATAAAAAATCTTAACAATTCTTTACCTAACCGAAAATCGAACCTTTAACTCTATGATGGCATACAAACACTTGCCATAGGGTCAATTAAGCAGTGTAATGAAATTTAAATAGTTTTAACGAATATAAAAATTATATAATAGGTCATGCTAGAAAGTCCAAAAATATCATCATCATTACTAGCATATAGGATCATGCTCATAAATAAAAAATTATGCTAGTTTCTTGCGTCTTTACTACACGTCATGCTCGGGAACATAAATAATTATCTTGCCAACTTCCTACATCAAAACAAAGTTTCGTGTTCACCACATCATGACTCACTCACTAGTATGATTTGATGACGCCACATTATGCTCGTGAACAGACCACAACTTATATCAAAACGAGACGCAGAACATTCTACAAGAAGGTTCTATATCTTAATTTGTACAATAAACACTGGCCCTTATTTATTTCTATCTGTTATATCGTGTATTATATTGATCCGGCCGTAATTGAAAATATAAATAGAGCAACTTACAAAATACATAATAATAAATATTTATACAATCCGTGACAATAAAGGCATTGTATCTTTATGTTCAGATTTTATAGCTGTAAATGCCATCCATACTAAGATCATGTTCGTGACACGACATGACACTCATAAATTACAAAATTCTGAAGAAACTGTCTTAACTAGAATAAGAGGCGCCCATAGCTAGTTGCACTCACTGATCGGTAAACGATTAGCGAGGTTAAGCAACGTTGGGTGCGGTCAGTCTATAGCTGGGTGACCGCTTAGTGGTATTTCATCTAAGCGTCTCCAATCTCCATGCTTCGGAGGGCACGTAATAATTCGGTCCCGGTTGTTGTCAAATTGACAGCAGTCGTTAAGCCATGTCAGAGGCCTACGGGCGGCTTGAACAACTCTTGACAACAGGTTGGCCACTAACCACACGAAAAGACGAAGAAGAAGAAGACTAGAATAACATCACGGTCAAGCACTTTTAGGTTCTACACGCCATGGCCCATTCACTAGCATGACGTCATGTATACACATCATGCTAGGGAACGAATCTATATTAAAAAAACAAGTTGGAAATATACAGAACATTATACCTATCCACTACGAAAGACAAATATCCAGAAGGTTCTATATCTTAATTTGTACAATAAACACTGGCCCTTATTTATTTCTATCTGTTATATCGTGTTTTATATTGTTCCCGCCGTAATTGAAAATATAAATAGAGGTCTAAGCGAGCAGATTACAAAACAGATAGCTGTATTGTTTTCGTTTTATTTGACTGGCTGTTTAGATAATAAAATATTACAATAACAGCGCTTTATATAGATCAAATGTTAAGATGCTGTAAACTGTTCAATATTTTTATAACCTTTTATTCGCTAATGATTTTGTTAGGATGTTCGGGTTTTATCTTGCAAGATAATTTTGTAACTAGCTGAATATCCAAATCCTAACTATTGTTATAAATGCGAATGTGACTTTGTTTGTTTATTATGCTTTCACGCCTTTATTTCTCGTCCGATTATCGTGAAATTTCTCATAGAATACGTTGACAGGGCTACAGAAAAGCACATATAACTTCATCTCTAGTCTTCATACAAGGAAAAAGTACTATTCCCGTGGGATATCTAGTGAAATAATATTATTAATTAAGGGATAAAAATTATCATAGCCTGCATTTTTGGAAGGAAGTCGTGGGCAAAATTTAGTAAAACTTAACATAGACATATGGCTGTTTATTCTTAAAGGTAGTACCCTAAACGAGCGTGCCATAAGAAAGTAAGTGAATGAAGCAAGAAAGAAGCAAGAACGAGGAAGGAAAGTTAGGCAATATGTTGTGTCTACCTACCCCTCCGGGAATTGCCGTAAATTTACGTATATATTTAACTTCTTTATACATATAGATAGTAATAGCAGCGACAGTCTTGCCACTAGGAAATTGAAGGTCTCGAGTTCGATTCGATCTGACTTTTCGAAGTTTACTATATAGTTAATTATCGCTCGCTTTAACGGTGATAGAAAACATAGTGAGGAAGCCTACATATCTGAGAGTTCTACATAATGTTCTCGAAGATATATGAAGTCTGCCAATCCGCACACTAGGTACTGAATCTGATCCACGGTTTCGTATTCTTGCAGAAGATTAGTGCGTTGGATGTTTGCAAAACGGTCAATCACCATGAGTTTAGTCTTGGACTTGTTGATAACAATGCTCATTTCCAAGCTGACTGCTTCTAAACGATTTAGCAATGCCGTCATTTCTGCTTCGGATGAAGCCAAAAGGGTGGTTCCTGGTCATCTGCGTTCCGGATATTGAATATTTTGACTCCGTTTAAATGTTTGGCGCATTATGTACTCTCCATATACAGGGTCTGTCGTTAATAATGGATAACCCGTTAGCTGGAGGTTAACCAGTTATCAGGCAGTAAGAAAATAATATTTTTATGTCAGGGTTGCCAACAGTGTGAAAATGGCGTACATTTTTTTTGTTAAAAATCCCCTCTTTACCCTTTCAATTGGTTGCCATTTCAACAAAATTAGTTTTTTTGGGCAATTCTTTTGCCATCGTACTTGCGAATACTTATGTTAATTAATTTAACTACATTTTTATATGGATAATGGAGATAATGGAGCCTCCATTAGCGTAAAACAGTATCAAAATTAACATTTTACACTGTCCGTACACAAGTATGGCAACCCTGACATAAAAATATTATTTTCTTACTGCCTGATAACTGGTTAACCTCCAGCTAACGGGTTATCCATTATTAACGACAGACCCTGTATATTGAAGATAATAGGAGAGATCATGCATCCCTGTCGAACGCCTTTGTGAAGCCATCGCAACTTTTTATTTCTATGTATGTATGTATCATATGTGGGGGCCAGTCAGTACAGACCGGTGACACTTCGACCCAGTGGGATCTTTTGTGTCGACACTCTCCCAATAACGACTGCCATAGATGTTCATGGCAGCCGGGACCGACGGCTTAACGTGCTCTCCGAGGCACGGAGCAGGCGATGATTGTCAATCAATACGCACATAATTTCGAAAAGTCATATAACATCCGAAAGTCAGAGGTGCGCGACGTGGGTTCGAACCCGAGACCCTCTGCATTGCAGTCTGTTGGTCTCCCCACTGAGCTATCGCTGCTTTATGTATAGTAATTTATACAAATAGCCACGACGGCGACGTAGAGATTACCCCTTAGATGTTTTGTTTTACGAGGATAGAATACAATGAGACGAATCTATTCCAGGCATTCAACTATCAATACTCATTAAATAAATAGGGTGGCCATTTCTCTAACTTTACCTACACTTATTCTTCGTAATTGTTCTTTTACCTACCCTTTTATGACTGTAAGATTGTGGTACATACATTTTTTTTTCTCCCTTAGCCTTTATTATTCCCAAGTCACTTGGGGTCGGCTTTTCTAGTCTAACCAGATTTTGACTGGATATCAGTTTTTACACAGAGCGGCTGCCACCTGACCTCCGCAACCCAAAGGCTAACGATACCCTAAGGCTAGACCAGTGTCAGGATATTAGAGGGTACTGACTTTCCCAATAACGACTGCTATAGATGTTCATGGCAGCCGGGACCGACAGCTTAACGTGCTCTCCGAGGCACGGAGCAGGCGATAATTGTCAATCAATACGTAGGTACATAATTTGGAAAAGTCATTTAACTTCCGAAAATCAGAGGTGCGTGACGTGGGTTCGAACCCGAGACCCTCTGCATTGCAGTCTGTTGGTCTTACATACTAACTAATATTATAAATGTTTGTTTGTTACGCTGTTACGCCTTAACTACTCAACCAATCATAATGAAATTTTGTATACACCTTGTCAGGGGCCCGAGTCTGCTGTTACAATAGTGTCAGAATGGTATATCATTGATTTCATAATTGTTGATTTTGACAAGTTTGGTAATCTACTAATATAAAGGCGTCATTATGACTTTCCGATGGTCAACCACTGACACTCCATTGAAAAATGGCATAGAATGGTAATCTCGTACATAATGACAAATGAATGACTGACGTATGACATATGACCTATTTTAACAGTTCCTTTGATCAAATTGCTTTTAACACTAATAAATCTTCTCCCTAGCCTTTATTATTCCGAAGTCACTAAGGGTCGGCTTTTCTAGTCTAACTGGATTTGACTAGATATCAGTTTTTACACGGAGTGGCTGCCACCTGACCTCCGCAACCTGAAGGTTAGACTAGTGTCAGGATATTAGAGGGTACTGACTTCCCAATAACGACTGCCATAGATGTTTATGGCAGCCGGGACCGACAGCTTAACGTGCTCTCCGAGGCACGGAGCAGGCGATAATTGTCAATCAATACGCACATAATTTCGAAAAGTCATATAACTTCCGAAAGTCTGAGGTGCGCGACGTGGGTTCGAACTCGAGACCCTCTGCATTGCAGTCTGTTGGTCTTCCCACTGAGCTATCACTGCTTGTTAACACTAATAAATAATATATAAAAATATATATAAACGAAATCTGGCATGAATAAATGTTCAAATTTAGTAGTAGTTTTCAAAATCACTTTTACTAACGGGTTTTATAATAATGGCAATACAAGATGTCATTCTACCACAATCCTATTACGAGACCATTGACCGACCAATGATCGACCATCAGGAATTTAGCAGATTACGAACTTTTAGCAAAATGACAATAGAATTGCAGTTACGTCGTGTCGGAATGACAAATTTATAAAAAATAGCAGACTTAGGCCTCAGGTAAAATGTGGGTGTACAACACCTCTGTCTATCCTTTATGTATTATATTTATAGACTGCAAAATTTTACTAGCGGCTACGCTTGCGTAAATGTAGATTAGGAAAGGTTTTTTTTTAATACTATAAATTTTATTTACTATATAAATTACAATTAAGTATACTTACAAATAATATTGGTAAAACAATAATATCTTGTAAACAATAAAACGTAAGTATTTTTGTTGAACTCTGGAACCCAATGTAAGATCTAACTTGTGTTATGGGTACCAAACGCTCTTCAGTAACACGTCATACATGGCATATTCCATTGGCAATGTCAAAGGTACGTGAGTGTGCTTATGTGTTTAAGTGTGTGTGTATATGTGTGTGAGTGTGAGTGTGTGTGTGAGTCTGTGTGTATGTGTATGTGTGTGTGTGTGTGTGCGCGGTGCGTGTATGTTGTGAAGTGATTAGCGTGTGCATATATATCAGTACATACATATATCTTTTATTTTATTACACTTTCTGTCTCATCATTATTTTGTGTCTGTAACCATTTTAAAACTTTAGCCTTGCATTTTTTTTAAGTGAGGGTTTATATATTGCAATTCTTTTTATCATATTGTAAATGTGACCACTAATAATCCGAAAATGTCGACGAGCTTGAGCTGTTCTGAAATTGAGAGGAGGACATACTCTGTAAGATGTACGTCTGTTGATAACACTTGCATTAAAAGGGAGGGAGGAGGTTAAGTTAGTAACAGTGTTTTGTCTGGATGAAAGGTATGCTATGTCCTCTTATGTACCCCTGACAACGGGTATGCAAAATTTCATGATCATTGCTTAACTAGTTGGGGCGTGAATGCGTTACAAACAAACTCAAATTAGCATTCATGATATTAGTTAGGATGATGCTGAATGCCTCCCTTAAATAAAGGAAATAAATAATTCAGATTTGTAATACAAATTTTGTAACGAAAAACATATGTAATTATCGCTTTTCGTTACATAACAAGTGAGAAACGGCAATGAATTGCCGTAAATCTTAGAGTTCGAAAAAATGGTATTACGTGCCCTTGAGGTCAGAGGACAAAGGTCATAGTCATTTCGGGGGTATATCGACGATGCTGAGTCCAATAATAATAATATAATAATACAGCATTTATTTTTCTCTCTCACACAGAAAATTACAGAAAAACAATATATAACTTAGGCTAAGATAAACATTTCTTATATAGTGGAAATCTGCGTGAGAGACTGGTATCTGTACTAGGATACACCTGTATGACAGATTACCAGCCTCTCCTAACTCTGGTCAGCCAGAGTTCAAATAGGTGATTTTGGTATGTGGTTATGTGATATTAGTGTGAGTGGTTACGAATATTAGTACCGTATGATGTATGTTATGTGTGTGTGACGCGTGTGTGTGTGTGTGTGTGTGTGTGTGTGTGTGTGTGTGTGTGTGTGTGTGTGTGTGTGTGTGTGTGTGTGTGTGTGTGTGTGTGTGTGTGTGTGTGGGTGTGGGTGTGTGTGTGTATGAGTGTGTGTGTGTGTGTAAGTGCATGCATGTATTTGTCTGTATGCGCTAACCCTACGACAATGAGGTTATCTTGGGATCAGATTCTACTAGGAGGCTTGCAGATCTGTTAGCAGCGTGGAATAGCGTTGGCCGCGAGTCTCTAGCTCTTACGGTTCTTGAGTTGAAAAGTTGAATGTTGTATAACAGACGGATGGACAAAGCTGTTGTATAAGAATTTTTAAACTCTAAAAATGCAATTTGACAACCATAATATTTATTAATTATTCACTAGCGCGGTTTTAACCACGTTTATCACTGCTCCGCTCCTATAGCGCGTAGCTTGATGTTATATAGCCTATGTTACTTCTGGATAAAGTTGCCTTCTAATGGCAAAAGATTTATTAAAATCGGTTCAGTATTTGAGTATATTACAAGCAAAAATACTTCGACGAATAAAAATACTAGCTGTCCCCGCGGTTTCACCCACGTTTATGACTACTGCTCCAATACCGTGGTTCTAACAGGAAAGTATTTATTAAATCGGTGTGTGAGATTATTAATGAAAAACGAACATACAAATCTTTTCTTTTTATAATATAAGAGCACATAACATTTTTATTTTAATGTAAGTACTAAGTATTTTCAACTTGTATTCGTGAAATATATAGAAGTAGATTTTGCCCGTGGTTTCGCTCGCTCAGAAATAGTAGGTACTTTTTCCTGGATGAAAGGTGCTCTATGTTCTTTTCTATATGCTTGGCAACGTATATACGAAATTTCCGATAATCAGTCAAGTAGTTATGGCATAAAAGGGTAACGAACAAATAAACTCACGTATATAATATTATTAGTTATTATTAGATTATTACCTGTCCATAAAGCAGCTGCAGGAAACGATATTAAATTCCGAAAGACATCCTGTTATAAGAATTTATCCATATCTAAAGAATGTAAAACATTTTACTTAAACGTAGATGCGAGAGGCTGGAAATATTTCTCACTTCAAATCGTAATATGTACGGATAAGGTAATAATACCGAAACATTAAAAAATTTGAAAGCATATACATAGATTTACATCTGTTTATTCCGAAAGGCTAGTTAGTTGTGAATCATAAGCACAATTCAAACATTTCTGTGCATGAACATGGATGTTTGTCTTGGTCTGGGTGTTTCTTTGTATATGTATGAATTTACAAAAAAGAAAGTATATATGTATGTTTATCCATTGTCTAGTACCCACAGTACAAGCTCTGCTTAGTTTAGGCTAGATGGTGTTGGGGTGTGTGGCCAGAGAACCTCCCAGTGTGCCTGACGGCTGCTGGTCCCTTCTACACTTCTCGTGGGATGGAACAGCATACGTTGGGCCGGTGCACCCCGGGCAACTCGGGTAATAATGTCCTTTCGGGGGCATTATTACTCGTGGCTAATACTCTGGCACGCATAGGGAACCCGAGGCATCTTGTCTCGGGATTATCGGCCCGCGAGGGCCGCGTATGGGGGTCTCTCCACGTGTTCCTCTGATTAGCAGAGGACACGGGGATGGGACGGGGGGGCTAGAGGAAGAAAACCTCTTTAAAAAATTACCAGTGGGGGCCGTTAGGCCGGGGTGGGAAGCGTAGGCGTCCTGCCCAGTCGGGCGGTCTTGGGGCGGGTGGATCGGTCCAGCATGGACCCCCACCCGGCCCAACACGGGGCGATAGAGGAAGACAACCTCTCTAAAAAATTACTAGTGTGGCCGTTAGGCCGAGGTGGGAAACGTGGGTTTCCTGCCCAGTCGGGCGGTCTTGGGGCGGATGGATCGGTCCAGCATGGACCCCCATCCGGCCCAACCCGTAATCCTGAACTGACAGGACCGGGGGCCTTCGGGCTGCGAGGAAGAAAACCTCTATAAAAATTACCCAAAGCCCAAGTTTTTGTGGCCCGGCGAGGGGCTGTATGGCTGGGGGGAACCCAGTCATTAGGGCCACCCCAAAAACCCTAAAAACTTCATGATGTCGGCTAAAGGTAATAACCTACCCCAGGAGGGTACCAGGCGCGCCGCGCCTGGAGAATCCCTCACGGAGCCTTCTGGCTCCGTCTGCCCCTCGTATTCTGGGGGGGGCAACCCACATCACAGCGCTGTGCCGCGCGAAACATCTGGCACCGAAATGCCTAAACCAGTGAGGACGAAAGGCCCCAAACAGGGGAAGATTGGGGGGGTTATGACCCCGTTGTCAGTCGGGGACAGTGTCCCGGTCGTGCCAAGGACACGGTCGAGGTGTCGGGTGGCGGCGCTGGCGCGCAGTGACTCCTTATCGAGCGTGTTCAGCGCCGGCACCGGCACTGACATGGACGTCGAGTCGCGGGCGGGCTCGGGCTCGGAGGCCAGTCGGCCTCAGAGCCGGTGCTCGTCGGCGGCTCGACGGGAGAGGGAGGAGGGGGAGGATAGCTCTGCCTCCCTCACCCTCAAGTTCTGGGCGGCGCCCGGCGCTTCCGCGAAGCGCCGGAAGACGTCGCACCACGCGTCCGATGCTGGATCGGACACGGAGGTGGAGGTAGCGGAGGGGACGCCCTGTGTAGGAAGGGCTGGTTCCCCGATGCCGCCTCCCTCCGCGAGGAAGGTCCACGGGCAGACTTTGCCTGCCCGTCGGGACCTCCGCAAGGCGGCTGAGGTCGCGGATGCGTCCCCTTCGGGAGGGGACTCGGTTGCCGACCTCAGGCAACGGTTCGAGGCTGGAGCCGAGACCGTCCTGAGGGTGGCGGCCCGGTCCGGTAACCTGAAGGGGGGGTTCGTCCGGGACCTCAAAACTGCGACCGAAGACATGAGGGAGGCCTTCCTCAACCTGTGGGGGCGGACTTCGTCCGACCTACAGAGGCGCTGGAGGTCGGAGAACGAGGGGCTGCACAGGCAGCTGGCGGAGCTCCGGGCGGAGGTGACGGCCATGAAGGCGGCCGCTGCCACTGCCGCTCGGGCCGTCGCTGCAAAGCCAAAGTCTGCCAAGGGGCCCCGGGAGGAGTTCCCGCCCCTCCCACGGCGCACAGTGCAGCCCCTTACTCCCGCGGAGGACCGGCGTCCCGCCTGGGCGGACGACCTGATGCGCGCCACAGTGGCTCAGGCGCGCAACGTGGTAGAAGCGTGCCTGGCCAGCTGTGGCCTCGCGCCCGTCCCGATCCCGGGCCCTCCGCTCGGGGGCCGTCCCCGCATGGTCGGGGGCGCGCCGGCTGGCCCGGCGCCCTCCGGCCAGCCAGTAACACGGCAGACATCTGCCCCCACACTGCCAGCTTCCGCCTCCAAGGGGAAAAGGAAGGGGAAAGAAAGTAACGGGAAGGCGACCGTCACTGTGACGCCGCCGCGTCCCGCCCCCCAACCCCAACCCGCCCCAGTGGCCTCCACCTCGGCTGAACAGCCATGGACGGAGGTCACCAGGAGGAGGCGGAAGAAGAAGAAGAAGAAGGCCTCCCGGGCTCCCCAGGCCGTGAATAAAACGAAGGGACCCCGCCCGGCCGACCTGCGTCCCCCGCGCTCCACCGCCGTTGTGGTGGAGCTGACAGAGGAGGGGCTCCGGCAGGGCGTCAGCTATGCAAGCGTCCTCCGGCGGGCCACTCAGGCCATGAAGGCGAATCTCGCCGAGATGGGCCTCGCTGGAGGCGTTTGTTTTAAAGTTGCCGCCACTGGGGCCAGAATTTTAGAGGTCCCAGGTGCCACCTCCGGCGACAAGGCGGACAGGGTAGCCGCTACAATTCGGTCCCTGTTCACGCCTGAGGAGGTTAAGATCTCCCGCCCGGTGAAGTCCGCCGAAATGCGGATAACCGGGCTGGACGACTCGGCCTCCTCCGAGGATGTCGCCGCTGCGGTGGCACAAGCCGGAGCCTGCCCTCAAGCGCAGGTCAGGGTGGGGGAGATGCGCCGCAGCGAGAGCGGACTGTGCACGGTTGTGGTGCGCTGTCCCATCGCTGCGGCGAAGAAGGTTGCGGCCGGCCGTTTGCTGGTCGGGATGGTCTCGGCTCAGGTGAAGCTCCTGGAGCCGAGGCCTAGGCGGTGCTACCGCTGCCTCGAACCGGGGCACGTGAGGCAGCAATGCACCGCCGAAGCTGATCGCAGCGACTTTTGTTTTCGCTGCGGCCAGCCCGGCCACAAAGCCGCCGCCTGATCCGCCGCAAAACTTTCCTGCAGCATCTGTTTGGCTGCAGGAAAGCCGGCGGAGCACCGGATGGGGAGCAAATCTTGCTCCCCACCAAAAAGACGTAGGGCCAGAGGGGCGGTCGCCAGGACTCCGGCCGCCTCGGCCCCCTCCCAAACAGGGAGCAGCAGAGAGGCGATGGACACCTAATTAATTATGGTCCATCGCCTCCTACAGGTGAATATTAACCACTCCGCCAGGGCGCAGGATATCTTTTTGCAGCATATGGCGGAGTGGTCAGTAGACATCGCCGTGGTCGCCGAGCCTTACTGCGTCCCCAGCCGACACAACTGGTTTGGGGACCTCGGGGGCTCGGCGGCCATTGTTTCGTCCGGACCCTCGCTCCTGGTGATGACAGACAGGGGCGAGGGATATGTGTGTGTTGATTGGGAGGGAACCGTTCTGATCGGGGTGTACTTCTCTCCGAACCGGCGCCTCGCCGAGTTTGAGCGATTTTTGGGCGCGGTGGGGGCCGTGATTAATCGGTACCCATCGCGTCCGGTCGTGGTGGCGGGGGACTTCAATGCCAAATCAACGGCTTGGGGATCCCCTGTCACCGACGCTCGCGGCGACGCGCTGGAGGAGTGGGCGATTGCGACCGGCCTCGTGGTTCTGAACCGGGGTTCGGTCGCCACGTGCGTGCGCTGGCAGGGCGAGTCCATTGTGGACATTTCGTTTGCAAGCCCTGCCGTAGCGCGCCGCGTCCGGGACTGGCAAGTGCTGGTCGAGGCGGAGTCTCTGTCGGACCACCGTTACGTGCGGTTCGACGTCTCCGCCTCACCAGCGATCCCGGACGATCGCCCGAGGAGAGTGCACACCCCGTCGTCCCCACGATGGGCGTTGAAACGTCTCAATGTAGACGTGCTGGTGGAAGCCTCCATCGTCCAGGCCTGGACCCCGATGGGCGAAGGGCCTGTGGAGGTCGAGCTAGAGGCAGAGTGGTTCCGGGGCGCGATGACGCTGATTTGCGACGCGTCGATGCCCCGGGCCAGTGCTCGACCTCCGAGGCGTCAGGTGTACTGGTGGTCTGAAGACATCAGAGAGAAACGCGCCGCGTGCATTGCGGCGCGTCGCCAGTACACTAGGTACCGCCGACGCAGGCGGTACCGTGACCAGACCGTGGAGGCACGGCTGCGGGATGCGTACAAACAGCGAAAGTACGCCCTGCAGTCCGCCATCAGCGAGGCCAAAACCCAAAGATGGGAAGAGTTCCTGGGGACTCTCGAGGCAGATCCGTGGGGCCGTCCGTACAAGGCGGTCAGGGGCAAGTTGCGCCCCTGGGCCCCACCGGTCACCGAGAGTCTCCAGCCCCGGCAATTGGAGGAGGTGGTCTCCGCTCTCTTTCCTTCGAGAGTGGAGCACTCGCCTCCCGAAATGGCGCCGCCCGAGATTGAGGAGGGCGGCGCTGATGCCGGGGCGCCACAAGTAACCATGGCGGAGCTCGGCGCGGCAATGATGCGGCTCCGGGGTAAAAACACTGCCCCGGGGCCGGACGGAATTCCTGGCAGCGCCTGGGTTTTGGCCTACGACGCCCTAGAGGACCGGCTCCTCAGGCTGTTTAGCGCCTGTCTGGAGTCGGGACGGTTCCCTTCCATGTGGAAGACGGGTAAGCTGGTCCTCCTGAGAAAGGAGGGCCGCCCCGCGGACTCTCCCTCCGCGTACCGCCCCATAGTGCTGCTGGATGAGGTGGGCAAGCTCTTTGAGCGTGTTGTGGTCGCCCGCCTCTCCAGGCACCTGGTGCGGATAGGCCCCGACTTGTCCGAACTCCAGTTCGGTTTCCGGGAGGGCCGATCGACGATTGACGCGATTGGTCGCGTCAAGGCCCTCTCGGAAGAGGCGGTCGCCTCGCGCGGGGTGGTGTTGGCGGTGTCCTTAGACATCGCCAACGCGTTCAACACCCTGCCGTGGGCGACTATCAGGGAGGCGCTCCGATTTCATGGGGTGCCTCCCTATCTGCGCCGAATAGTCGGGGACTACCTGCACCAGAGGAGTGTGTTTTGTGTGGGGCGGAACGGAGAGACGTTCCGGAGGGAGGTGTCGTGCGGTGTTCCACAGGGATCGGTTCTGGGTCCGATCCTGTGGAACATCGGCTACGACTGGGTGCTGCGGGGCGCCCTGCCCCCGGGAGTCGGCGTAACTTGTTACGCCGACGACACGCTGGTGACGGCCCGGGGAGAGGATTACGGGGCAGCTGCCCGTCTTGCCACGGCTGGAGTTGCCCTGGTTGTCGGCAGGATTAGGATGTTGGGACTGGAGGTGGCGCTGGAAAAGTCCGAGGCCCTATTATTTCATGGGCCTCGGCGGGCGCCGCCACCAGATGCCCACATCATCGTTGGAGGGGTCCGCATCGGTGTGGAGCCGAGTATGAAATACTTGGGGCTCCACCTCGACGGCCGCTGGAACTTTCGCGTCCATTTTAGCCGCCTGGCCCCCCGGCTGATGTCGGTGGCAGGAGCGCTTAGCTCTTTGCTGCCGAATATCGGGGGGCCGAGTGTCATCTGCCGCCGCCTCTATTTGGGGGTGGTGCGGTCGATGGCGCTCTACGGAGCGCCCATTTGGGCCGACGCCCTCGATCGCCACAACGTCGCCCTCCTGAGGAGACCGCAGAGGGCGATGGCGATCAGGGTGTCGCGGGCGTACCGCACCGTCTCCTTTGAGGCGGCGTGCGTTTTGGCGGCATCGCCGCCTTGGGATTTGGAGGCGGAGGTCCAGGCGTCGGTGTATTACTGGCGCGCGGACCTCCGTCTCCATGGCGAGGTTCCCTCGCATTGTGCGGTGGAGACGCGAAGGTCCCAGGCTCGACTGGTCCTGGAGGAGAAGTGGGCAGACAGACTGGCCCAGCCCCGCTACGGGGTGAGGACCGTCGAGGCTGTCCGTCCGGTTCTAAGACAGTGGACGGACAGACGGCGCGGACCGCTCACCTACCGGCTTACTCAGGTGCTCTCCGGACACGGCTGTTTCGGGGAGTACCTCTGCAAGATAGCCGGTAGGGAGCCGACAACCAGGTGCAACCATTGTGAGGAGTGTGACCAGGACACGGCGCAGCACACGCTGGAGGAGTGTCCGGCGTGGGTCGTGGAGCGCTGCGCCCTGGTCGCTGTGATTGGCCCCGACCTCTCGTTGCCGACCGTCGTATCCAGGATGGTCGGCGACGACAGGTGCTGGGGCGCAATGAGGTCCTTCTGCGAGACTGTCATCTCGCAGAAGGAGGCGGCGGAACGGGGGCGTGAGGATGATCCTTACGCCCCGGAAGTCCGCCGCCGGAGGATAGGGCGCAGGAGACGCGCTTTTGTCGGTCTCCTGCCCCCCACTTAAGGGTTCCGGGTGGCAAGGCCTGAGGGGACCCTGCCACCCGTAAATTAGGAACCCCGAGAGGGCGCGCGCGGTGTTCCCGCGCGCCTTCTACCGTCGAAAGGGGAGAGCGGTCAGGCTCTCCCCTGGGGACGAGAGGTGGCTAGGCTAGATGGTGTTGTATGTGATAGAATATTATTATTAATTCGCCAGCTATAGAATTCGCTCGCGTAAATGTAGGTTAGGTTAGATTATATAAGTAACAGTATCTACTTTTTCGGGGTGAAAGGTACCCTATGTCCTTTTCTGTACCCCTGACAACGTGTATGCGAAATTTCATAATGATCGGTCGAGTAGTTCAGGCGTGAAAACGTAACAAATAAACACACCCACATTCGCATTTATAATATTAGTTAGAAAAAGGTTATAATGAAAAATATCGACGGAATAAAAACCAGATAATACTAATTATTAATTATATATTGTTTTCTACAATGGTAACTTGAATCTGTTACAGTGTTAAAGTTGTCGAGACGCGCTCTGAGATTCGTAATACAGTGGACCCACGGTAATCCGACCCCAGTCTAATCCGGCGCCCCCTGTAATCCGATACGCCTATCATTTTACATAAAATTTATATCGGCAAATCTTCACTAATATAAAGCATGATTGAAAGGTTGTAAGCTGCGCCTGTATTCGCCACCACTATTGCGCTTCACATGTTGTAGCACAAATATAACCTTATCACTTTGATTTGTAATTTGACGCACACAAGGTACTCTTTTTTTTTTTAATTTTGACTCTATGGAAGTATTTTATAATCGGATAAATTCGGTAGTCCGACAACGCCCTGCAAAACGTTTTTCAGATTACTGGGGTCTCCTGTACATCATCATCTCCCTTAGCCTTTATTATTCCCAAGTCACTTGGGGTCGGCTATTTCTAGTCTAACCGGATTTAACTGGATATCAGTTTTTACACGGAGCGGCTGCCACTTGACCTTCGCAACCCGAAGGCTAACGATACCCTAAGGCTAGACCAGTGTCAGGATATTAGAGGGTACTGACTTTCCCAATAACGACTGGCATAGATGTTCATGGCAGCCGGGACCAACGGCTTAACGTGCTCTCCGAGGCACGGAGCAGGCGATAATTGTCAATCAATACGCACAAAATTTCGAAAAGTCATATAACTTCCGAAAGTCACAGGTGCGCGACGTGGGTTCGAACCCGAGACCCTCTGCACTGCAGTCTGTTGGTCTCCCCACTGAGTTATCGCTACTGTACATAACCTACGTAATATATGTTAAACAAAAGCAAAAACAATAAATTATAAAAAACAAATATAAACGATATTAAATTTTTTTGTTTGTTGTAAAATTGTATGCAGCTGGCTTGACGTCCGTGCGTAACGGTGGTCTCCATTGTAAATAAGCGTTGCGATATCACGTCAGTTTTATCGCAACATCAATGCTGAATGGAGACCATTTGTTGCCACAATAGCATAATATGTGTCTATTTTTTATTTACGAACTCTTTATTTAATTGTCTTTTTTATTACTATGTCGATATATTATAAGAAAAAATATGTAGTCATTTTTCTTTGTGGCAATAAAGAATGATTTCTTTCTTTCTTTCTTTTCTTTATATAACTATATATAGGTAACTTGCAACGCGAAAGTTTAAAACTTACTTATGAGTTATGACATTTGCCCAATCCGGTACTTGAACCAGAGACCCCATGCGCGGTAGCAGACAAACAAGCACGCACGCACCTAAATTAATACGTTAAAAATAATGGCAAGGCTATCAAAATATACGCACGAGTTACAAATAAGGGAAGTAATTACCATTGCGTGTTATGAATTCGATACCCGGATGAAATTAAATAGTATTTCGAGTTAATTTATAAATAATAATATCAGCCTTGTATTAAACTGTCCAACTGCTGGGCACGGGCCTCTTCTTAGTGTGAGAAGGGGTTAGGCCAAAGTCCACCACGCTGGCCCAGTGCGAGTTGGTAAACTTCACATATCTTCGAGAACATTATTGAGAACTCTTAGATATGCAGGCTTCCGCAGGATGTTTTCCTTCACCGTTAAAGCAAGCGATAATGATTAACTATTGAATACGCACGTAACATCGAAAAGTCAGAGATGCGCGCCTTGGGATCGAACTCGAGACCTCTGCAGTCCAACGGTTTTTCACTAGGCTATCGCTGCTTCATTTAAATCCAAGTTTTTTTAAAGGACTTTAATTTTTAAATTTCATCTTATAAGGATCATGATCAAGTACTATTCGTGTATCGCATGGGATTTTACAAATATTCAAACAGTGTATACTAAAACAACCAAATTCCGTTCTTTTTATCTTCTTCTTCTCTCTTAGCCTTTATTCTTCCCAAGTCACTTGGGGTCGGCTTTTCTGGTCTAACCGGATTTGACTGGATATCAGTTTTTACATGGAGCGGCTACCACCTGACCTCCGCAACCCGAAGGCTAACGATACCCTAAGGCTAGACCAGTGTCAGAATATTAGAGGGTACTGACTTTCCCAATAACGACTGCCATAGATGTTCATGGCAGCCGGGACCAACGGCTTAACGTGCTCTCCGAGGCACGGAGCAGGCGATAATTGTCAATCAATACGCACATAATTTCGAAAAGTCATATAACTTCCGAAAGTCAGAGGTGCGCGACGTGGGTTCGAACCCGAGACCCTCTGCATTGCAATCTGTTGGTCTCTCCACTGAGCTATCGCTGCTAACCTAACCTAACTAAATGGAGTACAGGTAAATAATTCAATTGAAGTGATATACCATCTATACTAAACCATTTTTTACTTACTTGTTCTGTGGGGTGGCGATTTTAACTTGTCTTTAACAGATGGCGTGCTGAATTTTTCTTTAGGTAATTCAAAGAGTTTGATTATTGAAAGAGTATATTATCATTTCGATTAAATATAATAACCAGCTAACTATTAGAAGATAAATTTGTCGTCTGGTTTGTACGATAGAGACAGAAATAAAAATATAGTATAACCAAGTGACTTGGGAATAATAAAGGCTAAGAGAGTAGGACTCCATTTGGTTAGGCACTTAACTAAAGGTAAACAATATTGATGTGACGTTTTACACAAACACGTATTAAACAAATAAACTACTGCTTAAACTAACGGTTCAATTGATTTAGTAATCGTTATTGTTGTATTTACATTGATCTTTAGCAGCATTTTATTTTAAACAGTGTATTTAGATAAAAGGACACATCAAGATTGTTTATCTTTAGTTAAGTACCTAACCAAATGTAGTATAGTAAATTAGTTTGGTCATGCTCTATGTGGACTGTCAAATGCTGCAAGAATGAAATTGTGTTTCATGTTTTTGTGAGCTTTCACCTGAGAGACCGTTAAAATTGGTTTATAAGTAAAGATATATTATTAATTGATTAAAGGTATGAGAGCTTCTTAGATAATATATAGCTAATCAATGTTTACTGTTATTTTTATAAGTAAGGCTGCGAGTTGTTCTGAGTACGGTTTTTATTTGTGTTTGTTATTTGAATATTTGTAACTGAACACCGGCGTACGTATTATAGAACTTAATATATATTTGGCTCCTAAACTAAAACAATATTAGTATTAATATAAAATTCGTCCTTAAACAATAACAAGAACAGTATTGAGAATGACCTCCAGTGTTGACGAGGGATTAATAAGTCCAACTCAATTCAAAATGGCAGACTCCAAAATTATCATTAAACATATTTCTGAAATGCTCGATTTGACATTCAACGAAGGTAATATTGTAATATCAGTATACAAATATAAAACAGAAGGTATACTTACTTTATATCACGGAAAACGGGTATTAACACAATCAAGAACAGTATTCATTTATTATCGTAGATGGTGTTGCGTGTATGTTATATATTATTATTATTATTATTATTGTCTTCTGTTTGCGCGAATGTTATTATTTAAATTAAACTACTATATACGGATTTTATCGCGTTGTTTATTTTACACTCTATTACATAATTTAGAAACTGTTACACTACTACTAGGTTATAACACAGTTTCTAAACTATAACAATGAACTAATTGTCATTTTATTAACTAACTATTGTTAATTGTTATAGTCATAATCAATGGTTAAGTTATATTTAATCTCTTAATTCTTAGTTTATAAGGTATACTTAAAATCGAATTAATCTTTAACCTTTAACGTGTATTTGGTTAAAAACTAACAACACTTTGTAAGTGGTGAGCTAATTTTACAAAACGCGGTATCATCCGTGAATTAAATTAATTAATTAAGAGATGAAATTACCATATTTTACGATTTTATCTAAACCATACCATACCTTTTCCGGTTTAACCACGATACAAACGCAGGAGTTCGTTTCTTGAGTTGGATAGATTGTGATTGGAGAATTTCTCGTACTTAGATACCTTTAAGTACAAAGGATTGCGTGATTGAAGTACTTGTTCCATCGCTTGGAGTTTAGACCAAAAAAATATTAGCCATAAAATTTTCTTTAAGGACTGCAAATACAAAATAAGGGACTTATTTGCATTTTGCGTTCGCAACGTATACATATGTCGGACAAAACAGAGCTTAGTCAGATTTAAGATTACACATTAACAGAAAAAGTACAGTCTTAACCTACGTCTAGTGATCTATATAGTGACAATGTGAATGTACTAGTTGCCACAGCAATACATATAAAAATAGCTCTTGTGTTTATAGTAGTGAAGTCGAAAATAGAGACGCAGTAAATTCCCGCTGTGTTTACCAATCGTGACGATAGCCTCGACGTTAACGGAGTTGCCAGCTTAATAGATTTCCCTTAAATGTGGTAATATTAATATTTCATTTTAAGTAATGCATTAAAATAACTTTTTATGATATAGTACTAAGTTTAAGTAAACGGCAAAAGATTTTAGCTGTACGGAAATAATCGGTGATATATTGGAAATAAAAGAAGTAACAATATAATATTACTGACATAGACTTATTTACGTCAATAACCTTACAGTGCTAGCAAAAAGTAACACCTACAATTTGCCTGCTATGTTTTATGTGCTGTAAATTTTCTATCAGTAAATAATAATAATAATAATTGTTCCAAATAGCCATAGTACAATGACACGAATACAATAAAATAATTTTTATGTAGAACTGTTGCATTGAAATCTGGTACCCAAGATAAGATTAAACTTGTGTTAAAATCCAATAAGACTGTCTTTAAATATGCAAACTTAAACGGTTACAGAGCACATGAGGTATTACTTCATAATAATATTCCAGGAATAGTAATCACCACATCATTGTAAATATGTAGTAAATCTTATAAGCATGTTTGAAGGTTATCCTGAGTGTAATATGTCACGTTGCAAAACGGGAGCCACGAATATTTGATCCCGGGTTGTCAATCTAGTTATACCGCACTCCCTATCCCGTTAGCAGTTATGTATTCTAAACCTTACCATCTCTCCCATCGCGGGTTGTAGAGTCCTGTAACAATTGGGATTTCTCACTTTATGGGACAGGAACAACTATATTACCCTTTGTCTAACAATTACCTTGGTATAGCTTCTACAATAAGGGAACACTACTTGATTATGAGCTGAGATTATCAAGATTTTGCCGTGTCACAAAAAAAATTAAATACATTTTTATCATAATAAAGAATAAAGATTCTTGACTTTGAATTTTACTTTACTACTTACCATCAGGAAAACTACCCGAACGACCCACCGGCAAAAGGCAAATAAAAAATCCGCTGCAGGAAATGTGGAATTTCAATTCAAATCTAGCAACACCGAAACCCCACTACTAACTGCTGACCGCGAGCACGCATGCGTCGCGCCATTGCTGTGACATTTTAAAACTTAACGTTCTAACAAAACTTTTTAGTGAAATAAGTTATAAAATATATTATAGTTAAATAATATTTTAGTGTAATTCAAGTGATAGATAATTTAAAATGAAAGTTTTGTGTGTTTTTGTGTTAAGTGCGGTGATGGCTGTCTACGCTCAAACCTTGGCCGGTAAGTGAAAGGCGCTTTTTATAATTTTGTATAAAACTCGTTTTAAAGTCGCCATGTTGTTTTATACTTATATTTTTGATTCTTCGATATTTTCCGGTATAGTCTTAGTAATAGCGAAAAGTTAAGTTCATAAATACAGTTGTTTAAATATATTTTAATTCTTAAAAATAATATGGTCGATTTTGGACGGTATTTAAGCTACTGTAAGATATTTCTTTTCTTATTCGTACCAGCTGTCCAATTTGATCCAAAGGAATAACAATATTCTAAAGTTAAATTCTTGTCTTTATTTAAGACTAGCGACCCGAATTATATATATTTATTTATACATGAATTTGTTAAGGTTTTGTTCTACCCGCGCGAAGCGGCCCTCGCTTCACAAAACAAAACAAAAAACCTTAACAAATTATACATCTAAACCTTCCTCATGAATCACTCTGTCTATTGGTAAAAACCGCATGAAATCCATTCAGTAGTTTTTGAATTTATCGCGAATAGACAGACAGACGCGGCGGGAAACTTTGTTTTATAATATGCAGTGATAACCGGCCGCCCATATTGTCTGTCATAGAATATTTACGACAACCGGGACGATACGTGTTCTTTGAGTGAATTATCATTATTGCAATACACTTATTTATTTCTACAATGGTAAACAGATGTATATTTTAAAACCATCGTCCTCTGTTTAAAGTTCTGGCAAAGAGGCTAGCTTATAACTAGGGTTGCCAACCGTACGTTGCGTACCGTATAAAAAAGTATCGTACGTTATTTCGGGTAAACGTACTTTATACTTTATTAGGAAAATAAAGTAGAAAGAAAGTTACCGAACAGTTCCCTGATGACGTCGAAGCTTGGATAGAGTTGGCTAATATTGGAACAAAATGATTAGCAAGTACTACCGACTAGATATACAGCCACCTACGTGAAAATACTTTATTTTACCTATGTTTAATTGTACACACCAACCAAAGTAACGCTTTAGAGATTCCCTAAATTTGATAAAAACAATTATTTATCCATTAACATGTGCGTAAAATCCCATTAACACGTTCCTTCGTAATAAATATTTTTGAGATGTTACTAGCGTCAACAAAAATATGGTGACAAAAAAGTATATCAAATAAATAATACCTACTTTATTTTCGGAGCTTGTACTTTTTTTTATCTCAGTTAGTAAATGTTCTCTATTCGTTCAAAATAAAAGTGGCAACCGCTATAGCTGTCAAATGAGCTGATTTCTATACTACGTGCTGCTTCTGACAATTTCACAACAGAAGATTTCCACACCGCGCCGTCTTGGCTGACTTGGGAATAACTTAAATGTGTTTTTATTCTACAAGGCCTTTTAAGCTGCCAATTGTTCTAGTACTAATAATAATATTATAATAATATCAGTGACAAGAATAGAAAAATGTATGTTAAGCTGCTTTGGGCATGTAGAAAGAATGGACGAGGAAATACTGACTAAGAAAGTTTATAAGGCTAGTGTGAATGGAATAGTCGCAAGAGGAAGACCTAGGCGAACGTTTCTTGATCAGATCGGAGGCGTTCTGGACAAAGGCCAGGTTAAGAGCACCTTGAACCGACGGGCGTGTATGAGGAATGTGATGAAAGTGAATGAAGCCAGAGAAGTGTGTCAGAATAGTAGCAAATGGAAATCCGTAGTCTGTGCCTACCCCTCTGGGAAACAGGCGTGAATCTATGTATGTATGTATGTAATAATATCAGCCCTGTATTAAACTGTCCCACTGCTGGGCTTGGGCCTCTTCTCAGTGTGAGAAGGGTTAGGCCATAGTCCACCACGCTGGCCTAGTGCGGGTTGGCAGACTTCACATATCTTCGAGAACATTATGTAGAACTCTCAGACATGCAGGTTTACACACGATGTTTTCCTTCACCGTTAAAGCGAGCGATAATTAACTGTTTAATACGCACATAACTTCGAAAAGTCAGAGATGCGCGCCTCGGGATCGATCTCGAGACCTCTGCGGGGCAGTCCATCCATTTACTACCTAACTAATATTTATTTATGTTATTCTTTCTAATATTATAAATAGGAAAGTTTGTAAAGATAATTGGATTACTATATTATAAATGTGATACCTAGTTTGTAAATGTTTTTAGATTTGTTTGTTAATCACGAGTAAACCGTTGAACGGATTTAGAAGAAACTCGGCATACAGATAGAACACGTCTTGGTTTAACACATAGGGCTGGCACTTTTTAACACGCGTGTATTAGCTTGGTATGTATCGTATCTATGCAACGGAATTTTTGAACGTGATTTTCACCCCTTTCAAACCGACGGATTGATTTGAAACTTTGCACACTTATCGAACACCAATGACAATACAATAAATTAGAAAAAAATAGATTTCAAAAATTAAAATTAATATTTGTTTAAATAAATAAAATTAATATTAGTTTAAATAAATAAAGTTAATATTAGTTTACAAAAACTAAAAAACACGCTTTAAAAAGTAGAAAATAATTTAATAATTTAAATGTAAAAAAGCGTAGGGTGCTTTCTAAGATCGTTTGATAACCCCACGTGATGTCAAAGGTCATAGTCATTTCGGGGGTATATCGACTATCCTAAATCGAATGGCGTTGACCGCGAGTCTCTAGCTCTTACGGTTCTTGAGTTGAAAGTTGTATAACAGACAGATGTACAAAGCTATGGTATAAAAGCTTTTTCGAACTCTAATTTGGATATTGTGTATATTGTGATGTCAGAAAACCTGTTGAAACATTTTTTTAAGTCATTCTAAATTTATTCAATTTGACTTACCAGGTCAAACACACAAACCTTGAGGATATAATCTCACGTCTATATCTCTGAAGTGGTCGGAGGTGCATTACACTTAGTTTTCGCCGACTATTGCTTTAGGTCACACGCAATAGGGGAATCCTGTTAGCGTAGTTGTTACGGATATAAGAATACCTACTTAATTAAAATGTGGGTTAGTTTAGGTTATTAGTAATAGTACTTTATCTGGATGAAAGTTACCCTATAGGCTAATCTGAATCCCTGACAACGTGTATGCAAAATTGTATGTTTTTCGGTCGAGTAGAAGTCTTGAAAGCGTAACAAACAAACTAAACTTACATTCGTATTTATAATATTAGTTAGGATTAATAATCCTTATAACTATGACTTACATAATTCTTCCTGGATTGAGGTTAGGTTTTTTATGAGGATATTCTGCGTAACGGTACTGAGTCAGAAACTGCTTATTGAAAGGTAATAGTTTTGATCCCTGATTCGTGGAAGCTATGGGGAAACTACAAGACTTTTGCCCGTTTTCACCAACAGGCTCCTAAGCTGCACCTAAGTAGGTGTCTTTTAAGCTTGGGGCATCCCTTAATCGAATACTTACCTAAATTCAATTTCATCATACTAGGTATCAGCTACGAAGTAATTCCCCAAGTAAGTGACAGTTAACTTTTCTAAAGTCACGCTTCTGACATCGATGTTTTATCGATAAGATGAAAATTTCTATATTTCTTTTCAAATGAATGGTATTAACAGTAGTATTATTAATATATTGAAAAACAATATTATTTTACATATTTTGAACTTTATTCAATTTAATTTATAAATAAAAATATTTTCGGTGCATGCGTATAGGCTGTAAGACCCGTGTTCCTTTGCTTTTTATGGCAATTGAACGAGAAACCTTATGTCATTTCTTAACATACGTCGTCGTGTGATTATTTGGAACTCCGATTCGTGTTAATCTACAACGCTAAAGCTTACATCTTTTGTTATCTTTGAATTCTTAAAGATGCTCAATTTTTCTAATAAATATAGAACACTCTGTTTAGATACCCTATATCTTATGAAATAGTCGACATCGTCGTATTTATCGAAGTGGTTGACTCTTTCACGGTCAATGCGTGGTCTTTTTACTATTTGCTGAATGTTCTCAAGAGTCTTAATAGCTTCTAGACACTCTATTAAGTGCCCTAAACCATTTTCCATGATAGGAAACACTCGTATGTCGCGTATGAATAAACAATATTCTGGTACCTAAGCATAAGAGTAGTTTAAGGAGCCAACAATCGGGCCCTTAAATATAAGAGCTGCTTTAGAGACTTAAGTGACACCTAAACGTTGGTGAAAACGAATTTTTTGTTAGGGGTTCCCTAAAAGCTGCTAAGGGATACTTATCTGTTGGTGAAAACTGGCATTAGAGTAATACTGTCACGTAAAGACACGCTCTATGCACGCTACGCGTCTTTTCTATTCTATGAAGGTTGTTTGATGGGTTCAGTGCCGCAGTAGCAGTAAATTAGTGCTGGGTAAGAGGTTCGACGTTCATAAGTGTAACTTTTTTCTTTAAATGAATAAATGATTTTGACTTTGTTGTGCATGCAGTTTGGGTCAAGCTAGGAGATAATATAATAATAATAATATTCTGTCTCATACACACAACACCATCTAGCCCAAACTAAGCAGAGTTTGTACTATGGGTACTAGACAATGGATAAACATACATGTATACTCACATACATATTATACATAGAAACACCCAGATCAAGACAAACATCCATGTCCATGCACACAAATGTTTGACTTGTGCGGGAATCAAACCCGCGACCTCAGGCGTGGCAGTCGCTTACACTAACCACTACGCCATCGAGGCCGACGAGATATTTTTATTAATAATTTGATTAATAGACAACTCCCGCACTAGGCATAATTCCTGTGCCGCGGGGGACTTTACAAATATTCAAACAACGGACACAAAGAACACCCAGACTCGGAAAACAATTTGTAAAACACACAATTTTTTTTACCGGGGATCGAACCCACAACTCTTTGCGCGACGGCAGTGGTGAGACGACTACTTAAACCACTACGCCAACTGTGGCTGTCAATGTGTGTTACTTAATCACGTGTGTAAAAGGTTGAACGGATTTAGATGGAACTTCACACATAGATAGACCATAGCCTGGATTAACACATAGCTTTTCATCCCGGTATGTGTTCCCGTGGGATTCATTCAAGCGAAGCCGCAAACAACATTAAGTATTTTAAAACTTAAACTTGAATCTGTAGACTTCTATCTAAACTGTTGACAATTATCGCCTGCTCCGTGCCTCGGAGAGCACGTTAAGCCGTCGGTCCCGGCTGCCATGAACGTCTATGGCAGTCGTTATTGGGAAAGTCAGTACCCTCTAATATCCTGACACTGGTCTAGCCTTAAGGTATCGTTAGCCTTCGGGTTGCGAAGGTCAGGTGGCAGCCGCTCCGTATAAAAACTGATATCCAGTCAAATCCGGTCAGACTAGAAAAGCCGACCCCAAGTGACTTGGGAATAATAAAGGCTAGGGAGCAGAAGAAGAACTTAAATCTGTAAATTAAAGATATTAATAAATAACCCAATTTGGTATCGACAATTTAAAAGCGTCTGTATCTACAACGCCTTTTAGAAATTTTGTATGTCTATTTGTTACGGCGTCACACTAAAACTACTTAACGGATTTCAATGCGGTTTTCAGTTTGATAGCTTGGAGTTTTATTTACAATCTAAGTTACGATTCATCTAATTAAGTTCATTAAATAAAGGAGATAACAATAATAATGACCGAATTTCGGTCACGGTGACCAATCTTTACGGAGACTGACCATCTGCGCAGGAGATATCACAGTGCACAAGTGTGTGCGCAAACACAAGTGCACTCTCTGTTCCTTAACTCCCATGATCCGATGGGACGGCAATCCGATACGAATCAGATAACTGTGATGTAAAATACGATCCTGTAAAAAGACATCGCGAACAGTTTGTGATTCACGCAGGCAAAGTCGCAGGCAATGCCTAGTAAAATATATTGTAATAATAAATATTTATCAGTAGATACTTATGTTGAAAACAAGATAATCTAAAGCGATTAGATTAATTCAAAATCAATATCAACACTTTAAAATATACCTTTTAATTAAAAGTGATTTTATTAAATAGATTTTATATAATAGATAAAAACATATAAAGGTTAAAGATTACATTTTGCTTGAGTGTTTCATGAGTGATAAGTGGTTCGATGAATGCAGTTCTATACAAAAAAGATTTGTGAAATCCTAGTAAATTATAAATGTGAAACTTTGTGAGGATGGATGGATGATTGTCACTCTTTCACGCAAAAACTACTGAACGGATTTTAATGAAATTTTACAGTATTATTGTTTACTAGCTGTTACCTGCGACTTCGTCCGCGTAGAATATATATTTCGCGGAGCCCTATCTTTTTTCTTAAATAAAAGTAGCTTAAGTTACTCCTTGTAGCATCAGCTATTTGTCAGTAAAAGTCCCGTCTAAATCGGTCCAGCCGTTTCAGAGATTAGCCGGTACAAACATACAGACAAACAAACAGGCAAAAAATTTAAATACATTTTTTTATTATAGGTATCGCAGCGCTTGTACTTTATATTATGCATTTAGTAAAAGCTGTTATTTTGACATTACAAACAGACCCTTCAATTTTATTTATTTATATAAATACTTTAGAATAATATAATATAGGCTATAATTTATAACGATATTGAATTAATTAGTCAAATTACAACGATAAGTGTCAAGTAAGTTGGAAAATAAGAGCAGCGATAGCTCAGTGGGGAGACCAACAGACTGCAATGCGGAGGGTCTCGGGTTCGAAACCACGTCGCGCACCTCTGACTTTCGGAAGTTACATGACTTTTCGAAATTATGTGCGTATTGATTGACAATTATCGCCTGCTCCGTGCCTCGGAGAGCACGTTAAGCCATCGGTCCGGGCTGCCATGAACATCTATGGCAGTCGTTATTGGGAGAGTGTCGACACAAAAGATCCCACTGGGTCGAAGTGTCGCCGGTCTGCACAGACTGGCCCCCACATAAGATACAAATTGGAAAATCCTGCTACCTGAGAGCTGTTTCGGCGTGCGGTTCATAAACCATTATAGGGTTAAATTTATCCATAAAAAAATACTGTTATTAACATGTACTACATTTAAACGAGCGAAGAATAGTGTTAGTAAAGAATATTGTAATAATAATAATAATAATAATAATATTCTATCACATACACACAACACCATCTAGCCCAACTAAGCAGAGCTTGTACTATGGGTACTAGACAATGGATAAACATACATATATACTTTTTTTTTTGTAAATATATACATATTATACATACTAAACTTGACTATTAAAAGAGTGGCCGTATTTTGCGATCAATATTGATACCGTTTTCACAAAAAGATTACTTTTGATTGGTATTGGCTCTTGCGAGTAAAATAATATCACTATTACCTCATTACACATAATAAAACCACCGCGTCTGTCTGTCTGTTCCCGATAAACTCAAAAACTACTGAACGGATTTTCATGCGGTTTTCACCAATAGACAGAGTGTTTCACGAGGAATGTGTAGGTGTATAATTTGTCAAGGTTTTGTACTACCCGTGTGAAGTCCAGGGCGGGTCGCTAGTTAAAAATCAAACCTAGACAAGGACCTTATTGCTAACGTGAACACTACTGAACCAACGGGGTATTAAATGCAATAATGGTTGCCCATCTAAGGATTGACCCTGGCTAGAGTTGCTTAACTTAAGTGTGGAGTCCTCGACGCGTCTATATTTTAAACAATGCGTCTTAAACAATGTATGTAAGCATTTGGTGGACGCCATTGTTGTAAACGTGATATGTTTTTTAAACAATTAAAATATTTTTGTGATGTGAATTGTCTGGTGTGACTTAAAATTTTTATAAATATACATACATAGATTCACGCCTGTTTCCCATAGGGGTAGACAGAGACTATGGATTTCCATTTGCTACGATCCTGACACACTTCGCTGGCTTAATTCACTTTCATCACGTTCCTCATACACAATATGTATCGCGGTAAGCGATAAGTATCGCCCAGTAACCGAAATTCGTTTGTTTTCCTGTTTTAGTATTATACATCTACTTATTATCTCTTTGGAAACGGTACTTTTTCTAGATAAAAGTTATACCCTATTTTTCTTCTGTACTCCTGAAAATTCTCATACGCTCTAAGAGAATTCGATACCCGCACAAGTCAAACATTTGTGTGCATGAACATGGATGTTTGTCTTGGTCTGGGTGTTTCTATGTATAATATGTATGTATTTACAAAAAAAAAAAGTATATAAGTATGTTTATCCATTGTCTAGTACCCATAGTACAAGCTCTGCTTAGTTTGGGCTAGACGGTGTTGTGTGTATGTGGTAGAATATTATTATTATTATTATTATTATATAAGTCGTGATAGCGTAACAAACAAACAAACTCATATTCACATTTACAATATACATACATTACTAGCTTTTGCCCGCGGCTTCGCTCGCTCGAGAATAGTACATTTTTAAAAGAAATGTATCTTATTTTCTTTTCTGTACACCTTACGACGGACGTGTATGCGATTTCATGATGATCGGTCGAGTAGTTACAGAGTTGAGCGTAAGAAACAAACAAACTCACATTTGCATTTATGATATAAGTTAGGATTATGGATAATCGTTAGTGCGGAAGTATGTGATCGTGTAGCATTAGAACGGCTGGCCCGATAAAGGTCATATTTATTCATAACACATATTTGTTTTGCCAAGACGTCGGTTTATTGCTATACTAGGATCTAATAGGTAGGTATTATCAAGATTTGTCAATTAGGTACTAAATTTTGCCTGCAACTTGGCCTATGTTAATGTAGATTATATCAATATCGGCCTCGATGTCGTAGTGGTTAGTGTAACCAACTGCCACGCCTGAGGTCGCGGGTTCGATTCCCGCACAAGTTAAACATTTGTGTGCATGAACATGGATGTTTGTCTTGGTCTGGGTGTTTCTATGTATAATATGTATGTATTTACAAAAAAAAAGTATATAGGTATGTTTATCCATTGTCTAGTACCCATAGTACAAGCTCTGCTTAGTTTGGGCTAGACAGTGTTGTGTGTATGTGGTAGAATATTATTATTATTATTAGAATATTATTATATATATTCTTATATCTCGGCAATAGTACTTATTTACTGGATAAAAGGTACCCTATGTGCTTTCCTGTACCCCTGACAAAGTGTATGCGAAATTTCATAATAATCGATCGAGTAGTTAAGGCGTAAAAGCGTAACAAACAAACTTATATTCGCATTTATAATATTAGATAGGATATATGATACTTTGAGCTCATTCTGCGTAAATAGAAACACCAATGATTAAATTATGTTCGGGTACTTTGAAATAACGACACTGGAACATTGAGACAACCAACATCTTAGTCTCCCCATGACCATGGCTGCTGAAAAGCAACCGAAACGTCGGGGAAAGTGTAAACTTAAATATAAATAGTTTTAATAGTTTTAATAATTTAATTAGCTTAAAAATTTGTAAAGTTTAATAGTATCTAGTAATAGTGTAAGTTTTAAAATGTTGTAATAAGGTGTAAAATAAATAACGCGATTTAATCCGTATGTAGTAGTTTAATTTCAATTAGATAGGATATTGGAAATGAAAAAATCATTTTGCATTGATAATATTAGTAAAATCCTATTTTGGAAGTGAATAGAGCTCATCTACTTGTTTATCAGATAAATAGATTAGCTGATTTGTTTTGACATGTCCGGAAAAACCCTGAATAATAATTACAAACTAAATAATTATTGAAATTAAACTACTATACGATATACGGATTTTATCGCGTTGTTTATTTGACACTTTGTTACATAATTTTGAAACTGTTACACTACTACTACTACTGAACCTTACTAATTTTTAAGCTAATTAAATTATTATTAACCTCTGGTATGCCGGAACGTGGATCTGCGCGAGACACAATGCTTTTTCTATTATGTCTGGTATTCTGGCATACAACAGGTTAAAACTATTTAGATTTAATTTAATTTTACACTTTCCCTGCGACGTTTCGGTTGCTTTTCAGTTGAAAATGTTCTCGAAGACATGTGAAGTCTGCCAACCCGCACTAGGCCAGCGTGGTGGACTATGGCCTAACCCTTCTCACATTGAGAAGAGGCCCGTGCCCAGCAGTGGGACAATTTAATACAGGGCTGATATTATTATATTATTATTATTAGCTTAAAAATTTGTAAAGTTTAATAGTAGTAGTAGTGTAACAGTTTTTATAATTATGTAATAAAGTGTCAAATAAACAACGCGATAAAATCTGTATATAGTAGTTTAATTTCAATGAATAATATTCGCGTAAACAGAAGACAATATTAACTAAATAAATAATTAATGCAAATAAATAACCTTTGTTTAGAATCGTATATCGTCATAAAAAATAAACTTATAAATAAAATATTGTTGGATGAACATCAAAAAGTATATTTCCAGATCGCTGTACTGTTTCCATCCAATACTTTACAAGTAGGCTTGTACTGCTAGTGCTAAGTAATAAGTACTAGTACTACCATGTTAGTATCTTAAGCAGCGTTAGCTCAGTGGGGAGACCAACAGACTGTAATGCAGAGGGTGTCAGGTGCGAACCCACATCGCGCACCTCTGACTTTCGGAAGTTATATGACTTTTCGAAATTATGTGCGTATTGATTGTCAATTATCGCCTGCTCCGTGCCTCGGAGAGCACGTTAAGCCGTCGATCCCGGCTGCCATGAACATCTATGGCAGTCGTTATTGGGCAAGTCAGTACCCTCTAATATCCTGACACTGGTCTAGCCTTAGGGTATCGTTAGCCTTCGGGTTGCGGAGGTCAGGTGGCAGCCGCTCCGTGTTAAAACTGATATCCAGTCAAATCCGGTTAGACCAGAAAAGCCGACCCAAGTGACTTGGGAATAATAAAGGCTAAGAGAGAAGATAAGATTAAAAACTATTAAACTAATTTTAATAATACCTTCACTATTACAAAGCTACTTTACCCAAAAATAACATAGGCTATATAACATCACGCTACGAGTTGCAGGAGCGGCGCAGTAGTCATAAAAGTGAAAGACAGGCAGTCACGCACACAGATGTACAAAGATCGCAAATGAACGTTGCACTACGCCTGTGCCACATCAGTAATAGCGAACAATGCCGAGAGAAAGTCTGCTCCGTACACAGCCAGACACACTTCTAAATGAAAATTGTTCATGAGTCACCTCACTGTATACTGAGATTATTATGCCATTGTTTTAAACAATACTGTGGTAACATTATCGATAGTGTGTAACAGTAATAAGTCGTTACATTTGACGCTCTTATACTGAATTATTTATTTTACATGAAAAAGAACGACTAGCGCCAGTTACAGTTTGGCAGGCTACACATATCTTCGAGAATATTCTGTAAAACTCTTAGACATGCTGGTTTCCTCACAATGTTATTTACAAAAATAAATGTATATATGTATGTTTATCCATTATCTAGTACCCATAGTACAAACTCAGCTTAGTTTGGGCTAGATAGTGTTGTATGTGATAGAATATGACCTATGTATATTTTATCCGTTATAGTAACAAATATAAAACTAGTAATTATTGTAATGCACCTGTTACCAGCAATCGGTAATGGTATTAGCAATTTTCTATCATTATATAACTGGTTGTAATATAATTATTAATGAGCGGATAATTGTTAAATAATGACAATATGCTGAATCATGTAAATTTACCGGTTTTATACTAGATTTTTTTTCGATTCGATTCGACTTGACATGATCAATTAATAATCGATCAATACAAAAAATCATTCGATTTATAGATTATAGGTTGTTATGTTTGAATTTATACATAATTTTACACACAAGAGCAAAAAGCATTCAAAACAAATGTTTTTGTGTTTGCAAACAGTATCAAAATTGATTGCAAAGGTAAGAAATAATTCATATTTTTATTTAGATTTAAGAAAAAGTAGGAATGTAGTGGGGATATTTCCCTATCTCTTTCTGACAGCTGCGTTTATATAGCGGTTACGTCATAATTTGTATCGAGCATCCTTTTTCCGTCATTTGACAATTACTCGTACTAACAGATTTGAAACACCTTTGAACGGTCTTATTTATATCAGAGTAGATTTTTATTTTTTTGGTCTTTTAGAGTTTGGGAAATGTAATTTGGCTTAAAATAATAAAAAAAATCAGGTCAATTTTTATTAAAATTTATAAAATTAGCTTAAAAATTTGTAAAGTTTAAAAGTAAAAGTAGTGTCAGTTTTCAAAATTATGTAATAAACGCGATAAAATCAGCGAGGCTCTCCTATATTGATAACCGGCGCCTAGCGCAGTTGATTCGACAAATTATTATTATATTGTCTTCTGTTTACACGAATATTATTCATTCAATGGATTGAGACAACTACTATCTTAGTCTCCCCGTGACCATGGCTGCTGAAAAGCAACCGAAACGTCGGGGAAAGTGTAAAATTTAATTAAATCTAAATAGTTTTAATAATTTTAATAATAATTCAATTAGCTTAAAAAATAGTAAAGTTTAATAGTAGTAGTAGTGTAACAGTTTTCAAAATTATGTAATAAAGTGAAATAAATAACGCGATAAAATCCGTATATAGTAGTTTAATTTCAATGAATAATATTCGTGTAAACAGATGACAATATTATGTGAACCACTACATATGTCATCCTAACTAATATTATTAATGTGAGTTTGTGTTGTGGGATCGAACCAACAACAGTCGGCGCGGCGGCAGTCAATTGTTTTAAAATTTACTTTTTCATGTGACGATATGCGATTCTAAGCTCAGATTATATAATTGCAAGTGAATATAAATGTGACTTAAAACACTAGCTAATTAACTTAAAACAATAGCTTTGACGACTCGATGGCGTAGTGGTTAGTGTAACCGACTGCCACGCCTAAGGTCGCGGGTTCGATTCCCGCACAAGTCAAACATTTGTGTGCGTGAACATGGATGTTTGTCTTGGTCTGGGTGTTTCTATGTATAATATGTATGTATTTACAAAAAAAAAAGTATGTATGTATGTTTATCCATTGTCTAGTACCCATAGTACAAGCTCTGCTTAGTTTGGGCTAGATGGTGTTGTGTGTATGTGATAGAATATTATTATATTATTATTATTATTATTAATTATGAGTAGGTAATATATAATAATTCTTCTGTATGAAAGGTACCATATGTCCTTTTCTGTTATGTGTGCAAAATTTCATGATGATGGGTCGAGTTGTAAAGGCGTGGAAACGTAACAAACGAACTCACATTCGCATTTACAATATTAGTTAGGATTGGAGACCATATTCCAATGATATTATTTAATTTAATAAAAGACAACTCAAACACAAAGAGCACACGTACAAACAACGGACACAAAGAATACTCAGATTTGGTACAACTATTTGTGGGTTACAAAAATGTTTGTCCCGTTTCGGGATCGAACCCACAACACTCAGCGTGGAGGCAGTGACGAGGCAACCATTTAAACCACTACGCCATCCGTGCACCAATTATAATCTAGACATGTTATTACGACGTCGAAAATCTGTAGGCCCACTACGAAAATGTCTATCCGATACTCCGAAACAGCGCCGCTAACGATTATGTGGAACTGTTGTTTTAAAAATATCGCAATCGGGTTGTTTGTCAGTGTGCACTTTGCTTGCACTAGAATGTAGTATAACTGCTCCTTTTCTGTGTATACCATCATTTGATCCACTGACTCACAAAAAGACCTTTGCTTTAAATAAAAAAGGCGAGTATGAGTCAACTTGCTACATGACACGGGACGTCCGAAATGACTCACGCTCCCTATTTTCATTCAGACCACAAAATATCTATAGCCGTATTTGTCTATGCTATACGTAGTATTGGATTCCTCAACGCCCTATGCATGACCCATACACTTGGCATGCTCACTGGATCGGTGTCTCAAGTTCAATTGCCGGGTCGCTAAAGAGGTATTTAGATGGCAGGTTCAAACTTTGAATGGGAATTCTTTTTATTTTTGTTATTCACAGGACTAAGGCCTTTATTCATTTCGGTCACGAAGTAACACTTATGAACGTCAAGGTTACATTATACAGGACTGACGTTGTATTATTCATATTCACAGAATGTTAGGCTTCTGATATCGGTGGTTGTTGTTTTTACGGGAAAACTAAGATAGTGGTCAAGTCAATGTACAAAAGCGTTATATATAATATCAGCGTAGTGTTTATTCAGATCACTTTCCTTTGAATGTAATAAAAGGACATTGATATTATAGTATTAATGATTTCTTAAATGATAATAATCTTAAATAAATTTAATTTCGACTTTTTTATTTATTTTAAAGTTTACGTTTTGACATTATAATTTATTTTAACGCTCACAAATTTATTTTAAGGTTACCCTTTTGACATTCAAAGTTACTTATCTGAATGTATTTTTAATTATCTAGGCATAGTAATGACATTTTAATTTCTTTTGTTGCATTTGTAAATTGACATCCTTAATTTATTTTAAATTTTCGCTGTCGGAATTCAAAGTTACTTAGTTATCTGAATGTGTTATTAATTATCTAGGCATACTAATGACATTTTAATTTCTTTTGTTATATTTGTAAATTGTCATTTTTAATTTATTTTAGCTTTTCCCTTTTGACATTCAAAGTTACTTATCTGAATGTATTTTTAATTATCTAGGCATAGTAATGACATTTTTATTTCTTTTGTTACATTTATTGACATAATTATTTTGCTTTATTTTTTATCTAAATATGTAATTTGATAATTTAATGAATCTATATTTTTTTAAACTTGACATTCATGCGCCTCCTCAGGCAGATTTTGGAGGTACTAATTTAACCTTATTGTAATCATGTAATACCTAAAATGAATTGAATTAATAAATTATTTATGATTTATGTGATCTGGATAATATATCTATACTAATATTATAAAGCTGAAGAGTTTGTTTGGTTGAACGTGCTAATCTCAGGAACTACTGGTTCCAATTGAAAAATTCTTTTAGTGTTGGATACCCATAAATATATAAAGATTTATCGAGGAAGTCTATAGGCTATTTAACATCACGCTACGTCCAATAGGAGCGGAGCGTTAATGAAAAATGTTGCGTTTGAAAAACGGGGAAAATACTCTTATGTAAAGCAGACGAAGTTGCGTTGGTCAGCTAGTTCTATTATATAGCTGTTATTGTCGACCAGTATCTAATAGCTTTGCAGTAAGTATAATGTCCGTTAAGGAACCTCTGTGAACTTTAATAGAACGAACAAAATAGCTTGTCTAGAAACCGTTATCTCGATTACAACAGTAACTGTCTAACAAAGGAATCAAACCCACAATATTGTGACTATAATATAAAAAATATAGTTATTGACAAAATACTAAAGTATTTAATTTTAAGGAAAAGCTTCGATTTATATATTTTCCTGTTACGAACAAATGTATCGCTTAAGAATATAAAGGTGAGTGTGCTCTAAGTAAAGCGAGCGAAGACGTTCTGTTGTGAATGCACGAGTCGCGTAAAGATTTTAGTAGTCACTTCACCACTGCCACTATGTCAAGTATTATGGGTTCGAAGCCCACACGTGACAAAAATTCGTGTGATCCACACATATATATATGTAGTTGCTCAGAGTCTGGGTGTTTTTTGTGACCATTATTTGAATGTTTGTAAAGTACCCTGAGATTCAGGAATCTTTCCTTGTGCAGTTGTACTTCGCAATATATAAAAAGATGGCTGATATTATTAATGGCCGGATCACACATCGCACCAAAATGACGCGACGATGTTACGCAAAGATTCGTAACGTGGTGCACCGCTCGTGCTCGCTTTACCTAGTGCAAAGTCACCTTAATATCTAAGTGTTTAAGATCATTGACCGAAATCGCAACGTCAAATTCTGATCAGATATCAGACAGATTGCTCAAAGCGACAGCCAACTGTTGCATTGAAGTGACCCAACATTGATTTCTAAGATAAGATATCTCTTACAGCAACCGATGGTTTTTGTCACAATGTTGGGTTTCAATCCTAACTTAAATTAAATAGTCTTCTGGGAAACACGTTTGAATAGACATCATGATAATATATTATTTTGCTGTACTTTTAAAGGGTTTTAATTGTTACATTCCCCCGGTTTCTGAATTAATAATTACACGTAAAGGACGATTTAAACTCTACTTGAGTATTGCTAAAACATTTATTATTTTTTTATATTAAGTTTTCATAAACTGTAACAATGGATACAAGTGATGAATGATGTTGTTCAGCTTTCAATTTCAGTGTTGGGTTATGTTATGGAACTTTTCTGTTACAAAATTCCGACAACAGTTTACGCTTATGTTTTCAGTTGATGTATTTATCCATATGTATTTAACCTCACACATATAGCACCGAAGAGGTTGGCAGAAGTGTAGGTCGGTGCCGAAGTGGTAGTGTATGCGAGCGTTATACATGGAGTCTCGGGTTCGATTCCCGGGTCGGGGAAAGAGATACTGGTATTTATAGTTAACAAATTTTCAGTAAGAGCACGATGTCTAGAGCTTTGTCCGATACTAGCTGAACCGCGTAACTTCGTCTGCTACATATATAAAAATTTTCCCCGTTCTTGCAACTTCTTTCATTGATGCTCCGCTCCTATTGGTCGTAGCGTGATGTAATATATTATAGCCTTCATCCATAAATAGGCGATCCAACAATAAAATAATTTCTCAATTTGACCCAGTAGTTTCTGACATTAGCGCGTTCAAACAAACAAACTGTTCAGCTTTATAATATCTATATATTAATACGTGAAGCAAAAACTTTGTACCCCTTTTTACGAAAATTGCGCGTACGGTGGAGTATGAAATTTGGCACAGTTTTGGTTTATATGGAGAAGGAGGAGTGAATCCTAATATTGTTAAAAATATGCATAAGAAATACATTAAATTAATGAAAATACACTACACGCACACAACCATGCATTTGACACACGCAGTCGAATCGCGTTCGTAGTATTTCGGCATTGTTCGTTTGACGTCATACAATTCTTTGTAACTATGGTTACCTATACCTTATTTATATGTAATAGAGAAAAACAGAAAACAAAGTTTGCTACTTTGTTTTCTGTTTTCCTTGCTTAGGAATTTTGGTCGAATTTTGACCACTAGGCGACCGCTAGTTAGTAGATACGGCAATAGGCTAGCACCTTCTTTCGTAAGACCTAAAACCTGATTGACGAAATTTGGATATAATACACCATTACACACCCTACCCCTTCGTGGATTTATGTATATACTTTTTTTCAAATTCGAATTTTTTTATTTGTTAAACTCAGGTTTATAAAAAGATCTTACAAAAACAAATGCAAGTGCATAGCTGTGTCTTGCCAATATAATTGGCGTACAAAAATTAATATGATAAAACTTAAACACACAAATAAATCAAATAATTAATCAAAGCAAATCAAAGTCTAAATTACATTTATAACGACAAAACTAAATCTAACTTTAAAAATTACCAAAAATCAACAAGACGTGTCATTTAGAAAATCCTTGACAGAGTAATAGCATTTTTATACAATAAATTATTTAGAGAAAAAATGTTTCAAATTTAATAGTTTATATTCTTCGTGCCTCGGAGAGCACGTTAAGCCGTCGGTTCCGGCTGCCATAAACATCTATGGCAGTCGTTATTGAGAAAAGTCAGTACCCTCTAATATCCTGACACTGGTCTAGCCTTAGGGTATCGTTAGCCTTCGGGTTGTGGAGGTCAGGTGGCAGACGCTCCGTGTAAAAACTGATATCCAGTCAAATCCGGTTAGACCAGAAAAGCCGACCCAAGTGACTTGGGAATAATAAAGGCTAAGGGAGAAGGAAAGCTTATTATAGATTTTTGGAGCTCAACAGAATATACTGTTCCACATGAGGGTAGTCTTAGCTCTTCGTGTGCATAAACTATTTTTGCACCTATTACGTAGAATACCTATACTAGACTTTGCCCGCGGCTTCGCGCGCGTGAATGTCGGTCAGGTTAGGTCAGTAACAGTACTTTTTCTAGATGTAAGGTAATAATAATAATAATAATTATAATATTCTACCACATACACAACACCATCTAGCCCAAACTAAGCAGAGCTTGTACTATGGGTTCTAGACAATGGATAAACATACATATATACTTTTTTTTGTGTAAATACGTACATATTACATCCATGTTCATGCACACAAATGTTTGACTGGTGCGGGAATCAAACCCACGACCTCAGGCGTGGCAGTCAGTTACACTAACCACTACGCCATCGAGGCCGACAAAAAGGTATTCTATAGCCGTTATTGCACCTCACAACGCGTATGTGAAATTTCAAGATGGTCGGTCGAGTAGTTAAGGGGTGCAAGCGTAACAAATAAACAAAATCACCTTCGCATTTATAATATTAGTTAGGATGTATTAATTTAAAGACAATAATCGCACTATAAGTCTCTAACACGAGAGACTTTCAAATATTAAAACTAAACATCGACTTACACCAATTATGTATTTCCTTATACGCTAATAACATTTGACGTAGCCATTTAACCACAAATTCACCATAATATTATAGTTCGTTTAAGTTCAAACCGCAAGGAAATCATGTCAAATTATTATACCTACAACATAAATGAATTAGTCTGTTTACCTTATAAGTAATATAAAGTAGAAAAACGAACGGGTCATGGAGCAAAAGTACCTACATTAAATATTAATTATATAAAACTTAAGAGGAAGACCTAGGCGAACGTTTCTTGATCAGATCGGAGGCGTAGCATCTTGAACCGACGGGCGTGTATGAGGAATGTGATGAAAGTGAATGAAGCCAGAGAAGTGCGTCAGGATCGTAGCAGATGGAAATCCTTAGTCTCTGCCAACCCCTCTGGGAAACAGGCGTGAATCTATGTATGTATGTATAAAACTTTACTGAATGGAAACATTATTTTAAACAAGTGAGAAACGGCAATGTTTTGCCGTAAATCTTAAGAGTTCGAAAAAATGGTTCGAGTAATAGGCACGTAATTCCACGTGACCTTGAGGTCAGAGGTCAAAGGTCATAGTCATTTCGGGGGTGTATCGACTATGCTGAGTCGATTGGCGTTGACCGCGAGTCTCTAGCTCTTACGGTTCTTGAGTTGAAAGTTGTATAACAGGCAGACGGACGGACGGACAAAGCTGTTGAATAAGAGCATTTTCGAACTCTAAAAGGTTTCTTTTGTTGGCAATCAAGTTAACCAAAAATATGATTGCACGGATGGCGTAGTGGTTTAAGTGGTTACCTCGCCACGGCGCCGAGTGTTGTGGGTCCGAATCCCAAACAAGACGAAAATTTTTGTTATCCACATATAGTTTTACCGAATCTGGCTGTTCTTTGTGTCCGTTGTTTGAATGTTTTTAATATTTCCCGCGATACAAGAGTTAATACTAGTGCGAGAGTTGTCTTTAAAAGAAAATATATTACTATATAATAATAATAATAATGTATGTATGTATGTATCTTATGTGGGAGCCAGTCAGGGCAGACCGGCGACACTTCGACCCAGTGGGATCTTTTGTGTCGACACTCTCCCAATAACGACTGCCATAGATGTTCATGGCAGCCGGGACCGACGGCTTAACGTGCTCTCCGAGGCACGGAGCACGCGATAATTGTCAATCAATACGCACATAATTTCGAAAAGTCATATAACTTCCGAAAGTCAGAGGTGCGCGACGTGGATTCGAACCCGAGACCCTCCGCATTGCAGTCTGTTGGTCTCCCCACTGAGCTATGACTGCTCGGTTAATAATAATAATATAATATTCTTTCACATACACGCAACATCATCTAGCCCAAACTAAGCAGAGCTTGTACTATGGGTACTAGACAATGGATAAACACTACATATATTTTTGTTTTTTAATTACTTACATATTATACATAGAAATATTGTAAAACTATTTTCTAGAAGCTATGACTTAAGTCTACATTTAAATTTATGTAAAGGAAGTTCTCTTATCTCTCTAGGTGGTTGTAAATTGTGATAATCATTCGGCTATTATTTTTATGAAGAGTGCTTCTACATCTTTCCATTCTTAATTTAGTAAAATCTATCTGCAAATATCAAAAATCGGTGGTTTCGAACACTTATCATCGTCATACCCAAAAGTTATAACCCCGGCATCAAACTTAAGTCTAATACTTATGATGCCAAATATTAAGGGGTGATTTTATTGCCTTTTCCAGGACACCTTTCTAGGCTCCGATCTTCTACAACGCATTCAACGGAACCGTTAATACAGTACCTATACAGTTAATAATTATTTCCATTGTTTCACGGTCGGTGACATTTTCTGTTTGGCTGAGTTTTACCGTTCGAGATCTGATCCCGATGTGCGCCGGAGTTGAATCAGAGCTATTATAACATGACTCACGCCATGTTTCTGAACGGAAGATCAACACAAAAATTAAACAGATAATCACATTTTTAGCTGTGGTGATTGGCTAACTAACGCCCGAGTTTAAAGGCTGATCAACGACATCTCAAAATCAAACTCATGTGATGTGATTTAATTAGCTGCTAATTTGGATTTTAATTGGATAGCTTAGTGGACCAGCCAGGACTGCCACGCAGAGGTCTTGAGATCGATTCCAAGGCGCGCATCTCTGACTTTTCAAAGTTATGTTCGTATTAAATAGTTAATTATCACTTTTAACGGTGAAAAGAAACATCGTAAGGAAACCTGCATGTCTAACAGTTCTCAATAATGTTCTCGATGATATGTGAAGTCTGCCAACCCGCACTGGGCCAGCGTGGTGGACTATGACCTAACCCTTCTCACACTGAGAAGAGGCCCGTGCCCAGCAGTGGGACAGTTTAATACAGGGCTGATATTATTATATATTATAATTGGACTGCACGAATGGCGTAGTGGTTTAAGTGGTCGTCTTGCCGTTGTCACTGCGCCGGGTGTTGTGGATTCGAATATCAAACGGGACAAAAAATGTGTTAAGCTATTGGTTCAGCGCCAGATATCTCACCGGTCGTTTCGGATAGCCGTCTCATCGATCATGTGGGATGGGGAACAGAGAGTGCACTTGTGTTTGCTGCGCTAACAGCCAAGTATATTATTGTTTCCTAGTTTTGCCCGCGGCTTCGCTTCAAAACAGTATTTTTTATCTGGATGTAATTGTAATTTTCTGTACTCCTGACAACGTGTATGCGAAATTGCATGATGAGCGGTCCAGCAGTTGAGGCGTAAACGCGTAACAAACAAACTCACATTTTCATTTATAATATTAGTTAAGAGGTAATTATCTAAGCGCTAGTTAATCGCGGTTCAAAACATTAAATCAAAATCGATATCTAAGCGAACCGATCGTCGACTACAAAAATAGTACTTATTACGTACTGTACACGAGAATTTTAGATTTTGTTTATAAAATATGTAGCAGCAAGGTCAGTCATCTCTACTTATAAGACTCACGGGTAAATAAAAAGAACTATATGGGCAGATGATACACTGTTGCATAGTTTAAGCGCAATCGCTAATATACAATTATTAGAGCTTAGGTAAAATATCTGAGGACTTCCCTGTCCTCCGATCGGAGCTCCGATTGGTAGGAAGAACGGGATTTTTTTCCACATCATTGGAGATGTTGCTTTGCACATCGCGAGTTGGAAGCCCGAGGAACATTTGCCTGAGAGCCACAAAACATATTCGAGCAAATGCGCTCAAGGCATTTTATTTTTGTATTTGATGATTATTGCTTAATGGCTTTTTGAGCAGTAGAGCCTCGCTGATTTCAGCATGAATGGGCCGGCTCGACCGGGGAAAGACTACCCTCTCACAGAATATCGACGTGAAATACCAGTACTCCTACTGTTGTGTTTCGTTCGCTGAGTGAGAGTGCCGGAGGCCCAATCACTCACAACCCCTTTCATTCCTTCCTTCTCCTTCCCACTCCCTTGCCTAAAGGGTCGGTGTTGCAGGCGTCCATAGTCTACGGTGACCACTTGCCATTAGGTGGGCCGTATGCTGGTTTGCCACGTTAGTTGTATAAAAAAAGGGAACCAAGAACTTAACTGGGTTAGCCAAGATGTTAATGGGTTTCTCTGGCAAGAAATTCTCAGTAACAACACAGAGTCTAGAACTGTGCCCTGTAAAAGGCAATTTCTGGTCCTCTTTTATGTGGAATTTAAATCCTTAGCTGATGAAATGAGGCTGTGATACACTTCTGCATATCTCTTCGTAGATATATGTATGAGATGTCCCTCGGTTTCACCCGCGTTTATCGTTACTGCGCCGCCCCGTTGGGTCGTAGCGTGATGTTATATAACCTATAGCCTTCCTCGTTAAATAGGCTATCCAACACTAAAATAATTTTCAATTCGAACCAGTAGTTCCTGAGATTTGACGCGTTCAAACAAACAAACAAACTCTTCAGCTTTATAATATTAGTTTAGATGAGACGGACTTTGTTTTTTTTTTGGTTATTCAAGACAATTAACGCACTAGGAATAATACTTGTATCGTAAGGAATTCACAAATACTCAAACAATGGACACAAAGAATATTCAGATTCGAAACAACTATTTGTGGATTATATACATTTTTGTACCTTGTGGCATTCGAACCCACAAAACTCAGCGCAGTAGCGTCCATTTAACCACTACGCCATCCGTGAAGTCCAGTGTATGTGTTACACTAATAGAGCAGTTTACTCACAATGTTTTATTATTTAAATCATATAGTTACAATACCCGTACTTTCAAATACAAAGAATTATTAAAATTTATCTATAAATAAATATGATGGAAGCGTTTCAAATCTGGTAAATGTGGTTATTGTCAAATGACAGAAAAAGGATGCACTACACAAACTATGACGTAACCGCTATTTAACCGCAGCTGTGCGAGGGAGATAGCGAGACATCCCCACTGTAACCCTACTATTTCTTATATCCAAATACATATAAAAATATTAAAGACTCCCTTATTTCGCAACCAATTTTGAAACTGTTTGTACAAAAGATTTCTCTTGATTACTTTTGCTCTTGCGTGTAAATAATATATAAAATCAAATATAGTCAACTACACTATTCCTTTGTCCTACAATCTGTATTCCTTTGCTACTCATTCTAATATTTGCATGTAAATCGTCATTATCTACCGATGCTCGGTCTGCTAGACATGAATGCCAATTGGCTCTACCTTAAACGATAAGTACCGTTAACTATTTAAACTTTACCGGTATGTCATCATGGTGACAGTTACCGAATACACCTTGACTATCTTATATATAAAATTCTCGTGTCACAATGTTAGTTACCACACTCCTCCGAAACGGCTTGACCGATTTTTATGAAATTTTATATGCATATTTAGTAGGTCTGAGAATCGGCTACTATCTATTTTTCATACCCCTTAGTGATAAAGTAAACATAAAAAAAAGAAAAATTGCTTTTGACAGATCGAAGTCTGTCCGGTCAGCTAGTAATTACATATATAAAAACAAAGCACGGAAGAGTTGTTTGATGCAGTCAAATCGGTCTCCTTACAGAATCTCTCCACCTGACTGGCTGTAAACGATTATCGATAAGAATATCGAATATATAGATTTTCATCTTGTCAATAAATTTTTATCCCTCGCGAACAGTTTTTTATCTGGATTAAAAGTATGTCCTTTTCTGTACCCATGACAATGTGTGTGTGAAATTTCATGATGATCGCTCGAGTAGTTAAGGCGTGCAAGCGTAACAAACGAACATTCGCATTTATAATATTAGTTAGGCTTTTTCAAGCCTATTAACGAATTCGATAGTGCAATGATCTCATATCAGTCAGTCAGACAGTGCTCATAAAAGTGCGTCCTTTATTTTGTTGTTAAGATCATGTTTAAGCTGGAGATAATTTTTTGAGGACATGGATGGCCCCAAATAAATCCACTAGTCTTTATTTGGGGTACTTTCATCCAGAAAATGTTGTGTTTCCGAGGGATAGCTAGTATAATAAAGACAACCCTGCTCATGAACTGTCCCATTGCTAGACACGGCCTTTTTAGTGTGAGAAAGGTTAGGCTATATTTCTTTTTACGTCGGGGAATGCATCGACTCATACCCCTCCGTGGGGGCGGGCGGAGGGGTTATGTCGGACTCACCGGTGTAAAAGAAAGATGTTGAAATAATACCATTATTATTTATTATATTATTACCTCCGTATTATTGCCGTACGTATATACGTATTATTACCTCCCGGTATACCGACTAAACCTACCTGTGTTCCTCGACAAAACCACTATCGACGGGGCCGCGCGAATCACTTGCACATGCAGTCGCGACCCTGCTGAGGTTTCTGCACTACATGATAAGACCTACCCTATGGTCACTTCACTTATTCCCTACCGTGCCCCCCCCTCCCCCTCTCCTAGAGGGGAGACGGACTCGACACAGAGGCGATCGTGGGAACACACACGCCGCCTCTCGGATCTGGTGCTGAACGGGTGGTGGACAGACCCACGAAGCCCACCACCCATAATCCACCACGCTGATCCAGAACGAGTTGACTTTACATATCTTCGAGAACATTATGTAGGACTCTCAGACATGCAGGTTTCGTCACGTTGTTTTCCTTCACAATTAAAGCGATTTTATCACTTTGCCAACGCTTGGATCCCAGACACAACGCTTCATTGTTTCTGGTTTCTGGCTAATTAATAAGTTAAATGACATATACCACCCTTCAAGTTTAAATATTGTGATGCTGATATAAATCAAAATATTAGCCATCTAAACTGTAGCTTTATATGTCCTGTCCTAGGGACGCTTTCAAGACCAGGTATATAAGACGAACCAATTGTACTATTAGCAAATAACGAGTAATATCCATCTGAACGCCTATTGAAACGACTAATTTAATATAATAAATATATTAATAAAGTTTCACGTTTCTAAATTTGATTAATGTTCAGTATATAAGAAAGTGTAATTTTCAATGTGCTATTTTGTAAATTGTGAAGTATTCATAAAATATATCTTTACTAGCGACCCGCTCCGGCTTCGCAAGCGTAGTACAACCTTAACAAGTTATACACCTAAACCTTTCTCATGAGTCATTCTGTCTATTGGTGAAAACTTGTTCAGTAGTTTCAGACTAATTTCAGACAGAGGCGGCGGGGAACTTTGTTTAATAATATGTAAGTTGTGATAGTGATATTATAACCGTTCATCGTACCACCCCCATAAGTTTACGAACTGCATGATTTTCTAATCATCAACGTTACTCACTATTGGCAGTAATACGTAAATACAGATGCGTTCAAAAGGCATCACAAAAAGCAAACTAACAAATAAACTTATATATTTCGTTGGTCCGCCATGATTATATTAATATATATCTACAGTTTATACAGGACATTGGTGAAGGTGAACTGGTATTCTACATGTTTACGTATAAAACAAACCTATCAGGTTTTGTGAACCGAATCTAGATTCCGTGCACCATACACGCTGCCAGTATGAAAGCTTATAAGCGGTATTTATACATACACTAGCTTTTTCCCGCGGTTTCGCTCACGTAAATGTAAGTTAGGTTGGATAAGGTTATGTAACAGTACTTTTTTCTGGATGAAAGCTACCCTACGTCCGGTGGAGTCTGATCGGTCGAGCAGATAAGGCGTGAAAGCGTAACCAACAAACAAAGTAACGTTCACATTTATAATAGTTAGAATATACTCACTGCGTATATCCAAATGTGGTTTAATGCACCTTTTTTTTACTGTGTGTATGTCAAACATACAGATGGCGTAGTTGTATAAGTGTTGAGTTGAGTATGGTAAATTTGATTACACGTGGGACAAAAAATTGTGAGATGCGACCTCGAGACCTCTGCGTGGCAGTCCAATGGATTCCCTTCTAGCACACGGGACAAAATTAGTGAAATACAAGCCCGAGACTTCTGCGTGGCAGTCCAATGGACTTCCTTCCTGGTCAATCGCTGCTTCTAAATACATATGCATTCTTTTGTTTTTTGATATTATAGTAATTAAATAGCAGCGATAGCTGAGTGGGGAGACCAACAATTTACAAACAATTTAGTACGCACATAGCTTCGATAAGTCAGAAATGCGCACCTTAGAATCGAGCTCGAGACCTCTGCGTGGTAGTCCAACGGTCTTCCAATAGGCTATTCTGCCGTTATAAAGAAAAACATACCTACTAAAAAGGAGCAGATGATTTTCACTAAATCCAAAAAAGAAAATTTTAATTCCGTAAAATTTTTGGGATCCTCTTTTTCCCTTATGACAGCAGTATTGCTAAGTGTTAATTATATCAGATTATTATTATTATTTATTAGTCAATTAAGTTAGACAGCTTAATTGACTGCCATGAAAATCTATGGCAGGCGTTATTGGGAGAGTGTCGACACAAAAGATCCCACTGGGTCGAAGTGTCACCGGACTGCACTGACTGACCCACACATAAGATACAAGATACAAGTTAGACAGCTAGTTTGAGTTTGTAATCTTTACCTATTAACTGAATATTTTTAAATAACCATTCTATCTCCTAAGATACAGGCCTTTTGGCCTAGTTTAGTAGATAGGGTTTAACAATTAAACAAATAATACCTAATGTGTACTGCCAAAGCACTCTTTTGTCATTGTAGTTTTTATCAACCATTGTACGAAATTGTAAAATTATTCCTGAGTTATTAATTAAATTTATTATTATTATTTTCAGGTCCAAAACACGATAAAAAGGTGGTCTGCTACATAGCCACATGGGCGGTATACCGGCCTGATGGAGGCAAATACACCCTTGAGGACTTGGAGCCGGCGTTATGCACTCACCTGGTGTACTCCTTCGCTGGACTCAATGAGACTACCAATACTATTAAGAGTTTAGGTATGTATAACATGAAATTTTTCCCATTGTCATATGGCAACACAGACTATCCTGCAGGTAAGTAAGGTCCTCCAGACTGAATTTCTCTCTGCGCAGGAGATATTAGTGCACAAGTGTGTGCGCAAACACAAACTTACTCTCTGTTCTCTAACTCTCATAGTCCGGACACGACCGGAGAGGTACAGGCGCAGGATCAACGGCTTTACATGCCTTTCGAGGCACGGAAATCTGGAAAACCGCTAACTTTCTATCTCTGGGTTGCTATTGAGAATTTCTCATATGGAATTTCTTATATATATCTCATATATATAAACGCCAAAAACCTTTTGTTTAAGTCGAGATTCGAGCCAGAGATCTCGTGCACAGTAATCGCATTCACTGATGCTGCGCCACCGCGGCAATGAGGAGATATTTATATACATATACATATATCACTAGCTTAACCCGGCCACACTTCATTGTGGCTTAGTTTGAAATCATTAATTTTCTAATTCCGTCCAATTTTTATTCTTCATTTTCCTGGATGAAAGTTACCTAATGTTTTCTCTGTACCCCTGACAAAGTGTATGCAAAATTTCACGAAGATCGGTCAAGTAGTCAAGGCGTGAAAGTGTAACAATCAAACAAAACCACATTAGCATTTATAATATTATAGTTAGGATTGTAAAAAGGAAACATTGATAAACGCTGAAACTATAAAATCGATTTTAACAATTCTTGCACCATTAGCAAGCTTCTTTATCCAGAAGTAACATAGGCTATATAACATCACACTACGAGCCACGGGAGCGGAGCAGTAACCATAACCGTCTGTGAAACCGTGCGGGACAGCTTCCTTATAGTGATGCCTCATTAGTGCGTTGCGTCGTCGCAGCGTCGACGCTGCGTCGTTTTCCATATATTTTTTGTGACATGCCACATTAATGCGTTGCGTTGTCGGACGCGACGTTTTAACGGATCGAGGGACGAAGCGGGGGGCAGGGTGCTGCGCTGCGCTGTCGGAGTACCGGTGCGACGACGGACAGTGTTCCGATCCAATGTGGAATGAAGACTGAAATCAGTGCGTGCGTCGCCCTTTTGCGCTGCGACGTCGTGCGTCGTCGCAGCGCAGATGTGGCATACAATGCATTGATCCGTTGCGACGATGCAACGCAACGCGCTAATGAGGTAACTCCCTTAAAATCGAACTCGAGACCGCTGCGTAGCAGTCCAACGACCCTCCACTAAGTCACACTACCACACTACTAATCATAGTTTAAATGGATAATTAAATTATCATTAACAAAAGTAATATTACTGTTGTAAGTTAAACATGCAGACCAATTAAAATATTTTGATGAACGTGTATACTTACTATTGAGTTGTACCGCGCGATTGCAGGCCATTGCATAATTGTTAATTAGACCTGCAAGTGTAATTAGGGATGAATCACCGCGGCCACATTGCCAAATCTAACGTACATTATAAGGTGCTGATAGAATTGAGCATTCACTTGTAATGAGCATTCTAGCCAATGTTACATTACAGAAAAATAAACGGTAGCGTTTTAGAGAGCATTCTAACGTGCATTCTAGCGAAAAGATAGTAAATTTATTTCGAACTTTTTGCCGGACCGAATTCTGTCCGAAGTCTGACATCTTCGAGAAGAATATTTTTTTGACGAGCATTGATTAGTGTTCGCTGGAATTATTGTAGTGATGTTTGGCTCTATGCTTGGTTCTGTTTGTTATTCAGTTCGACAATTTCGACAACACCTTTAGAGTGAAAGAGTCTTATGGTGTCTATTAATAATAAAATATACAAATAAGCCAGTTTTGCACTGGTCAGTAATCTATAATAATATATATAGCAGCGATAGCTCAGTGGGGAGACCAACAGACTGCAATGCAGAGGGTCTCGGGTTCGAACCCACGTCGCGCACCTCTGACTTTCGGAAGTTATATGACTTTTCGAAATTATGTGCGTATTGATTGACAATTATCGCCTGCTCCGTGCCTCGGAGAGCACGTTAAGCCGTTGGTCCTGGCTGCCATGAACATCTATGGCAGTCGTTATTGGGAAGTCAGTGCCCTCTAATACCCTGACACTGGTCTAGCCTTAGGGTATCGTTAGCCTTCGGGTTGCGGAGGTCAGGTGACAGCCGCTCCGTGTAAAAACTGATATCCAGTCAAATCCGGTTAGACCAGAAAAGCCGACCCCAAGTGACTTGGGAATAATAAAGGCTAAGAGAGAAGATTTGAATTTTTTGTTTCTTTTGTATCTATACTAATATTATAAAGCTGAAGAGTTTGTTTGTTTGTTTGTTTGCTTGAACGCGCTAATCTCAGAAACTACTGGTCCGAATTTAAAAACCTTTTTGTGTTGGATAGCCCATTTATCGAGGAAGGCTATAGGCTATATAACATCACGCTACGACTAATAGGAGCGGAGCAGCAATGAAAAATGTTGCAAAAACGGGGAAAATTCTCTTATGTGAAGCAGACAAAGTTGCGCGGGTCAGCTAGTGTAAGGATATAATGCAAAATCTATGTGACCGACTGTAAAAAGTCTTGTACCGTTAAAAGCTATATTATCAATTTATCACCCAGTAACATAGACTATATTTTATTCAAAAAGTACTGTTACCAACATTACATTTTTTTACGTGCGGAAATGCTCCTTATGCATATCTTCTCGCCACAAGAGAAGGCGAGAGAGTTATGTTGGGCTCTCCTGAGACTTCGGGCCTACCGTCTAAAACTAACATAAGCTAACCTACTTTCACGCAAACAAAGCCTCGAGCAAAGTCAATCTGGCAGGAGGACGATCTACATTACGTCCTACATCACGTTTACCAAGTCGCGGTCTCCACTCTAAGACTCGTTTGCTCTAACAGCCACCGGTCCTATGACAGATATGACCCGGCTTTTGTCATTACAGCTCGCTTATTCTACGAACTATGTTGGTAACATGATTTTTCGATAAATAGTCTCATTACGGCAGTTATCCCGAAAGAAACTGCAACTACACACGCGATACAAATCGCACTCTTAATAAAACAGAGACTTATCTCAGTATTTTGGATTAAACAAATTTGAACTCTATTGCAATGATTTAACACAAACATAATATTAGAATTTAGCATATACAATTAGAGTCCAAATTGCCTTACTTTCAAATATCGAGTTAAGTCGCTGTTTTATTAAGACTGCGAAATATGAAACTTATGTATATTGTCGGATGGCGTACCCAGTGGTTTCAGTGGTCGCCTCGCAACTGCCTTTGCGCCGAGTGTTGTGGGTTCGAATACTACACGGGACAAATTGTGTGATCCACAAATGCTTAATAAAATTCTGTTTACGCGAATATTATTCATTGAAATTAAACTACTATATACGGATTTTATCGCGTTATTTATTTGACACTTTATTACATAATTTTGAAAACTGTTACACTACTACTACTATTAAACTTTACTAATTTTTAAGCTAATTGAATTATTATTAAAACTATTAAAACTATTTAGATTTAATTTAATTTTACACTTTCCCCGACGTTTCGGTTGCTTTACAGCAGCCATGGTCACGGGGAGACTAAGATAGTAGTTGTCTCAATCCATTGAATGAATAATATTCGTGTAAACAGAAGACAATATAATAATAATTTGTCGAATCAACTGCGCTAGGCGCCGGTTATCAATATAGGAGAGCCTCGCTGATTTCAGCATGAATGGGCCGGCTCGACCAGGGAAGTACTACCCTCTCACAGAATATCGACGTGAAATACCAGTATTCATACTGTTGTGATTCGTTCCGTGAGAGTGCAGGAGACCCAATTACCCTCTTTCTCCCTTCCCGCTCGTTCTCCTTCCCACTTCCTTTTATTCCTAAGGGTCGGCAACGCGCAAGTAATGCCTCTGGTGTTGCGGGCGTCCATAGGCTACGGTGACCACTTACCATCCGGTGTAGGCAGCCGTATGCTAGATTGCCATCTTAGCGGTATTAAAAAAAAATATTAATTTAGTTTCTAACAGAATCACGACCGTTAGCACGGTCGTGTAAATAGATACAAATTTTGGTACATATATGTTTTCTTTTTCAGATCCGTGGCAAGATCTAGAAACGGACTATGGCAAAGCCGGCTACAAGCGGCTGGTGGCCCTCAAACAGAAGTACCCTCATCTAAAGGTGACTCTTGCCATCGGAGGGTGGAATGAGGGCTCCCCGAAATACTCCAACATGTCTGCTTCACCAGATACCAGGGCTACGTTTATTAAGAGCGTACTGTTAATGTTGAAGTTAGTATCCAAGTGTTTTATTATCTACTAGTTTTTACCGTGACATCGTCTTAATTATAATTCAACTAGAATTTGTCCACGGCTTCACTCGCGTAATTTAGATTTTGACAATAAACCTTTATCCCTAGGGAACATAATTTTTTCTGGGTGAAAGGTATCCTACGTCCTTATCTGTTCCCCTGACTGTGTGCGAAATATGATGATCAGTCGACTATCTAAGCCGTGAAAGCGTAACTAACAAACAAAGTCACATTCGCATTCATAATATTAGTTACGATGACGATTTAAAAGAGTGGCCTTGAGTTTCTTGCAGGTATCTTCTCATAGGTGCCTCTATTGCCTGAACCTAGCGAGTAACACAAATGTAAACTCAGTTAACTCACCAGTGGTCTCGAAAGTAAAAATGCGAAATCGGTAGGTCTGCCAAGTAAAATCGGTATAACTGGACAAAATGTCGTTAAAATGGATTTAAAATCAATAAATTTAATCAAATCTCTATGTTTTAGGAGGGCTGAACTTTTTTGTTTTTGGGAATTCTCGGTTCCTCCCGGCTAACCCTACCGCGGTGTTCCTAAGCGAGCTTACCTATACTAGGTATTGGACACAATGGTATTATATTATATCCCAAAGTATGTCGTTTACCCGTCGCGTCGATCGGACGTAGGACGTAAGGGAATCCGCGTAAAAGATAAAAAAAATAGCGATGCGGACTGAGAAACTGTTGAAAATCGGTAAAAAAAACGGGAGGAATTCCTTACATTAACGAAATCGTAAAAAAATCGCTCCATTTCGGTAAAACATGCGCCAAATCGGTAGAAACCCGAAAAATCGGTAGGTTCGATCTCACTGACTTATAACTAAACTTTGACGTTCATAAGTGTTATATTGTGTCGTAAATGAATGTTGACTTTGACTTTGTATGGATGGTAGAGATATATCGGTAGGATTTTTGAAACCCAGAAAATCTATTCCAATTAATCGTCGATCTGTGTGCCAAATTGTATCCAAAACCGTTAAAGGGTTCACGTGTGATTGAGTAACAAACATCCAAAGATGTTCATAAACTTCCCCATTTATGTGAATACCATAGATATGCATCCTATGAGTTGATCCAAGATATGGTCATATACAAGTCGCCTCAAATGTTATCACATTAAATGATATACTACCTTAAGGTGGTTGAGATAAGACGGTTAACATAAACAAAAAACCTAATTTCATAGAAATTAAGAAATTATTTTTTGAACAAAATAAATAAAATAAAATTAGACACAACTGGAACACCATTGTAACCAATCGTGCGCTGTAGCCAGCTCGTTAACGGTCATAGGTTCTGAGAAATCATCTCTGTCAACTCGCTAGGATCCGGAAATTCCTGGACCCGATAATACATTATTACAATACGACGGTTTTTTAATATCGCTGCTTAAGTTCTTTGAAACCTAAGTACAGTAATCTTTGCATTACATGATGTTCTAAAATTTCTAAATTATGAAAACAAACAAATGTCCTTTGGCTAAACTACTGAATACATTTGGTTCATAATTTATAAATCGTCAAAGACTACCATGTATCAAGTCAAAGAATACCATGTAGTACATGTGGTATCAATTAATGTGATAACATTTGCACCACTTTGTATATTAAACAAGTGAGAATCGGCAATGAATTGCCGTAAATCTTAGAGTTCGAAAAAATGGCTCATGTAATATGCAGAGGTCACGTGATACCACATGATCTTGAAGTCAAAGGTCATAGTAATTTCGGGGGTATATCAACTATACTGAGTCGAATGGCGTTGACCGCGAGTCTCTAGCTCTTACGGTTCCTGAGTTGAAAGTTGTATAACAGACAGATGGACGGACAGACAAAGCTGTTGTATAAAAGTTTTTTCGGACTCTAAAAAGATCCCGCACTATATATAATGCCTGTGTCATGGGGAACTTTACAAATATTCAAACAACGGACACAGAAAGCACCCAGACGCAATATAACTATTTGAGGATCATAAAATTTTTTTACCACATCATTCGTTGTTGTGGTAGTAGCGATCATTTAAACCTCTACGCCATCAGTGCACTCAAACATTGATCTATGTACTCTATGTGTATCAATATTGGACCATTATTATCGACGACCTCGATGGCGTAGTGGTTACTGTAACCGACTGCCACGCCTGAGGTCGCGGGTTCGATTCTCACACAAGTCAAACATTTGTGTGCATGAACATGAATGTTTGTCTTGGTCTGGGTGTTTCTATGTATATATAATATGTATGTATTTACAAAAAAAAGTATATATGTATGTTTATCCGTTGTCTAGTACCAATAGTACAAGCTCTGCTTAGTTTGGGCTAGACGGTGTTGTGTGTATGTGATAGAATATTATTATTATTATTCACAGTAACTACAAGTTCGACGGTCTAGATCTGGACTGGGAGTACCCCACTAAGAGAGACGGCAAGCCTGCCGACAGAGAAAACTTCGTTATGCTTGTAAAGGTAACCAACATTTTTATTTATCACTAGCTGACCCGCGCAACTTCGTCTGTTTGACATCAGAGAATTTTCCCCGTTTTTGCAACATTTTTCATTGATGCTCCGCTCCTATTGGTCATAGCGCGATGTTATATAGCATATAGCCTTCCTCGATAAATGGGCTATCCAACACTAAAATATTTTTTCAATTCGAACCATTCATGTTCTTGAGATTAGCGCGTTCAACCAAAAAAACAAACAATCAAACAAAAAAACTCTAGCTTTATAATATTATTTTTATTTATCATTATAAAACTTCCTAAGTGTAAAAAAAGACACACAGAGATAACCACGTAATGACATACACACACACATACACGAACACACACATTCTTTAGATACTAGGTAGTAATAATATTGTCATACGTTTACGCGAATGTTATTGAAATTAAACTACATTACACGGATTTTCCTGCGTTGTTTATTTTTATAAAACACTTTTAATACATAATTTTGAAACTTTGATCTACTATTGTTAAACACTTCTACTAGTTACTGTTGACTTCTATTTAAGCTATTTATATTATAAATAGCTAATTATGATAATATCTTTTATAAAAAATAAATAACGCGATAAAATCTGTATGAAGTTGTTTAATTTGAATTTTAGGTACCTAATGACTCATATGTACATACATACACGCGCACGCGCACACGCATACACAACGCAAACACACATACCGACACACACATGCACAAACACACACACATACCGACACACACATGCACAAACACACACACATACCGATACACACATGCACAAACACACACACATACCGACACACACATGCACAAACACACACACATACCGACACGCACATGCACAAACACACACACATACCGACACACACATGCACAAACACACACACATACCGACACACTCATGCACAAACACACACACATGCACAAACACACACACATGCACAAACACAATAATTATAGAGAATAGAACCCAAATGCCATACACGTTTGTGTACGTATGTGGGTGCGTGACTGTCATGTGTGTGAGAGTGCGTGTGTGCGCGTGTTTGTTTTGTGTGAGTAAGCGTGCGTGTGTAAGTGTGAGTGTGAGTGCGCGTGTGCATGTATGTGCCATTACCTGGTTATTTAAAGAAGTAATCTTTGTAAACGGACCATCTATTTTCTAAACCAAATATTATTTTCTTCCAGGAACTATCAGAAGCCTTCAAGCCCCATGGCTATATCTTGACAGCGGCGTTAGGCGCCGGCAAGACCACCATGGACACAGCCTACGACCTCACCAAGCTAAGCCGGTACCTCGACCTCATACACATGATGTGTTACGACTACCACGGAACCTGGGACGGCGTCGTAGGTGCCAATGCACCACTTAGAGGAACCAGCAAGGATGATTTCTTGAGTGTGGTACGTTATAATGAATTCTTTAGACTGCATTTTGGTAAAACATACATAGCTGCTAAGCTAGGAGCTCTGAACCACTTTGTTGCTGTTGCTGCTAGACGAACCCGCGTACTAAACTAGATGCTAAATGACAGACGAGAATGTGGTTCACTTGCTCATAGACCTTGTTCTGTTTTCTTGACACCAAAGAAGCGATTCTTAAAGATATTCATCGCAGAAGTAGCATATAAAAAATATGGTTTACTGGCGCTGTCCCACACGGAACGGGACGCAACAGTACGTGATCGCAGAATACCACGTTAAGTAACAGTATGAACGTGGTTGTATTTTCTGGTAGTACAGAAGCAATTCCAAAATACACAACCAGGCCGTAGGCTTCTGTAAATCACGTAACTGGCAAAGAAATACATGATGTACTCACTTCACTGAGGTCCATCAGATGGTAACTCTAATGGTAATTAGAGCCTATGTGAAAAGATAAGAAAAGGAAGGCCGTTTTACCGTGGGAGAGCCACGCTTCGGCACAAATGGGCCGGCGCCTCGACCGGAGTGATACCACGGCCGCCGGCCACAGAAAATCGACGTGAAATAGCGCTTGCGTTGTGTTTCGTCGAGTGAGTGAGGGTACCGGAGGCCCAACCTCCACTCTGGTGGGGGCAAATTTGAAAGGCCGGTAACGCACTTGCGACTCCTCTGGTGTTGCGAATGTCCATGGGCGGCGGTAACCGCTTACCATCAAGCGATCAGTCTGCTCGTTTGCCTGCTACACTTTTTTTTTTTTCACCTTCAATTAGGCTCAATGGAGCCTTATTAGGTCGCCAGCGTTCTCACTCGCCGAACGAAACGCAACAGCTCGTATACTGGTAGGGAGTCATTCCTCGATAGAGTATTCATCTCGAAACTACCAAAGCTTCTGCTGCACCCTTAATAAATATACCCCCGATAATCGATAGCCTAGTAGAAGACCAGGAGACCGCTGGACTGTCATGCAGAGATCTTAAGTTGGATCGCAATCCACGCAGCTCTGACATTTCGAAGTGATGTGCGGATTAACATTATTTATCGCTTGCATTAACGGCAAAGGAAACCTGCATGTCTGAGAGTTCTCTATAATGTTTGTGAAGATATATGAAGTCTGCCAACCCGCAGTGGGCCGGCGTGATGGACCATGGCCTAAGCCTTGTTAAACGGAGAAGAGGCCCGTGCCCAGCAGTGGGACAGTATATACAGGACTGATATTATTATATTATGTATGTATATTTTTTCTTTTTACAGGAGTATACCATAGACTATATGCTGTCCTACGGCGTGTCACCATACAAACTGGTGCTTGGTCTCCCTATGTACGGTAGAACATTCCTGCTGACCAATCCTGATACTAGAGTACTGGAGTTTGGTTCCACACCAGTCAAAGAAGTAGGATTCAAAGGACCGTTCACTGGAGAGGCCGGTTTTATGGGATATAATGAGGTAAGAAAATTTTCTGGAGTCTTTTTATGTTTAAGTGGTCGAGTCACTACTGCCACTGGTAACTTAACCGGTCGTATACCGCCGGCTCGCATACCAGCCGGCAGATTTGTACCCGTCGTAGGCCGGTGGCTCGCATGCGAGCCACCAAATTGGCGCCAAAACGCCGCGCGCCGCCTTCGCTTAAGCTTAAGCGTTTTGGCGCCAATTTGGTGGCTCGCATGCGAGCCACCGGCCTACGACGGGTACAAATCTGCCGGCTGGTATGCGAGCCGGCGGTATACGACCGGTTAATAAAATGTGCGGTAGCTATCGTCATCATCATCTCAACAGAAAGACTGCTGGCACTGGCACTGCTGGCCATAGGCATCCCTCAAGGTTTTCCATCCAACCGCTTCCCACGATCCTTACCAGATCGTCGGTCCATCTTGTAGGAAGTTGTGCTCTTTGTAAATTATAAATAACTAGATTTTGCCCACGGCATTGCTCGTGTATATATAGGTTATGCCTATTTTCTGTCCCTCGGGAACAGTACTTTTTTCAGGATGAAAGAAAGAAAGAAAAATGTTTTATTTGAGTCTCCATACAAACATAATTAAATAAAACAGTAGTAAATACAATTTAACAGAAGGCGGGGTACCCTATGTCCTTTTCTGTACTCGACATGTGTAATGCCATTGAAACAAGAAATTGTTAAATTATGATCTAGCTAAATATAACACAATTAATTGAAAATTAATAATAACCTTGACTTATTTACAAATTAGTTAACACTTACCATTTTTCAAGATAAACTAATCATAGTTATAATTCTGTTTTATGAAACTGATTTAATTAACTATTTCTTAACTAAAACTGCTACAAAATAATTTAAATATGCCATCATTTTGCTAGATAGAGCAACTCATTTGTACCGTCACTATTTAAATAAAGAGAAGCATAGACACCCGCTTAAAAGAACACACCTGCGTCCGCCTCTATCACTCTACATTTTTTAGTTTTTTTATTAACCATGTTTCAAATTCCAGATCTGCTTGGAAACCAGCAATAAATCATCACCCTGGGTGTACCACTGGCACGAGCAGTCTTCCACCCCGTACATCCGCGATGGAGAGAAAGTCATCACTTATGACAACGGCAGATCTCTTGCTAGCAAAGTCAAGTGAGTAACACCCTCTGCCAAACTCTACATATTTTATCTATAAAAAAACCTTTTGCAAAGACAACACTACAACTAGCAACAAGTGATGGTGCTATACACTATTACAGAAACGCATATGAATATAATTGAAGCTTGCAGTACTGTAATATCCTCCATACCGATTTTCTGTCACGGCGGCCTAACTTAACGGAGATTGGCCATCTGCAGGAGATATTAAAGTGCAAAAGTGTATGTCCTACACGACCGAAGATAGTTCAGACGTAGCAGGACCAAAGGCTTTACGTGCGCATAGAGATAATAAAAATAAGTTGTCACACCGTCAACATCCTAAATCCGAACCAGATCATGCTATGAAAGAACTACAGAAAAATGTAATACCTTTATTCTGGCCAAACCCGGAATTCAAAAGCGAGACTTCTTGCACAACGTGTAACTAAAATGTTCTGATAGTCAAAGGTCATAAAGTGCATTTCTGCACCAGTAATTATTTTACTCGTTTCACATTACATACAACTAAAACTGAAAAAAAAAACATGCGTGAATCGCATCGTAATCTAATAAAAAATATACGTTTTGATAGCTATCCAAGAACTTTAATCATTTCAACATTGTATTATTCTCATGATAATCTACAATTATGAATAATTCATTGAAATTAAACTACTATATAAGGATTTTATCGCGTTGTTTATTTGACACTTTATTACATAATTTTAAAAACTGTTACACTACTACTACTATTAAACTTTACTAATTCTTAAGCTAATTGAATTATTATTAAAACTATTTAGATTTAATTTAATTTTACACTTTCCCCGACGTTTCGGTTGCTTTTCAGCAGCCATGGTCACGGGGAGGTTATGAATAATGTTTGCAAAACACTATTAATAGTAATTTTGCTTCTTACTCTATTTTCTAAGCCATTTCTGGACATATTCAGACATCTTCTATGCAACTAATACCCTATTCTCATTTATTATTTCCAGGATGGCGATCGACCGAGGTCTCGGCGGTCTGATGGTATGGAGTATCGACACAGACGACTTCAAAGGCAACTGCAACGAGACTGACTCCTACATCGACTTCGTGGAGAGATACCAGCAGATGGTCGACGACCCACTCCTGCAGAAGGCTGTTAAGAATCTCAACTTAATCGATCGTGAGTACTCAGGATTTGAACTTTCGAGGGAATATTGGGGTTTGCGGATATGAGGCGAAGTCGATAGGAATTATGATTATTATTAACCGGTCGTATACCGCCGGCTCGCATACCAGCCGGCAGATTTGTACCCGTCGTAGGCCGGTGGCTCGCATGCGAGCCACCAAATTGGCACCCAAACGCCGCGCGCCGCCTTCGCTTAAGCGCCAATTGTAAGCCGCCAATTTGGTGGCTCGCATGCGAGCCACCGGCCTACGACGGGTACAAATCTGCCGGCTGGTATGCGAGCCGGCGGTATACGACCGGTTAATTAACTGATATTACTAAAAAAATATCTGCAGCGATAGCTCAGTGGGGAGACCAATAGACTGCAATACAGAGGGTCTCGAGTTCGAACCCACGTCGCGCACTTCTGACTTTCGGAAGTTATTTGACTTTTCGAAATTATGTGCGTATTGATTGACAATTATCGCCTGCTCCGTGCCTCGGAGAGCACGTTAAGCCGTCGGTCCCGGCTGCCATGAACATCTATGGCACTGGGTCGAAGTGTCGCCGGTCTGCACTGACTGGCACCCACATAAGATACATACATACATGATACTGAAATATTTTTATTAGCACATGTTCCTATTTATTATAAATACTTTACTATTCAACATTTTTGGATATTAAGTATTATTACTGATAATATTGTTGTAACAGAATACTGTGACACGTTTTATAACAAATATCTTAATCAATAATAATATAAAACAACCTACTGATCCAAAGAAACTCAACTTCGGCTTAAAATAAACCAAAATACATAATTGAGAATCACGTGTTGACATTGAAGAATTCCAAGAAAGTCTTTTTATATTTGAATGGGAACTTGACTCTTAACGTTCCCGCAGGGCAGATAATTGTTTTGTTGATCATTGTTAGTATATTTACAAGGAAAATTGACTTAGGATATTTAATTTATTACTAGCTGATGCCCACAGCTTCACTTGGGAACAGCAGTTTATTTTTGGATGCAAGATACTTGTTCTTTACTGTACCCCTGACAACGTGCATGATAATTGGTCCAGCAGTTAAGGAGTGTATGCATAACAAACAAACTCGTATTCGCTTTTATAACATTAAGACTGCGCCGAGCGTAAGACAGATAATGACAGAGCTCGGGCGGCGCATATTCAAATCGGCGCGCGGCCGCCATAGTAACATTGTATTGATTTGAAGTGCTTTTTTGATAAATATGTATCTTTATTGTCAACAAATAACTTAAATATTTGGGACAGACAAATTGTAATATAACTATTTATGTTTCGTTTAAGCTGTAAAATAGGATAGATTTCTACTGTTATAATCTAAAAATCACGTAATTTAAATTAATTAGTAGTAATTTAAAATTTTGCAAATTTACGTAATTTAGTAGGCGAAAATATTAATTATTTTAAGTTATTTTACACTGAGTAATTGTAAACACATTCATTGTTATGGTAAATGTATATTTTATATTTGTATTAAACAAAAAGTGTTGATTTTATTCAGTTAACTGTGACCGCCTGTTTTGGCACATTTCGCTCGCGCAGTCTTAAGTAAGGATTTTGCGTTTAGTTTCTAACCAGCAATAGCCTAGGCTAGCCCAATAACGCGCAAAAGTCTCGAGTTCGATCCCAACCTATAGCTTTTTGCAGTAACGTGCCCATTAAATTGTTAATTATCACTGGCTTTAACGGGGAGGCAAAACATCGTGAAGAAACCTGCATGTCTGATAGTTCTACTTAATGGTATCGATTGTATGTGTTGTCTACCAACCAGAACTGGACCAGTGTGGTAGACTATGGCCTTACTCTCCTCTTCCGTGCCCAGCATTGGGACAGTTTATATACAGGGCTGATATTATTATATTATATATTTTTATTACATGATTTATTGTATTAGGCAAATGACCTTACCCTTTTCAAACAGAAGAAGCTTGTGCCCAACAGTGGGACAGTTCATTTATGCAAACGACACAGCGGCCCTTAAGCAATGACCTCTGGTCAGAAACTGGGTTGTAGTTCGTTTTCAACTGCCTAAGTGGTGAGATTGCGACTGCTGTGCATAAAGTTCAGTTTCCAGGGTCGTTCATTTATACCGTGGGAGAGCCACGCTTCAGCACGAACAGGCCGGATCGACCACGGCCTCACAGAAAACCGACGTGAAATAGCGCTTGCGTTGTGTTTCGTCGAGTGAGTGAGGGTACCGGAGGGCCAACCCTCCCCCTTCTGGTGGGAGATGGCAAATTTAAAAGGCCGGCAGCGCACTTGTGACTCCTCTGGTGTTGCGGGTGTCCACGGGCGGCAGTAATCGCTAACCATCAGGCTATCTATCTGCTCGTTTGCCTCCTACACCATAAAAAAGAAATTGAAAGGATGTAAGTTTTTCTAACAAGAAAGTGTCAGAGAGAGTAACGGCAGAGTTCAGTACTTTATTTGGTAGTCAGCAATAATCTCTGCATTAGCATAATTATCTGGTCTTAGAGGTTACATGCATCTTCTTCTCTCTTAGCCTTTATTATTCCCAAGTCCACTTGGGGTTGGCTTTTCTGGTCTAACCGGATTTGACTGGATATCAGTTTTTTACACGGAGCGGCTGCCACCTGACCTCCGCAACCCGAAGGCTAACGATACCCTAAAGCTAGTCCAGTGTCAGGATATTAGAGGGTACTGACTTGCCCAATAACGACTGCCATAGATGTTCATGGCAGCCGTGACCGACGGCTTAACGTGCTCTCCGAGGCACGGAGCAGGCGATAATTGTCAATCAATACGCACATAATTTCGAAAAGTCATATAACTTCCGAAAGTCAGAGGTGCGTGGGTTCGAACCCGAGACCCTCTGCATTGCAGTCTGTTGGTTTCCCCACTGAGCTATCGCTGCTATTTTAGAGGTTACATGCATAAGACTATGTATATATGTATGTAACTTTCGATACCTAGGCTTTCTGCTAAAGTATAAAATCCACTAGGCCTCGGTCAGTGCCTCGGCGACGCTGCGGCCATGATATCGACTGCTGTGCGTAAGGGTTTCGTCGCCCGGGCGGGCAAAGTGCTATTGGCTCTCAAAAAATCTCAGAAGCACGACAACATTTTGAACTGTACCCAGCAGACTACAATGGGGCAAGAGCCTATTTCAGTCTGTATTTTAAGTACAGTCATTAACATATGTAGTTCTACATTAAATAAATTGGTAAAATTATTTTATGACATAAAATTCTGTGAAAATGAATGCGTGATTAAATTAATTATTTTAAGCATGTTTATTGATTTGTTATCATTTTAAGAGATGAGAGAGGCAATAGAAATCTCGAACGTTATGTCACTGACTGTACGATTACCTAAAACCTAACAAAATATGGATGTAAGACACCATTGCTTACCCCCTCACTGATACAGAAGACCATAACATATTCTCTTGTTCCAGTCAACCAAGCACCGACCAAAGGCGCTGCTTACGTCATGAAAGACAATCGTCTATACCTTCGCCTGCCACAACCGAAATATTCCAACTACGCGCTCATGCAAGCCATCAACGACGCCATAAGTCTCTCCATAGAAGAGAAACGGATACAAGATGAGATGGCAAGAATCACAAGAGCCAACGAGGTCCCTACAAAAGAGAAGGACGGTAGTGGTACCGTCAGCGTTACTGCGAGCGTTGCGAGTATGTTTGTCTGCCTGCTTGCGTTGTTCAGGTTGTAGATTTTATGTTTGTGATAATATGTATTCTATGTTTGTAAAGTTTCTTGCGTCGGTTTTAAATGCATGGATGATGTTTTAATAGTGGATCTAAAATCATGATGTCTAAAATTTATCTTGCGTCTTTTATGGAATGTATGGCAGATGTTTTAATAGTGGCTGTAATGAAAACACGATGTTTGAAATGGACTTGTTTTAGTTTCAGAATGCAAGTCTAATGTTTTTAACAGCGGATTTATGATAAGCATGATGTAAAAAAATATCTTGCTTCCGTTTCTACATATAAATTTGATGTTAGATAGTAAATGAATTAAAATTATGTTTTCCAAAATCTTTTTCTCGTTTTCTGAGAGTAAGGTTGATATGCTAAATCATTAAAGACGTCTTAAAAATTGTTTTATTTCGATTAGTTTCAAGCAAGACCGTTATGTTCTTTAATTTTACTTGCATGTTGTGTATGATTCAACAAAAGCTTACTGAAAACATGCTAGTGCTACATAATACAATCAAATCCATGCATTGTTTTTGATTTGATTTGATTTATGTAACTATAAGATGTGGTCATACTTTAAGATTATAAAATAGATCTTGTGACTAATGTTATTGTAAAAATGTTACAAATATCTTGATGAAATTAATGTTACTGCTGTGTACGACGCCTCAGGTTTGATGCTTAGATTGGACACTGTTATTGGATTTTTCTCAGTAGAAGTATAAAAACTGGACGTCCCCTCAGAAGACGGCAATAGGGTCACCCTCTATCACGTATAACATAACCATAGCGTGCGAGATGATTTATGTACCTAGAAATGCCGATACATCCAATTTCTCATTAGATGAGGAAATCCTGATTAGACGAACCAATATATTCTTTCCTTCTCTTACATCTCAACCTTTCATTTTAAGTATACCTAAATTTCTTTTTACTATTACATTTATCTTCGACTAACTTGTCAATTATTTGAACGTCAGACATAATTGAAAATCTCATTAGGTTACGTAAAATAAAAACAGCGAAATTATTTTTATTGAAATTATTTTTCTCACGTTGCTCTTTATAACTTATATTTTACGAAACCAAAATATGACCACACTTAACTGTCACGCTGTACCTGGCTGGCTTTTGTTGTAAAGGTACCGCTATTGTTCCTTATTTGTGTTTCAAAATAAATTTTTATCGTCTTTTAAAAAGAAAATATAAGAAAATGATGGCGCAGTGGTTAATGCGGTCAAATGTTTAATAAATTATATATAAACTTTTTAAAACCAAAATGAATATCACAAAATAGGTAGTATTCTTACTGTAAATATAAATATGTATCGATCAATAAAAAATGTGATAATACTATTTGTAATAAGTGAACAAATATACATATATATTTTGTATCTTTCTTAGAGTAAGAACTTCAAGTGTTATTTCTCTGAGCGAACATTTCAATCAAATGAATCGTTTGAATACTCAATTTTATATTTTTGTATATTTTGTAGTCTTTTTTAATATAATATATTTGAAAACATTCGTATTTCCCTTTCTCCTATAGCTACACACCCTATACTATAATTACTTCTTCTCTCTTAGCCTTTATTATTCCCAAGTCACTTAGGGTCGGCTTTTCTGGTCTAACCGGATTTGACTGGATATCAGTTTTTACACGGAGCTGCTGCCACCTGACCTCCGCAACCCGAAGGCTAACGATACCCTAAGGCTAGACCAGTGTCAGAATATTAGAGGGTACTGACTTTCCCAATAACGACTGCCATAGATGTTCATGGCAGCCGGGACCGACGGCTTAACGTGCTCTCCGAGGCACGGAGCAGGCGATAATTGTCAATCAATAAGCACATAATTTCGAAAAGTCATATAACTCCCGGAAATCAGAGGTGCGCGACGTGGGTTCGAACCCGAGACCCTCTGCATTGCAGTCTGTTGGTCTCCCCACTGAGCTATCGCTGCTCATATACTATAATTACTGTAAGCGTATAATAATATCAGCTGCCTATATAAACTGCCCCACTCAGCAAGACTGTCTTCTCATAACGATGTTGGTAAACATCGTGAGGAAACCTGCATGTCTAAGAGTTCTCAATAATGTTCTCAAAGATATATGAAGTCTGCCAACCCGCACTGGGCCAGCGCAGTGGTCTATGGTCTAACGCTTCTCACACTGAGAAGAGGTCCGTGCCCAGCAGTGGGACAGTTTAATACAGGGCTGATATTATATTATTATATTATAGCACAATACGGGGTCAGTCGCTTCGAGGTAAGCCAGTTTCGGTAAGCAGGTCTAACTTGACAAACAATCAGATGTACTTGTACTCAAAAGAGTAATAGGTAATATGAACGTTGAAGCATTAATACACTCAGATAGCACAAAACTTCGGAATGCTTGCATGCATTAACTATAAAGATATGTGGAAGCTTATAATCAGCAATTATGGTTATCTTATTGTGTCATATACATAATACCTTTTTATATGTATTAGTCTATAAGCGATAGCTCAGTGGGGAGACCAACTGACTGCAATGCAGAGGGTCTCTGGTTCGAACCCACGTCGCGCATCTCTGACTTTCGGAAGTTATATGACTTTTCGGAATTATGTGCGTATTGATTGACGATTATCGCCTGCTCCGTGCCACGGAGAGCACGTTAAGCCGTCGGTCCCGGCTGCCATGAACATCTATGGCAGTCGTTATTGGGAAAGTCAGAACCCTCTAATATCCTGACACTGGTCTAGCCTTAGGTTATCGTTAGCCTTCGGGTTGCGGAGGTCAGGTGGCACCCGCTCCTTGTAAAAACTGATATCCAGTCAAAGCCGGTTAGACTAGAAAAGCCGACCCCAAGTGACCTGGGAATAATAAAGGCTATGGGAGAAGAAGTCTGTAAGCTTTCTGTAAAATTAATATAAATATAAACTGCAAAACCTTGAACATATGAGTGCATTTCCACCGGCAAGATAAGGTTTGGATGGGAAAGAATTATAGTCTCATGTCTAGTGCTGGGACGCGGCGATTAAATATTAGTAGAGAACAGACAAAAACTTATATTAGGACTGCGCCGAGCGAAATGTTCCAAAACAGGCGGTCACAGTTAAGTTAATAAAATCAACACTTTTTGTTTAATACAAATATAAAATATACATTTACCATAACAATGAATGTGTTTACAATTACTCCGTTTAAAAAACTTAAAATAATTAATATTTTCGCCTACAAAATTACGTCAATTTACAAAAAAATGCATAAACGTAAGCTCGTGTTACGTAATTTTTAGATTATAACAGTAGAAATCTATCCTATTTTACAGCTTAAACGAAACATAAATAGTTATATTACAATTTGTCCGTCCCAAATATTTAAGTTATTGGTTGACAATAAAGATACATATTTATCAAAAAAGCATTTCAAATCCTCCATACAATTTTACTATAGCGGCCGCGAGCCGATTTGAATATCGAGCTCTGTCATTCAGTCCAACCGCGTCTTACGCTCGGCGCAGTCTTAACAGCTTGCATAATTTTTTTTCGAGCTATAAATAGTAATTGCGAGATAGTTGTTAATATTATTTTCTTTGTTTATTTGGGAGCTTTTAGCTACACACGGCCATGTCAGCTGTATCATACTCTAGTTCTCAGTCATCTTCAGTGATCAGACAATGAGTTAAATACTAAAGTCCCAAACTTTACAATAAGATAAATAGGGTGCTTAAAATTTATCCTTTGACTTATAATAAATCTAAGCGTAAACTAACAGAGTGGCTTCTTTCACAAACATAATCGCACTCTTAATAAAACAGCGACTTAACTCGAAATTTGAAAGTAAGGCAATTTGAACTCTAATTGTATATGTTAAATTCTAATATTATATTTGTGTTAAATCTTTGCAATAGAGTTCAAATTTGTTTAATCCAAAATACTGAGATAAGTCTCTGTTTTATTAAGGGTGCGATATATACAATGTGAGGACATCATAGCATGATAACAAATAAATCTTTCTCCCATACATATACACACACTTACACATACCGATACACACATACACACACATATCTGCATATACACAATACACACGTAGACACTCACATACACTCACCGACAAACACATGTACTCTCATCCTCAACATAGGCACAAAACTATTATACTTAAACAAACAATAAATTTATACCTTTACTAACGTTAGTTATTTAAAAATATATTCGGATGTGGGCGCTAATGGCTACGACACAGTTTATACTACTGTAGTCATTATCGTATAATTATTGTGAAAATGTAACAAGGTTTTCAATAAAATTATTATTATTCTTTAATTTATTTATTATTATATATATATATTATTATTCTTATTACTAACGACTAAATAGACAAAAAAACTTTTGTAAGTCTGCATGGATGGCGGATAGTGGTTTAAGTGATCGTCTACCGCTGCCACTGCGCCGAGTAATGTGAGTTCGATCCCCACACGCAACAAACATTTGTATTATCCCTAAATAGTTGTTCTGAATCCAGGTGTTGTTTGTGTACCTTGATTAAAAGCTTAAAAAAAAGTAAACTAGGTTCTGGAAAGTCCCAACTTTTAATTATTCATATTCTACCTGCGAGATTGTTAGCGCGTTTGTTTTCCTTATTCAATATACAACGCAAATCTTCAAGACCACGATGGCCGTCGCCAGAATCGTACCTATTTCCATTGCAGAGTAAATAGATAGCCTATGTGCACAGCAATATGGTTCAATATCATATGAACAAGTATTGCAATTCTCGTCTTGCCAATCTAGTACCATTTCCACCGAATATACCTATGTCAGAATTGAATTGAAATTTATATTTAATATATACTTATATGTAGATATATGCTTGTGTGTAATTATAAATGTTGTACACACGGCTACACATCAAGTTAGACACCCTATATACGCATAACTATGCTACATACAAAATAGAGAATTGTTGGCAAGGGACAGTGCATAGTGGTGTCGATGTAATGGTAAGGACAGAGCGTAACAAAAATATAACGCGGTCTCTCGCACGATGCGCAGCGTTCAACTTCTAATAGTTCAAAGTCCTAACAGTCTAGGTTGATGTGTCGCTGTGTATACATGTAGAGGCATCTTTAAATATGCACCATTTTCTAACTGCTTTCAATTATAATAGGGTAGTTGCATTTGTTTGATTTTATACATTGCTTTACAACAACACAAAAATAGCATTCAAAAAATCTTTTTATACATGCAATATCAAAATTAGTTGCAATATAAGGGAGTAATTCTTCTTCTCTCTTAGCCTTTATTATTCCCAAGTCACTTGGGATCGCCTTTTCTGGTCTAACCGGATTTGACTGGATATCAGTTTTTACACGGAGCGGCTGCCACCTGACCTCCGCAACCCGAAGGCTAACGATACTCTAAGGCTAGACCAGTGTCAGGATATTAGAGGGTACTGACTTTCCCAATAACGACTGTCATAGATGTTTATGGCAGCCGGGACCAACGGCTTAACGTGCTCTCCGAGCCACGGAGCACGCAACAACATATACATATTATACATAGAAACACCCAGACCAAGACAAACATTCATGTTCATGCACATAAATGTTTGACTTGTGAGGGAATCGAACCTGCGAGCTCAGGCGTGGCAGTCGGTTACACTAACTACTACGCCATCAGCCGTCCAAATATATCGCACAGCTGCATTTAAGTAGTGATTACGTCACAATTTGTATCCTGCATCCTTTTTCTGTCATTTGACAATCACTGCTATCTATACTAATATTATAAAGCTGAAGAGTTTGTTTGTTTGAACGCGCTAATCTCAGGAACTACAGGAGCGAATTGAAAAATGATTTAAGTGTTGGGTAGTCTATTTATCGAGGAAGGCCATAGGCTATAAAACATCACACTACGACCCACGGGGACGGCGCAGTAACAATAAACGCGAGTGAAACCGCGAGCACATCTAGTATTATATATTTGAAACGCTTATACCCTATTAAAACTCGATTAGATTTTAAAAATTCCTTGTCTTGACGGTTTGGGTGACATAACTATTAGTAATGTGACTGCTAATAGTAAAAGTACCCTATTTAAAATTATCTACCATGTAACCCTCATCTTACGTCGCCGGTATAAAAGCACCATTGTGGTAAGCAGATAAAGGAAATGACCACTCTTAAACTTTTGTCCATCTATCTGTGTGTATGTGCATCACGTAAAAACTACTGCACGAAATTGGATGCTGTTTTTATAGTTGTATTGCTGGCGGTGTGTCTTAAAATCTGATCATATTTCATCTTGGTACACCGCACAGTGTACGAAAGAACCTAGACACCGGCAATTTTCAAGTAACTTCACTTTTGAATAAGCCTTAGCGTAATGTAGAAGTAAACTCCCGTTTTAAACTTCGCTCTAGTTTACGAGAAAATAATTACCAAAGTTTTATTATTTTTTGCGGTTCCAATTGAAAAACTATAATTTCTTTGTAACTATTGCATTTAACACTTTTTCGACAAATTTATTTTGAAAAAAGTTTTTATTTTTGTTAATAATTTTCTCGTAAACTAGAGCGAAGTTTATAACAGGAGTTTTACTCCTTCATTAAGTAGGCCAAGGCGTATTCAAAAGTGAAGTTACTTGAAATTTTCCGATGTCAAGGTTCTTCTGTATACTGTGCACCGCCTAGGAGTCGAGTATTCATTAATATGATAACTACTTCAAAATCCACCCATGTGGATTCGTGGCCAAAGGCTCGTGTTATATTAAAGCGACCAGAACAAGTTTTTTTAAATTTAACCTTAATCTGATGATAATAATATCAACATTTAAACGTAAACTATACTGTTAATAAGTAAATTAATAAAACAACAGGTTAAGTAAATAAATAAATGATATTATTTATGTTATAATTATTTACAAATCTTCATAAGGTGACCCGCAGCGGACGTTGTAGAAATGATCACACACCTGAAACAGAAATAATCATATTATGTAACTCATAATATTGTCTTCTGTTAACGCGAATGTTATTCATTGAAATTAAACTACTATATACGGATTTTATCGCGTTATTTATTTTACACTTTATTACATAATTTTGAAACTGTTACACTACTACTAGATACTATTATACTTAACAAATTTTTAAGCTTACTAAATTATTACTACTAGATACTATTAAATTTAACAAATTTTTAAGCTAATTAAATTATTAAAACTTAATTAGCTTAAAAATTAGTAAAGTTTAATAGTATCTAGTAGTAGTGTAACAGTTTCAAAATTTTGTAATAAAGAATTATGTAACTCGATTCATCGAAATTAAACGATTTTTGCTTAACCGTCAAGAGCTTAACCGTAAAGAGGATGTGTATTTTGAGTGGTGTTATATGTTTGTTCATTTGGTTAGTACCAAACTAGATTTGGCTGCGGCTTCGCTTGAGAACAATACTTTTTTCTGAGTAGAGGTCCAAAACAAGCTTTCGTTGCTAAACAATCTGACGAAACACCATCTATTAAAAATTCTACAAGGCGTTTGGACTACAAAGAATCCCTACTAATACTATAATATAACTATTTATTAAAAGAGGCACAATATATTTAACATGTGGCAACGGCAACATTTTACCACAGTGCAGTCGTCGACTCTGTTTTTTATTCAATATACCTCCTCTTCTGTCTTAGCCTTTATTATTCCCAAGTCACTTGGGGTCGGCTTTTCTGGTCTAACCGGATTTGACTGGATATCAGTTTTTACACGGAGCGGCTGCCACCTAAACTCCGCAACCCGAAGGCTAACGATACCCTAAGGCTAGACCAGTGTCAGGATATTATAGGGCACTGACTTCCCAATAACGACTGCCATAGATGTTCATGGCAGCCGGGACCGACGGCTTAACGTGCTCTCCGAGGCACGGAGCAGGCGATAATTGTCAATCAATACGCACATAATTTTGAAAAGTCATAACTTCCGAAAGTCAGAGGTGCGCGACGTGGGTTCGAACCCGAGACCCTCTGCATTGCAGTCTGTTGGTCTCCCCACTGAGCTATCGCTGCTTCCTGCGGGTCTTACCCGCGATAAAGTATTTAAAAGGTAATAAATACATATTGACTGCCTGACGTTTCGAGCGTCTTGCGTCGAATGTGGTGACCACGATTGATGCAAGTCGGTTTGTTGTTGTGTGTTTGTTTTTGTTTGAACTCGCTAATCTCTGGAACTACCAGTCAGATTTGAAAATGTATTTTTCACATGATTACAAAATTCTTGAGCAAGGTATATAACTTTACGCTACGACACAGGGAAGCGGAGCAGTAATCATAAACATGTGTGAAACTACGGGGACAGTTAATATATATAATACTAGTAGTTTGCCCGCGGTTTCACCCGCGTAAGTCCCGTTCCTGTATGAATATCGGGTTTCACCCCTTTCACCCCCTTCGGGGTGGAATTGCCAAAAATCCTCTCTTAGTGCTCCCCTACACTCTCCAAGGAACATACATGCCAAATTTCATCTTCTTGCGTTCAGTAGTTTCGGCTGTGCGTTGTCTGTCAGTCACTCAGTAACGGAAGAGTTTTATATATATATATATATAGATTATAATAATAATATAACATTCTATCACATACACACAACACCATCTAGCCCAAACTAAGCAGAGCTTGTACTATGGGTACTGGATAGTGGATAAACATACATGTATACTTTTTTTTAAATAAGTACCTACATATTATACATAGAAACACCCAGACCAAAACAAACATCCATGTTCATGCACACAAATGTTTAACTTGAGCGGGAATCGAACCCGCGACCTCAGGCGTGGCAGTCAGTTACACTAACCACTACGCCATCGACGCCGACAAAGTAAATAAAATAAAGATAGACTAATTAAAGTAATGCAAACTATTATATATCTCTCTCTCTCTCTCTCTCTCTCTCTCTCTCTCTCGCTCTCTCTCTCTCTCTCTCTCTCTCTCTCTCTCTCTCTCTCTAGCTCTCCTTCTACCTTACTTATACGCTTTAACGGTGAAGGATAACATCACGAGGGAATCTACATGTCTGAGAGTTCTCCACGATGTTCTCAAAGATATACAAAATCCACATTGAACCAGCGTCACCACGCTGGTTCAGTGCAGCATTGGCATTGTCCACTGACAATGGCCTAACCGTTCTCATATTGAGAAGAGGCCCGTACACAGTGGAACAATTTATATACAGGCCTGATATTATCTATTATTTTATTATAATATATCCTATTGAAAAAATACTCACTTGAAACTGTTCATTAAACAGCGTTCCGTTCGCACATAAGTCTGTACTCACGAGATGTTGGCGCCAACAGAAGTGATAAGCCTGAAAAAAGATAATGGTACATCAATATTAAGCGTAACCAATCGTGACATACCAGGTTCAACAACAAAATTGATTTATCAATTAGGTCACAAATCAGCTATGAACGTTAAAGGTGAGTGAGTTTACAAAGTTATTGAATATACATATATTATGTTAGGTGCAGGCAAAAGAGCAGCGATAGCTCAGTGGGGAGACCAACAGACTGCAATGCAGAGGGTCTCGGGCTCGAACCCACCACGTCGCGCACCTCTGACTTTCGTAAGTTATATGACTTTTCGTAACTATGTGCGTATTGATTGACAATTATCGCCTGCTTCGTGCCTCGGAAAGCACGTTAAGCCGTCGGTTCCGGCTGCCATGAACATCTATGGCAGTCGTTATTGGGAGAATGTCGACACAAAAGATCCCACTGGGTCGAAGTGTCGCGGGTCTGCACTGACTGGCCCCACATAAGATAAGATAAGTGCAGGCAACTTCAATGCCTGCTTCAGCCTAATTAGGGAGGGATTTAAAACCCTTTTTTCCAAGCTTGATTCAGCTATCGAACCTAGGGTCGGATGCAAACATGCTAGAGAACGTTCTAAGCTACTTTATTACGCAAGAATAATTTTTCACGTTGATTTTTCATTGTCGACTTTACATAGAATTTTGTGACATTACATCTTGTGACATACCTATAAATTAGAAACAGGATGTGACATAGAATCTTGGCATAGAATTTTAGGGCATAATCTTGCAACATAGCATTTCGTGACACAAAAATTAGGGTATTTTGTGACATGGAATCTATAGTCATATAATATTGTGATATTAAACTGTATGAATATTGTGAAATAGAACCTTAACTCATAGGCTTTCGTGTCAACATTTTTTGTGGAATGTGACATAGAATTTTAGGGCATAATCTTCCAACATAGCATTTCGTGACACAAAAATTAGGGTATTTTGTGACATGGAATCTTTAGTCATATAATATTTTGATATTAAAATGTACGAATTTTGTGAAATAGATTCTTAACTCATAGGCTTTCGTGTCAAAATTTTTTGAAACTTGTGAAAAAATCGTGTGAAGGAATCGTATGACATAATATTCTGTGTCACGGCATTTTGTGACATGAGGTCTTGTGACAGAATTTTGTGACAATCTTGTTACATAGAATTTTAATCATAATAGCTTGTCACAAAATTTAATGTTGTTTGTTAAATAATTTTACGAGTTAGAATCTGTGACATAAAACTTAGCACCAGAATTTTGTTACATAGAAGTTACTGACATAGAATTGTGTGATGTTATATTTTATTATGTAGAATTTTGTATAAAACCACTTGTGGCACATAATTGTTGAATCTATAATATGTGACATAGGATCTAGGATTTTTTGACCTGGGAAAGATCCCACACATGACAAAGATGTCACAAGAGTGACAGAATGTTATGACGTAGATTTTCATATTATAATATATAGTCACGTAAGAATTTGCAGTTCAGTATTTTGAGACATTGACAATATGCGCCGAAAAAATGTGCGAGTCCGAAGGGATGGACCTTTTTGCCAGGTCAACTAAACCGCCTGTTGTAAAATAAAAAATAAGCACATACCTGACATCCACTCTGAACATCAGCATAGTATCCTCTAGGCCTCGCTTGACAAGAGAACTGGGTTCTTGGCGCTACAGCGAACACTGGGTGCAGGGGTGGCGAATGTGGGAGATGGAGCACGTGGTAGTAGTCGTACTGCTGGCTCACCACCGCTGTGAGGGCTGGAAGGGAAGGTATACAGTCATACTCAGTAGCAGAAATGACTGTGTTCGGGCTTCCATACACCCGAACCGCCGTGCGCCGTGACGTATGTCATCGAACTGGTTCTCTGCCGCTGTCGCCGCTGCTCCTCCATGTTGCGCAGGAGGGGACCCATACTACATACGAGATCTAGGAGTGAACGCACGCTCACCGCGACGCGGTTTTTATATAATTGTTTTATGTCGCAAGTAAAAATACAGTTCGCTACTCCTGCGTTATTATTTGTTGAGACTCCTGGGCCTGCTTAGTTTTGGGCCTCGGCACACACAGACTGTGTAGGAGATGTGTATTTGTTATGTATATCGGCACTAGGCAATGTTTAGAAGGATGTATTCAGTCTCAAGTGTACGGTATGCAGGTGCTCAACAGGAGTTACCCGATGACTTCCAAATTATAAGAACATACTTGAATATAATAATATATATTTATTTAACTGCACGGATGGTGTGGTGGTTTAAGTCGTCACCTCACCACTGCCGCCGCGCCGAGGGTTGTGGGTTCGATCCCCACACAGGACAAACATTTGTGTGACCCACGAATGGTTGTTCCGATTTTGGATGTTCCTCGTGTCCGTTGTTTGAATGTTTGTAAAGTCCCCCGCGACACAGAAATTATTCCTAGTGCGGGTTACCTATATAACAATAAAAATTTAAACAGTAAATAAAATTTATTGTACACAGAGAGTAGAGCCTCGCTGATTTCAGCATGAATGGGCTGGCTCGACCGGTGAAGGACTACCCTCTCACAGAATATAGACGTGAATTACCAGTATTCCTACTATTGTGTTTCGTTCGGTGAGTGAGAGTACCGGAGGCATTTTGCCTTTAGGCTAAGCGGTCACTACGAAGTAATAGGTCAAATAAAAATATAGACGCATTTATCCCCAAAAGGGTAAGCAGAGATTGATTACTGACACGTTTATCTAGCTACTAGCTAACCCGCGCAACTTCGTCTGCTTCATATAGGAGAATTTTCCCCGTTTTCGCAACATTTTTCATTGTTGCTCCGCTCCTATTGGTCGTAGCGTGATGTTATATAGCCTATAGCCTTCCTCGATAAATGGGCTAACCATCACTAAAAGAATTTTTTAATTCGAACGAGTAGTTCCTGATGTTGGCGCGTTCAAACAAACAAACAAGCTCTTCAGCTTTATAATATTAGCAAAGATATTTATAGGCTCCAGGTAAAAGGGGTGCGGATGGCGATGCGATTTCACGGATGGCGTAGTGGTTTAAGCGGCCGCCTCGCTCCTGCCACTGCGCCGAGTGTGTGGGTTCGAATCCCACACGGGACAAAAATTTGTGTGATCCAAAAATAGTTATTCCGTAGTCTGAGCGTTCTTTGTGTCCGTTGTTTGAATGTTTGTAAAGTCCCCCGCGACACAGAAATTATTCCTAGTGCGAGAGTTGCATTTTTAAAGAAGAGAAATAAGTCTATACTAATATAATAAAGCTGAAGAGTTTGTTCGTTTGTACGCGTTAATCTCAGGAACTACTGTTTCTAATTAAAAAATATTTTTGTGTTGGGTAGCCTATTTATCGAGGAAGGCTATAGGCTACATAACATCACGCTACGACCCACGGAGGCGGCGAAGTAACCATAAACGCGGGTGAAACTGCGGGCACAGCTAGTTGAAGTATAAAGAAAGAACATTACGGTCCTTAAGAAAACAGCGGTAATGTATGCGAATACTGTGCATAAGGTCTCAGAATCGATTTCCGGATCGAGGAAATGTTATTGAGTGTCTCTGTCAATAAATTTTCGGCATCGATGACGTAGTGGTCAGTGTAACCGGCTGCCACGCCTGAAGGCGCGGGTTCGATTCCCGCACAAGTCAAACATTTGTGTGCATGAACATGGATGTATGTCTTACTCTGGTTGTTTCTATAATATGTATGTAATTACAAAAAAAGTATATGAATGTTTATCCATTGTCTAGTACCCATAGTACAAGCTCTGCTTAGTTTGGGCTAGATGGTGTTGTAGAATACATAGTTACAGCACAAAGTTACGAACTGTGCCTTAAGACGCCAATAGGCTTACCACAACATTGGACCTAAAATATATCCAGCGAAATGTGGGTCTAATACACCTTTTCGTGTATATAGGCGAAGTTAAAGCCAAAGTCAAAAATTTTTATTTCCATATAAATGTACAAATAATTCTTGGACACGTCAATTAACTACGAGGGGCGTTCAATGTATTCTCGGTATCGGGATGATATACTAATAATGAGAGTAATTAAATTATCTCATTAGTTAAAGACACTCTTTGAGGGTATAAATATAAAATTTTATTTAATTGTCACCATTAGTATTCAAGATATCATTACGAAAAGGCAACTACGATGACCGATGCGACAATGTTGAAAAAAATCCAGCATCGCGCTGTGATAAAATTCCTTACAAAACAAGGAAATACTCAAAAAGTTATTCACGAAGAAATGGTGACTGTTTACCAAGATTCTGCTCCTTCATTATCTACTATTCAAAAGTGGTCTAGTGAATTTAGACGGGGTAGAGAGAGTATTGAAGACGACCCAAAGTGTTTTGGGATTCTAAGTGATTTTTACTGATTGAGTACACAAAAAAGCGTCAACGTATTACCGCCGCATCTTACGCCAAGACCCTACGTAATTTAAAGGAGGCAGTAAAAGAAAAAGACGTGGAAAATTGATCGCACGTGTCTTGCTTCTTCACGGCAACGCGCCGGTTCACACAGGGCGCGTTGCTAAGGCTGCTGTGCGGGAATGCGGATTTTAATAAATCAATCATCCACCCTACAGCCCAGACCTGGTCCCTAGTGATTACTTTCTGTTCCCAAACCTTAAGAAAGATGTTCGAGGTAAACGTTTTTCCAACGATGAAGAGTTAAAGGCGGCAATTAATGAACATTTTTCAGACGAGGAAGAAAAATATTTTTAGGTTGTATTGCAAAGTGTATTGAGGTGATGGTAGACAACATTAAAAAAATTTTTTTGCTGAATTTTCATCTTATTCTGTCTTGCCTATACCGAGTATACACTGATCTCCCCTCGTATATTAAAAAAAAAAACATTATGAATGATTACATTAATTTTAAAAAATAATAAACGAAATAAAAGGAAATAAAAATTTTTCATTGCAAAAAAAAAAAAAAAAAAAAATCCTGTTCGAGGAGTAGAGCTTTCATGAGAAGAAGCAGGCAAGAAACTCATGGCCACTCTTTTCAGTCGCCAAATGTTTATAACAATACAATTCAATGTTATATTCTTTTTCTTATATGAGCTGCTGTCTGTAGTTGTTACAGTACTTTATTTCATTAAGCTTTAAAAAGTAAAAGTTGGTAGCGTAAAGTAGCGACAGACTACATATCTATGAATGTAATTAGTGTTAACACATACGTAGGTACTGCAATTATTAAAAGACTAATTATTTTAATAACTAGAAATTCTCCGTGACTTCGTCCGCGTGAAATTTAACGAAAAAGGTTTAATTTAAATTTTCACAAAACACACTTTTTCTAAAATAAATGTGGCCTAAGTTACTCCTTGTATCATCAGCTAACTGCCAATAAAACTCCCGTCAATATTGGTCCAGCTGATTCAGGTATTAGCCCGAACAAACAGACAGACAAACATTTTAGAAATTGAGTTTTTTTATATAAGTACCATATATACTTGCTTACTTAGTAAAAAACTGTTATCTTAACATTACACACAGACACTTAAATTTTATTTATTTATATAGAAAAAGTATACGTACCCACAGAAACAATAGCCAACATCTTCAACATCTTATTAAAATAAATAAATTAACACTAATATAAGTAAATAAAAAATATTAAAATAAATAACGTGTGCGCGCGCGCAGGTCGATGGCCGGCCAGTGGCGCGCGGATCACTACACTAAATCAATCTTAGTAATCCGATTTGAATTTAGTAGTTTATAGTTAGTGATCCTTGGATGGCGTTATGCAGCATATACTGTTACTCTTACTATATAATAATATAACAACTGCCTCCGTGGCGCAGCGGTAGTGAATGCAACTGCTGTGCGTGTAGTCTCGGATTCGAATACCGGGTCAGACCAACAAAAAGTAGTCGGATTTTTCTGTTAACAAATCTCAATTGTAGCCCGGTGTTAGAAAGTTGGCGGTGTTAGACACCCCCGTGCCTCGGAAAGCTCGCGAAACCGTTGGTCCTGCGCCTGATCACTCTCCGGTCGTGTCAGATTACCAGCCCATACTCATACTTACCCATCGGATCATTAGAGTTAGGGAACAGAGAGTGCACTTGTGTTTGCGCTAACACTTGTGCACTATAATATCTCCTGCGCAGATCGCGTGACCGAAACTCGGTCTGGAGGACATTAACAATATCAGCCCTATATTGATCTGCCGGGCACGGGCCTCTTATCAGTGCGGGATGGCAGACTTCACATATTTTCGAGAACATTACATTGTAAATACTTCCGAGTGCAACGAAGTGGACTATGGCCTAATTTTCTCATTCTGAGAAGAAACCTGTGTCGAGCAGTGGCACAATTTATAGACAGGGCTCATATTAATATGTTTCTTTTATCACAGGTAGCTTTCTAATATTTTAGATTAGGAAAATACCCGCCTTTTTGGGCGGCTTACACAGAAACATGGGTTTAACGTGGGCTTTCAAGAGTTTTAATCTAAAGTGAGATGGAACACCTAAAGCGGGGATGTAGCTAGCCGCGGCAGGCATAAAACTATTACTACGTATGGACTATGGGTGTTTATTAGATCTACTCGGATGGGCAGTTTTATTATACAGTGTGACTGGTTAAACTTTGTACATACTTAAGGACATGATAATTTATAGTCAGACGTAACGTATTAATAAAAAGAAATAAAATAACTGTGCAACCTGCAAAGAAAACCTTTTTGAAAATTTGTTTGAAATATCAATAAAATGTGGACACTGCGCGGGTCGCACACAGCTGACACAGCTTTTGAGCGCGCCGCGCTACCGAGGCTAATGACCTTTGATAAGAAAAGGAGCGGGTGTGCAAATTCGGGCGAGTACCTACGGGGTGCAGTAGCAGGGTCAGAGGCGGAGGTTTTGTTTAGCTTTGGTATATGCGCAAGAGTGTTTTATTGGATTTTTATACCATGATAAATACTTATGAAACATTAAGTTTTTATTGGATAACTAGGTCAAATTTTAAGTACCTTTTTATTTTAGATATTCGGCTCCAGAATCGAGTACTGAATACCCTCCTTCAATATGTCCAGTCTTTTACCAATCAACCGGTATAGATACTTTATAAGCTACTAAGGATAAACATGCATAAATACATTTTATTTTGTAAATACGTACATATTATACACAGATTGATAAAATTTGCGATATTTTTGTTAGTTAGTAATAGTTATTTTTAATTATTTTGAAGAGCAGAAGGCGCGGATAGCTTTTTAGCTTAAGTGGTTGCCTTGTTACTATCACTGCGTTGTGGGTTTGATCCCCACTCGGGACATAAATTTGTATCACCACAATATGTTGTTCCGACTCTAGTTTTTATTTGTGTCGGTTGTTTGAATGTTTGTAAAGTCCCCCGCGACTCAGGAATTGCGCTTAGTGAACGAGTTGCCTATTTAAAGAAAAATAAAAAGCTTTTCTGCGTATTTTAAGCAATTTATTACTCTTTGTCAACTGTTAAATTTTTAAGCTAAAAGTTATTGTAATTCACCTCTGCCTGCCCTTTTGGGGTTAGAAAGGTCAGACTATATGTTACATAAACCCATCCACTGTATCAGTACAAGTTACAAGTGTAGATATCACATTTCGCGCATGCGCCTTAAGGTCGTGTTCTTGCGCGCAATGACCATAGACGTTCGACCTGTGAACGTACTTGAATGCCGCGATGTATTACAACTCTCTGAATATGGCTGACTCTAATATAAAACTCACGCTTTTAAATCTCCGAAGGGGTCAGCAAAGGTATACTGCCTCATTAAATATCACGTACCTCTATTAAGAGACTAGATTTTCCCCGCGGTTTCGTGCAATGTTAATTGACTTTTGTCTTTTCCTGGATGAAAGATACCCTGTGTCCTTTTCTGTCCCCCTGACAACGTGTATGCAAAATTGCAAGATGATTGGTCGAGTAGTTAAGGCGTGAAAGCGTAACAAACAAACCCACAATCGCATTTATAATATTACTAGCTTTCCTCCCGCGGCTTTGCCCGCGTGAAAATCCAAATTTTCAAGTCACTAACTTCAACGGTGTAGAACTTTCATATAAAAGTTTTTCACCCCTTTCACCCCCTTCGGGGTGGAATATCCAAAAATCCTCTCTTAGTGCTCCTCTACACTCTTCAAGGAACATACATGCCAAATTTCAGCTTCTTGCGTTCAGTAGTTTCGGCTGTGCGTTGTCTGCCAGTCACTCAGTAACGGAAGAGTTTCATTAGATTTTGTATGATGATAATTTTTTGTGTCACGAATTAAGAACCGGCCTGCCCGGGCAATTACTACTCTCTTATTGGAAGCTGGAGTAAAAGAAGTCACACTGCTTCTAAGTTTTGTACCGCCACAATACTTATATTTATATTTCACTTGCTAAGGTATTATGGCCTAACATTTTGTTGCCTATGTTAGAAGCTTTACGTTTTACGAAAAAAGCCTTCAATTATTTGGTGTCTTGAACCTGTGATAGGAAACCAGCAAGAGTATTACACTTTTGTTGAGTTTTCTTCGCTGAATAAATACCAAAGGTTGTGAGCTTGGATGAAAGGTACTCTGTCCTTTTCTGTTCCCCTGACAACGTATATACAAAACGTCATGATGATCAGTCGAGTAGTTAAGGCGTTAAAGCGTAACAAACAAACAAACAAACTCACATTCGCATTTATAATATTAGTTAGCATTAGGATAATGACTTTGGATCTCACCACCTTCTTCTACAGCTTTATCATCGCACGCGCACGTGCGATCTAGATAGCGCGTATTTTTTTTATGTTATTGAAATAAAAAATGATATGAAATATAAAGATTTTTATTTTTACATCATCATAACATGCATCATCAATTATTATGAAAAAGTGGGTACAACAAAAATTTATTAAGTAAATAAAAATATAAAGCAAGTTTAAGAACAATTAAAATGTTGTTTATGTGCAGATGCAATAATAATAATAATAATAATAATATTCTACCACATACTTACAACACCATCTAGCCCAAACTAAGCAGAGCTTGCACTATGGGTACTAGACAATGGATAAACATACACATATACTTTTTTTTTGTAAATACATACATATTATACATAGAAACACCTAGACCAAGACAAACATCCATGTTCATGCACACAAATATTTGACTTGCGCGGGAATCGAACCCGCGACCTCAAGCGTGGCATGCGGTTACACTAACCACTACGCCATCGAGGCCGACAGCATTGCAGATTGCAGCAAATTGCGTATTTATCATTTGCTCGTTCTCGCACACGCAATAACAAGCTTTAAGATGTGGCAGCTAGGTCCTTGGTAGTGTTTCCTTTGAACAGCATCTGCAGTTTCAAGTGAACATAGTCATGTCGATGAGCGGCTGTCACCAACATCATAAGGTGGACCGCTCTCGTTCACGTTGGCCACCAAAGGCAACACAGAGCAATTTGGCCGCTTCGTTATTCCAATGGCAATTATGTCTTTAAGCTTTTACACATTTTCGTTCGGGCAAAGTGCTATAGGGATTATCGGGCAAAGTGTTATTAGATGAACTTGGTGCCAAATTTTTTTTACATAGTTTTTTTTTATACGTCTATGGTGGCAACTATACGGCCCACCTGATGGTAAGCGGTCACCGTAGCTTGTGGACATCTGCAACACCAGAGGCATCACTTGCGCGTTGCCGACCCTTTAGAAAAGGATGTGGGAAGGAGAAGGAGCGGGAAGAGGAAAGAGAGTGATTGGGCCTCCAGCGCTCTCACTCACCGAACGAAACACAACAGTAGGAATACTGGTATTTCACGTCGATATTCTGTGTGAGGGTAGTCCTTCCCCGTTCGAGCCGGTCCATTCATGCTGAAATCAGCGAGACTCTACTATTCATAAAAATTAAGTTCTAAGATTAAATTTTAAATTTTAGTTTATTTTAATTTATTTAGTTGTGCGAATACTGAAATGTAAACGGCAATTGACCCGCTCCTTATTACGTGTATCCTATTCAATAGCTGGCGAAATGTAAGGGTAATTAATGCATCTTCATTAATATAGGCGTGATTCTATATTATTATGATGTACTATATTTTGCCCGCGGCTTCGCTCAAATTAATGTCGATTATGTCAATAAATTTCTTGCCTTCAGAAACAGTACTTTTTCTACATGAAAGGGACTACTATGACTACTATGTACTTACTTTTCTGTAACCCTAACAAGTTGTATCCATACAAAATATCACGATGATCGGTCAATTAGGTAAGGCTTAATACGCTTTTAAGCCTTACCATTCCCATTTATAATATTAGTTAAGATTTGTAGATCACACAAAATACATAATATCGCAGTCTTAATAAAACAGCGACTTAACTCGAAATTTGAAAGTAAGGCAATTTGATCTCTAATTGTATATGTTAAATTCTAATATTATATTTGTGTTAAATCTTTGCAATAGAGTTCAAATTTGTTTAATCCAAAATACTGAGATAAGTCTCTGTTTTATTAAGGGTGCGATATGTTCGTTCCGTATATTACAGAGGCGTCAACATGACAAAAATTTATTATTCGGTCATTGTCTAACCGGTCGTATACCGCCGGCTCGCATACCAGCCGGCAGATTTGTACCCGTCGTAGGCCGGTGGCTCGCATGCGAGCCACCAAATTGGTTTTACGTTAGCTTAAGCTAAAGCGAAGGCGGCGCGCGGCGTTTTGGCGCCAATTTGGTGGCTCTCATGCGAGCCACCGGCCTACGACGGGTACAAATCTGCCGGCTGGTATGCGAGCCGGCGGTATACGACCGGCTAATTATATTAGGCAACCATAATTATCTATGGCAGAGTAAAGAAAACTTACAAATCTAATTGTTGTTACATTAATTATATAATATAGTCCATAAAATACTTTATATAGGTAACATAATATGGTACTGGGAGGGCTCAGACCTCCCGGTACTGCCATTGGAGTACTCGGGTACCCCCAGGCCCTATGCAGTCGGCGCCATCGGATCTAAGTCATAAAAAAACCCAAGTTACCACCTCAACCACTGAGCCTTCCATGCAACCTTTACATATACGTACCCTTGAGCGAGTAAATACATTTTTATGATCTATCTCGTTGCACCGGCGATACTACCTAGTTCCCTTGACATAACTAACATTACTTCCTTTAAACCTTGACTTATACATGATATATTACATAATATACTTATGTATAACGCCTACTTATTGCTAAAGGGTTAAATTTTGCCTGCACGGATGGCGTAGTGGTTTAAGTGGTCGTCTCGCCACTGCCACTGCAACGAGTGTTGTGGGTTCGAATCCCACACGAGACAAAAATTTGTGTGGTCCACAAATGGTTGTTCAGAGTCTGGGTGTTCTTTGTGTCCGTTGTTTGAATGTTTGTAAAGTCCCCCGTGATACAGGAATTATTCCTAGTGCGGCAGTTATCTTTTTTAAGAAGAAAAACAGAGAAAAGAAAAAGTTTAAGCAGAAATCTATATATTAATACGTAGAGCAAAAACTTTGTACCACTTTTTACGAAAATTGCGCGGACGGTGGAGTATGGAATTTGGCACAGTTAAAGTTTATATAGAGAAGGAGGAGCGATCTTGATATTTTTATAAAATTTGCATTAGAAATACATTAAATTAATGAATAAACACTACACGCACACAACCATGCATTTGACAGCAGTCGAATCGCGTTCGTAGGATTTCGGCATTGTTCGGCTTCCTTTCTCCCTAGCCTTTATTATTCCCAAGTCACTTGGGGTCGGCTTTTCTGGTCTAACCGGATTTGACTGGATATCAATTTTTACACGGAGCGGCTGCCATCTGACCTCCGCAACCCGAAGGCTAACGATACCTCAAGGCTAAACCAGTGTCAGGATATTATAGGGCACTGACTTCCCAATAACGACTGCCATAGATGTTCATGGCAGCCGGGACCGACGGCTTAACGTGCTCTCCGAGGCACGGAGCAGGTGATAATTGTCAATCATCACACATAATTTCGAAAAGTCATATAACTTTCGAAAGTCAGAGGTGCGAGACGTAGGTTTGAACGCGAGACTCTCTGCATTGCAGTCTGTTGGTCTCTCCACTGAGCTATCGTATTGTACGGCTGATGTAAAATTCTTCGTTACTATGGTTACATAAATATGTAGTGAAGTAGGTGACTAAATGAAATGTGATTCTATGGTGTTATAGACAATAAAACCTTTATAACAACCAAACTTAAAATTTAACTCAATTATGGTCGACATCGAATTTCGACCACTTGGCGACCGTTAGTATTAGTCAATACTCATATTTATCTCGTACATGAGGTCTTTGGTTTGATGTCCAGGTCGGATAATGTTGGTTTTTTGTGTCAAGAAATTTTTAATAGCGGGACGGAGTCTGCTTCTTTGGCGCAGCGGTATTAATGCGAGTGCTTCTCGACTCTACTTGCTTGATCTTGGATTCGATTCTCGGGTAGCATAATGTTGTTGCGTTTTCTATTAAGTGGTTCTAAACAGCACGAAGTAACTTTGTCGATTGGTTTATAGGTGTAGCGGTTATGCGGTTGTTGTGCATAGCGAGTTCGATACTCGGGTCGGCAGTAGGCTTGACCTCTTTCACGAAGGACTTAAAAGTATAGTTTTCGAAATGAGGGCGTAATACACCTCTTAGCCCGCCGATGATATGCGCGCGCATCCTTGTCGTGCATGTTATAAGACGATTCAAATTTGAATTTATCAACAAAAAAAATTATGAGAGAAAATTTCCCAATTTTGTCATACAACACGGTAATTACATAAATTCTAATCCTAACTCTTCTCTCTTAGCCTTTATTATTCCCAAGTCACTTGGGGTCGGCTTTTCTGGTCTAACCGGATTTGACTGGATATCAGTTTTTACACGGAGCGGCTGCCACCTGACCTTCGCAACCCAAAGGCTAACGATACCCTAAGGCTAGACCAGTGTCAGGATATTAGAGGGTACTGACTTTCCCAATAACGACTGCCATAGATGTTTATGGCAGCCGGGACCAACGGCTTAACGTGCTCTCCGAGGCACGGAGCAGGCGATAATTGTCAATCAATACGCACATAATTTTGAAAAGTCATATAACTTCCGAAAGTCAAAGCTGCGCGACGTGGGTTCGAACCCGAGACCCTCTGCATTGCAGTCTATTGGTCTCCCCACTGAGCTATCGCTGCTTTTTTTATTATTACATAATTAATATAAAGGCGAATGTGAATTTTTTATTGTTACGTTATCATGAAATTTCGCATACACAATATCAAAGGTACGAAAAAAGACATAGGGTACCGTTTCATCCAGTAAGTAAAATCAAAAACCTAGTACAAATACTAATGTATGATATATATCTCTAGGTACCTATTGTTCCCGAGGAATAAAAGTTAATTGACAAAATGTAGGTAAACACGAGCGAAACCGCAGGTAAAATCCAGTAAACATTAAAACTTAAGCCAACAATGTTCAATAAAGTACCTTTGCATTTTTTCATACAAAACAGTAATTGTATATATTACTTAATATATCAATGGCCCAGAAGGACACTGTCTACATCTACCCACTTACAAAACTATAACATGTACAAAAATATAACCAGTTCTAATTTCAAAATTTAAAACTTAAATATGGAACGTTGGAATTCGGCCTCGGTCACGGCGGTCAACATGCGCGGGCGCAAGCGCCACTCACTATACTTTAGGGTTGTCTATACGTACTAAGATTATTAATGCGAAATAAAGTTTGTCTGTTTGTTAAATTGGCACTGGTAAACTGCAAAATCTTTTGGATATGAAGTTTGCTTTAACTCCGCGGAAAGAAAGTGGGAAAGAGGTGGAACGGAAATATTATTGCTAGCGGGCTCGTGCCCTAACCGACTGCCGACTGCAACCGAATCACAGCGCTACCTTCCGAGTCCAATTATGAATCTACACCATCCAGAGACTCACTCAAACACATCATTGAAAATATTCATCAAAATTGGCTTAGCCGTTTAGAATGAGTATAGTGTCATACAATACGGAAGAATTATATACACCCTTACTAATATTATAAATTCGAAAGAAACTTTTTCTCTCTCCGTCTGTCTGTTACTTTTTCACAGATAAACCACTTAATCAATTTAGATGAAATTTGGTACAAAGATAGTTTAAAATCTTGGGAAGGACATAGGCTACTGTTTATCGATATAGGTACCACGTGGGCGGAGCCGCACGCAGAAGCTAGTATGTACATATATATAAATATACTCGGCAACGCAACGGTAGTGTATGCGACTGCTGTGCATGAGTTTTGTGATTCGTTTCCTGTTTAGGAAAGTGTTACTGAGTTATTCTTTCAATGTCGACTATGGAATTGTGTCGAGTAATCGGCAATATACTTGCTCCCTATTACGAAGAACCTAAGGGCATACCCCTTCGTATATATGTTATGTATGAAATGATTATTAATTATTTTGTGAATGGCAACATCGCAAGTAAGCGGCCAGGCCAAAAGAATACAAAAACAAAAATAAAAAATGAAGAAACACATTGCATTATATAAATTAATTTATGTACATATTTATTTAGATAAATATAATTAAGTTATGTATTTAGGTTTTATTTATTAAATGTTTTAATACACTATAGAGATAAGGTAGTGTATCGCAGGTGGCATATATTTATGATTGTAGACCTTTTACTATGCAGAGTACGCATCGAAACTTTTCGACTTAATATTTAAAAGAAATCATTGTTTTAAGGTGTTACCAAACCCTTTTGGACTCTATTCCTGTCGCGGGGACTTTATAAACATTCAAATAACTGACAAAAAGAACACCCACTCAGAAAAACTATTTATTGATCACACACATTTCTATCCCGTGGATCGAACACACTCATCGCAGTGAGGCTCTCATTTAAACCACGACGCCATACGTGCAGTTCCCATTAGACAGCCCTAAACTAATCATTAATAATGAAATTCAAATGGATCATACACCTCTAGTTATTATTCATTGACGATTTATAACTGAATACTTAGCATAATAACTGTTTGTAAGTTATTGTTAATGATTGGGCGTACAAGGATTAGTGATAATCATGATTGAGTGATAAAGCTCGCCTTGCGAGGCAGCCTGGGAAAGAAAGAAAGAAAGAACCATTTATTTGTAGTTTTATTCCTACAATAAAAGTTTTATTCTTCTCTCTTAGCCTTTATTATTCCCAGGTCACTTGGGGTCGGCTTTTCTAGTCTAACCGGATTTGACTGGATATCAGTTTTTTACACGGAGCGGCTGCCACCTGACCTCCGCAACCCGAAGGCTAGCGATACCCTAAGGCTAGACCAGTGTCAGGATATTAGAGGGTGCTGACTTTCCCAATAACGACTGCCATATATGTTCATGGCAGCCGGGACCGACGGCTTAACGTGCTCTCCGAGGCACGGAGCAGGCGATAATTGGCAATCCATCAATACGCACATAATTCCGAAAAGTCATATAACTTCCGAAAGTCAGAGGTGGCGCACTTCTCTGATTTAACGTTTGCTTTAACGATGAAGGAAAACATCGTGAAGACACCTGCGTGTTCTCGAAGATATGTGAAGTCAATCTTGACTGGGCTAGCGTGGTGAACTATGCCTAGCCCTTCTGCTAATTTTGGTATCTTTCCAGCTTATCTTAGTATTAAGATAAGCTTATCTTAATACTAAGATAAGCTGGAAAGATACCAAAATTGAAACAGTTTTTCGACTGCCTCGTTTTCTCTGCTATATAAAACGCGCTGGCAAAAAATTCTTAGTAACAATACGTAACTGTGTCTAGCAGGCTGCAATAGGCACCTGCCTCTTATTACATGGTACCTAAAACCATAGATAGCGAAATACAGGTGTAATATACCACCACGGATAGACATAGACCTATCCTTTCGAGAATACAGGCGTAACTATCTATGTAACAACACTAGCGGTCGCTAAGTGGAAGAAATTCGACCATAATTGATTTAAATGTTAAGTTTGATCGTTATTACGCTTTTATTGTCTATAACTATACACTTATAATCACATTTCATTTAGTCACCTACTCCACATACATAATTATGTAACCATAGTTACGAAGAAATCTACGACATCAGCCGAACAATGCCGAAATACTATCAACGCTGACAGCTTGTGTCAAACGCATGGTTGTGTGCGTGTAGTGTTTTCTCATTAATTTAACGTATCTATAATGCATATTTTAAAAATATATTAGGTTTCGCCAGTACTTCTCCATTTAAACTTTATTTGGACCTTTCATACTCCTCCGTCCGCGCAATTTCCGTAAAAAGAGGCACAAAGTTAGCCTTTATTATTCCCAAGTCACTTGGGGTCGGCTTTTCTGGTCTAACCGGATTTGACTGGATATCAGTTTTTACACGGAGCGGCTGCCACCTGACCTCCGCAACCCGAAGGCTAACGATACCCTAAGGCTAGACCAGTGTCAGGATATTAGAGGGTACTGACTTTCCCAATAACGACTGCCATAGATGTTCATGGCAGCCGGAACCGACGGCTTAACGTGCTCTCCGAGGCACGGAGCAGGCGATAATTGTCAATCAATACGCACATAATTTCGAAAAGTCATATAACTGCCGAAAGTCAGAGATGCGCGACGTGGGTTCGACGTGGGTTTTTGCTTCACGTATTAAAGATAATTGCTAAAATATTTCCTCATAGTCCTTCTTTGACTTCACGCCATTACCACTGCAAGTGATGTGGGTTCGAGCTCTGTACTAGGCAAAAATGTGTGTGATTCACAAATACCGTTGTTTGAATGTATGTAACGTCTTTAAAAAATGGTAGTTCCTTCAAACTAAAGCTCGACTTGACTTGCTAGATCCACAGTTTATAATACTTTATTATTCATTGTAGTAACTGAATACTTTTAGTGTGCCTATCTACGACATGCTTGGGACAATGCTTTTAAAGGTAACAAGATGAATTCGACTTTATTTATTGATAAGGAAACTATATAATATATTGGGCTTGCCTTATTTAAAAACTCTGTGAATGGATTGTCTTTGTTTTGAGCATGGAGATAGTATTTCGACCAACGAGTGGCATAGGCTGTTTTATATCTTAAATAATGTTCCTATGGGACAGTTATTTTTTGTTTAAATTATTGATATCGTGACACTAAATGTGTCACTGTGAACTGTAATCTCGATCATATTTTGTATTTGCATTTTTTTATTTTTTTTTTTGTATATGGCCAGTGTAACCTTAATGTGTCTTTTGAATGTATATAACTATCATGTTGTTTTTATCACAGATGTGATCAGTAAAATTTTTGACAATTTGTTTTTCCTTAGTTTTGTGTTAGTATTAAGTTTCGTGTTAGTTTTTATGTTTATTAGTTTGATGAAATAAAGTTGTGTGAAACTGTCCCAAATCATGCCGTGGCAACTTGAAGTGAAACAACACTCAGCACATATTTTTAAAACAGTTTGTAGACCCTGTATTAGAGTATGCTTTGTAAGTTGTCCTAAATAAATAAATAAAAAAATATTTCGTTATAACTATTCCAGAGGCAAAAACAGTTTGTTGGCAACATAAATTGTTTACTACCCCCAAATATGTTCGATTTCTGTAGCTTGAATCTTTAGAATGAAAGTTATAAAGCAAAACAGCTGTGCAGAGCTAATTTCAAATGTCTAGATCTAGTGAAGTTGAAAGTTTTAGCGAATCGAGTTATTTGATACTTAGCTTAAATATAAATGAGCTAATAAATCACTTGACCATAAGTAATAGAGTGGTTTACACACACTATGAACTAATGTGTAGCGACATTGAGGTGTCTCGTGGAGGTCACACACACGTAGATAAGGCGGTTGCTCTGTATAGTTCACGCAATTTAGCGATCCGTAGTCTTGTTATTAGTAATGTTAAAATGGTTATTACTGCAAAAAAGATACAGAGTTGGAACGTTATAAAAGGAAAACATAAATACTTATTATAGTGCTTGTGCCACAGAATACATCAGAACCAATATGTATCCTGTATTATAGCATACATTTTGCAGAGAGTGGTTTCGTTCATTTGGTTTCTTCACTAGGCACGCCTGCGTCTAGGAAACCTTGAATTGTACGAGAATAATTTTGCCTTAGTAAAAACAATAAAAAAAGACATTAAATGATTGGTTATGGACCCATCTTTTAATTTCTTTAAACATTTTTACTAACATTCTAACATTTCATCTTTAAATCCTGCTAGACGTAACGTAGAACTTGATTTACTTGTTGAAATTAAACTAATCTATACGTTGAAATTAAACTGCTATATACGGATTTTATCGCGTTGTTTATTTGACACTTTATTACAAAATTTTGAATTTTTTTTACACTACTACTACTATTAAACTTTACTAATTTTTAAGCTAATTAAATTATTATTAAACTATTTAGATTTAATTTATTTTTACACTTTCCCCGACGTTTCGGTTGCTTTTCAGCAGCCATGGTCACGGGGAGACTAAGATGGTAGTTGTCTCAATGTTCCAGTGTAGTTATTTCAAAGTACCCGAACATAATTTAATCATTGGTGTTTCTATTTACGCAGAATGAGCTCAAAGTATCATGAAGTCTAGCTGTGGTTTGCTTCTTCTTGGGTTTGACTATTTTTATTACTGGATCCCAAGCTGGAGGTACATTCCAACCATCTTCTCTATTAAAATTAGGATGTTTTTTGATTTCAATAGCCTCGCGTCAAAACGTCGGAGAAAGTGTAAAAATAAATTAAATCTAAATAGTTTAATAATAATTTAATTAGCTTAAAAATTAGTAAAGTTTAATAGTAGTAGTAGTGTAAAAAATTTTGAAAATTTTGTAGTAAAGTGTCAAATAAACAACGCGATAAAATCCGTATATAGCAGTTTAATTTCAATGAATAATATTCGCGTAAATAGAAGACAATATTATCTAATCTATACGTTTTTATTGCAATTTATTTAAAGAACATAAATTTTAATTAATTTTTAAACTATTAAACTACTTATATTATTAATCTATTCGCATATTAAAGTTTAAATTTAATTAAACTAATTTACACTTTCGCCGACGACGTTTCGGTTGCTTTTTAGCAGCCATAAGGAGACTAAGATGGTGGTTACGTCATGAAGTTGTTTAATAGCTTTAAAATTATCTAAAATTTGTGTTATTCAAATAAACCACGATAAAATCAGTATAAAATAGTTTAATATCAATGTATAACATTCGCGTAAATGTAGGACAACATTGATATATTTGTGTTTAACATTAATGTGCCGATCCGATCAGGGAAATAAGTAAGCTCCAACAATGGGATTTCAGTGACGGTGGCCAATTTTAACGAAGACTAGGCATCTATGTGGAAGAACTATCCCATAATGTAGTTTAGTTGTTTAACTTTGACGTTTATAAGTTAACTTTGTGGCCTACATGAATTACGCTACGTTTTTAATAGTAATATTAATATTATATTCTATCACATACACACAACACCATTTAGCCCAAACTAAGCAGAGCTTGTACTATAGGTACTAGACAATGGATAAACATATAGGTAAACCTGTACTTTTTTTTAATATATGCTTATTATGCATAGAAACACTCAGACCAAGAGAAACATCCATGTTCATGCACACAAATGTTTGACTTGTGCAGGAATCGAACCCGCGACGTCAGGCGTGGCAGTCGGTTACACTAACCACTACACCATCGAGGCCGCCATCAATCATATTTTTTAAGACATCTTGCGCACTACTAATATGTGATGTGTCGCAGGCAGTCAGGCAGCTTCCAAAAATTCAAAAAACAGATACAGATAACACCCAGACATAAACTTAACTGGTCTTGTTGTAGAATAAAGACTTTGTTTTTATCCTACTAAAAGACAACTCTAACTTTAAGAATAATTAATGTATCGCGGAGGAGTTTATAAAAATAACGGACTACCAGAATAACTATTTGCCAGAATAAATATTTTATGTCTCGTGTGGGGATCGAACAACACACAGCAGAGGCAATAACCGTGCTTACGGAACCACACACAAAATATAACTCACAAGTGACAGGACAGGTTTTTAATAGCCAAATAAGAGAGTAATTGATTACAGCCAAGTTTTAGGCAAGACAGGTCGGTTACACAACACCTAGGTCAGGCAGAAAGGTGATAGATCAACGTTTTTAAACGAGTCATATATTAAATACATACGTTTGTAGACTGTCTCGGTGACAGCGATAGTGAATGCGACTTTTGTGTGTGAGAAATCTCGGGTTTGGTAGCTGGATCTTACAAAGAGTTATTATGGCGGCCTCGATGGCGTAGTGGTTAGTGTAACCGACTGCCACGCAAGAGGTCGCGGGTTCGATTCCCGCACAAGTCAAACATTTGTGTTCATGAACATGGATGTTTGTCTTGGTCTGGGTGTTTATATCAATAATATGTATGTATTTATTTAAAAAAATAAAAGTGTATATGTTTGTTTATCCGTTGTCTAGTAGCCATAGTACAAGCTCTGCTTAGTTTGGTCTAGATGGTGTTGTGTGTATGTGGTAGAATATTGCCCTTTTTAAATGCAATTCCTTAGTTGCACGCTGTGTGGAATGTGTACAATGATGGCAATAGGTTTGCTTCATATAGCGTAGGACTTAAAACGATACCTGGCGTGTTAACGTCGAATTTGTTTTAAGTTATTACCACACATTTTTTCTTACCATCTTAAAAAATTTACTACTAACCGCACATTTCGTTTTCATCTGACCATGGTGACTTCAAATAATTATTGTGAAAATTTATTCCTCAACTAGTTTTTACCTGCAGTTATTTGTTTATCCAGGACATGTTATATCTGTGTTTCAACTGCGTTCGTGGCGCAGCGATGGTGAATACGAGTGTTGTGCATGTGCATCAAAAAAATTAATAATTGGGTTTTTTGTTAAGAAATGTCAATAGCAGCCCGGAATTAGGAAGTTGACGGTGTTAGATACACCCGTGCCTCGTAAAGCACGTAAAGCCGTTGGTCGTGCGCCTGATCTCTCTTCGGTCGTGTCGGATGACCGTCCCATCAAATCATGAGAGTTAGGGAACAGAGAGTGCACTTGTATTTGCGAACATACTTGTGCACTATAATATCTCCTGCGCAGATGGCTAGTCTCTGTTAAGACTGACCGCCGTGACCGAAATTCGGTCCTGAAGACATTATTACATCTGTGTTTCAAGTTTTTATTATCTAAATCCGTTTAACGGTTTACGCGTGATTAAGTCACAAACACCCACTTATAATATTACTTAAAACAAACATATAATATATAATAATACGACAAAATAAAACGTAATACTTTTAGAAAAAACGTTTATTCAAGACAACTATCGCACTGGGGATAATCCCTACATCGCAAGGACGTTGCAAACACTCAAACAACACCCACAGCAAAGAGTCTTTGTTCTGTCCTGTATAAATCAAACCCACAACATCCAACGCACAAAATTACTACTCAAAACACTGCGCCGTCAGAGCATTCAGACATGTTTGATCTTAATACAAATTTTAATGGTATCCCTCCTTTAATATTCTGAACGAGAGCTATTGATGGATCAGTTATGAGGTGCCGGCGACTGTTCATAGATGGCACCACGGTAGACTTACTGAGTATCGTGGCTAAACCTGTTAACGAACCTAGGACACCGAAACGCATACCTGTGAACAAAATAATAACTTTTACATGAAAGGAGCATGACAGTTGTAATAATTCATAGTTTCACGCCTCTGTCCTCGAAATTGTAGGCCCTCGTTGTAAGGGTGTAAGCCCTCACTTCGACAAAGCTACATTCGGCAATAGCAGGATAGGGACATTGGATCACGTCGTTTTTTTAACGGGCGTTGCTTCAGACTGACTCCTTTGATACTTAAAACCGCAATAGCACTTTGTTTGACCGGAAATTCGAAGGCCAATACCTCTTGCTCAGCATTCGCATTCATAGTTGCTGCGCAACCAAGGCAGTTTAGAATTCAAACTCTAAGCTATATTACATAAGTTACCATTTCTATTAGCAGCTAATCATGCTTCCAAATTGCATTCCTAGGTCGACAAAGTGTTATTACTCGTGAGTTATTCTGTCAAAAACTCTTAGCAGCGTGTAGTCTTTAAACGGTAGGTATCAATACTATCCTCTATCCTCGATCCTCTATCACGTCGGACAGAAAAATCATGGTTGCTCTCTATTTACCCCTTGGGGGATAAATACGCGTGGGTCTATGTAATAAACTATGTATAATGTACGATATAAGTATGTGCTTATTTTTGACCAGCATACACTGATTTCTTCAAATGTTGGTCCGTGTAAGAATCGTATGTGCTAAAGTCTGTGGATTTGTTGTAGTAAGGTAACGGTGCCATTTAATCTTCCCAAATAGATATCGATACCATTACCAGTACGAAAACTGCTATGATAAAAAATACTATATAAATATATAAACTGATTTCAGAATAACAACTTAACTAACATTTGTAACATTAAATGAAGTGAAATCAATCTGGTTCCTACTTTAACTAACCCGCGCAACTTCGTCTGTTTCACATAAGACAATTTTCCCCCCGTTTTTGCCACATTTTTCATTGATGCTCCGCTCCTATTGTTGTCCGTTTGACGGTTTAAGTGTAATAGACAAACAAACATCTCCATAAACTTTCACGTTTATTATCACTAGCTGTGGCCGCGGTTTCACCCGCGTTTATGGTTACTGCACCTTCCTCAATAAATAGGCTATACAACACAAAAATATTTTTTCAATTGGAAGCAGTAGTTCCTGAGATTAGCGCGTTCTACTAAACAAATAAACAAACAGCTTTATAATATTAGAATAGATTTCACTTGTATGTCGTGATTATAATTAGCAAAGCACAAAAACATGTAACTAGTTATTAGATTAAATATAATTAAATTAATTTTGCCCGCGGTTTCCCTTGCGTAAATGTAGATTAGGTTTGATTAGTAACAATATTTTTTTCTAGATGAAAGGTACCTTATATCTTATACTGTTCCCCTGACAACGTTTATGCAAAAAATCATGATGGCCGGTCGCGTAGTTAAGGCGTGAAAGCGTAACATACAAACAAACTCACTCAATACACTAGGTATCAAGGCCCTGTGCCGATGAGTATTTTACAAGCATTCAATAATCAGATACTAAACTCACCTATACAGGTTCGTGGCCCAGCGCCGAACGGAAGAAACGAGAAATTATTAATACTTTCCACATTTGCTCGATCGAATCTCTCCGGCATAAACATTTCTGGTTGATCAAAATACTTCGGGTCATTCTGCAACGCTTGCAGGGGTATCAAAACTGTCACACCTTTGTCTACAGTCCAATTCGTCCCAGGAAAAGTGTAGTTTTCCGCACACTGACGGACCAGGAAACCGAGAGGTGGATACATCCTTAAACCTTCATTCAAAACCATTTTCAGATATTTCATTTCGCATACCGCTTCATAACACATTTTGCCATGTTTTTTTAGTACTCTATCAACCTCTTCTTGGCATTTCTTCTGTATATCTGGGTGGTACGCCAGCTGATTAAGCGTGAAACTCATCGAAGCAGCTGTTGTCTCATATCCCGCTCCGAATAATATAAAAGCTTGCGCAATCAACATTATATCGTCCAAAACAATCTCACATTTCTCCAGATCACCATTTTCATCTCGCTTCGTTAGTGATTCTCCAACTAAAGTCTTTTTACTACGCAACTGCAAAAGAACGTCGATAAAATCTTCACGTTTTACTGGACTACTATTCCTAACCTCGAAGATATTTTTCATTATATTAGAAATAGAATTTTCTATTTCAGGTGCGAAGAAATTTAGGTTTTTGAACATATCTGTCGCAACAAACTTAGCGATAAACACTAATTGATCTCTTAAGTTGATATGAAAGATTCTCTTGCCCAGCTTTCTGAACTCTGAAGAGTCGTCGTTTAGAGAATTAGTGTCGACGCCAAAACCACAAGCCACGATCGCATCTGTCATGAATCGAGCCATCACATCTCTTACATCCACTTCTTTGCACTTTATCGATGCTTCACAAACAATCTTTTCCAACCTTACAGCTTGATCTTCCAGTACAGGAAACATAGACTTCAATTTACCTGTAGTAAAAGCAACTGTTAATTTCTGCCTCAACGCTTTCCACAAGTCTCCTTCAGCCGAAAACAGATTATTCATTAGATTTTCCGTTTGATGCATATTTATGCCTTTAAGATGGAAATTGCGAAAATCTGTTACTAAAACATGCTTGATGAGTTCTGGGTCTCGAAGTATCAACGCTGGATGATTCGACTCGAAGCAACCAACGCATTTTTCTTCTGGAAAGCTTCTGTATATCTCTGCTAACTGATCGGTTGGACTTTGTCTACGGAAATATTTTTTGAAACTGTTGCCAAAGAATGGTACAGGCTTGCAGTATGTTACACTTTTTTTCTCCCAATACTTAAAGTTTTTTGTGCCTTTACAGTAAAGTAATACACAAATGGCCGAAATTAGAATCACAAAGAACATTTTGGATTAATTATCAGTGCGAAACTGAGGTTTCTTTGTCGTTTTCAGTTATTTATATAAGCGTTATAGTGCTCAGGTATAAGGTACGTAAGTAAGCAGGTTAAATTTATACAAACGGTATTTGCTTTTTAATTCTGAGAAACGGTTTGTTTTGGTTGGTATACTGGATTTTATCCGCGCCTTCGCTCGCTTAAATGTCGGTTAGGCTAGGTTAGTAACATTCCTTTTTTTGGATAAAAGGTCCTATGTCTTTTTCTGTACCCCTAACAACGTGTATGCAAAATTGATGATCGGTCAAGTAGTTAAGGTGTGAAAGCATATGTGAAATTTAGTATACACGTTGTCAGAGTTACAGAAAGATGTAGGTTATCTTTTATCCAGAAAAAGTACTGGTGCCGAGGGATAGCAATAAATTGACAAAATCTAGATTTAAAGTGAGCGAAGCCGCCGGCAATATCTAGTTATGTCATAATTGCGAATGTGAGGTTGTTTGTTACACGTTTACGTCTTAACTACTCGACAGACCACCTTGAAATTTTTCATACAAGTTGTTAGGCGTACAGATAAGGACATAGGGTACATTTAATTTAGAAAAACGCGAGCTAATCTAATTGTTATTCCGAATTGGCAATTGATGCCAATATTTACGATAGTGTCCCAACCACGTTAGTTACGCATTGTTTGTATGAATCCTTATGACAAGTACTCGTGACATACAAAGAGCATATCATTATGGGCTCATGCGTAATTAGTATGCTAATATTATCGTCGCCGCGTCGTGCGAAAAAGGAGAATGGGCAATTATTGTAGTACCATACGTCCAGCCAACCTACATGACATCTATGTAATAAATTATATATTATAAACATAGGCATTTCTTCCACATTCCAATCCCAATTCGGGTGGTATTGGGCTTGGAATGTGGAAGAAATGTATATAATATTTGTTACGTTTTTGAGACTCTCTCTGTGATTATTTTATACTACTTGTCGCCTGTGATTAAACCCACGTTTATGATTACTGCGCCGCTTCCGTGGCTCGTAGCGTGATGTTATATAGCCTGTTACTTCCGGATAAATTAGCTTTCTGTTGGTGTGAAAATTATTAAAATGGGTTCAGTAGTTTCAGAGTTTATAGATTACAAACAAACAAATCTTTTGTCTTTATAATATTAGTATAGAATATTCAGCTTTCATTCTTGTGAATTAGTTCATGGATTGACGTAAAATTTTTTACACAAGGTTTCATTTTTATATAAGAGTGTTTTTATATAAGTATATACTTTTTATTTCCAAGTTTCTTCTTTGTAATATTAGTATAGACACACAATTAACATTTTCTTACTTGCCCATTCTCCTTTAAATATCAATTATTATTTAAAAATACCGTTCGGGCTAATTACATTTTATTAAAAACAAATATGCACGCACGTATCCAAATATTTCATATTAAATGAACGTTTGTTTAAGCGATTGAACCAAAACAATTATTTTGTTAGTCTTGGACGCTTGGAATTATTTTCTCAATATTTATTTTATGACTTACGAGGCAGTAATGTTTTGCTGACGATTCAAGGTGATTGAGATTCTCGTTCCGATTTCTTGGTCAGGCAGTATACTATTGTGTTTTATGCTGGTAAATATCAGTAGAAGCATGGAGTTACCTACATACTACGCTCATCCTTTATTACATATATGTACGTACATACTCTCATACTTATACTCCGAAGGAGAAGGCAGAGGCGTATAGCACCCGCATTTCGCAGTTTTGCGTTTAGGCTCCACGTTTCGTACGTTTAGCACGGAGCCTTTATATAGCGCTCACCAGGGAGCAATAAAAAAAATTACAGTAACACTATTCGGCTCGAAAAGCTATGTTTTTTTTATTCTACTTAAGTGGCAAACAAGCATACGGCCCACCTGATGGTAAGTAGTCACCGTAGCCTATGGACGCCTGCAACACCAGAGGCATCACTTTTGCGTTGCCGACCTAGTAAAAAGCTTTTAATGCCCTTTTTGAAAATCCCCATACTGTAGTCTTGTGGGAAAACCTGGGCAGGGAGTTCATTCCACAAACTGAGAGTCTGCGAGAGAAAATTTCTTTGGAACCGCTTGGTGCGGCACCAATTAAGTTGTAAGGTGTGAGAATGAAATCCCTGCCTATGGCGAGCGGTGCGATAATATAATAAAAAGTAGTTGAAGGCATCATCTCAAACAACTCATCAGAACACAATCCATTATATATATATAAGTGGTAGAACACAAAGGGAGGCAAGGTCCCGTCTGAGACGCTACGTGAGAGGGCCTTCGCCATGTCCAGGCTGACAGCCAATGTCTCACCTTGGCTCTCAATGGCTAGTGCCCATCGGTGTGTGAGATACACGAGAAGCGCTAGTTGAGCGAAGATAGCGGGAGCTGTATTGTCGGTCACTCAACAAATCGTGACCCTCAAGGTACCTCAAGAGCCGAGAGCTGATCACCCGCTCTATCACCTTGGAGAGAAGGGAAGTTATGGCGATAGGACTGTAGTTCGATGGTTCAGATCTGTCACCTTTTTTTGGCACTGGGTGAACGAATGAGGTCTTCTATGAAGACGGAACTTGTCTTGTGGAATAGGAAAGCGAGAAGAGGCGCGTCAATACTGGACACAACTCAGGAGCACACTGCTTTAGCACCACTGCCGGTATGCCATCTGGCTCGTTTGACTTATGAACATCTAGAGACATTAGTTCCCACCGGACCACAAGTTGTGAAAAAGAGATTTCCAGCATGGAATGACCGCACCACAGGATGGTGGGTAGTATGGCGCCTCTATCGTTCATAGTCGAGTTTGAGGCAAGGAGAGAACCCAGCAAATCGGCTTTCTCTTTGGCACTATGGGCCAGATTCAGAGTAATAAGATAAGGCTCGCTTGGTGCCCGGATTGGCGGTACCTAATGCTTATTTGGGTAATTCTCGAAGAACCTTGTGAACTAACCTGTAGAGAGCATACTTATTTGACCACAAGGATAGATACAAATAAATTTCCACTACTGCTTACATACAAATTCTCACGTATTTATCTTCTAAGTAGGAAAATTAAAACAGTTGTGTTTCAATATGGAAATTAAAAATCTGTAGCTGGCAAATTTTATCAACATTGCCATGGAAAATATTCGATGTTAGAATTATACCTACCAAAAGCCATCTGAGTCTCCCGCGTTTATTTATTAGGAATCTCCAACAAAGAATATACACAAAAATGCACAAACAAATGAACAATAGTTTTGTATAGTGTACTCCTTCAGTTATAAGAGACCACAGCATGCACATACATATAACAACAAAGCATAAAATAGAAAATTTAAAATTAATTACATAACAAAAATATGCTACATGTTATAAAAAAAATTGTGACTAACACGCACACAATATAGATATATATATCTGTATTGTGACTTTTGTGACATGATTATATATAAATAAAAATTAATACAGACAGACAGTCACAAAATCATTAAAAGAAATCTAGAGTAAAGATAGTTGCATAGTTTTTTTATTAGCCTTTTGTTATGTCCCACAGCTGGGCAATAGCCTCTCCCTTGAACTTCCAAACCATTCTGTTCGAAGATACCTTTCGAAGACGTCCAAGTCAACTCGCCGTTTTCGTTTAGGTCTGCGCCGGCAGTTATATAGTATAAAACATTATGGGGAAATAAATTATTCCTAAAACTTACATTATGGGAACGGGAATTGAACCCAAAACTTAATGCACACCAGTCACTTTCACTACCGATACGCCACCGTGTAGTCACTGCATAACACCTTTTAAGACAACACTTGCTAGTTTATTTAGTTGCAATTGATGCCCGAGGTCACGGGTTCGATTCCCGCACAAGTCAAACATTTGTGTGTATGGACATAGATGTTTGTCTGATCTGGGTATTTCTATGTAGGTACATATAATATGTAAGTATTGATAAAAAAAGGATGTAATATGTATGTTTATCCATTGTCTAGTAGCCATAGTTCTAACTAAGCTCTGCTTAGTTTAGGCTATGATGTTATGTGTATGTGATAGAATATTAATATTATTATTAATCTTCTGTAGGATGAAGGCACAGCCCCGAGCTAGTCCGTAATTGAGCACTTATCATTGTTTCTTTGATGTCAGCCGTACTGTCTTACTGACGATGACTATGCTATACCTTCGAGGAAAGAAAAGAGAGGAATGGGTGAAGTACCCGTGTGAAACACCGCTATTCCTACTCAACAAGCGAAACGCAGTAACAGCGTTATAACTAACGCCGGTTTTCTGCAAAAGGTTTATAGGTACCGTCATCACATGGTCAACAACGGCGAATTCTACTGCTCAAAAAACAGGTCGATGGTATGTGTCCATCACTGCTCGGATTTGATACAAAGTTCAATATAATAATGTCAACCTTGTATTAAACTGTCCCACTGTTGGCCTCTTCTCGGTCACAGAAGGGTTAGGCCATAGTTCACCACGCTGGTCCAGTGCGTGTTGGCAAACTTCAGATATCTTCGAGAACAATATGTAGAACTCTCAGATGTACAGATTTCCTCACGATATTTTCCTTCACTGTTAAAGCGAGCGATAATTAATTATTTCATGTGCGCATAACTACGAAAAGTCAGAGATGCGCGTCTTTGGATTGAGCTCGAGACCTCTGCGTGGCAGTCCAACGGTCTCTAACTAGGCTGGCTACTTAAACCTTAATATCAGATAGTTTAATAAAACACAACACACGATTAAAAGCACTTTATTCCCAAATAATACTGAAGGTAACCTTATCTACGCCTGCATATAACGACAATTCAGAATCGACAATAAACTTGAAGGAATCTTTATCCATCCTCACTTCACACAATATACAATCGCCCATAAAACTTTTCTTAGAAATTCTCCATTCTTTAGTACTAAGTTTTTTATTATACATCTCCAACATACTAAAAATGTAATCATCATCAAATTCGAAATAACTGTTAACTTTCAAACACATCTTATCAAACTCTTTAATATCTATATTTATGTTGTTGGCAACACATAAAGTTTGGAGCCAATCGTAAGATTTTTTCGTATGGCAACTGTATATGAGAGCGCCATCTTGGACGCCATGACACTTGAGTAAAGGCAACTCTTTTGTTTGAACGATATTCAAAGATATTAATCCCTGTATATATTTAGGCATATCTTTGGTAACGAAGAAGTTTTTCGTCAAAAATACAATTTTGACGTCAATCTCAGAATTTTCTATAATCTGAGGTTTGTTTTCGAAATCAATGTTCAACATTGTTTCTGATTTAAAACTTAATTCTAAAGGTTTATCACATGTTACGTTCAATTCTTCATTATCACTGAGTTTTTCTTCATCATTTTTGGCTTCAGCCATTGATATATCTTCGATATCATCAGTCTCTGTATAGTCTAGGTTTATGGTATAAGCAGAATGGTCCGATATGCTCATGAAAGATCTATCGTTTGTATTATCACTTGTGCTTTCAGACATGTCTTGTTTGCTGGCGTCATCGCTTTCGTTGTCCGTTAAATCTTCATCAGACACTGGAGTGTTGCTCACAGTGTTCATATTTTCATCAATGTCATCGGCTATTTTAATTTTCTTGTTGCTTTCTTTATTATTAAATGTCTCAATATCTGTTACAATATTATCTTTAGGTGTATCATCCTGGCTTGTTTTAGCCATAGGGTCATAATTTAATGGTTGACAATCTTTGTCATAAATTTTAATGTCATTTTCAATTGTTAAATTGTCATCGATTTCGTTTTGATTGAATGTTTCATTATTTGCTTCTTTGATAGTTTTTTCAATGAACTCAACATATTCCTCTACAAATATATCACTTTCATTCAAATCAATTTTATCTTGTTTATTCTTTTCTTTCTTTTTGCGTTTTCTTTTGTTTTGGTTGTCTATGGTATCAGTCTCGGTTGTTTCTGCTGCTTTTGGTTTTTTCTCTGTTGTTTTAATGTTGTAAACTTTAATTGCTGTGATGGATCTGAAATATAATAAATAATTTTAACATACATAGACTTACTGACTTCTTTTTTAACTTATTTACGTAACACTTCAGCATACATAATATTCCGTAGATATATTTTGTCATTTGACATTTAGCGCTACTACCAGATTTGGAACGATGATAACGGTGAACGAGATACAAGATTGTAAAGAAAATTTCTAATATTATTTTCTTTTAATTTGTGTAATGTAACTATTTGACTTAAACAATAAAACAATATTAGTCAACTACCCTATTGAATTGACCCGAGAATGGAACCCGAGACCTCACATTAAGCAATCACATTCAGCTAAAAAACCACTCACTTAAAATCCGGTGCGAACTTAACACGCAGCTTATAATCCCCCAACAGCCTCTTAATCTCCATAGAAATCGCCACTTCCGGACTGGAACACCCGAACCTAGTCCTCTTGTTAACACTCTGAATACTCAACTCAATGAAGTTCCTCTGTTTCATAGTGAGAGTTTGATCAAATTTGAGTTCAAAATCATTTTTACTGTCGTCCTTAATTAAATTTAATACTTCCATGAGTATTGTGACTCGGAATCTTGTGGACTCCATTGATTTTTGTGATTGACAAAGGGAGCCACAGCTTTCTAATAAGTCTTGTATGTTGTCTGTAATGACCATGTTGACCATGTTCTTCATAATTTTCTTTGGTCTGGGTCGCTCGTTCAGGTATAGTGGCATTGCGGGACTGTGAATCTTGGTTAGCACGATTTGTCTGAAAATACAAAATACAGTCAAAACCGGATATAACAACATTGAAGGGATCATGTAACTTCAAACGTTATGTCCGATAGTTGTTATAAGCAATATACACAAGTATGTAGTCATATTAATTGACATATATGTGTGTTTAGAATTTTTAAATATGTACAATTATGTAGTATGGATATATCCACACTACATAATAATTGTAAGCATTTCTTATGCTTAAGAACTTGTTTTCAAATAAAATGTCGAAGATAGAAATAAAGATGTTTATTCTGAAAAAACTTAGGTATATATGTATATGCGTGTAGTCTATAAACTGAACTCAGCTCAAAATATTCTTTCATAGATTGGAATAAGTTAATTGTTCTTTTTATAATTAAATTGTCCGTAATGTTTTGTTTTGCTGGAACAAGTAAAACGGTTGGTCGCTAAAGCCGATGAATATCGATAAAGTTTCGTCGTTTTAAGCGATATGCCGCTGTATCCGATGTTGTTATAGGCGGTATGATTACTTAATTGTTTATATAGGTTTCGGCCGGGACCTTGCCATTCGGTCGTTATATTCGATTTCGACATATCTATTCCTTATTTTAAAAAAGACATCTCGAGCACTTGACGTTCATCAGTTGGAGTGAGGCAAAGCGGATTGAGCTCTCCAACACTCTTTAACATTTATGTAAATGGGCTGATCCGTGAGTTCAAACAGCACTGGAAAAGGCTGCTCTGTAGATGGTAAAATAGTCAATAATATTAGTTACGCTGATGACATAGCGCTGTTGAGCCCATCGATCAACGCCTTGCGAAAACTAGTACGCGTGTGTGAGGCGTTTGCAAAAACACATAGCCTGACGTACAACGTTAACAAGAGTACACTGCTTATGTTTCGGGCGGGGCGTTAAAGTCCCTCAAACGAACCGCCTGAGACACTAGCGGGGAAGCCGGTAAATAAGGTTGCTCAATATGAGTACCAAGACGACACTTTTAGGACATATCGTCAGTAATTTTATACTTGTAGTTTGTGGACTAGCTACACGCAGCGAGTCGTCAGTGCCCTGCGGGTCCAATATAACAATGCTCTCAGGTTGCTGATGGGATTGCCTCGCTACTGCAGTGCGTCAGCGATGTTTGCTGAACGAGTGGACGGCTGTCACGCCATTCTTGGTAAGAGAGCAGCATCGCATCATAGGATGCACGGATGGCGTAGTGGTTTAAGTGTTTGCCTCGCCACTGTGCCGCGCCTAGTGTTGTGGGTTCGATCTCCACACGGGACAAAAAATGGTGTGATCTACAAATGGTTATGGATTTTTTAATGTTTCTAAGGTGACGCGGGGTGTCACAGGATTTATTCCTAGTACGGTAGTTGTCTTTTCTAGTAGAAAAATAATTGCAGTTCCAACAGCTAACTGAGAGTAATTGCAGAATACATCCATAGTCACATTTGGAAGCTGCGGATAAAGTTGCATATATTATAGGCTGACTCTTGTTTTTCTATTGTTTTTGTGTGTAAGTTACGAACATAGTTTTAAGTTATCTTAATGTACTGCTAACACTCTAAGGACTGAAAATCTGAAATAAATGTTTTGAATAGAAATATGCCTCCATGTTTAACCTGTGGTATGCCGGAACGTGGATCTACGCGAGACACAATGCTTTTTCTATTATGTCTGGTATTCCGGCATACAAGAGGTTAAGGGAGGCCTTTAATCTAGTGCGTAGGTATGTGCGAAAGTATGAATAGGTACTGACTTCTTGTCATCGGAGATGCAGGCGGACACCACCAGGTCGGGGTCATTAGCGTACTGCTCGCTAACCTTCTCTACGAGTTGTTGTTCTTCATCAGCCATTGACAACTTGGCCCTGGAACACGACACAGTACGTTACTCGCAAAAAATACGAAGTAAGAAGTAACACTTTCATTGGCAAGAAAATTGGCAAGTGTTGTACCATTTTGAAATCTAGACTAAATGGGCCATCTTTTGAAATAACTTGCCAAGGGTAGTGTGGTACATTTTTTTTCCAACATGGAGTGTCAAAGTTAACTGACAATAATTTTGTAAACCATAACTCATCAAAACTTAATTTATTTTACTTAGTTAACAATGTTTATTACTTTGGTTTGTGGTTGCGATTAATAGCACTGTTATTTGAGATTATATTATTAACAAAATCACTGTAAAATTGTGAAAATTATGATTACAGTACTTAAAAATGCGACAAAGGTACCAAATTTTCAACTTTTTCGAAAAATGTCTATTATCGCTTGACTAAGTGGGTAGGTTTTTTTTTTATTTTTTTTCATAACTGGTATATCTTGGCCTCTCGCCCGGCATCAGGTTATCGTTGAGTTTCGGGACACCCTGTATAGATTGGAGGGGCTGAAGGTGGCGAAATATTCAAGTTTTCAGTTTTCATGTCATCACTTACACCTAGTGCCAATTATCCAAGGATAGAGTGAGAGTATTGTCACTTCGACGCCCCATGAAGTTGGCGCCTTTGTTAATATATATCTTTTTATAAAAAGTTCGACACATACACACAATAGGGTAGTTGCTAATTTTAGATTATGTAAATTATTTTACACGCAAGAGCAAAGACCAATCGTAAGAAACCTTTTGGTAAAAACAGTATCAAAAATGGTTGCAAAATAAGGCAGTAATAAAATTTTTTAATTTGAATACGAAGATGTGGGGTGTAGTAGGGACCACACGCCATCTCCCTCACACACCTGCATTTAAAGCAGTTACGTCACAGTTTGTAAAGGGCCAATTATTTCAGTCATTTGACAATTACCTCAACTACCAGATTTGAAATGCAGCAAGTTACATTTTTGGGTAATTTATTGGTGGTATAATAATAAGGTATTGAGCCTAACCTGGCCGCAAAAGTCCGCATGGCATGTCTCAAGAAGGACTTCTCTTTCTTATTAAGCATGGGGTGCAGCTGTAGGGTCTTAGAGTCGCAGCGTGACGTCAGCAGTTCCAACAGCTGTTCTAAAAACGTGCGCCGGAATTTGGCTGATGTGCGCTTGTTGTTTGATACCGTGAGCGTGGGGACTGCGGCCGGGTAGCGGGGACGGGGCTCCGCTAGCGGCTTGAGGGGCACGCCTAGACCCTGTAGAGAGAGATTTAGTTTAGTAGATTTTTTGACTAAGGACATGCTTTCTATACGAGAATTTATTACTGACTGTGACTGCACAGATGGCGTAGTGGTTTAAGTGATCGTCTTGCTAGTGTTGTGAATACAAAGTCGGTTCCCCATACGGAACAAAAATTGATGTGATCCACATATTGTATTCATTCATTCAAGATTGTTCCAAAGATTTAAATCATAAACTTGTTCCCTAACCGGACTTAAATCGCACGAATAGTTTCCACACAAAGATGAGTGAGCTAGCATACCATACTTACATAATCGATAACAAAAGTGTACAATTTTCAATATGAGTGAGCGTGATAATACTATATTTATAATTCAGATGTCACGTTGACATTGTGTGTCAGATGACAACTTAACGTCCAGAAAGGTGACCATATTTAAACTTAGTAAGACGCATCTATGATATAAATCTTTACGCGTATCTGTATATACTAATATTTCTTATATTATTATGTTATACATAGTTTAGGCAATGTTTTGTTGATTTAGTGGTGGTAATTTGAAGTAATACTACCGATTACGAGATTTCCGATTCGATTTTTATGTAGATATAATGGTGTAGGAAAACATAGTGAGAAAACTTGCATGTCTGCGAATTCTCCATATTGTTCTCGAAAATATGTGAAGTCTGCCAACCCGCACTAAATCAGGGCGGCGGACTATCGCCTAACCTTCCTCACGCTGAGAAGAGGCCCGTGCCCAGCAGTGGGACAGTTTAATACAGAACTGATATTATATATATTATATTAAGTATATATAGATGTACTTGGGGTTTACTACAAGAAAATAAAGTATATAAGTTTGTTCCCTATTAGATACAGTTATGATGGTATACTTACAGTAAGATGTGGCATCAGCGGCTCCATAATACCTTGCCCCCTCGTCCCCAACGCACCTCCATTCCACCCCATGCCGACCATCATTCTGTAACATTACGTAACAATAATTTATGTAACATTTAACTATATTTCCTGTAGAGGGAAGTGGTCTGATCACTCTTCGACAAAAAGGGAAGATCCTCCAACCAGGTTGTGTGATCGTGCCTGGCGGGCTGCGGCCCGACGGTTGATGTCAGGAGCTTGTATATGTCGTGGTCACATGATAAAATAGATCACTTCATATAAGTTTCTTCTTTATTTGATTTTTTATTAAAGGTTTACCTTTGATATCATGAAAATATGATGAAACGTGAACTGACATATCATCAAAGTGGACGTTTAAGACGTATATAGTCAATTTCATGAAATAATCCCATTTCATGAAATGGTCGGCCACATTATGAATTTATCAATTCTATAATCTGGCCACGACATATGTATATATATTATTATCGCAGTGTAAACTTCACTTGCGCGATTCAGTATTGTATGGCGAAGTTTGTAATTATTTACAGCGACATCTCTCGAAGTTTGTCAAAAAATCAAGAGCTAGTCTCACCTCATGGCCTTATCACACTTGACGGGGACGGAGAGAGCCTCAATAAGCTGAACGGTCCTCATAGCCTTGCCTCTGTTCACGATCGTGCCTGGCCGGGCGGTCAGTTCCGGGCCAGTCTTGAGCCTTGAAGAGAACGCTGGGGCACTTGTTCGCGGCAAATCTCTACAAAAATCGGTTATCATAGATCAAAATAGAATAGTTAGTTGGACTAGTGGGTTATCCGCACTTAACCTCACAATTGGGCCATTGTGCGAAAGCGACGCGAAGAGTTGTTTAGTTACTCATACTACCCTAGCTCCGTCCAGAAAGTAGGGGACCGATATTGCTCAGTACTTTCTTGATCAGAAGCATTGCCCGTTGGTTGCTCATGCTTTTGCAATATAACACTTAGCGGCATGAATATAGTATAAAATTAGTAAAAACCAGTCAATTAAGGGTGTTGCCAATCTTTAATTTTGTGCGTTTTTTACGCGGATAAGCAAAGAGCTATTAAACGAATCTTTTCGGTGAAAACAGTATCAAAATTGGATGTAAAATAAGGGTGTTACTGATATTTAAAATTTGGACTTAATGGGGTGTAGAGGAAATATTTTCTATCTGCGTCAGACAGCTGCATTTACATAGCAGTTACCTCACAACGTGTATCGTGCATCCTTTTTCTGACATTTGGGAATTACCCCTACTACCACCAGATTTAAAACACTTGTATTTTATTTATTTTTAAGTAGATTTCAATAATACTTTGTATTTAACGTAACATAAAATTGAGTTGTATAATTAGCATTATATATATTTAAATATTATTATTTTAATGTGTTTATGGCAACATGTCGACACTGCATGTGATATTGAATCCTAACTAAAATTATAAATTCGAAAGTAACTCTGTCTGTCTATCTGTCTGTCTATCTGTCTGTCTATCTGTCTGTCTATCTGTCTGTCTATCTGTCTGTCTATCTGTCTGTCTATCTGTCTGTCTATCTGTCTGTCTATCTGTCTGTCTATCTGTCTGTCTATCTGTCTGTCTATCTGTCTGTCTATCTGTCTGTCTATCTGTCTGTCTATCTGTCTGTCTATCTGTCTGTCTATCTGTCTGTCTATCTGTCTGTCTATCTGTCTGTCTATCTGTCTGTCTATCTGTCTGTCTATCTGTCTGTCTATCTGTCTGTCTATCTGTCTGTCTATCTGTCTGTCTATCTGTCTGTCTATCTGTCTGTCTATCTGTCTGTCTATCTGTCTGTCTATCTGTCTGTCTATCTGTCTGTCTATCTGTCTGTTTATCTGTCTGTCTATCTGTCTGTCTATCTGTCTGTCTATCTGTTTGTCTATCTGTCTGTCTGTCTGTCTGTCTGTCTATCTGTCTGTCTATCTGTCTGTCTATCTGTCTGTCTATCTGTCTGTCTATCTGTCTGTCTATCTGTCTGTCTATCTGTCTGTCTATCTGTCTGTCTATCTGTCTGTCTATCTGTCTGTCTATCTGTCTGTCTATCTGTCTGTCTATCTGTCTGTCTATCTGTCTGTCTGTCTGTCTGTCTGTCTATCTGTCTGTCTATCTGTCTGTCTATCTGTCTGTCTATCTGTTTGTCTATCTGTCTGTCTATCTGTCTGTCTGTCTGTTACCTTTTCACGGTTAACTCAACTGATTTAGTTTAATTTGGTACAGATATAGTTTAAAACCTGGGGACGGACAAAGGCTACTTTTTATTGATGTAGGTAGGTACGACGCAGGCGTAGCCGCGCGCAAAAGCTAGTTATATATAAATAAACGTATGTATAATCCTAACTAAGATTATAAATGTCAATGTGAGTTTGTTTGTTACGCTTTCACGACTAAACTACTCGACCAGTATTCATGGAATTTCACTTACACGTCGTCATGGGTACAGAAAGGGACATAGGCTATCATCCAGACAAAATTACTATTCCAAAGAAATATAAATTTTATTGCCCATACCTTCTTAAACGCATCAAAATCTAGATATATTATCGCTTTTAAGTCAGCAGATGGCAGTGCAAATCTATGAACAACTAGAGAAACTTACTTGATATCCATGTCATATTTTCTCATGACTCCCACCAGGGTGGGATCTCTCTCACTCTCCAGGATACTGCTGTTCTCATTCTTCACCATCTGGTTTAGAATCCCGCCTGGCTGGAAATTGATGTTTGGACCCCTGCAAGTACATATTATTATTAAACCATTACATAGCAGCTATAGCTTAGTGGGAGACAGCTGGACTGCCACGCAGTGGTCTCGAGTTCAAACCCAATGGACCTCTGACTTTTCGAAGTTATGTGCGTACTTATTAGTTAATTATCGCTCTCTTTAACGGCGAAGAAAAACATCATGAAGAAAACTGCATGTCTAAGAGTTCTACATAATGTTCTCGAAGATATGTGTAGTCTGCCAACGCAAAGCCTCACGCCTTTTTTCCCAGAGGGGTAAGTAAAAATGTATTATTCCCACTTTTCGTCAGCTATTTTTAAGTTCCTAAGTAATAGTGGGTTGTGAAGTAAATTTTCGGTCTTCCTGCTGCTATTGAAACTAATATAAACGCTAAGAAACATTGCGTAACCCGGGCAACGAACGTGATATCACACGATCGACCGCAATCTTATGCCACGAGACCGAGCCATTCAGAGAGCAGTTTACCACAAGTATAAAAAAACAATCTAAATATACTACAAACGACAATCTATTATCCTCGAGTTCTTATATATTTTAAATATTATATAGGTTACATATGTATGTCACAAAATGTTATAGAATATAAGTTACCTTTGTGAAAGAAAATAAATAAACTTATTATCATTATTATTATATAGCCTAAATCATTTTCGAGAGTTTAATAAATCAAAATCGGATCAGCCGGTTTAGCTGTAAAACCTTTACAAATAAAAAAATATAATACATACAATTTTACATCTTTTATGCTCGGCTTAGTAGAGTTCCGACTGGCCTGTAACCTCGTACTGAAAATAAATAATTAATAATATTAGTAAATAGTTAAATATGGCTCGCTTTAACGGCGAAGGAAAACATCGTGAGGAAACCTGCATGCCTGAGAGTTCTGCATACTGTTCTCGAAGACATGTGAAGTCTGCCATACCGCACTGAGCCAGCGTGGTACACTATATACTTCTCACATTGAGAAGAGACCAACGCTACAGTGGGACGGTTAAATACAGGGCTGATATTATATAATTATCGCTTGTTTGAACGATGAAGGAAAACATCGTGAGGAAGCCTGCATGTCGGAGATTTCTTTATAACGTTCTCGAAGACATGTGAAGTCTGCCAACCCGCACTGGGCCAGCGTGGTGGTCTTTGGCCTAACCCTTCTCACTGCAGTACTGGTTATGAGAACATTCATCAATTAAATACGCATTTTTAATGACCCGAAAGGAAATCCGGGATGACATTGCGCAGCAAGTGCGATCCTATGCAAGAGGTTTATTTATAAACCGGTGTAGCATCGGTGTACCTGATTGTACAGCGTTTTATAAAGTGTCCAGAAATAAATCCGGTAGGACCTTACACAACGCATGGGATCTAACGCAAGCGATATTGTTTTTTATACTCGTAAGGGGCCGGTGTCCCTGTTTGTACAGCGTTTTTAAAGTATATGGCTCGGAATTAAGCCGCATAGATCTTACGCAGTGCGTGTGATCTTGGGCTAACGCTATTGTTTTGAAACTGGTAATGTATCGGTGTTCATAATTGTACGTCTCACAACAAATCCGGAATAAACTCACGCAACGCGGGGGTAAATGATGCATGCTTAAAATCAGAGACACCGACTTACCAGTATTAAAATAATATATTTAATACTGGTAAGGCGTCAGTGTTTTATTTATTTATTTATTTACAGCGGTTTTATAAAGTGTATGTCTCGAAATCTATCCAGAAAGACTAAGGTCTTTCTGGATTGATTTTGCAGGGCAAGCGATAATGTTTTTATACTGGTAAGGAATCAGCGTCCCTGATTGTACAACAATTTTTTAAATGTATGTCCTTACATACTCCGAAGTAACCTCACGCAGCGCAAGCAATTCGGTGCGAGCGATATTCTCTTAAAACTGGTAACGAGTCGGTGTACTCGATTGTACAGGGTTTATTAAAAGTTCCAAATAAATTCGGTATGAGCTTACGCAGTTCGTATGATCATGAGCGATCGATTTTTTAAGGAGTCGGTGTACTCGACTGTACGTATAACGCTAAATGTAGTAACAAACGTACCTATATTGGTTGGCCCAAGACTGGCAGAACGCAGCAGTCCTGGACATTTGGAATCCAGGCACTTTTTGTGCTAACTCTTTACGTTTGGCACTGCTCATCGTTGGGGCTTTACGACGAGGCGGTTGCATCGGAGGGTACCTGGCAGAATGGTAAACAAGGAACTTTAAGGATCGTGGTCTTTTAATAACCAGTAGAAGAACAAAGCAAAAACAAAATACCAAATATGCAAATAATAATGAAATAAAAATTGTGAGGAATAATTTTCTACCTTGATAAAATAATATAAAAAGCAGCAGATATAAAATATAACAACATAAAAACAACTTTTAAGTAAAATCTAATTGTACAAATTAGGTTTTGTCCACAATAATTGAGCCTAGTAAAAGCCATCACAGTCAAGTAAGCGAAAATGCAATAAATAAAAAGTAATTAAAATAACGACATTTTACAACATGCAACCCCATTTTATAAGTATAGATATTTACAATCCTATAAGACACCTACCCAGTACCGAAATAAACCAGAGCGGGCGTGCAGTTAATATTAATTATATCAAGGGATTCCTTTTGATTAAGAATTATTATTTACAATGTTTCTAATAAAATCAACGGATGCAAAGAAGCAATTTCATCACCTCATCTATCTTATCTGGGGGCCAGTCAGTGCAGACCGGCGACACAGTGGGATCTTTTGTGTCACATAGGTTAAATTTATGTACTGTTACCTATTTTTAGGCGAGCGAAGCCGCGAGCAAAAGCTAGTTTTAGCTTTTGCTCAAGCACGGTCCCTATGTCTCGTATGCGCGGTGCCCATAAAACTTGCTACCAAAGAATATCCACCAGTATTGCTAGCGCGAGGAGCGCAATGTAAGGACCTCCCTTAGCATAATTATGATATTTCTAATAAAAGGTTAAACATATGAAAAACGGTAATGAATTGCCGTAAATCTTAGAGTTCGAAAAAATGGTTCAAATAATATGCAAAGGTCACATGATACCACGACAGAGGTCAAAAGTCATAGACATTTCGGGAGTATATCGACTATGCTGAGTCGAATGGCGATGACCGCGAGTCTCTAGCTCTTACGGTTCTTGAGTTGAAAGTTGTATAACAGACAGACGAACGGACAAAGCTGTTGTATAAGAGTTTTTTCGAATTCTAAAACAGCTCGAGCACTGAACCACCCAACGAAATAAAAGTAAAAAACAATATACCAAAAGCAATAATACTTAAAAGCACGAAGAAAACATGCGACGAATAAAATCGGTTCACCTAGAAAAAAGTTATGAGGTAACACATGAAAAACAAAAAATTGTTTTCAGAATAACAAATTAATATTTCTAAAGAAATATCGAATATCAAGAATCGACTCTGATTAAGTAACGATTCATGATTTAATTAGAATCGATTACCGCCATGTTCCTTTTTTGTTTTTGGAGGTATATAAAGAAGAAAATAATTTTTATGATTTCGTCTTTGTAAATTGTTGCAAATGTGCAATTGACTTACCATGGCCGTGAGTTCTTTGCGGGCTTGTTGAACTGTGGAATTTTCATGAAAATCAATTCTCTGAAAATAACAATTTAATTTTTGTAATCATTACTAAAATAAAATGTAAATAGCCTAGTGGGATACTGTTGGAGTGCCACACACCGCTCTGGCCTTTCGAAGTTATGTGCGTATTAATTAGTTAATAAGCTCGCTTTAAGACTGCGCCAAGCGAAATGTGCCAAAACAGGCGGTCACAGTTAAGTGAATAAAAACAACACTTTTTGTTTTATACAAATATAAAATATACATTTACCATAACAATGAATATGTTTACAATTACTCCGTGTATAAATATAAAAAATAATTATTGCCTACAAAATTAAATAAATTTGCAAAAGCTCGTGTTACGTGATTTTTAGATTATAACAGTAGAAATCTATCCATTTTAAATAGTTATATTAAAATTTTTCCGTACAAGTTATTGGTTGACAATTAAGATACATATTTATCACAAAAGCACTTCAAATCCTCCATACAATGTTACTATGGCGGCCGCCGATTTGAATATGCGCCGCACGAGCTCTGTCATTATCTGTCTTACGCTCGGCGCAGTCTTAGCGGTGAAGGTAAACATCGTGAGGAAATCTGCATGGTCTCAGAGTTCTACATATTGTTCTCGAGGGTGTGTGAAGTCTGCCAACCAGCACTTGGCCAGCGTGGTGGCTGGTGTTGGTGACAGCCAAGGTCGGATTTTAGTAGTAAAAATAAATACAATTCGAATATTAAGAACATCCTTTCACGGTTACACTCCTGAAGGAGTAGGCAGAGGTGTTACATCCACATTTCTTCAGCTGTGTTTCAAGGTCCACATGATAAGTGGTAGGCTTATTGCAGTTTACAGTAAACAGTTCTGGACTCCTTACTGCTACTGAGAACATTCACAACAGAATTGCACGGCCCGGGAATCTACCCCGAGAAACTTTTGAACGCCAACGTCGGCTATACTCGACATGCGCAAGCGTGCCCTGTGCGCAAACGTCGTCTATACTCGACAAAAAACAGGTCACAGAAAAATAAAAAATAAACATATTAAATCATTACCTTTCTGTGTTTTATTGATACAACTTAAAAATTTCTTCTCTCTTAGCCTTTATTATTCCCAAGTCACTTGGGGTCGGCTTTTCTGGTCTAACCGGATTTGACTGGATATCAGTTTTTACACGGAGGGGCTGCCACCTGACCTCCGCAACCCGAAGGCTAACGATACCCTAAGGCTAGACCAGTGTCAGGATATTAGAGGGTACTGACTTTCCCAATAACGACTGCCATGGATGTTCATGGCAGCCGGGACCGACGGCTTAACGTGCTCTCCGAGGCACCGAGCAGGCGATAATTGTCAATCAATACGCACATAATTTCGAAAAGTCACATAATTTCTGAAAGTCAGAGGTGCGCGACGTGGGTTCGAACCCGAGACCCTCTGCATTGCAGTCTGTTGGTCTCCCCACTGAGCTATCGCTGTTAACTTAAAAATTTTATCCCCAATTATTACTTAATTGTACACAGCAAACAAAATTGCATATTAGTTATTCAAATATTTAATCATAAAAAAATAATATATAATATATCGATTTTCGGGCTTGGCGTACAGGACATGGAGGCGCCGTTATGGCGTGGCGTTCAAAAGGTTAAACGGATTACAAATAAAAAAATACCGTTTACAGTGCTCAGTTCTGCCAACCCCCCTTTTTAAACAGCTTACAAATAAAGCAATATAAAAAATAAATACATACTTTTCTCCACAAGGCTTCTTCTTATCCTTAATCCTGATCTTATACCCTGTCTTATTATCAACCAGCACACTCAATTCATCCAGCAGTTTCCGCTGGTTCTCTGGAAACTCTGGTTTAAGCACCGGTGACCGGCAGTAATTCAGACAGTGCTTCAAAAATGTCTTCTTACTGCCTGCCATCATAGAGAATACTACACTCGCTTCTGTATCATCAGAGAAGAAGTTTTTTAATTTCTCTAAGCTGTGCTCTATGAAGTCAGAAGATAAGTTGCTAAGCAACTGTTTTAATTTCATCACAGATTTCTTCATAAATCGCTTTGGTACTTTCTGTTCTTCTGGTACTCTGTAAAATAAACTGATTTAATTATAATGATAATAATATAAGCAGCGATTACCTAGTGGGAGACCTGCTAAACAGAGGTCTGGGGTTCGATCCCAGGGCGTGCATTTCTGACTTCTCAAAGTTATATGCATATACAATTAAGTAGTTAATTATCGCTCGCTTTAACGGTCAAGGAAAACAAAACAAACATCTGAGAGTTCTCCATAATGTTATCGAAGATATGTGAAGTCTGCCAACCCGCACTGGGCCAGCGTGGTGGACTATGGCCTAACCCTCCTTACATTGAGAAGAGGCCCATGCCCAGCAGTGGGTCAGTTTAATACAGGGCTGATATTATTAATATATACGCATACCTCGAGACCAGTACTTTTGCTGCATGAAAGCTACCCTGTCCTTTTCCGTTCCCCTGACAACGTGTATGCGAAATTTCATGATGACCGGTCGAGCAGATTAAACGTGAAACAAAAAAAGAAACTGACATTTGCATTTATAATATTAGTAAAGCCGGGTATCCACTATGTTCGCGAACCTCTTGCGCTCCGAGCTCCTGCAACTGCCCCACACAGTGGACACGTCCGCGCTCCTGGAGCGTGCACGGTGCTCAGCGCTCCAATCGGTGGCGGTTTTTAGGCGAACACAAATCGGACCTCAGTCTGTTCATGGACCCGAGCAAAATACCACGTTTAGTGCGTACGTGTCGTGTATAACGCTTCACGCTCGGATAAATGGAGTGGTCGGATGAAAATAATGAAAAATATTTAACTCTAATCGAGTTGTACCGAAACTATACTGCGCTGTGGGATCCCCAGTCTTTTCTTGAAATGTCAGATTCCTAAAAGCGAGGAGAGTCCTCCTCGCTTTTAGGATTTTTTTCATTTTTCATTTTCTTCTCGAAGGCTATAGAAGTCTCTATAGCCTTCGAGAAGAAAATGAAATAATATATATGCTGCACTAGCCACTAACGGTGACGACATGTTCGCTCAATGTTCGCAAGGGGACCGTGGAACATGCGTGTTTCTTATGGAGATGCGCGTACTGTCTCCATCAAAGCGGTTGCAAATGCGCGGAGCACAATTAGTTCGCGAACATAGTGGATACCCGGCTTTAGATAATCAGCTCTCTTTTCAGTGTGAGAAAGGTTAGGTCGTACTACACCACACTTTTGAGTAGTAGAGCCTCGCTGATTTCAGCATGAATGGGCCGACTCGACCGGGGAAAGACTACCTTCTCACAGAATATCGACGTGAAATACCAGTATTCCTACTGTTGTGTTTCGTTCGGTGAGTGAGAGTGCCGGAGGACCCAATCACCCTCTTTCTCCCATTCCCGCTCCTTCTCCTTCCCACTTTCTTTCCTTAAGGGTCGGCAACGCGCAAGTGATGCCTCTGGTATTGCAGGCGTCCATAGGCTACGGTGACCACTTACCATCAGATGGGCCGTAAGCTTGTTTGCCAAATTAGATGAATAAAAAAAATTTTAAAGAATCACCTCGCTGACCCAGTATGGGTTAGCATGCTTCACATATCTTTGGGAACATTATGTAGAACTCTCAGACATGCAGGTTTCCTCACGATGCTTTCCTTCACCGTTAAGCAAGCAATAATTAATTATTATTTAATTATTATCCAAACTAATATTGTAAAGACAAATGTGAGTTTGTTTGTTACGCTTTATTGCATCAACTACTCGACCGATCGTTATGAAATTTCGCATACACGTTGCGGAATATACAGGAAAGGACATATAAAAATAATTACACTGCTCGACAATGGGAATCGAACCCGAAACCACATGCACCGCAGTCTACTCACCATCACTGCATCATCGAGCCAGTTTATAACTAAAAGATAATAATAATAACACTTACTCATCATTCTTTGGAGCTTTCATCTTATATAATTTTTCCAACATCAAAGACCTGCAGAAATTAAGCTAAGTAGAGTATCCACAAAAAACAAGAAGGTAGATTTTGTACTGTGGAGGACATGTGGTTCGATGTCCCTCCAACACAAAGGGACGATTTAAGCGACAAGTTTTAATAGTTAAAATCACTACATATTATAAAACGAAGTCACCCGCCGCATCTGTCTATCTGTCTGTTTGCGATAAAGTCAAAAACTACTGAACGGATTTTCATGCGGTTTTCACCAATAGTGATCCATGAGGTAAGTTTAGGTGTATAATTTGTTAAGACTGCGCCGAGCGTAAGACAGATAATGACAGAGCTCGTGCGGCGCATATTCAAATCGGCGCGCGGCCGCCATAGTCAAATTGTATGGAGGATTTGAAGTGCTCTTTTGATAATTATATATATCTATTGTCAACCAATAACTTAAATATTTGGGAAGGACAAATTGTAATATAACTATTTATGTTTCGTTTAAGCTGTAAAATACGTACGTTATTTTGTAGGCGAAAATATTAATTATCTTAAGTTTTTTACACGGAGTAATTGTAAACACATTCACTGTTATAGTAAATGTATATTTTATATTTGTATTAAATAAAAAGTGTTGATTTTATTCACTTAACTGTGACCGCCTGTTTTGGCACAGTCTTAAGGTTTTGTACTACCCGTATAATTAGAAAATAAGTTTAATAAATTAATAATAAACTACAATATAATATTAATTATAATATGTCAGCAATTAAATAACTACCCACTTAGCTCTATACACTAAATATATTTTAATATACTTTATAAATGATAGAATGTTCGTTCTTCTCTCTTCTCTCTCTAATTTAAAAATTAGGAGACAAGTTTTGTTTCTACATTTATAAGACCTGTGTATACATTATGGAGGGCAATCAATTAATTAAATTGAATTGATCCTGCGTGGCGGGCCGCGATCTGGCAGTTAATGTTAACTTGTATATACAGGTTGATTGAAAAATACTAATAACTAGGTAGTTCGCAGTGTAAACTTCGCTTGCGCGCTTCAGTATTGTATGGCGAAGTGTGTAATTATTTACAACGCCATCTGTTGTCATGCTAACAAACATATTCGATCGTGTGACGTCACTACAACATCTAACATACAATAGCATCATGGTGGTTAGGGGCCGTTCAAGTATTACCTAAGCACTATAGAGTGGCGAGGGAGTCTTTGCTTTGCTTATTTTTGATGACATAAGGGTGGGAAGGTCTAGATGGTGATTACGTCAGCAGTAGTTATTTACTTTTTTACACATATGGCAACCCACACTTTGTCTATGTTTGAAAACGAAACGCATTTTCGGGGATTCCCACAAATAATGTATACGTTTAGGCAGGTAAGTAATAGATGATATAACAACAAAATCTCTAATATTAACAACATATAACAACGGAACCTATAATTTTATTTAATATAGCGATTTATTAATATAATAAACGATTGATATAATTTTAAAATAATTATTTTTTATAAGCATAACATACATTAAATATAACATCGTTTGACATAACATACATTAAATATAAAATCGTTTGGCATACCACTCAAAAGATATAAAACTTATTTGGTCTAATATGATGAAAACGCCAGATATTAAACATAACTAGTAACTGATTTGCACCTGCGCTAAGATAGGTCGACGGAGCCCCGCTTGGCGGGGCTCCTATTTCTGGAAGGTTTAAAAAAAAATAACCACGATGGCTAAGGCGGGAGCTCCGCTCCGCTTCGCTCCCGCCTTAGCCTTCTAACCTAATCTATCCGAGTCGGGGTACTCTGAGTCGGGGTGTTAACCATAATGACGTTTTTTATATATATTAAACGTTAGACCTAATGATTTTCCATTAAATAAACAATATACATATTAAACGTTAGACCAAATGATTTTCGATTACATAAACGTTATATCAAACAACGTTATACTAATTAAGTTTTAGAATAAATAAATGTTATACGTAAAGAAATTATATCAACAGTTGGTATATCTCACGTTGATTATATCTTATGAACGATAATAAAATGAAATTAGACCAAATGAGTTAATACGTTATGAGACGCACCCTGTTTAGGCACTCGCTTAGAACCGAGTAGGGGAATTACCGCGCGCTATTAAGTTGACGCATTAATGTACTCTATCCTAAATCTATTTTCTTAATTCTAGAATTATAACTGCTGCTCATGAATCAATAAAAGAAAACAGAATACATTTAAAAAAAATGCATATAACAATGTTTACGTAAGCATGGAAGGGGGGGAGTAAGAGCTTTGCTTACTTTTGCTGAAAAGGGGGATGGGCGAGTAAATAATTGTAATAAATCTGCTTACGTAATAGGTACTTGAACGGCCCCATAATAGGTGTTAAATAAGGGATATTACAGCCACATCTCGCGTGATTATTTTAGGTTCTACCTAATAGGATGAAATGATAATATTAGGTGTTTGTGTCGTAAGGAACTTAACAAGCATCCAAAAAACGTATACAAAGTATACTTAGACTATTTGAGTATTATACAAATTATTGTCCAGCGTTTGAATCGAACCTACAACTCTTCGCGCAGAGGCAGTATCGAGCACACTTTCTGAAACCCAGAAAAACAATTTGCATGACTCTGGAATAAACCCTCTCGCATTTACTTTACGTTTAGGTCACACTTAGTGTCCAGCCTATTCCCGTTTACAGACTTCGTGTTCCTTCGAATAACAATTTACTCGTCTCAGGCTCCAAACCCTAGTCCACGTGCACAGCAGTCGCATACAATACTACAATAAAACCTTACTCCACCCGGGTATCGAACCCGAAGCCTCATACTACTGCGTGTCCGTAGCAGACTTAACCAAGTCTTTTTTTCCATCTCCACATCACAAAGCAAAAACTTACATCATTTCTCCATTACTGTCTAGATATCTTATACGAAAATCATATTTCAAGGCGAATATTTTGACAGCCTCTCTTATGGCGACACTAACAGTGGTCTGGCCTAACACCTCATCGAATGTATCATTTATAAGATTGCTGAACACAGTATCAATGTATTCAGCCTCATCTGGTGTCAAACCGGAGAACTCTAAATTTGGTTGGTTATTATCCTTGATGAATTTGAGTATGAGGTGAAGGCAGTGCGCTTTGAAGTGCATTTCTGAGGGTAGTGTGATGTGAGACCTTTGGGAGTCCAAGGAGCTGACGCTTGTGGACCTCGATAGTGGTGGAGTACTTGATAGAGAGCTGGAACAAAAACAAACATAATATTTTTTAAAAGACATGTCCCGCTCGTGGAATAATTCCTGTGTTGCATAGAGAGCTGAAACAGAAAATATACATATACTAGTTATAATATAACTGTGAAAGTTTGTGGGAATATTTGGATGGATGTTTGTTACTCTTTTACGCAAAAACTACTAAAGCGATTGCGATAAAACTTGGTATGTAGGTAGTTGGAGACCTGGATTAACACACAGGCTTTTTACTCTGATATTTCCACGGCATCGGGACTTATGTGGGTGCAACCGCGGGGCTAGTAATAAATGAAAAGTAAGCGTTTCTAATCTGGTAGTAGGGGTAATTGTCATTTGTTGATATTAGAGATTGGACGAAAGGTATGTGTATTACCAGCAACCTACACTGCCCGGGCGAAACGCAGTACAGTGTTAGTACTCTAACGCCGGTTTTCTGTAGTTTTTTTTTTTAAAGACATCTACCGCACTTGGAATAAATCCCGTGTCACTTAACAAACATTCAAATAACGGACACAAAGAACACTCGAGACTCGGAACAAGCATTTGTGGATCTTACAAAGTTTTGTCCCGTGTGGGATTCAAACCCACAACGCTCGACGCAGTGGCAGTGGCGAGACGACCATTTAAACCCCTACGTCATCCGTGCAATCATTCAAAGGCACTACGTCACCAAATAATTCGTAACTGACTGCGACACTTAATCCCCATAAGGTTTATAATAGTTAAATACCTGCTTGGCGAACCAGAATGCACGCTATTGAAACACATAAAAACAATTTATTAGTATATTAAATGTTTTAAGCATTTCCCATGCTAAGGTAGAATGTAAATTTTAACAGAAGAAAATGGCAATTTATATAGCAGGATTTGAACCTGCGACCTCGACAAGCTGTACCGTTGCTCTGTTAAGAGGACACACTGAAAAAATGCACTAACTTTCATCGAATAGTATAGGACTATGAGAAGACCAATTAATCTAGAATTTTGATATAGGTAAGATGTCTTCAACTAGAATTTCCTAGCTCAAAAACACGATATTGTGATTTTGGCTAGATCATAATTATTTTCGAAAACACCTCTGAAAAATTACTATTTTTAAAATTACGAGGAAGTTACACTATCATTATGATTAGGAATTACTGAAATATATTCGTAACATCAATATTAGTGATTTGCTAGCTCATTATTTCCATAACTAAAACCAATCATTTCTAAATAATATTTTAAGTTTTTTTAACAATTTCTATGCGTTCTCGATCATTACGGGCGCATCGCAATTTTAGACCTTATGACCGCTATTTAAGGATTGATACACAATGAGTGTCATTAGGGCGGATATGGGCGGAGCTATTCTAAATGATAATTTTCGCGGTGTCCCCTTAACTGAGCAAGTTCTGTCAAGGATTGACAGAGCAAAACAAATTTTGTTGACTATAATAATACAGTTTCACATAACTTGCGAGCAAAGCCGCGGTCGGTGGCTAGTAGTCTGCTCGCCATCGGCAGAGATTTCATTCTCACACCTTACAACCTAATTGGTGCCGCACCAAGCGGTTCCAAAGGAATTTTCTTCCGCGGACGCTCAGGTTGTGGCATGGGAATTCATGCCGAGGTTTTCCCAGTATGGGGTTCTTCAAAAAGGGCGTTAAAAGGTTTTTACAAGGTCGGCAACGCGCAAGTGATGCCTCTGGTGTTGCAGGCGTCTATAGGCTACAGTGACCACTTACCAACAGGTGGGCCGCCGTATGCTTGTTTAGCACGTTAGTTGTAAAAATAAAATAATAGTGTATAAATTCTTATACATTTTTACCTGATGGATACTTCAGAAAGCTTGCTAAAGAAAGACGTACAAAAATTATAAAATATATATGTATAGATCGCGCACTGTATGATGGCCGGTCTGAACATTGCGCGAGTGGCGTCGCAGTTGTAAGTTTTAGGTCTCTTTGGTGACAGGGGGCGGGGGCGGGATGCAATCCGTACTGACTGACAGACTGTACATGCGCAACAATTCGGAGACGCTATGTTCAGTCCGGCCATCATAGATTGCGCGATCTGTACATCCGAAGGGAGAGATGAGAGAGATGATGATGGTGATGATGATGAGATCCACATTTCCCTAGCTGTGGTTTCAGGTCCCTCATCATAAGCAGACCTTAACCGGGAACAGTATCACACAGTGCTGCTATGGAGAATTTCTAGACAGGAACAACAGTATGACTGAACCAGAAATCGAATCCGAGACCTCTGTACCTCTGCACAGCAGCTGCATTCACGACGGCACTACCAAAGCAGTCAGGTAACCAGAACCATGCCACATTGTACATATTTTGAACAACTTCTTGTATGTGACTTAGTTCAATTTTATAATAGTCACAATTCCCCAGCTCATATCAGTTACATAATCAGTTTAACTATAAAATGGCTGAACTGCTTTTGATGGGGCTTTGGTATATAAGATATGTAGAAATCTAAAGAAAACCTGACAACGAGGCCATACTAAATGAATTTGTGGTATTAAAGGTATAATTCATTAATTAAGAACACTCACCTGATTGATGGAAATTTGTCTTTTTCTTTCATTTGTGTAAAATACAGCTTTTTGTAGACTAGGATGCTGAAACAAAAGAGAAACAGGGATCAATTAACTTTGTTATAATAATAACAACTGAACCTGAATAAACATATTTTATTTTTTTAATATTATTGGCAATTTGTCTTTCAAGTTACTAGTATTCTTGTTAACCCCTCTAGCCCTCTCAGCTTCTAAAGATGGGGACGATACAATTCACGGTGAACTCTACCACGAGAGGCAGAGTGGCGAAGGGCTGTCCCTAAGGAGGAGTACTCGCCCCGCTACTGTGGAACATCGTAGTAGATGACCTGTTGGAACGCCTTAACAGCAGCTGCTACTACACGGTTAGCTATGAGGATGACATAACCATTCTGATCAAAGGCGACTCGGAAAAAATAATCTGTAATCGCATGCGATTAGCCCTCAGAATCATGGAACAATGGTGTAACCATCATGAACTGACGGTAAATCCAACTAAGGCAGAACTGGTTCTTTTCACTCATAAAAGGAAAACTCAGTTAACCAACATGCCAAAATTATTTAGAACGGAGGTTACCCTAGCGCTAGAAGTCAAGTATTTGGGCGTATACTCGACCATAAGCTGAACTGGAGTAAGCACCTCTAAACACGAAAATAACCAAAGCATGCAGAACGTTCTGGCAATGCAGAAGATTAATAGGAAGAAAGTGTGGTCTCAAAACATCTACAACCTTATGGCTCTACACGACCATAATACGCCCCAAGATAATATATGGCGCCATAGTTAGGTGGCCTCGCACACAACTACAAAGTCTACAACGATTTGCCTGCCTGGCGACGACAGGCTGTATGAGAACAACCGAGTTGTTCTCATACAGTGGCAGCGCTGGAGGCCATACTAAATCTCAGACCCCTACACCTCATCATAGGGCAGGAAGCTGTCACAGCTGCTATACGGCTTGAAAAGGTAGGGCTCTGCAAACGGGACAATAGAATAACTCATGCGCGCCTAAAGGAGTTAGTATACAATAAAATTCCAATGATAGAGGCGACATGGGATATCATCCCAAAAACCTTTGTCTTTGACATAAAATACCACGTCCAACTTCATGAGGAATCTAAAGATAGCTCTGGCATACATGAAATGAGAATATACACAGATGGATCCAAAACAAAATCAGGAGCAGGAGACGACCCACGACCTAAACATCAATTACTCAACGACCCTGGGAACACTATCTTCCAGGCAGAATGTGTTGGAATCACCCGGGCTGCAACAGCGGTTACATAAAGGGATATATTAAGCGATAACTCAATACGCATTATCTCGGATAGTGCCGCGGTACTACAAGCTCTTAAGAAGAACTGCTTCAACAGTGGACTCATCCGGGAGTATCACCGTGAACTGCAAAGTATTGCAACAAAAAATCGGGTAACGTTGCAGTGGATACGCAGCCACAGCAACTCTTCTGGCAATGATGCTGCAGATCAACTGGCAAAGAGAGGATCAAACACCAAAATGGTAGGATCCGAACCAATTGTCCCGATACCCTTCTGCCAACTCAAAACATGGTTATGCGATCGAACCACGAATCTACACGAAAAACAGTGGACAGAAACAAAGGAATGTAGACATGAAGGAAGTCCTTTCATCCTTATACAAACATCTGTCACGCAAACTGCTATGTTCCACAAGGGAAAACCTACACCACCTGGGTATAATAACATGTTAGTAGTGGGTTCAAATCAGTAGTACAATGGTTGGCATTCGAACCCACAACCTCTTGATCTGTTATTATATAATCAACCATTGGTTTGCTATTAATCCTACTGCATCATCACTGCACAAATTGAATGGAATTGAATTTATTTATTTACTGAAAAATGTTAGTGCCATAAAGTGTACATATACAAAACACCTGTCATTATAGTGTTGTCTAAATAAGGAAATTAAAAAACAACTTTGTATTAAATTAAAATTATTTCGATCTGAAATTGTGTTAGTAGATATTTGCATTAATAATAACATTCAATATTATCAATGATGATAACAATAATTAAAAAAGTTCAACCAAGTGAAAACATTGCTACCTCCAGCCACCCTGAGGATTGACCTGGGGGTGGCGGGCTTTGTGGGCCTGCCCGCCATCCGTTCAGCACCAGGTCCGAGAGGCGGCGTGCGTGTTCCCACGCGCGCCTCTGTGTCGAGTCCGTCTCCCCTCTAGGGGGGACAGTAGGGAGTTTTTAGATGTGCCTATAGGGTAGGTCTTTCGTGTAGTGGCCTGCCGTTTCATACGGCGGGCCGTAACCTCGGCGGGGTCGCGACCGCATGCGAAAGTGATTCGCGCGGCCCCGTCGATAGTGGTTTTGTTGAGGAACACCGTGGTAGGTTTAGTCGGTATTCCGGGAGGTACTTTAACATCTTTACCATCTTTCTTTTACCCCGGCGAGTCCGACATAACCCCTCCGCCCGCCCCCGCGGAGGGGTATGCGTCATGCATTCCCCCACGTAAAAAAAAAAATAAAAAATAAAGTGAAAACATTGCTGTGATCATTACCTATTCTTTTACCCTATAATGGTTTTGTTCTTTACACAGTAAAGGGTTTGAAGCTTATTATGTGGGTCCAAATACCATAGTTGACAAAACAAGGGTTATTCAACCCTGCCTATCTAACGAAGGTATACCAGCCAGATTATGTATCTAAGTCTGTTCTTTATCTTAACATTGGCAGAATAAATAATATAAGGCAAGTTAAAACAACTTAACAGTGTTTTAATTTGTGAGTGCAAAAATTCTAATCCCATTATTATAAATGCAAAGCAAGTAGGTTTGTTTGTTACGCTTTAATGTCTTAACTAATTGATCCATGTTAATGAAATTTTGCAAACACATTGTCAGAGCCATAGAAAAGGACTTTATGGCCTTAACATTTGGAGTTAGCTATCACACAAAAAATAGTACTGTTCACAAGGGATAGCTAGAGGTTTATTCAAATAAATGCATAGTATCATCATCAGCTCCACTATACTGAGTTCATTACCATGGCAAATTGATCTAATCCTTTGCCTAACATTTGGACCATGGAGCTCAGACACAATGCTTTTTCATGGTGTCTAAAATCCAGCTAAATTACTCATTAAACAATTGTTGTAAAAAGGAATGAGATAAAGATGTATCATATGTGGGGGCGAGTCAGTGCAGACCGGTGACACTTTGATTGGATCTTTTGTGTCATCACTTTCCCAATAACGACTGCCATAGATGGAACAGGCAATTGTCAATCAATACGCACAACATTTCGAAGTCATATAACTTCCGAAAGTCAGAGGTGTGCAACATGGGTTTGAACCCGAGAGCCTCTGCATTGCAGTCTGTTAGTCTCCCCACTGAGCTATCGCTACTCATGACATAAAGATAATACACTATATAAATTATGGTACAGATAATCTATGGTGTCACACAAAGCAATTAAGTTAGGCCATCTTCTCTATGAAGTGAATAAATTTCAGGCATAACAACCTACAACATACCCTCTATATATATTACATTACATTTTTTTGTCTTATACCAAATGCCTCCAAGTGGTCATGTACTAAAATATTCCAACTATGTTAAAAATTCACTTACTTATCATTTTCTACACCTAATCCTTTCAGTAATGGGCTCTTCGGCCCTTTATAAACGCAAACCACCATGAAGATCTTATTCTCTGCTTTAGACTTTATTATTTCCATAATCAGATTCGACACCCGTTTACAGGTACTATACATCCTCGGGGAACCCAAAACTTCGACATTTTGGACTATACGCACCAGGATTTCTTCTATTTTATCAGATATATTAGGAAACTCCAAGTCATCCTCACTACTACTTAGAAAATTGTAAACTTTATGCAAGATATTCAGCAACGTTTTACTTTTCACTTGCACAAGTAAGTCATCAAATCCTATGGTTTTCGCGTCCATATATTGATCTCCTTCATGCTTGTTTACTGGTTTAGGCGCCACAAACGTAAACTGAGATGGCGTCTCATAATTTGAAGATTCAGCATTCGGCACTGTGATTGTGATATTGTCGTTATTCAATCGGCCTAGACGATACTCATCAAATACTTTGAAATCGTCTCTTATATTAGCCATGGTTTCTTATTTTTTTACGTGGTTTACGTTATAACTAACGCTTGGTAGATAACATTTACAATACAATACAATAGTACATACAAAATAGAAATGCTAAAGTGGGTACATATCTCGAACTTTATAGTGCTTCGCTAAAATCGTATAAGAATTAGGTATACACTTTTTCATTTAGCTTGAATATACTATAATATGTTAACTGAATAACTGATAATAAACTCAGTTTTAAAGAGACAATGCAGTATCCTATGAATATAACCGTCCAAATGATTTATTTACAAAATCAAATACCTAACTTTGTTTTTAAAAACGATTCTTGCAAAGTTTATTGTGACATAAGTAAATTTTGGTGTTGCAATTTATAGCATTAATAAAAAAGGAGGCAAGATTGTTATTCGCTACTAGTAAGAGATAAAGAATAGGTAAGTGATTAGTGATGCTTAGTATTATAGATAACTAATTACTGGAACGGTTCTGGAAAATCCATAAATAAAAGTAGCCATGCGCGATTCCTTTATTGTAATGGTAAGAAGTAAAAAGTGTATATTTGATAGTAAATGAGTATATTTTTGAGTCTCCCCGTGAACATGGCTGCAGAAAAGCAACCGAAATGTCGGGAAAAGTGTAAAATTAAATCTAAATAGTTGTTATATAATTTAAATGACTTAAATAGAATAAACAGTAACTAGTAAAAGTGTTTAACAATAGTGGTTTAAAGTATAAAAAATACGTTACAATTTAAAAAAAAAAATAACAACTCTATAAAATCCGTACAATGTTGTTTAATTTCAATATATTTTAAATTACTAATAATTAGAACTACTACTGTTGATTATTAAATTATTTGTAGTTATTTTGATGCATCTAGCATAATTGCATTGCGATTATTTATCTAAATTTTAATGATTTTAAATAAATTTATCTCCGAGTGTGTTACTTTGATAACCAAAAGTAAAGTAGAAAAATAAAAGAAAGAATTTACACCTCTTAAATATTAAATTAAATATATACAATATTATTATTATTATATTTACATAAACAAAGCAACAATCATAATTTACAACTTAATTAATATTAACAAACCTAAGCACTTATTAAATAAAACAAAATGAAAAGTAACAAAGTAAGGGACTGTAAAATTTAATAAATAGTAATGGCTGGTTTAAGCAGCGTCGTCAAATTTCTCATGATCGCTGTCGACCGGGAAAGTGCCCAGAAGACTGGCAGCATTGCCACGTTGAATGGCAATGCTGATTCTATGAGCCAAGAAAAGTGCAGCTTTCTGGTCACGTGAAGCGTCGATTAGTCGCTTAGATATATTACTAAAAAGCCCACGAGCGCCCGGACTCCATGAACCTAGCATCTCCACCCCGAACTACTCAAAAACGTAATTACTAATTAAATTACTGTATTTGCGCCGTTTGAGGTTTTCCGCCGCTACAGCAGTGGCACTGGCACAGCTCACCGTGCTTGAAAGATATGATGGCACAAGGATGTCAACGCATGTGACGTCCTACACCAAAGGCCACCCATTTTCCAAAGTAACAAAGACATACCATCGGGTCTCATAGTAAAAAATTTATATTTTTAATAGCAACACTTATTTTCTTCAAACAAAATATCTCTATTATTGTCTACTTACGAAATTACTACAAAATAATTAATTCTTTAGAGTTTAATAACATAAATATGTCTTTCGACGTGGACTGGGACATAGATAAATACAGAGATGATCATGAGAGCGAAGACCACTGGCAGTTACGGCGCTCATTTATGGAGAAATGGAAAAATGATTATCCCGAAGAAAGATTAGTTTGTTTGGCTAGAGTGTTTACAAATGTTGAGTTATTAGGTTGTAGATACCCTCGGGAGGTAATGCAAGAGATCTCCAGACTCTCTTATGAGGTAAACAAGACTTTTACTGACATTGTTGGTATACAGCATAACCTTATTTGTCTATGCCTATTGCATTTTCTGCATTTTTGGAGTTTGTTTCATGATTTCATCATTTTAGCAACGGATTTTTTAATAACAAGATAGTATTTACACATTCATTCGTAGGTGAACAGACTTTGCAACTGGTAAGCGGCACTGTTAATGTCAACTAATATAGTAATCTCATTACTGAAATACAAAGATTTTAACAAAAAAAATCTGATAAAAGACAGAATAATATTGTTTGATCTGATATCTCACTCGAAAGTATCAAATCTTCATATCCAAGAGCCAACAAGTAAAGATTTGACAGGCAATTTGGTAGGTTTTTTTAGTTAGATGCCGAGTCAGGCCAAGCTAGGTTTTTTGGTAAAGAAATTTTGGAAGATTGTTACTAGAATAGGCTTGCCCCTTATTATGTGAGACCTAAAGTTATACTGGTTGGAGTTATATTGCTCTGCCTACACATAATTATGTACAATGTTCAAATCTGCGGACAATACTGCATGTTTTACCATATATGTGTAGTAATAGAAGGTTGTTGTGTAGAAATGTATTTAAACGTCATTCATATGCAATAATGTGCAACATCATATTTTTTTATATTGGAATACAGCATATTATTATAATATATTCTCCTCACTCCTAAGTTGACTATTTCTCTTTAACAGCATCATACTTACTACTAACTTGTAGATCGGTAGTTTCGGCATATGACTATGAGACACAGAAATATGTATTTTATGACAGTAGTTATCACAAAACAATAAATTTCAGGTGGCCCAATCATACAGAAAACAGAGGAAAACCAAACTACAACGAACGTTTGTGTCTGCATCTGACGCAGCAGAAGATAGAGCAAAAGGAATCAAACGACAAGGTGGAGTTGTTATAGATGAACCAAAACCAGCAAAGATACAGTTCGTATCAGCTGGTAAAGCAAACGATAACGATACTATTGATACGGATGATGAAAATAATGATAATAAAAATGATATTGATGATAGAAATGAAAATAACAGAGAGCCATCAAGGGAAGAAACAACAAGTGAAAGGACTAAAAGTTATGACGTGAATAATTATTTGGAAGACATGTTGAAGTTAGATTGTTTGGATGTGCGGGGATTTAGAGATTATATGTTCAAGACCGTGTTTGGTCGGATGGTTTTGCTGATCAGGCCGTGGGCTGGCAAATTGTGGAACATACAAAGTAAGTATAAAGCTTGAAGTTTATGTAGTTTTATTTTGAGTACCAATGGTTTTGCACAGCAATAATGTTGAGGGAAGGCATTTGGACTGTCATATAGAGATCTTAGAATCCATCCCAAGGCACACAGATCCTGACTGAGACTTGAATAGTCTCTAATGTACTTGAACATATGTAATGTCAACACACACTAGCTCAGGGTAGTGATCTACTGAATTACTTTTCTTATTTTAAAATGAGGCTCACTCTTGTAGCTTTGCTCGCTTTTATATTATACTAGATTTTGACCTGAAATGTAGGTTAGGTTCGATTAGAAACCGTATTATTATTTTTGGAAGAAAAAGCCCTAGGATACTTCTTACATGTTTTTCTGTTCTCCTGGCAAATGTGTATGTGACAAATAATGAAAAAAAATTTCATGATGATTGGTAGAGTAGTTAATGTGTGAAAGCGTTATAAACAAACAAACTCACATTTGCATTTATACCATCAGAGAGGATTTAACATAAAACTGAAATAGAATTTACGTGAAGTGAAAGCGTCGACCAAAGCGAGGAAAGATAATATCGCTCTACCCTGATCATGGACTGGGCAAGGCTGGCGCCAGCATTTCTGCAGCTATGGTATAAAATCCTATGTATAAAGGACCGAAGTTACAGACTCCATGCTGTTATAAAGAATTTCTGTACAGAAAAACTTAAGAACAATTTCCAATGCGGCAATCAAACCCGAGACATTATGCACAGCAGTCGCATTCACTACTGGCACACCGAGGCACTCATATGCTATTTCCATTTATTTTTTTCAACGAGGACTCCCTCACCTGGTTAAATTCCTTTGCAAAGAACACCCAGACTCAGAACAACTATTTGTGGATCACACAAATATTCATCCCGTGTGGTATTCGAACCCACACTCGTTGCAGTGGCAGTGGCGAGGCGACCACTTAAACCACTACGGCATTCGTGCAGTTAAATTTTCAGACTTATAGAAGTTCACATACCCCATGTTTGCAGTTTCACACGCCTTATTATTTTGATACGCTATTACGCTATTATTTTTCTGCACTTGTCTTCTTTAATCGCGTCTGCTTTTTTGTGTGTTACCTTGGCTGATGACAGTATGCTTCTGTCAATGTTATTGATATATAAAAGTCATATATAAAGCTCTACACGGGGAATCCCCGTACATAAATCTGTCAGTAGAAAGTAGTTTCAGCGTGAATAGGTTAGCTCGTTAGGGGAATTACTAATCACATATCGGATGCAAGGATGGCGTAGTGGTTTAATTTAAGTGGTCGCCTTTTCACAGCGCTGCGTGTTGTGGGTTCGAATTCCACACAGGATGAAAATTTGTGTGATCCACAAATTGTTGTTCCGAGTCTGGGTGTTGTTTGAAGTCCGTTGTTTGAATGTCTGTAAAGTCCTCACGAAAGAGGGATTATACCCAGGTGCCATTCTAAAACACATTTACAAAATCCTTTTACCCGACTCGAGAATTGAACTCAACAAGACTAATCCGTCACTGCTTATTCCCCAGCCAGCTGCCAAGTCTGCAACATAGAACTGAACTCGGTATACGAGAACAGGTGTTTCACCCTTACGGTCAACGGACAAATGATCGCGCAGGCCACTGGGGAGACCAAGGTTGAAGCCAGGACCATTGTGGAGGCCATGGCGTGGGAGGTATGTCTTTTATTTTGTAACTAGATTTTGTTGATGTAGAGTAAATTTTATATCCCTCGGGAACAGTACTTTTGTTTGATGAAAGGTATACACTATGTTCTTGTCCATACCCTTGCCCAATAGATAAGGAGTTAAAGTTTAACAAACAAACGTGCTCATATTCGTCTCCTAACTAATATTATAAATGCGAATGTGAGTTCGTTTGGTTGTTTGTTACGCTTTAACGCCCTAACTACTCGACTGATCATCATGAAATTTACAAATAAACAAAATCGAATCTTTCCCTTTTATAATTTAGTATAGTTATATTAAAGATTGCGTCGAGATAAGCACGTATAGACTGATAGCATCGATAGCCTAGTGGGAGACTGTTGAACTGTCACGCAGAGATCTCGAGCTCGATCCCAAGGCAAGCACCTCTGACTTTTCGAAGTTATGTGCGTAGTAAATAACTAATTATCGCTCGCTTTAACGGTGAAGGAAACATCGTGAGGAAACCTGCATATCTGAGAGTTCTCCATAATGTATATGTGAAGTCTGCCAATCTGATCCACAAATATGAGTCTTGGTATTTTTGAGTGCGGGCAACGTATTTTGAAATTGAAAATAGTGTGGGATACGAACCCACTCGGTAGCTGTATGGCGACATCTTGCCCGCTGCGCCACTCATGCAGTCTTTCTCACTCTCTTCTTTTCTCCACAGAGGATACGTCAAGAAGTGATAAGCGTAGTGGTGAAGGAGCAGTTCATAGCGCAGAATGATACACGCATTACAGTGGATGATGTGTCCGGTCCTAGGAGCAGGGGTGACGAGTTCGGTACTCCGGTTGAGAACACCGTCGCTATGAAGTTAGTATGCTAGCATTTTTTTTATTGTTTAGTTAATTTGTGCGTGCTCGCATGCGAGCCACCAAATTGGCGCCAAAACGCCGCGCGCCGCCTTCGCTTAAAACCGTATATTACCAACCTTACCGATCAAAACTGATTGCCTATTGGCTACGAATAGCCGTACAAATCTGCCGGCTGGTATGCGAGCCGGCGGAATACGACCGGTTAAGAGTTTTGACTACGATGATGTAGAAAATTTATTGCTTGTGAATAAGTAATATTTCACGCACGTAAACACCACGCACCACACCACACGCACTAACACACACACACAAACACACACACACAAACATGCACGCACACACACACAAACACGCACGCACACAAACACATACACATACACACACACACTCACACTCACACATGCACTCATACGCACACACAAAATTAACCTAAATAATTAAATCTATTGTTTAAGTACGTTCTAAACTATGTTAGTTCCAAATGTTTTTTGTAACAAATTTGTAGTATCATTTGTTTTTGGTGGAGAACTGATTGCCGTTATACAGCTCACGCTAGTTTGGGAATCAGGGCTTACACTTTAATTGTATATAACTTTTTGTTACAATAAATAATTTATTATTAATTTATTATTATTATTATTAAGAACCTATAGAATATTAGTTAGGATTTATATAGGGTATATGTATTTTCAAAATGTTTGTAAACTCTATAGAATAAGGTACAAGTTATTGTTCTCGAAATTAAGATGCTTTTGATATCTCTGCATACCCTATTTGGATGTTGAGTCGTAATGTTGATGTAATGTTTCAGAATGATGCAAATGATGGGATGGAAGGGCGGCGGTCTTGGCGCTGATTCTCAAGGCATCGCTGAACCGATTAAACCTAATTTACAAATGGTAAGTATTTATTTATAACTGTCCATGTATCTTATGTGGGGGCCAGTTAGTGCAGACCGGCGGCACTTCGACCCAGTGGGATCTTTTGTGTGGACACTCTCCCAATAACGTCTGCCATAGATGTTCATGGCAGCCGGGACCGACGGCTTAACGTGCTTTTCGAGGCACGGAGCAGGCGATAATTGTCAATCAATACGCACATAATTTCGAAAAGTCATATAACTTCAATACATAAAATATTATTTTCTTACTGCCTGATAACTGGTTAACCTCCAGCTAACGGGTTATCCATTATTAACGACAGACCCTGTATATTTTAAACAAGTAGTTTATTAAGCATATTTGTTTGTCCAGGTAAACCGCGCCGGTCTAGGCAGCACAAGCTCAGACAGCAGACAACTCCGCAAGGCAGCCAATAGTCTGATGCAGCGTTACATCGCGTCAGACACCTTAGATCTGGACCTGGTCTTCAGTTCTGAGTTCAGCAAAGAAGAGAGGGCGCTGCTACACCAGTGCGCTCAGAGAATGGGGTTGGCTTCCAGAAGTTATGGAGATAAAGACCGGTAGGTGTAGCGACACTGCTGACGCTTCAGCTTATACTAGCGACCCGCCCCGACTTCGCATGGGTAGTACAAAACCTTAACAAATTAACAAATATTACTTGTCAGCCTCGATGGCGTAGTGGTTAGTGTAACCGACTGCCACGCCTGAGGTCGTGGGTTCGATTCCCGCACAAGTCAAACATTTGTGTGCATGGACATGTATGTTTGTCTTGGTCTGGGTGTTTCTATGTATAATATGTATAAAGTATGTATGTATGTTTATCCATTGTCTAGTACCCATAGTACAAGCTCTGCTTAGTTTGGCTGCTATTGAGATTTCTGAACAGGAAAACCCAATAACTTTTTGTGTGCCCGACCCGGGATTTGACTCCGAGACCTCATGCGCAGCAATCGCATTCATTACCGCTGCGCCACTTATACATAACTACCAATTTAAATATTATTTCTTATTCAACAGGTTCTTGGTAGTAAAGAAAAAAGTGGACCCGTTTTCTCTGGCCCGAGCTGTCATAGACAAAGGCGGGACGACTCCCAAATACCAAGTGTTCATACCGGCGAAACTCGCGTCAAGAAATGGAAAACGATATTAAATAAAATTATCATATTTTATATTTTTAGCATTTAGCTATGTAAGTTATCAACCAGGAAAAACAAATTATGATGTATGAATTGAACCTTTGACTTCGGCAAACCGTGTCGTCGATATTCCAACAGTAGGGAAGTTGGCTATCTTCGATTTTGTACATTACAAGCGAACCGCCCCGGTTTCGCACGGGTAGTACAAAACCTTAACAAATTAAACACCATAACCTTCCTCATGAAATCCTGTCTATTACTGAAAACCACATGAAAATCCGTTCAGTAGTTTTTAAGTTTATTACGATACAATAAGCCGTATGAAAGTCCTTCTTTTGATAAATATCCATAAATTTATTTTTCAGTAAAATATTTTATGCTAAAATTCACTAAAAGTTGTTTTCTCAAATTCTATTGGGATAGACTATAGTTAATTATTGCTCGCTTTAACGGTGAAGGAAAACATCCTGAGGAAACCAGTATGTTTTCGAACATATGTGAAGTCTGCCAACCGGCACTGGGCCAGCGTGGTGGACTGTGGCCTAACTGCCTTCTCTCACTGACAAAAGGCCCGTGCCCAGCAGTGGGACAGTTTAATATATGGCTGATATTATTATATATTATATCTTATCATATATTTTGGGTAAACTTCAGTAGATTCTGAATTGATCATACATATCGCCCTTTTCATAAAAAGAGTTACTCGAAATTTGGAAGTAAGGCAATTTGACCTCTAATTGTGTGAATAAATTCTAATATAAAATTAGTGTTAAGTAGTGCCAACAACGGACACAGAACACCTAGACTCGAAGCGACCTTAAATATCTTTCCGTGTGGAAACATAACGTAGAACACTTGACGTATTGGCTGTGGCGAGGCGGCAATTGCCACTAAGCCATTCGTGCATTTGTATTTGGTAAAAGGTAGCAATGTTCGCTGAGAAAGCTGGTTCAATTCCTAATATATGATTATTTTTTTCATCGATTTTTTATTTAAGTATGTGATTGTATATCAAAATGAATGTGATTTTAGATTAACACAATTAAAGATAAGAAAAGCGTAGAGATGACCGCTCAAAATTGTTTTTGTTTTATTTCATTAAATACCTGGCAACACTATATTGATTGTATTTTCTACAAATAGATTTTTGATTAGTATTGATTGTATTTAAAACGTATATGTATACTGGGTATACCGAAAACTTTAGCAAGACGTCTTTCTATAGGTTCTTATATTATTATAAAAACACTATATATATAAAATATTTGTAGCTATAAATATAAGTAACAATATAGATCCATAGCCTACAATTTTGTTGTATGTATTTACAAAAAAGAAGTATATATGTATGTTTATCCATTGTCTAGTACCCATAGTACAAGCTCTGCTTAGTTTGGACTAGATGGTGTTGTGTGTATGTGGTAGAATATTATTATTATTATTATAGCTATACATTTTCGTAGCTATACAGATTCGTAGATTTATATCTTATATAGCTATTTTCTAAGAAAATATATACTATATTTATAGTTGCTTAGATTTATACCTATATAGAATTGTAGCTATTACATGATTGCGTCCTATTTGCTGAGGACACTACAATTATCATAGAAAAGACGAGACGAAACTTATTTTATGATAAGTTAGTGACACGTTTTGCAATCGCGTTATAAATCTTGGAGTCCCAAGATGGATACCGATGCACTGCCACGCATAGGTCTCGCATTCGGTCCCAAGACACGTATTTCTGACATTTCGAAGATATGTGCGTTTTAAAATAGTTAATTATCAGTTGCAAACAATTTGAGGAAATCTGCGTGTCTATGAGTTCTCCATAATGTTCTCCGAGATATATGCACTGGGCCAGCGTGGTGGACTATGACTTAACCCTTCTGACACTGCGAAGAGACCAGTGCCCAGCAGTGGGACAGCTTAATCATCATCCTCTTGCTCTGGTCCTAATTTATTTGGGGTCGGCGCAGTGTGTCCTTCGCTTCCATACTTCTCTGTCACCCGTCATCTGATCATTTACCCCTTCTCCTTTCATGTCCATCCTCACACAGTCCATCCATCTTTTCCTTGCCTTCCTCTCCTTTTTCATCTCTCTACCCTCATATCCATCACTTGCGTAAGCATATACATACATACGTATCATCTCTTCGCATAACATTTCCATACCAAGCCAAACGATTTCCTTTCAGTGGGACAGCTTAATACAGGGCTGATATTATACTCTCAACGGCACCCTGAACCAAATGGCATCCCTGGCACCAGTAACACAAGTTAAAAAAACGTTTGTTTTAGCACACAGCCATAAAAAACAAAATACTATTTATAGTTTAACTTTTGTGGCACATTATATCATTTTATTGGGACGCTTGGAATGTAGGTAATTTGATAGGAGTCAAGAGCTTACTCAGCGAAAGGTCGCTAAAACGTTAAATGTACCTCGTACATCTTAAATATACCTACTCTTTAAGATGTACGAGAACTATTTCTTACACGAAAAGATCCGAAAGCGGCATAATCAGATATACTTCAGTGTGCAATCAGTGTCGTAGCGTAGGGCCGTCCCTGCCTCCACGCAGGGGCGGCACTTTTAGGGGGCGGCAAAATTTCATAATAAATAATAATAATATCTTGTAAATATTTCAACCATTTCACAACGAACAAAAGGAATGGCTAGATGTAAAATACACAATTAATAATGTCTATTTTTGCCGAAAAGTTCTTTAGAATTACTGTATGTATGTATATTATAGTTGTTTCCCGCCCCGAGCGGCTGACGCTCACGCTACGCCACTGTGTGCCATTATTGATTTATTGACCTCGCAATTTTGAAAAGACGGGATATCACTGCGGTGAAGTTACGGCAGCATTTATAAACAGTAAGATGAGTCGACTTAAGTGAACGTAGAGTCAGAAGAAGGATGCAATAACGAGACCTGCGTGCTAAAAAATCAGGTTGAGGTTCGGGACTCTCCCGATAACATCGCATAGCTCGACTTCAATTTGCTTAAAAATAGTCAAGCTTAACACAATGGAGTAAAATAATGTGGACAAATGAATGATAATGGCCTTTTAAAGATTTAAATAGCAGTGAGTGTGTGTAGAAAAAGCATGGCAAGTGGTTTCTTCCAATAGAAACCCGGCAATTCGTTAATTTCCATAGAAGATCTTTCATAGTTTGGGCGGGATCAGTTTTTCTTAACTGGCTAACCTAACCTCACCTACTTTTACGCGTGTGAAGTCGCGGGCAAAAGCTGATCTGTAATATACCGATGAACGTAACGGACATGAGACTAAAGGCCTGCCTTAGCCCTTGATCAGGGTAGAGCGAGATTGTCTTAGGTACGGCGTCTTTGGTCGTAGTGAAAGCGACTGGTATGCAGGAGGTCTCGGGTTCAAATCCCGAGTCTGGCCAACCAAAAGTTACCAGTTTCCTTTTTTAAGGACAACTCCCGTTCTAGTTATCTGCCACGTGTCGCGTAGACTTAGAAACATTCAAAGAACGGACACAAGGAAAGACCATTTGTGAATCACACAAATTTTTGACTTGTGTGGGATTCGAACCTACAGCAATTGGCGCAGGGGCAGTAACGAAGCGACCACTTAAGCGTCAACGCCATCCCTACAGTATTGTTAAGAAATCTCAATACCAGCCCGGAGTTATAAAGTTGGCGTTGTTACCCCCCGGGCCCCCGTATCTCAGAAAGCACGTAAAAGCTGTTGACCCTGCGCCTGATGTCTCTCCGGTCGTGACGTCCCATCTTATCATTAGAGATAGGGAACAGAGAGTGCACTTGTGTTTGCGCACACACTTGTGCACTATAATAGCGCCTGCGCATAAGGCCAGTCTCCGATAAGTACGTTATTATTAGTTTGGTTTTATGTTAAATATAGAAGTATTTAATTTTATGCACCAATATTACCATATTTGCTCTGAAAAAAATTTTCGCATTTGGGTTTTTGGCGCTCCTTGCTACCTGGTGCCTAGAGCGACGGCTCCTCTCGCTCTACCCCAGGGCCGGCGATAACTATAGAGTTCGGTTTTGCTATGCAAAATGCAACACATTCGTCTAAGTATTACACAGCACGTAGTTAAGAATCATCGTCCTACCCACATCACAGGTAAGTACTAATCAGATAGCATCTTAAAACCTTATTACTATTCAGATCGCATCATTATGGCTTTAGATACAGATCTCCGAAATACGGGACGGATCGAAACTGCCTAATATAAATAACGCAACCGAATTCAACAACATCATTCGTTTATTGATAGTTTACTAAACGCATTTTACTAACATTTTTAAAATGAATTCTAAATCGGCAACAGTCTTGATGGCAGTGTGCGTTTTTTACTTTTTTAATGGAGTTGAAAGTTCGTTTATAAAGCCAAATAATGTACCGAGGGTTGGTAGAAGCAATGAGGATATTAATTCTTTCGATCAGGGAAATATGGGGTACGTTATCAAGACAAATAAAAATATACCACGCATGGGTAGAAGGAATTATGACTCGGTAAGTTGTTTTAACTACTATAAATAATAATTAGGTATTGTGTTGTTCATACGTTTTCGGCTTATAGTTTGCCTATCATAGATACTTAGTAGGATATGTTAACCGGGAATCGGATGATATTCTATGTTGCCTATTTCATTCTTGTGAGAATTACTGTCCCTGTTAAAGTAAATTTATGATTTCTATCACCTAAGGCCGTTATGCTCGTACACAAGACCGAAGAGTCTGGCAGTATTAGTTTGCGAGTCCAGGCAGTCTAGACTAACTTATTTGATAACAACGGTTTACTTTTGCAATTGCACCTAGACTAAACTACATGGTTACACTGAGTAAAGAAGCTCAGCGTTAATTGTATAGTACAGATATTTACTCAGATTACTGCTGCAGTTATTTTGTAATGTAACTTTGTTGTTATACATAAATTAAATCTTCAAATTTTTTAGCTTTATAGGAAAGGCTGTGTCTTCGAAAAATACAAAAATATTTTATTTATATTATTTTTCAGGAAAACCGTTACGATATTCCTAAGTTCTATCAATTACCTAATGAAGGCTACAAGATGTATGATGGTAAATAGATACAGTTTAAACGTATATAAAGATTTGCACCAATAATATAATAAATAATATAATAATAAATAAATATTTATATAAGATTTCATTACAAATAGTTTTTACTTTTCAGTTGAAGAACAGGAATATAATCAACTACCGATTGAAACTTTCTCCCCCAAGCAATACAGCAACATGAAACGGTGAATTATAAGAAAACGCGACTTCCTAGAATGCCCATATTTGTGAATTATTGTTTCTAGTCTTAATTTAGTATCTATATAATAATAAACTATTACACGCATGCATACCCATATGTTGTATAATTTATTATCATACAGATAACATGAAACGGAACGTATCATTTCTTACGTCTATCTGTCAAAGTCAAAAGTTATAAGTCTACTATATTAAAAATACATCCTAATCATCTTGCTATCCTTTTCGTCTTGAACGTAATCGTATAATCTGTCTCTTTTGTACAATTCGACCAACACTTCCCAAATAATTCGGCTAATTCTCGAATTTCTTCCACGAATTTTGTGGAAGTAATTTCACTATTTATTTTGATAAATTAACAGCTAAATTTACCGTGTGTATAAATTCAAACAAAATGGTGTTAACCGCGGATGTTAACCTGCCGGAGGAGTCTGAATTGACCGTTCCTGAGATCTCTGTATCCTCAGCAACTTTATTCGCTGGTTCGTTTCATTTAGGAAAATATTGTGAACACGCCAATAATGTAAGTAAAATTGATGTTTTATTCAGTTAAACTTAGTTTATTATGGATTCTACGTGTTATATTTCTATTTGTTTTGGGTTGCAGTTAAATTGATTGCATAATCGTAATATTTTATATAGGTTATGTTTTGATATAAGTATTCCTTTGATAGTAAGCTGCTACATGGTTGCAGTTCACTTCTTATTGAGTTTACAGTTTGTTTATGCAGACGCCGTACTGTGCACTAAATAATTATTACTGGACTATTACTTAGTGAATTATATTTATAATGTTCATTTGTGGTAAGTACATTATAAACTATTTCTACCTAGCTATTACAACGAATTCGTTCACTTCAGTTTAAAATTCAGTCTGTGTCTTTCTTTTACTTTAAATCTGAATACATATCAAATTCCATGTAAATTACTTGAGCTGTTCTGGTATTGTTTTCATGTCTAAGAAACAGAAACTTCTACATTTATGAAATTGGTTTGGATTACTTATATACATTTTATAAATCATATATTTTAGAAACATTTAACAATACTGAAATTTTTACAGGTGCAATATTAACCTGTAAACTATTTTAGAAATAGTTTATTTTCGAGGTTTTGTGTACTTAGAGATTACACATTATGTCAAACTAAAATAAAGTTTAATTTTTTTACTGGCTTTATAGGCATCTGCATATTTAATTGCATTAAAATCAATTTAGCTGGATAGCTGTGAAAACATATGAACTAGACAGTTACTTTCTCATTTATAATATTAGATTGGATTTCTATCACTACTATAAAAATAAACTATTAGGCATTAAAAACTGCCATTAGGAACTATTATTGGCCAGATGCAATCCTAATAGAAATTTAAAAAAGTATCTACACATAATATTTAAAAAAGTATCTACACATAATATTTAAAAAAGTATCTACACATAATATTTAAAAAAGTATCTACACATAATATGTTTAATAAAGAGCATAGAACAAAAATGTATGTGATCTTTAATGTCCCTCTTTAATTATATTTTTAGGCATCATTCACTTATTTTCTCTTTATATAAGTTGTCTAAAAGGAAAATAATAAGACTGCTCTAACTTGGTCTCCATTTTTGTTAGTTTTAACATTTAAAAAAATATAATTGCATATAAATAGACTCACATATATAAGTGCCTGAAGGACAGAGACTACAACTTCTCCCTCTCTCTCATTAGAAAATAATATTTCATACAAACCTCCAGGAATTCATGCTATGCCGTGCAGAAGAGAAGGACCCTCGCAAATGCATCAACGAAGGCAAGGCGGTGACCGCATGCACCATGGAGTTCTTCAGCAAGGTGAAGCAGACCTGCCTGAATGAATTTAACCAATACGCTACCTGCATCCAGAAGAGCTCTGGAGACTATAGTTTGAAGCAGTGAGTAGAGATGGTATTCTTGATCATGTTAATGAGGGATAAAGTAATGCAGTACTACCAAAGCAAGAGCAAACCATACTCGTAATGACTAGATGGTTTGGACTCATTAGTATGTATATCATGATCATTTTGTATTATTAGTAGAAGTATGTATATAGGTATAAGTACATATTGTTTTACTTGTAATAATAATGTCCTCAAGACCAAATTTCTGTCACGGCAGCCAATCTTAACGGAGACTGGCCATCTGCACAGGAGATATTATACTGTACAAGTGTGATCGCAAACACAAGTGCACTCTCTGTTCCCCCACTCTCATGATCCGATGGGACGGCAATCCGACACGACCGGAAAGAAATCATGCGGAGGACCAACGGCTTTAGATGCGTTCAGAGGCATGGAGGTGTCTAACACCGCCAACATCCTAACTCCGGGCTGGTATTGAGATTTCTTAACAGAAAAACCCAATAACTGTTGTTGGTCCGACCGGGGATTCGAACCCGAGACTATGTATGTATGCAGCAGTAACACACATATATTTTCTTGATTCCAGTTGCCGCACAACCCAGGGCGTGTTTGATAAATGCATGCTGGACAAGCTCAATATTGACCGCCCCGCTTTCGGATACTTCACTGAGGTCCGCGTTCACGATACTAAGAGGTAAGCACATGCGACAGAAACTCTGTATTTTAAACTCAGGTCGGCCACTGCAAAGAAAATATGTTCAGGTGGGGATTCGTAGATGATCCCAATCTGGGCTGTTCGTGTGGTACAACCCAAACAATGTCACACCTTATATTGTGCCCTGAGTGCCCCAACAACTGCACGTATGAGGGCTTGATGATTACATCAGACGATGCTATTAAGGTGACTGCGTTCTGGGCCGCAACTATATAATATTGAGCAATGATTTTCAAGAAGAAGATTAGCGATGGTAGTAGAGCGAATAAGGCAGATGTGATTGTGTGCTCACGACCGAGGTTAAGTCACTTCTAAGAGAAGCAATTAGCTTGGCAGGGGTTAACAAGAATATCAACAATTGTCAATATAAGTTGTTATAATTTCACTGCTGGGCACAGGGCTCTGCTCAGTGCGAGAAGGGTTAGGCCATAGTACACCACGCTTGCCTAGTGCGGGTTGGAAGACTTAGCATCTCTTTAAAAACTTGATGACATGCATGTTTCCTCACAATGTATTCCTTGACTGTTAAAGCGAGGGAATAGGCACATGGACTTCCAAATATCAGAAGTGGCAAGAGGCTTAGGATAAAACTGGAATCCTCTGCGTGGCAATCGATTGGTTTTGTCATTGGTTTTGTCTGTTTGTCATTTTAAAAAGTTGTTAGTAGTTACTGCACTGTATTCAAAATATCCATACTTAATATTCAGTTAAAACTATGTCATCCCAAACCTGTCCAAAGACTATAAATCAATTCCTTATATCTTTAGGCCAAAGCCCTTGGAGGAACCGAAGACAGTGTACCCGGACGCCACCCCGGCGCTCCCGGAGACTGCCGAGAAGAAACCAGCTCGAGGTGGCTCCAGATTCTACTGGATGACAGAGTAATCCAGACAAAACCAGACAATGTGTGGAAACAACTCAGCCAAGGGTTTCAGAGCAAAAAATGAATGAGTTTATTTCTTTTTAAATTTCCCCATGCGTACTATTTTAAATGAAATATTAAATGTAAATAGTAACATTTTTGGATTTGTTTTAAACATTCTTGTCTTTGGAATTCTTGCCGGTTCCATTTTGCATCTGTTTCCACACGAACCATAGTCTAATGAAGTAATACATTAGATGAGTGTTGCCATCTTATCGGCGTATTTAAGTGTAATTTTGTTAATTATAAGTTTTAAAGTATATCAATGAATCATGTTGTCGCTTGTCTAATGTTTTACTTTACAATAGCTTTTATTGATTTGTAGAGTAATAAATGTTGAAATTTAATTACATTTTTTATTTAATGTTGTAATAATGTCCTCTTCACCGAATTTTGGGCACAACGCAGAAGTTTTAATAGTACAGAAGTATGTGCGCAAACACACGTGCGCTCTCTGTTTGCCTATACTCTCTCATAGTCCGGGAGGACGTTAATCCGACAAAACCGGAGAGATCAGGCACAGGACTAGCGGCTTTACGTGGAATGGTATGGGTGTAACACCGCCAACTAAAAACAACAGTAAGTCAAGATCGCCACTCCGTCTGAAAAAGATTATGTATATACATAATAATATGATAGTAGAGTGTTCAATTCGAAAACGCTTTCGAATAAACACTCTTCTCTCGAGAGAAAGCTCTCTCTCGAGGATAAATAAAAGACAAAACTATATTGGCAATATAATATATTTCTTAAATAAATTAATTATTATTACAATTACATATTTACATAAATAGTGGAATACCGTAAGAGCATGTACATGCTAAGGTCGATCCAGTCGGCAATCTGACTCATTACTACGTCTGCCGATCGAATTCAGCAACAGACTTTTCAAGAGCGTAAGTGACATGGTCACAGCACATTTTGTCCATCTAAGTTAGCAACTTATGTCTTTTATTTGTAAGTATTTAGTCTATGAGGTCAAAAATCTGAATTAACGATTTTCAGTACTTATAAATTATTCGCTTGTAAAAGGCCTCTATTATCAAGTCTCAACATACAAACAGTCTGCCCCATTGCCGTAGTTTTTGACCCAATTACCACGCAATTCTTTACAAAAAGAAGACTTCACGGCTTACACCCAGTTCCAATTTTCAAGAAAAGTGCCGTTTTACCTACAGTTAACTTTTGACACATTTATTATATTATTTATATATTCTATGCAAAATATGTCAACATATAACTGTCTGTAGGTAATATAACTTGTTTCTTGATATAGAAACCTTAAACGAAATCCAAGGTCAGAAATGTTCATGAATTCGACCAGTAAACAGGGTTATAAAGCACAGATCACCGATTTAGAACACGACCGAGGTTAATCACACCGATCTACACTGTTTGTGTAGTTTCTAACAAAAGATCGTTCATTTGTAGAAATGCAAAAGTTATATATATATATATATATATAGAACACTCATTTAAGGTCGGCTTCCTATATACATAAAACGAGTTGTTTTAGCTACGGATAGTTAAATATTGAAATATTTATCATTGAACATGTCGCGCTCTTAATAAAACAGCGACATAACTCGAAAGTAAGGCAATTTGAACTCTAATTGTATATGTTAAACTCTAATATTATATTTGTGTTAAATCTTTGCAATAGAGTTCAAATTTCTTTAATCCAAAATACTGAGATAAGTCTCTGTTTTATTAAGGGTGCGATGTGTCAAAAAATTTCTTTCCGTAGGTAAAACGTCTCGTTTTACGTACCTAAATATTGCAAGCTGGCTAGATTTTTGCATACACGCTTACAGTTTGATTGTAAACTAACATTAATTGATGTAAAAACATTGAAATGTCATTAAATTGTTTTGTGATGTTTACTTTTTAATTGTTTGTCTATGTTCACTAATGAATGTATTATAAAAGCTCATAACGATGTTATTTTTATATACATATATCTATAGATTTATTGTTTTCACTTTATTTACTATATTAATAAATTATTAAATTCGTTGTAGGTACTACTGGTTTAATTAAAATTGTGTTTCATAACTCTTAACACAAAAGTGCATACCTATAGTGACGGATCCTTGCAATAATTTTAGTAGATTAAATATGATGTTTGGTAATTTAAAATAAATTATATAGTTATTAAAATAAAAAAACATATTATGTATTTAAAAGTAGCTTTGCAAAGAAATTAGATTCAGTTAATATCTAGAAAATTACAAAATTCCTTTCATATGAATAGTATTGCATTCATCTACAAAATTTCACAAAGAACCGTCTCACCGAATACCCTGCGACAGACAATTTAATTTAATATCAAGTATAGATACAGAATCGAAATAGATTTTTTATCTATCCATAAGATTACCGACGTGTATGCAATACCCTAGCTTACTTGGAATTATTTAGCGAGTCAACTCTTAAATGGGTGGTCTAATATATTGCTTATTATCAGCCTATCGACAATATTGTCAGCCATTCAAAAACCATCGATTATACATCAAAGAAAAACACTTGCTATGTCAAGCCAACTTGAAGTTCTCTCTTCTCTCAGATCATATAATCACAGTATCACTTACTGAGCAACATGTAAGAGACAACATACAGAAATTTTAGATCTATTACATTAAACTCAAGAATATTCTTAAATTATTCTGTGTTCGAACAACTATTCTATAACAGATTGACCATGATTATAAGACGATTCGCATAGTTATCTGAAATAATTTTCACAGAAATTATTTTTAACCAAACCTACGCAAAATTTTTACAAAAAGAAAGATGTTTCAAGCTTGCAGTATGATGGTGTTAATATTAACATGTAATTCACCAATGGCATATCTTATTAACATAGTAAATACATAATTATACGCGTGCATTTTAGACTCAGAGACGACCTTTGTAGTATTTGGCATGGACAAACCATTAACGACTTTACTAGTATAGGAATAATATCGCATATCAATTAACAACTAGTCTCCAACAACATCGATGCGACTAACTGCTACGGTAGTCGATAATGGCTTGTCAGTAGAAAAGGCTTTGAGTTGAGACAGTGCATAGCATATCTTTCTCTTATGAAGTAAGATTACAATAATACTGCTACACGGTACACCTACAAGTCTCAGCTTGATATAGCAAGAATCATAACCAACTTTTGTTTAAATCCAACATATTTGTAAAATAATAACTTAACCCTCTTAAAAGAGTACTTTTCATTAAACAAAGATTCACAATTATACTAAAATAAAGTTAGTAAAGAACATTTTGTAAAACTACTAACCGTTTTGTAAAAAGGCTTATTTTACAATTCATCTACGACTTAATATACATTGACGGCTAGAACTAATATACAATCTATCTGTTGTTTGATAAACCGGCGATGAATAGCTCTTGTTTGAGACAATCACACATTTAAACAAATATTTATTTTACTTATTAAATTCACTTACCGTTGCTTATGAACGATTGCAATATTCACGAAGATATTGGTTTTCATTTGAAATTATTATAATGTTGAATCTAATTTTAAAATTAGTTTGATTGCCTCCGAGATATTTTACATGTTACATTATACATATGTCGGTGCATGTGAAAAACTTACGAAGTAGATAATGGAGAAGTTCAGTAATTCAGAAAGTAAAATTGTTTGATTTCATTAGTCATAATTAATTCGTGGTTTTTCTTTGTCTTTTTGTAAGAATTAGCCCCCTATAACCATGTTGCCTGCACTTATGTATCAAATTATGCCCGTGATGCATTTACTACATCAGAATTATTTAATTTTGTGACCGTTGTAATAATTATTGTCATTTAGTGTCGAGGAACCGAATATCTTCAAAGATTAACACCGACAGCTTTTTAAATCTATTAAAATTAAATTCAAGGTTAAAATTATTTAAAAACTATGAAACAAAAATATATCATTCAGTTCACAAAAATATCACCGAGCTTCTCCATTATACGAATAGTACACAGTGGTGCCCTCTTCACTCTTCACATAATAACTTAATACAGAAATCGTTGCTATGGTGTTCAATAAAAGGTGTATTAATAAAATATCCATACTAAAAAACATCACATGTAAAATACCCATGTTGATAAATAACACTACCTATCTCTACAATTTATAGAACTGCACTTATAAAAGCTAAGCAATAGAGAACTTTACTCAAATTTGATTGTAGATGGCGCCACTTGATTTTAACGTAAACTTGTCAGACTTCCCTCCAATTACTGGCAAAGACTTTTCTTATTTTTGGGAAATACAGGCCACACTTTTTACACTCGAAAGCACAACACTGATGCATATTGAATATTTTATCTATGAACTAGTACCGTCTTCATACAAAGACAAAAACAGTACCAAGCAATGCTCGTAATAAAAAATATTCAAAATAGAGATCTAATCTCAGTGTCATAAAGATCAAAAATAGTATAATCCTGAATTTAATAAAAGTCAAAGTTTGTTACATCTGTAACGTAACAAAGATTGATTTTTAATTTAAATTAAGGTTCACGTTTGACTTTTATTAGACTATATCAGAACTTTATCTTAAACATATTATATTATAAGAATTGGCCTTCTGAACTGCTAACATGTCTACCAAAATTATTTATGTTACAAACCAGTGGCGCCTCTAGCGGCATAAATTGTCGACAATCTCCCTAATGTTTAAACAGCTTATATGAAAAATATTTACGTAGACTTTAATACTCTTTTACTCAATACCTGTATCTTATATAATATTTCGATGAACACCAAATCATTAAATAATCGCTTAATTTATAGATTATCAATCTAAAACGACAGATAGATTGGTAATTAATTCCGGGCGTACTTCGGCACTACACAAAATGAACGAAACCAGTCGACCAGTGTTTACCCGTCTTATTTCTTAGCATGCACGCGGCTATGCAACGCGCTTGTTACGAACACGTTACGATAAGGCGGTGATAGGGAATCACCCCCTAGATTTCTCGTTTACAACTGAGTAGTTATGCTGTATTGTTACTTCTCTCTTGTAACGTATTTTAGTGTTGTTTTGTTACTTAAAATCTTAAGGTTTTTCTATTGGATCATCAAGGATAATCGCCAGGGTACTTATAGTGAGAAGATATCTCACAAAAACCAACCTCTTAATCTGAGAAATTGAGTATCTTCTAAAGATTACTACCCCGTTAAAAAAGGTTACGGCAAACATTACAAAAACCAACAAAACTGCTGCTTTGCATTGTATGCAATTAAAATGTCTCAATCGCTAATGTTCAAATAGTCAGTGAAGCGATAGATGGAGCCACTAGCAACAACTATACAAGTGGCGCCATCTGTTAAATCCATTACGTAGTTTTCAATACAGATAGATCTGTTAGAACTACAATGTTATAGATCTTTAGCACAGCAGTCCTCGTTTGATGTTTTGAAGGTTTATGTTCGATATTCGATTGTATGAAAACTAAGTATTGCATAGTGCATAACTTATTTACTTATGAAAATTATTCGAATGCAATTATGCGTACACTATTCGGTTGATATCAACACCATAAGAGAGAAATAACATAGTACACAAAATAAATAGTTTATCATCACGATTCAAGTTGTAAACGATATTAGAATCAAATACTTTAAATAAATTAGTGAAATAATCTAAATTGTGTTCATGGTATGATTGCCGCTTATCAACATTACATCGGCCGTTAGTTATTATCGTTTTTTATGTCATTATTATGCCAATAAACATATACTTGATGAAATCCCGACATATAATCATTAACTTATAAACTCTTGGAATGCCAGACATAATTTAGAATAGTATCTAGCCGCCGGTGTGCCGCGGCGATTGAATAGGTTAACACATTTAAAGGCATGCCGGTATATGTTTTATCAAGTATTACTGTTATTAATGGGATAGCGATAGCTCAGTGGGGACACCAACAGACTGCAATGCAGAGGGTCTCGGGTTCGAACCCACGTCGCGCACCTCTGACTTTCGGAAGTTATATGACTTTTCGAAATTATGTGCGTATTGATTGACAATTATCGCCTGCTCCGTGCCTCGGAGAGCACGTTAAGCCGTCGGTCCCGGCTGCCATGAACATCTATGGCAGTCGTTATTGGGAATGTCAGTACCCTCTAATATCCTGACACTGGTCTAGCCTTAGGGTATCGTTAGCCTTCGGGTTGCGGAGGTCAGGTGGCAGCCGCTCCGTGTAAAAACTGATATCCAGTCAAATCCGGTTAGACTAGAAAAGCCGACCCCAAGTGACTTGTGAATAATAAAGGCTAAGAGAGAAGACTGTTATTAATGGGATTGTTTTAACGTTGTTTATTTAATTAATGTGAGTGAGGTTCATAGAGATTGCAAAGAGTGAGATGGAATAATTGAAAAGAATGGGATGGTATTAGAACTAAGTGTCTCGACTACTTCTGAATATCACCCAACTTTACATCTGGTACAGGCACCGATTATGGTACTATCCCACTATTTTAAATTCTTGTCTTTAGGAGTAAATGCGATGTAAACAGAACAACGCTTTCCAAAAGAGGTAGGTGCTCTTTCTTTCTCCAAATCACTGTCTTATTTTATTTATGTATTAGCGTGAATGAGATGCCATACTTAAAGCTGACATAGGAGCTAGACTCAATAAACATTAGGCTACCGGTTAATGTCTGTTCAACACGGGGATCGAACCAGCGACTCACCCGCGTTTGTGGCGAAGACCCACCATCCATTTTTATACCAAAGAACACAATTTAAAACATTTAACACTAATTTACTAAAGGTTTGTATTCTAAAAAAATATATTAACTTTAACAAAAACCAAGAAAAATATTTTGTATTTTTCACAAGACTACATTTCAGTTAATTTATCAATAAATTATTATAACAGTTATTGGATCATTAATTTAATATCCATATTCATAATTTGGTAGACAAGTCAACGTGTAGTGTTTCTGCTTTTAAAAACACACTACAATCATAGTTTCAACCTCAAAGAAAGTTTATTCTTTTCTATCCTAGAATCTATACTGCGTCAGTGCATTAAACTTTAATTGATATTACTGCTTCATAACGCGTTTGTTATTAAAGTCGAAAGGAAGTTTAAACTGTCTCGATATCAATAACGTATTTAAAATAATTCAAAACAGTGGTAGTCACTCTCTTTATGATTTAAGCCACGACTCGGGTGCGATAAACGATTTTTGTTCGACTCATAGGGCGAGTTTTGGGATTCAGTACCCAGAACTCACCCTATGAGTAGAACAAAAAATCGTTGGTGTGCCCAGAACTCACATCTGAGTCGTGTGATGACTGATTTTAACTCCAATACGCGCTGGGCATGGCAAAAAGTCAACAATACGTACGCTACGTATAGACACGACTGAAATGCAAATTCTGGACACACAAAAGTATTTTTGTTCTTGTAGGATGAGTGCTGGGCACTAAAAGGATTAAACTATGTAACTTCAGATATTAGACTCTCCAAAGAGCTACTACAATGCAAGTCTTTAAAAAATACTAAATATTTTTCTCTGTAATTTCGTCAAAGTTATAAAACTTTGTCAGTAACACAGGTTGACTGTATGCTCTATATGAGCTCTTACGGTACTCCACTAAAGGTTCAAGAGACGAGGAGCATTCTGGCTTCATCAAAATGATGATTAGAAGCATGTCCAACGTAGACTTAGTTGCAGAAGACTATAGTAACACAGACATTGTAACTGCAGGCGTTGGCAACCGTTAAATTTTTCCGTTTAAGCATCTGTCAAGTCCACTATTAACGTCTCTTTCTTACATTTGCTATATGAAAAGGACAGAAAATTTTGGAACTGAATTTGGTTGCAATAATATTATAATATTGAAATTAAACTAATTTTATCGGATGATAAGGCAAATTTTTGTTCTGGTACTGCTTTTTCATTTGTTTTATTTAAAATTATCTGAAACTTTTCGGATAGTTTTCTGCATCCATCTCCATCTCTACATGGTTATAGAAATACAAATATAAAGGCAGTGATCCGTAAAAATATTAATGTGTTTTTTCAGCAATGGATAATGTAATAAAGGTACTGACCGCGTGCTGAATAAGTGTCATCAAAAATACGCTATTACTTATTTAAATTGAAATAGGTCTTCAATCGAATCATAATTTACCTGCTCTTTTGTCGGTATTTCGGTCTAAAAGTCTTCTGTCCTTGTCCAATGACCTTTTTACAGAGTGACATAGCGAATAAATGTCTATCTCGGCATTCCTTCGACTCATTTAAAGACTTGCAATTACAATGTTTGGTAAAAAATAGATACAGTCTTCTGTAAAAAGAAGAAAATATCAGTTCGCGTTGAAATAGCTGCTAAGCAGATTATGTGGTATTTTAAAAATGCTACTCATCTTTTAAAACCATATACTTATTTGCTGTAGACATACACTTTGTGGCTCACTATTTTCCAACTGATACTGAGCTGCATATCTTTGCTGACTGAACCTTGACGTAGTAAGCAAATATACCTATATCGCTACTAAAGTATATTATTTGCCCCAACGAGTAACTGTTATGCAGCTATTATTTAACTAGCAGCGATATGTAGCGCAAATTCATTTCTTTTTCCACTATTCATACAGTTAGTCTCTATAACCAAGATCACAGAGAAATATTGTGGGTCTCAGTCTTACAGCTAACGCCATTGGGAGCTCGGGCATCCCCAGATCCTATGGATTGCACCAGGATGGTTCTTGCATAGCTGCATACCAGTTAACCGTCAAGGCAGTTTATATTCTATAGTAGCAATATATATTTGCTTGCTATAGTCTAAGTTCAGTCAGCAACAATCTGCAGCTCAGTATCAGTCGGCAAAAGTAAGTCAGAATTAGTTTGCCTGCTGCAAACGTACAATAAGGTAGATATTCGAAGAGTGTTGAGTTTGTATACGTTATTCTGAACGTCAAAATACATGCATACGCAACAGTGACATATTTTTTAGAAAGTTTTCTATGATCAACGTTTTCTTCTTTGAGATTGGCTGGCTTTCAATTGTCCCTTTTCCAATTGATGAGCAAATATCCACCCTATATTATCCTACTGGTCTCTATCTCTCGCTTTTGCTGGACCAAACACATACGTCTCTTATGGTATGGAACTTCCAATCATATTTTTATGAAAGCAATCCTGCCGACATCTGAAGCAGAGCTTATTTCTACCAAGCTATGTGCCACAAACTAGCTAGGTAGAGATGGCCAGCATAAAGTATGTAATATAAACTTAAATATAAGAGTGAGCTTACAGTAATGGGTCAATTCAGACTAATGCAGCCATTGATTGATATTTGCCTGGATCAATCCAAATTCCAAAAAACGAAATCGTTGTCTCACTGAGAGGCCCATGCCCAGCAGTGGGACAGTTTAATATAGGGCTGCTATTATTTATTTATTATTTATTTATTCCGAAATCATTTGTGAATAATACTTTCAGCCGGCCATCCATATTTATGTACATATGCACGTTGGAATTTTGACATTTAGAATAAAGAGCAAACTGAACCAAGTCTTTGAATACCGACCTACAATTCACTCGATTAAAAAACATAGTGACGTACTACCGCCGCTTGACCAATGATGGTACGTTCTAAATTTGAACTCGTCGTTGGTAAAGCTCCGGTTAGGACAAACGACAAAAAGGTTCACTATTTTGTAAACGAGTGAACAATGACATCTCTTACGCACTATGTTAACTTAAACGGTCAAATGTGACATCGTATCTTAGAAATGAGTACCGATGCACGTTTAAAACATGATTACAGAAGGGCGTAAGCGACATTTAAATTTATGGTGGATACGCTCGTTATAGCAAAGAATTTTTGTATTGATATTTTTTGACGTTATAAGCTTTTTTGCCAGATAGTATGCCATTATCATCTCTGGCTATTCAGGTACGCGAGCCATCCTGGTATTGCACCCAGTGGCGTGTACTACATATAAATATTTAGACTATAATATAAAATATTATTCAGGTAACAATAATTTTCCATGGCATAGTAAATCGAAACTAACCAATATTTCTTTTTGCCTCTTTATACAGTTACTGTCTATTAACCGGGGTCACAGAAGAAATTAATTATTGAGGGCCTTCAGTGCCACCGTAAATGCGATTGGGGTCGAGCATCCCCAGGCCCTATAGCTGCACTAGTGATTGCACCAGGATGGCACTCGCATAGCTGTCTTTAAAAAAGGAATAACTGTGTTGTTAACATAAGGGACGGTGATCATATTGGTTCCTTTATTTACGGCACAGTGTCGCCGTAAAGAGCGTTGAAACCTTAGTAGCAATACTTCACAATTATATGTCTTTGACGCCCTAGTCACACAGAGCGTAAGCGACAGATATTTTTGTCCTCGTCCATGTATAAGTATAATATTCTGTATATTCTACAAACGACCGAATAGACACCTATTCATAGGATGGACATGTCCATTTTCTTTGCTATAACTGGTGTAACTTACACCCTTAAATTTGTCGTAAAAGTCATTCTGTATTCGATATTGTTCGACCGTTTTCTAGTTAGCCTTGTAAGTGCGTATAGACTCTTAGACTTAAAGATAAAATTGTTTTAATGTCTTATGACATACGGCTTATTATTAGTGTACTATTGTCGCTTATGTCAAAAATGCATCCATAAATATCTGTTGTATACGATGGCAGTTCGGCTATACCACAAAAGAGATGTGTACAGATTGCCCGTTCAATATAACCAGCGAAAATAGACGCACCATCAGATAGAAACGTGCGTACAAGGACCTGAAATATATTGTTGTTTTAACGACAATAACCAACAATTTGGGTTACTAATTACTAAAGTATATTTAGTTAATATGGTTTTTCTTTTTTATTACTATACTACTACAAACAAGATAAATTTTCTTGCTTTAGTATTACAATGGTCCATAGATCTGTTTTTAACAGTTTACCTGTGGACTCAGTCGGTTGTCACATCGGTAGAGTAATAGATTAGATTTTAAATAACAACCTTTCAATCACAATGGAAAGCCTTATTTATTGCGTTACGGCCACTTCTTTGCTTACTACTACGCCCGAGTGTATTTGCGGTTAGTCAGTTTTCGCTTTTTGTATCGAAGCGATGTTTTGTATACATATAATTTGTGGGTATAAGTTATATTTAGATTTTAATCGTATGAAAGTATGTATCATTAATGAATGGATAAAGATTAATGAAAACCAGTAATTGTCTGTGATTTTGTTAAGACTGCGCCAAGCGTAAGACGCGGTTGGACTGAATGACAGAGCTCGATATTAAAATCGGCGCGCGGCCGCCATAGTGAAATTGTATGGAGGATTTGAAGTGCTTTTTAGATAAATATGTATCTTTATTGTCAACCAATAATTTAAATATTTGGGACGGACAAATTGTAATATAACTATTTATGTTTCGTTTAAGCTGTAAAATAGGATAGATTTCTACTGTTATAATCTAAAAATCACGTAACACGAGCTTACGTTTTTGCATTTTACATAATTTTCTAGGCGAAAATATTAATTATTTTAAGTGTTTTACACGGAGTAATTGTAAACACATTTATTGTTATGGTAAATGTATATTTTATATTTGTATTTAACAAAAAGTGTTGATTTTATCAACTTAACTGTGACCGTCTGTTGTGGCACATTTCGCTCGGCGCAGTCTTAAGAAACATATTCTAGGTATCTTTTAAATCATTTGCGTCTTATTGAAGTCTCACCTTTGGTGTTTATTACATTCCATTGAAATTGCAATAAATATCAACAATTTCATACATAATTAAAACGATTTCTGACCTCTAACGTGTTGTTTGCTATGCGATTTTTTATGTTAGGTTTAGTTTTAGTTTAGGTGGTTTTTTAGTTTGAGACCTACGTTTATGGGAACGTTCCTATAACAATGGACACAATATCACCCAAACTCGTATCAGCCATCTAATTTACAAAATGATGTGTAACATAATTTTGTAAGTTAGATGGCTGTTAATGACATTACATACAATTTTGACGATATTATGGTAAATTCGTGTTCTTTTTACTAAATATTTGTCAAAATGAAGCGCAATACCAAGGCTTCGGTGTTGTACCGAGCCCTATAACTAATAATAAGCCGCATCAAGTGACACCGGTATCACTAAATCACGAGATTTGGATAAACAAAATGAAACGTATCTCTGTTTACATTAAACTTCAGAGAGGACACATACCGTTATGGGACGATACGGTAAAATCTAACCGGAGTTATTGACTACCGGTTTTTTACCAAGAGGGCTTTATCAATAATTGTCTGAGGCATTAAGACAAAAATTATAATTTAAATTGAAAATCGACAAAGACATATTACCTGGCGGTTTATTACCAGTCTCTATCAATCATGCTTCAAGAAATAAAAACAAAAATTAATTCAAATTAGACTAAAATCACCACAACGTTTGCTTTACATGTGTAAATTACTTTTTTATTTCGATACAACATTGCTAGATTTTAGCGGGCCTAAATAGCACCGCGTAACAGTTTCAGCGGTATTCGATGCCTTTTAGATCAATTAGTAATCAGTAATTGTCATGTAATAATCCTGCTTTTAATCGAATGTACTTGAATCACCCCATATTTATAACATCGACAACTTTACTCAAATCGCTACCTAATGTGTGCCCTGACTTTTAGGGTCAACAGACAAAAAAGCGAATTCTTGCGATGCGATGTCACATCGCAGAAAGCTGCAAAAGGAATTGCTGTTTTATAGACAGCGCTGCAAGAATTCGCGCATTAAAGTGTTTTGACCCTAAAACGTATCTATACAACATACATCATATATTCGGTTATAACATATAGAACAGATTTATAATAAATACGCGAGATGCAAGATGTAAGAGATAGAATATGTGAGCGGTTAACAGCTGTCTCTTTCTAGAATTCTCATTAGTCTACATGAAGTGAATGAATCTCCATTTATCATGTATTACTGATGTTTAAACATATGTTAACTGCTGTAACTGACCGACCAAATTAGTAATAGCCAATCCACTCACTTGATATAAGTTTGATTTGACAAACCAGCTTTCTGAAGACTTTTTATATTTACAGAGTAGTAAATTTACTCAAGGCTCACTTCATTCTGTACGACTACGCGTTGAACTTAATTCACAAAATGTACGTCAATTGCATTTACGCCTTTGGCATTTCAGACCTATTTGTACAATAAACAAAACACATCCTTTCATCGGCCTTTACGCCGAGAGATGACGATGGTGTTTACGCCCTATTCGTTTATTTACAGATTCGTAAACGGTATGTATCCCTCTAATTGAACACTCAAATTATTTATATTGCACATTAACACACCGTCGACGGGCGACAGAGGCGCTTATACAAATCTTGATATTTTATATAAAATTTACATTTACCATTCGATGCAGTAAATTAATATATTTTTAACTATTTTGAAGATTATAAGTACGAATTTCGATCGTTTTTGCAAACATTTCGAGTTCTTTGTCGACATTTTTCTTGACAATTTCATTTGCGCATTTCTCACTAGGGTAGGACTGCCTTTAATTTTTTTTTCATTAATGTCGAGCGCATTAGGTACTCTGGATAATTGAGTCAATCGTAACTTCAAACTTAAAAGTGATAACAAATACCAATTCACTGCTTGCCAGGAACATCTTCTCAGTATGAGAAGAGTTAACCATTCCCTTACTGAGAAAATGTTCTTGCAAGCAAGCCGTATCAAGAATAGGCCAATCCAAACGGACTTCCCAATCGCTATTATAAAAATTTTAATTGTGTATTAGTATCTGATACATTTTTAGCAGCGCCTATGGCGAATTTTTACATAAACTAAAACAGTCAAGAGAAAATGTATAAAAATTAAACGTTAACAGTTACGTTTACTATCCAAACTCGTACAATATAATAAACTCGCGTATTGTCATTTACTGCAACGAAATAAAATCGTCACATAACTTCGCGTCTCTAGTCGATCGCGAACTCGTTGACGAAGTAATTATACGTCAGCCGTTTCTGAACGTTACGTTATTAAAAGGCTTAAGTGTGCATCCACACTCTCACAGACTCACGAATTTGGTTTCTTATTAAAAAACGTTTTGTTTGAATTAGGTTAAAATTCCTTAGAGGTTACGTGTATAGGCTAAAGTGTAGCTTAATGCAAACGTGAGCGTCGAATATCAGATACAAATGCGACGCAAAGCTATGTGCAAATACTTGGACAGCACGTATCGCGGCGTTCAATTCAATAAGCTACGGTTAAACGAAATTAATTTACTAACACGGTTCACCTATATAAGCTGTAGTTAAAGCGTATTAGAAATGTGAGTTTGATTGTCTGACACGAATTTAATGCAACTCTACGTGTTGTCTAAGTATTGGCTTGAATACAACGTTTCGAAACTTTCGGTTTACGTTCGGTTCCTATATCAAGAAACGAGTATTTTATCTACGGACTGTTAAATTCTGACATTTTTTCATAGAATATGTGTCAAAAAAAAAGTCCTCGTATGTAAACCGACTCGTTTTTTTATATAGGTACCGGAACTTAATAGACTGCGTTTTAACGAATTGAATTTCGACTACAGCAAATCCAAATATAAAATTAACTAGGTGTATGACTTTGACATAAAAATCGTATCAGAGGTCTAGCCACTATTTTTTAAAACATTGCTCTTATATGCGCGAGATTGGGACGCTACATAAATACGGCGTGTATAGCATTGTCATCTCTTCCGGCATGCCAGCACAACGTTTTAAAACATGGTCCTTATGTCCTTACAAACAAATTCGTGTAGCAGAAGGTGTGGACGCGTTATAAGTAATAAAAAATTGAAACTTATCGACAGAATTATATAAAAGGATCTGCTCTGAAAAATTAAACATTAAATAATAATAAATCTAATTTAATGTTTAAGTTTTCAGTATACCGTAATTTACGCCCTACGGTCATATACCGTAACTCCATTGATGTGTTAAAATAAAGCATTTCTTTACAAAAATATAGTTACCATACTCAGCAGACAAAATATTCATATATGTACATAGGTACATCGTCAACTTACGTTTATATACATTTAACAGCCTACCACTATATATGTAGTAGAATATTTTTCTTACTTGTGTTTTGTAGTACATAAATATCGCACGCCCAGTGCAATACAGGCGTAAGAATATATAGGAGAGAGACAATTGTTGGATATGATATATTTGTTAAAGGAAGTACTTTTATAAATTTCTTTATATATAAAGGGATAAGTAAGATCAAGTATATTTTTATCAAATTTTAAGTATTTAGTTAGGTTTATAGACTTTTATGATTGCAAAATATCAAACACATTATGACCCGACAGATGATTTTTGCGGTATAAAACTAACTAACTATTTTTCGTCAAATCGCCAACAATTCAGTTTGTGTATCTTTATACGCACTTTTCAAATCTGCATATTTTTTTTTATAAATTTGAGGTTGCTAACAAGGATGCGGCCCACCTGATGCTAAGTGGTCACCGTAGCATATGGACGCTTGCAACACCAGAGGCATCACTTGCGCGTTGCCGACCCTTTAGGAATTAAAGGAAGTGGAAAGGAGAAGGAGCGGGAAGGAGGAATGGGGTTGATTGGGCCTCCGGCACTCTCACTCACCGAACGAAACACAACGGTAGGAATACTGGTATTTCACGTCGATATTCTGTGAGAGGGTAGTCCTTCCCCGGTCGAGCCGGCCCATTCATGCTGAAATCAGCGTAGCTCTAATATACTTACGCCTTTATTACACTTGGGGTGCGATATGGCGTAGTGTTAGCTAGATATAATACATTGAGACTCATATGCATTGTCTTTCTTTTTGTCATCTCTATTTATTAGAGAAGGACTATAGTTTTGAAGCAGAAATTTATTGATTTTATAAGTTTATAATGCACCGGTTGATAACTAAATATGGCCGAGTTCTATCAAGAAACGACTCGTTTGACTTACGGACAGTTTATTTTTGACACATATGTATTCTATGAAAGTATGTCAAGATTTAACTGTTTGTATATTCTATGAAATATATATCTAAATTTAACTGTCCGTAACTAAAAAGACAAGAAGATATATACTATACAAGTATTATTATAATCGATTCGTATGTGCGTAATATCTCTGATAATAATAATTACTAAAGTTTTCAATACAGACAGGGTACAGTCAGCAATATAAGTAGCTGAACATTTAACAAATATGTAAATATATTTACCGAATAGTATTTAATAATAATATATTTAACATATATAACTTTTTATGATTTTGAAAGATAGAGGCAATTAAAATTATGGAAGTGTGTATCGAGTTATGTTGTCTGTACTTTCTTATATGCGCAAAAATCCGTCTTCCTTTTTTAAAATACCTAATGTAGAATGTATTATAATTTAATATATTTAAACCAGACAGAGCATACCAGTAAGACAAGCCATGGTTTTAGGATTGTCTCAACCAGAATGCAGATACTCTAACCATTACACTGTAGCGTTTTTTATAACCGTTGACCATTCCATTATATACAAACGAAAGTTAACGATGTATATAATTATAGTTGATAATATTATATACAATTAAATAAGTCGCAATATATTACGTAATATAATCGTCAAATAGTTCGAAATCGACAATATTTACAATTATGAGCGCGAGCTTAGGGTTGGACTTCACTTACCCGAACGCGTCAATACATCTCCTTTAATCTCATTGTTAAATCGTGAGAAATAGTGTGATGGAGACATTTTATAACACTTTTTATTCTATCTCTTATACAGTAATAAATTAACACTCTTTCCCACAACTTATTTATTATGTTGACGCGTGCGGCTAATATCGGCAATACAATACAATACAAAATCTGTATAATGATACAGAGTGCCGATTTAATCGCCTACAATATTAAAGAGATGAATTAGACTACGACGTACTACCAATTTCAGCAAATTAGTACCTTAGTGTTAACATAATATTGACGAAACAAAAAATTAAATTACTTTATGCTAATTTGATCGTAGTTTTATTGAGATACTAAGATGGTGATCGTCTCCTTGCTATGAAGTGTTGATTGTACTGTGGAATAGCTACACTTCAAAGTAAAGATACGAACACCATCTAGAGAGAGAGAGACTAACTCTAATCAACATGGCTGCTGAAAAGGAACCGAAACGTCGGGGAACGTATAAATATTAATTTAATCAGTTTGAAAATTGCGTTTTTGAAATATTTCAAATGTAAATCATGTTAAAATCCGTATAAAGTAGTTTAATTATAATTTCTTAAGTTTTTATCAAAGTATCCATTCATTTTCTTATACGCAGTCAATTGTGACTAACTGGCTACGACCTGCGTCGATCATATCATACGGTAGCTCGCATGCGGTCAAGGGGCACAGGTAAGATGCATCTAGTCAATGTACAATTATGTGTGCATCTTATCTGCGTCCGTTTGAAATGTGTTACTAAATATATTATCTCTTTTTTTTGTAATAATACAATTCGCTGTCAATGAAACAGAGACTTAACTCGTAATTTAGAGGTTAGGCAATTTGAACTCTTGTAATATGTAAGCTAGAGTTCAAACTGCCATACTTCAAAAATTCGAGTTTTATTAAGAGATCGAATTATTAAAATCATTGGGTATATATTATATTATTTAAACACACTTTATTGAAGTATTGCAGATGATTAAATTAGCACTCTGTTTAAAGGTTACAAACCACTTGGAGATTGAAGCAGTAGGCTTACTCATGCTCGCGTACGTTCGCCCCCGAGCAGTGCATTGCCGGTCTAAGTGGGGTCGAACCCTTATACAATATTGCTATATCCTGTATCGCGAAAATAAAATATAATATAATGTTGTTATTGTTAAAATCGTTGGGATGTGCCGTTTCTTTATTTACTTCGGTATCTTGTTTATCCTGAAAGAGAAAATAGAGTTTAGAATTTTTTTTGTTAGTATTTTGTAGAGGAAATTTTAGGTTCATTTTTCATTGTTCACGAATATAGAAATATAAATTTAAAATATTAGTCCTTTATATAAACTGTACCACTGCTAAACACGCCTCTTCTCTCAGTGTGAGAAGGGTTTTGCCACAGTCTACTACGCTGACACAATGCGGGTTGGTAGACTTCACATATATTTGAGAACATTATGTATGTATGGGCGTGTATGAGGAATGTGATGAAAGTGAATGAAGCCAGAGAAGTGTGTCAGGATCGTAGCAAATGGAAATCCGTAGTCTCTGCCTACCCCTCTGGGCAACAGGCGTGAATCTATGTATGTATGTATGTTACGTAGAACTCTTAGACTTGCAGGATTCCTAACGATGTTTTAAAGCGAGCGATGTGTAACTATTTAATATCCTTACATCAGAAGCGCGTGTCGTAGGATCGAATTCAATACCACTGCGGGGAAGTCCAACAATTTCCTGATAGGATATCGCTGATTTCTCTATATTTTATTTCATTTCTAATATTTAGTTCTTCTTCTATCCAATGACAGTATAACGGAACCGGGTGGATGCGGGTGGCCCAGGACCGGAATGTGTGGAAAACTTTGAGGGAGGGCTATGTCCAGCAGTGGATGTCTGATGATGATGATGATGATTATCCAATGACAAATGCGCTGTATCAATATTTTCAAGTCCAGATCCTTATTTTTTGTGAGTATAATGTGCTATTATGTATACGGATAGACTTAATTTAAGATGTAATTTGTAAAGTAAGAGTTAAGTTACACTACTTACACTGTATTGCTCGTAATATCTTCTCCAATTTCGAAAGAGATCTTTTCGAACAGAGGCTTGAGGTCACAGGACTCGTTGCTGAGGTACTGCGCGGCCTTCTCCATGAACTCCCTGATCTCCTCCCACTCCTCGTCGTTGAACGGACCCAGGAACTTGAACTGGCTGTACTCTTTCTTCTCCGAGAACTCCGTGAAATACTCCACTATCTTCTCCGAAATCCTGCGGAATATTATGGTGGTTACGAAATTTGGTGGTTTTTGCTAAGGTTTGGTAAATCCTAACTAATATCATAAATACAGTGTGAGTTTGTTGGTTTGTTACGCTTTCATGCCTTAACTACTCGACCAAGCATCATGAAATTTTTCATACACGTTGTCGGGGGTACAGAAATGGACATAGGGTGCTTTTATCCAGAAAAATTAGCATTACTAACCTAACCTTCAGTGACGCGGGCGATGCCGCTGATAAAATCTAGTACTCCTATAAAATACTTTTCAAAAAACTAATAACAACGGGTACCAAACCTGAGACCACATACATAGCAGTGGAAGTCGCTACCGCTGCACATTAATAGTACAAACAGTTTTCTTTTTACTTTGATTTTTACACATTAGTCATATCAACATCGGGCAAAGTTGAGAAGATTTTTACACATTAGTCATATCAACATCGGGCAAAATTGAGAAGATTTTTACACATTAGTCACATCAACATCGGGCAAAGTTAAGAAGATTTTTACACATTAGTCATATCAACATCGGGTACAGTTGAGAAGATTTCTTGTCCGATGATGGATCTTGCTCATAGGATAGGGATTATAATGCCACGAAGAAGGCATATATTATGACGTGACATCATAAGAATCATAATCATTAATTATTTTGTAAAACAAAGGTACATAGTAAGATGGTAGGAATACAATATTGATCTGTATGATTTGCCAATGATTGGAGTAAAAAATACTTATGTCTAGAAATCAATTCAATGAGATCCTAACTAATATTATAAATGCAAAAGTGTGTGTTTGTTACGCTTTCACGCCTTAACTACTCGACCCATCATCATGAAATTTCACATACACATGGTCAGAGGAACAGAGGACATAGGGTCCCTTTCATTCAGAAAAAGGACTGTTAGTAACTTAAGCTAACCTACATCTACGCAAGCAACGTTGCGGGAAAGATCTAGTAATATAGAAAGATAATTATTTGCAAGTTCATGTTAATGCTTAATAAGGTAATGTCTGTAATAACTACTGAATGATAAGAAGACCTACCTGGACCCTTTCGGTAGAGTCTCAGTCTGTATTTTCTGGTCTTTGGTCTTCTTCAAGTTGCGGGTGATGCTCCTCAAGAATGGGTTGGTCTCTTCTTCAATCTCGTTGTCAGAGACCTGCTCGGGGTTGGAGTCTGACGGCTCGGTGGACTGGTCCTCTGAGTGGGTATCTTCTCGAAGGTCTTCAGGGATGATGAGGTATACGTGGGCAGGTGCTTCTTTGTAGATGCAGATGCGACTGGAATAATTATACCAAAGTATAATTAGCTTCTCAAACCGCGACAGCACACCGGCGGCCAGAAACAACAGATTTTTAATTATGTCTGGTATTCTATGACTTGATTAATTTTTTATAGTCAACTTCCGCACTTGTTGTCATTCCTGTATCGTGGGATACTTTACAAACATTGAAACAACGGTCACAAATAACACCCAGAAAATGGACAACTTTTTGAAAAAAATTCGTGTCCCTTTTGGCAATCGAACTAATAACACTCGACGCAACGACAGTGGTGAGGCGCTCACTTAGACCACTCTGGTCAATCCGTGCAGTCTGATCAAATTAAACAGTAATTGATAAAGAGCGTTTACGCTTTGTGGCTTGCTTCAAATGGCAAAGTCGCAAATAAGTGTCATATTTTAAGGTTTTCAAAAGTAATTTATTTATTTGGGCTTTGTTTGGAAAACACTCTTTAAATTAAGACTGCGCCGAGCGTAAGACAGATAATGACAGAGCTCGTGCGGCGCATATTCAAATCGGCGCGCGGCAGCCATAGTAACATTGTATGGAGGATTAGAAGTGCTTTTTTGATAAATATGTATCTTTATTGTCAACCAACAACTTAAATATTTGGGACGGACAAATTGTAATATAACTATTTATGTTTCGTTTAAGCTGTAAAATAGGATAGATTTCTACTGTTATAATCTAAAAATCACGTAACACGAGCTTACGGTTTTGCATATAATGTAATTTTGTAGGCGAATGTATTAATAATTTTAAGTTTTTTACACGGAGTAATTGTAAACACATTCATTGTTATGGTAAATGTATATTTTATATTTGTATTAAACAAAAAGTGTTGATTTTATTTACTTAACTGTGACCGCCTGTTTTGGCACATTTCGCTCGGCGCAGTATTAAGATAAAAGTGTATCATTTAGGGAATATAAAGAATTATATTCCTATTATATGTAAATGGTTTAAGTTTTCGTTGCGTAAGTTCGTTGCGTAGTCCTTTTTCTATGCACATTACGCAACGACAACTTTCAATCTAATACACATTACATACACAAAAGGACTGCAAATATAATTATATTTCACCTCAGACGTCCACCTTACAACCGTTCACGAGCATTACCATCCGTTAACACGTATTGAATCCGTCCACTAGCATGACATACATATGTTCACTTGACAAGCATTTATATTGTACCTGATCCTAGACATGACCTTTATTCACGTGCCCATCAACCGTCCACAAGCATGACATCCAGTCACCGGTACTACAAACGTTACTAAATATGACGGGCGTTCTCGAGCATGATGTTTAACCCAAAGATAGAATGAAAAAATAGATATAAAACTCACCGATTAGGATGCTCCCCCTCGCTCTGAGTATGCAATATATAGCAGTTTATATCACAAATCTGCAGCACGACATCCATTTGAGCATTGCTGTCGAAGTCTACCATGGCTAGTCCATCCACATTGAGCATGAGCTGGACTATGTTGTGGATACGTTTCCTCTCCTCCTTGAAGAGTTTCCGGTCGAAGAGCAGTTCCACCTCAGCGTTGTTCTTGACAAACTCGTAGATATGGTACAAGACGTTCATGGTAAAATGGTCTTTATTGTCCATTTTAATAGACTTCGGTTTTGGCTGGAGAGTTTGGCCGAAGCCTGTCTTTTTGGTGGCCTGGAACAAAATGTTAAAGTTTGGTATTATATAAAGCGACTTTTTGTAGCGCGTCTGCATCGACTCAGTCATTAGTAGTCTACACGCATGCGACTGTAAATAGCGGTATATTAATATGTGGCGACGTTTTATAGCGCGCCTGTATCGATTCAGACGCATCACAATTGTTAGTCGTTAACAATCTATACAAATATTATAAAGCTGAAGAGTTTGTTTGTTTGGTTGAACGTGCTAATCTCAGGAACTACAGGTCTGAATTGAAAAATTATTTTAGTGTTAGATAGCTCATTTATCGAGGAAGGCTATAGGCTATAAAACATCACGCTACGACCCACGGGGGCGACGCAGTAAACATAAACGCGGGTGAAACCGCGGGCACATGTATCATTCATATACAGCAACTTTTTGCAGCGCGTCTGCAATGATTCAGTCGCTACACAATCAGACAGTGCTCGTCTACCTTTAGATACCCAGATTTGAATGGTGGCTTCAATTTTTTATTTTGGTAGTCACGTTCCAAGTCGTGTCAGAAAACAAAATATCGGCTTTTTCTGTAAAGAAATTCTCAATAGCAGTGCAGAGTTACGATGCTGGCTGTATTGCATACCCTCGGTGCGCACGTTGCGCTGTTGGTCCTGCGCCTGGTCTCTCTCCGGTCGTGTCGGAATAACATCCCATTGGATCGTGTTGATATTGCACTTGAGTTTGGACACATTAATCGTGCACTCTAATATCTCCTGCGCAGATCGCCAGTCTCTGTTAAGATTGGCCGCCGTGACCGAAATTCGGTCTAAAGGACCTTAATTGTATTTAAAAAAGGCTCTGTGGCTATAATCTGTATCAGTATGCACAAAAATATTCCACACATTAGTTCCTTGATAATTATTTACCGTGTGGGTGTATAGATATCGTATCATTAAAACGAAGAGTTTATAAAAATATATAAGAATTACATTAGCTATGTTTATAAACTGTCTCACTGCTGAATACCGGCCTCTTCTCAGTGTGAGAAGGGTTAGGCCATAGTCCACCACGCTGGCCTAGTGCGGATTGGCAGACTTCACATATCTTTTTTTTTATACTACTAAGGTGACTAACAATCATACGGCACACCTGATGGTAAGTGGTCACCGTAGCTTCAGGACGCCTGCAACACCAGAGGCATGCGCGTTGCCGACCCTTTAGGAAAGGAAGTGGGAAGGAGAAGGAGTGGGAAGGGGGAAAGAGGGTGATCGGGCCTCCGACACTCACCGAAGAAGAGTAGGAATACTGCTATTTCACGTCGATATTTTGTAAGTGGGTAGTCCTACCCCGGTCGAGTCGGTCCCATTCATGCTGAAATCAGCGAGGCTCTACTTTCTTCGAGAACATTATGTAAAACTCTTAAACATGCAGGTTTTCTCACGATATTTTCCTTCACCGTTAAAGTGAGCGATAATTAAATATATCAACTGTATAACATTACGCCTGAACATCTCTTAAAGGGTAGGCATAGGTACATTACACCTATATTATTAGCTTTATAAGTCAACTAGCTGACCCGCGCAACTTCGTCTGCTTCAGCTTCTTCTTCTGCTTTATAAGAGAATCTAGCTTCTGCTTTATAAGAGAATGTAACGGAGCGTATGCTAAGTGTATCGTCAGTATATAGCCCTGTATTGTAGAATAAATTAATGAGCAGCCCTAAGACGGTTAATCTAAGAACATTGTGACATGTGAATATAAGGATGTGCCACACAGATTGACTTTGTTTCATTGAATACTCAGTGCCGTAACCAAGGTCCTTCCCAAACTGGTAACCCCGATGTGACTGGTATCCCCGTTTTTGCAAAATGTTGTATTGCTGCTCCGCTCTTATTAGTCGTAGCGTGATGTTATATAGTCTATAGCCTTCCTCGATAAATGGGCTATCTAACACTAAAAGATTTTTTCAATTCGTACCAACAGTTTCTGATATTAGCGCGTTCAACCAAACAAACAAATAAACAAACTAAGGAACTCTTCAGCGTTATAATATTAGTATAGATTGTCGTAAATTTTGCCAGACTTCGCGCTGCCACTGAGAATTTCTTTACAGAAAACACAACAACACTGCTCGATCCGGGATTCGAAAACATTACAAACGTTTTACACTTATGAACAAGTAAGAATCGGTAATGAATTGCCGTAAATCTAAGAGTTCGAAAATATGGTTCAAGTCATATGCAAAGGTCAGAGGTCAAAGGTCATAGTCATTTCGGGGTATATCGACTATGCTGAGTCGAATAGGGTTGACCGCGAGTCTCTAGCTCTTACGGTTCTTAAGTTGAAAGATTATGTCACGTGACCTTGAGGTCGGAGGTCAAGGGTCATAGTCATTTCAGAGGTATGTCGACTATGCTGAGTCGAATGGCGTTGACTGCGAGTCTCTAACTCATACGGTTCTTGAGTTGAAAGTTGTATAACAGACGGACGGACGGACAAAGCTGTTGTATATGAGTATTTCGAACTCTAAAAAGACCAGCTGTGCCTACGGTTTCACTCGTGTTTATAGTTACTGCGCCGCCCCCGTGAGTCGTAGCGTGATGTTATACAGCCTATAGCCTTCCTCGATAAATAAGATATCCAACACTAAAATAATTATTCAATTTGAACCAGTAGTTCCTGAGATGAGCGCGTTCAACCAAACAAACAAACAAACTTTTCAGCTTTATAATATTAGTATATAGATTACTAGTAATATGGTTCCAACACTATGTAAACTAGAATGCTTATATTCGGTGTGAGTTCAAGTCGGTAGTGCAATGGGTAGGATTCGAAACCACGACCTCTCGATCGTACATTAAATGTCTTATCTGGGCTACCGTCACCTGTCATTGGAAAGAGGTAGATAAAACGGGAATAGGGTAGTCACCTACATATATTTAATTTTGTACATGATTATACATACAAGAGCAAACAGAAATCAATAGATAGATATCTTTTTGTGCAAACAGTATCAAAATTGGTTGCAAAATAAGTAATTAACCCATTCGCTGTCCCGTGATAGACACAAAAGAAAATCTATTGTTATGTATCATATGTGATTCATCGGACAGGTAACCTGCTAATATAATATTGTCTTCTGTTTACCCGAATGTTATTCATTGAATTTAAACTACTATATACGGATTTTATCGCGTTATTTATTTGACACTTTATTACATAATTTTGAAAACTGTTACACTACTACTACTATTAAGCTTTACTAATTTTTATGCTAATAAAATTATTAAAACTATTAATATTTAAGTTAACACTTTCCCCGACGTTTCGGTTGCTTTTCAGCAGCCATGGTCACGGGGAGACTAAGATGGTAGTTGTCTCAATGTTCCAGTGTCGTTATTTCAAAGTACCCGAACATAATTTAATCATTGGTGTTTCTATTTACGCAGAATGAGCTCAGAGTATCATGAAGTCTAGCTGTAGTTTGCTTCTTGGGTTTGACTATTTGTATTACTGGATCCCAAGCTGGTGGTACATTCCAACCATCTTCTCTATTAAAATTAGGATGTTTTTTTGATTTCAATAGCCTTGCGAAGCATCCTTGGTAGGAATCGGTGTTCTTTAGCGAGAATCTGTGGTTTGTCAAATCTCAGGTAGTGGTTGGTCCCCTGTTGCACATGTTCACACAAAAAGTGTAAAATAAATAACGCGATAAAATCCGTATATAATAGTTTAATTTCAAAGTAATTAATATTTTAAATTTGGATGTAAGAAATATTGGGGACGTAGTGCCAGCCGCCCGGGGAGTAAAATTTTGCCGCGCCCTAAAAGTGCCGCCGGGCGTACCGCCCTTTACCGCCCCCACTGGGTAGTGGGGATGACTCGCTTTGTACTATAACTTAACTACTTTTTACGGATTTTTCGCGTTGTTTATTTTTTATTAAACACTATTATTACATAATTTTGAAATCTTAAACTACACTCGGCGTCACAAAAATCGCACCTTTTTAAAATTCAATATTAAAGTACTTTTTCTCAAACTTTGTCAATAGTGAGAATATGATTGTAGGATATCATTGGAAAGGTTATTAAATTGCCTTTTAGAAATTATAAAGCGCAAATGGTTATTTTTATGTTTTACTAATAAAAAAATCACAAAATAATAAAATTATTAAAAAAACAAATTTTAAAAAATACAATTTCGTCCTTAAAATCTAGTGTTGCCGCCCCTTGCCTTGATGACAGCTTCCAACCATACCCTAATGGACCTCATGAGAGTTACTACTCTCTCTTGAGGTATGTTATCCCATTCTTCGATCACGGCATCCTGGAGCTCTTGGAGAGTTGTGGGAGCAGGATTTCGTGCTCGTACATGCCTCTTTACATCATTCCAGAGGTGCTCGATAGGGTTAAGGTCCGGGTTTCGTGCTGGCCACTGCATAACAGAAATCTCGACTTCTTCCAAGTAATCACGCACACTGGCCGCGGTGTGGCAACGGGCGTTATCATGCATTAGTATGAACCCATCGCCAACAAAACCAGCATACGGGACCACATGGTCTTGCAAGATCTCCATTATGTACCGAGCAGCATTCAGCGAACCTTGCCCTCGACCACCGCCAGTCCGAGAGACGCACACAAGTTCCGTTTTCCCGTCCACGGATATCCCACCCCAGAACATACAGGAACCACCCCCGTATTCTGTTGTTTCTTCGATGCAAGCCTGAGCAAAGCGCTCTCCTTTTCTTCTGTAAACTCTTCTGCGTCTGTCATTACAGAAAAGACAAACTCTTGTCTCATCGGTAAACAGAACGGCTCTCCAATGGTCAAGCGTCCAAGTGACGTGCTCCTGAGCAAATTGTAGACGGTCTCTTCTGTGCTGCGTGGTCAATTTGGGACCTTTCGCAGGTCTGTGGGCAGTGATTTTCTTTTCTTTAAGTCTTCTTCTAATCGTAGAGACACTCACAGCCGTTCTACGAGCTGATCGGAGCTGCTGTTGCACCTCAACAGCATTACTGAAGCGGTTGCGCAACGATGTGGAGACAATGAAGCGGTCGTCTCTCTCTGATGTACAGCGTTTTCTTCCTGATCCACGTCTTCGGATAAAGCCACCAGTCTCTTGGAACCGTTGATACACTCGTCGAACAGAGAAACGACTCAGATTTAATTGTCGAGCAACATCAACCTGGAGTACTCCTTCTTGCAATAGTGCAATGACTTGAGCGGCTTCTTCAGAGGTGGTATCCATCTTCAGATATTTTTTTCTTGAGTATGCTGTTCCGATGTGTACACTTTAAAGTCTGAGCAATGATTGACCCATTTTTTACCCGGACATGACCTTTTATACCCTATTCAGGTAGCTCAACTAGCGCTCTAACGGATGAGCATTTTTTCACCATTATGTTAAATGTTCCCTAATAATAAATTTTATTTTGGTTTTTAATTCTACCGACTAATAATGTAAAGGTATTGAAATGCTCTTAAAAATGATATATTTTTTATCCAGTAGAATCAATGCGCTAAATTTTGGGAAGTGTTTATTGAAAAAAACAAAAAGGTGCGATTTTTGTGACGCCGAGTGTATTATTGTTAAACACTTTTACTAGTTACTGTTTAAATAATAAAAACTATTTAGAGCTTTAAATAAACAACGCGATAATATCCGTAACATATACTTAGTTTAATTTCAATGTAACTATTTGACTTCAATAATAAAAAAATCAAGCAAAAATCAAATTAAATGTGTGACAGCTTCACTATTATTTTGACTTCAATGTGTGACTGCATCATGCCAAATGCTTTTGCATATAGCTTAGACAATAATATTTAATATTGCCGACGCATTAAAATATTCTTACTATGGCCGGGATATAACAGAAGATATGGCAACAAAAATATTGTCCGTTTGGAAGCACCTAAAGGGAAATACTTACATAAAGAGCGTTAGGTGCTATCGGGTCCACGATGGAAGTCGCAGTTCGGCCTAAGGCACCGCCATGCCATCCCATCTTCTGCATCATGCTAGAAAGAGAAGGAAATAATTAATCAATTAAGATTAGGCGGGCTTCTTCTCAGTGCGAGAAAGGTTAGGCCATAGTCCACCACACTGGCCTAATGCGGGTTGACAGACATCACATGTCTTCAAGAACATAACTAGACTATCGTTTAAAATAAAGAAAATAAGGTTAAAGTTCATTGCAAGCTAGCTTTTTTAAATATACATTATCGTAGTCTATGGTCGCTTCTAATACCAGGTATATGATTTAAGCAATGCTAACTACAGCCTTGGCCAAAAGTATTAGGCACCCTATAAATTACTGCATATTTCAGGCTTAGAGAGAAATAAAACTAATTATAATGATTAAAGTACTTTATTTCCATTAGAATATTGTAAAAACATCAATATTTTGTTGGGCCACCCTTTGATTTTATGACATTAGCAACTCTGTGGGGCATACTACGTACAAGTTTCGCACATTCCTCTGGAGAAATTGCATCCCATTCTTGCACTAACGCGTTTTTTAAAGCAGTTTTTGATGTTATCGAGTGCTCTTTTATTTTTCTCTTCAAAATACTCCACAAATGATCAATAGGATTTAGATCCGGGGACTGGGCAGGCCAATCTAACAGATCAATACAATTTTCAGTAAACCAGCGCATCGTAGTAGCTGACTTGTGACACGGAGCATTGTCTTGTTGGAATTTCACACCATTTAAGTTAGTGTCACCAAAAATACACGAAAGCGAAGGTACGAGAGCAGTTTCCAGTACATTAATGTATTTTTCACTGTTCATGCGACCTTCGCAAACAAACATTTTGCCGACTCCATCCGCAGCCATGCAACCCCAAATCATTACACTGCCTCCGCCGTGTTTTATGGTTGGTACTACGCAATCTGGGTGATATTCTTCGCCTTTGCGTCGCCTCACAAACGTCACACCTGGTGTTCCAAATACCTGTAGATTCCAAAAAAAAGCACACATTACAATCTTTTAAAACATTTGAGTTTGAAGACAAACACAACAATGATCGTTGTAATTGTGGTATAGACTTCACTAAAAAAACTTACCTCAAAGTTTGATTCGTCAGACCACAGCACATTAGACCAATCCTCTTCTGTGAAATGTTGGTGTCTCAGAGCCCAATCAAGTCGTTTTCTTTTATTGTCTGCGGATAGCCACGGCTTCTTCCTAGCTTTGCAACCTTTTAAGCCGGCTTCTACTAGCCTTCGTCTTGCAGTTCGTGCGCTTATGGGATGTCCAGTCTCTTCAGTTAAAGCCACAGCAAGCTCCGAAGAAGTTTTTTTTTTTTCTTTTACAGACTCTCGGATAAGTTTTCTGTCCTGACGGCTAGTGGTCACGCGTTTTCTGCCTGTTCTTGGTTTATTTGCATGAGAGCCAGTCTCAACAAAACGTTTGATAGCAGATTGAACGGCGCATCGCGAACATTTCACCAACTTCGCGATTTCTTTTTGAGTCTTGCCTTGCTCATGTAAAAGTTGAATTTTTACACGATTTTCAATACTAATTTCGTTTCGTTTTGGCATTTTCAAATGAATTTCTTCTCAATTAATTCACAAAACCACAAATGCACTGTCTTTACACTAAGACTTCCAAATGGTAACTGACGAAACATTAAAAATAAATTTTGGAAAGAATAAAATTTTATTATTGACGCACCAGATGTTTTACGACTGCTTAAAAAATGCCGCCTATTGTCTTAAATAGTGTTTTATGACACCGGTATCGCAGTTCTATAGAATATTGTTTAATTGTTCAAATAGCATAGGTGTGTGATAACTATATTGGGGGTGCCTAATACTTTTGGCCAAGGCTGTATATACAACTATAACTAATATGGTTAAACTGGAAAGTTTTGATGACAGTTCTGTCCGTACATAAGACGCCGGAGTCAAAATAATTAAAGCATCTATATATTAATACGTGAAGCAAAAACTTTGTACCCCTTTTTACGAAAATTGCGCGTACGGAGGAGTATGAAATTTGGCACAGTTAAAGTTTATATGGAGAAGTAGTGGCGAATCCTAATATTTTTATAACATATGCATTAGAAATACATTAAATTAATGGGAAAACACTACACGCACACAACCATGCATTTGAAACACGCAGTCGAATCGCGTTCGTAGTATTTCGGCATTGTTCGTCTGACGTCGAACACACGGCTACACATCAAGTTAGACACACTATATACGCATAACCACGCTACATACAAAATAGAGAATTGTCGGAAATGGACAGTGCACAGTGGTGTAGACTCATCACGGTACACTAGCGCGTGCGGCGATGCCCGCGTCCCGTTCAGCGGGAATGAGACAAAATAACAAAATATAACGTACTCTCTCGCACGATTCGTAGCGCTCAACTTCTAATAGTTCAAAGTCCAAACATTCTAGGTTGATGAGTCTCTTTGTGTACAATTCTTCGTAACTATGGTTACATATACGTTATTTATATGTAATAAAGAAAAAAACAAAGTAGCAAGCTTAGGAATATCATCAATGAAAGAGTATAGTTAAGTAAATAATAATTTGTTTGAAAATGATAGCTTAATAAACCTGTATAGCCTTGGTGAAATCCAAATTAAATGTGATTATAAGCAATAGAGTTATAGACAATAAAACCTTAATAACGATCAAACTTAAAATTTAAATCAGTTATGGTCGAATTTTGATCACTAGGCGACCGCTAGTAGGTTTTAAAGAGGTCAATTGCTGTCACGAGGTGCCCGAACGTGATAGCGAAATATGAAAGAAACAACTGCAACTAAAACTGTAAATTACATACCGATGTACAATTGAAATAAACACATCCCGAAAACGCTGTTTCCCTTTTTAAACCATAAAAAACTAACTTTCTTGATAATTGATTTAACGTTATGTTTTCTGAAACTATATGATAATTAATTATATTGGTTATGTCTGTATCATGTATTAATTTATTTTAAAGATTTTGTTAGATTTGTTGCTGCTCGTTTGATATGATGATCATATCTGTCGCTGTACAAATTATTTGTTTATTTATTAGGGAAAAAAACGGATAAAAATACATTTTATAAAGTTTACAATATATAGATCAAAACATAATGTCTGTTAGGTGGGCAAACAAGAAATTAATCATTTTTATTGTGGAGCACATCTTCCACCCATGATAGCCTACTCAATTGTTGAACATCTCCACTTGTATGCAAGTCAAAACCAGTATGCAATTTGCACACTCTCGAAAACATGTTTCCAATGCAAGCAACTTGTCATGTCAAAATGTTACGTCATACTTGCATGCGAGAGTTGCCTAATAGAATCGCACCTTTAGTGTCACTTTTTAGGGGGAAAACAGGAATAAGTTTGTATAGACTAAACGCTACCAAATTTTTTCTTACTTCCGTTGATTTGGTCTCACTATTCCAGTTGTTATGTATGTATAATTCATTAGTTTTATATTAAGAAGATATGTATAATGGAAAGAGGCCTTTCATTTTCGGTGATGTTTATTAGAGTACTTCTGTCCTACGAATAATTCTTGTATCGCGGGGGACTTTATACGAAATGGAGACACAGACTCGGAACATCTATTTGTGAATCACACCCATGTGTCATGTTGTGGATTCGATCACCAAACGGGACGGCGTTTGGAAAATGAACCCACAACACAACACATGGTGCAGTGGCAGTAGCGAGGCTAATTCTAAAATAACTACGTCATCCGTGCAATTCTACTTTAAACAAGTGAGAAACGCCCATGAATTGCCGTAAATCTTAGAGTTCGACAAAATGGTATCACGTGACCTTGAGGTCAGAGGTCAAAGGTCATAGTCATTTCGAGGGAATATCGATTACGCTGAGTCGAATGGCGTTGACTGCGAGTCTCTAGCTCTTACAGTTCTTGAGTTGAAAGATGGTATCACGTAACCTTGAGGTCAGAGGTCAAAGATCATAGTCATTTCGGGGGTATATCGACTATGCTGAGTCGAATGGCGTTGACCGCAAGTCTCTAGGTCTTACGGTTCTTGAGTTGAAAGTTGTATAACAGACGGACGGACGAACAAAGCTGTTGTATAAGAGATTTTCGAACTCAAAAAAGTAATATTTTGTAACTTCATATAAAGGTGATATTAAGCAACAAAACGTTGCCTTTCATTTTCGGTGGTACTTATTTAATTTATAGCAACGCTGGCCTTGCACGCACCTCTGGTCTTCGAGGTTATGTGCGTAATTATTATAGATCGCTGTGACCGTTCAAGAAAACGATATAAACATAGCCCTTTAAATGCAGGGTAGGCAGATTTGTATGAGCCTCGATGGCGTAGTGGTTACTGTAACCGACTGCCACGCCTAAGGTCGTGGGTTCGATTCCCGCACAAGTCAAACATTTGTGTGCATAAACATGCCTGTTAGTCTTGGTCTGGGTGTTTCTATGTATAATATTGTTACGTGCTGGGTTCGACGGATAAGAATATAAACAATATTACCGACTAAAACACGTTTTATTCAAACACACAATTAAATTTAAACACAACAAACACTATACTTCACTTTTTCACTGAACTGCTTCAAACTCCGTAGTATTTCCGCTTCCGTTCGCTTCGATGAACACTTGATCGCTTACGATTGTAAACTGACTTGGCGGTGCGCGTGCGCCCTATTTATACGCGGGTAAAGCGCTTCCAGAGCTTTCCAGTAACGCCGTACTCGACGTGTAAACAGCACGATGCTTCGAGAAAGTACCAGCATTCTCTCTAAGATTCTCGTACCGTACTACGCAGTTCCGTAAGATGTCAATAGATGGCGGTGTAAACTATTAGACGGAACAGCCGAGTCCCTCCCACAATGCCGAGAGATGTCACTGGGCGTAACACTGCCCCCCTCTTAGACATGTTCGTCCCGAACATTGTTTGATCCGTAGTAGCGTGCCAATCGATCCACATGAACGATCTTTGGTGTACCTCGTGGTCCTTTCTGGATCCGGTAGGTGACGTCATTCATCTTAGTGACTATGCGATAGGGTCCATCCCATTTTGCCTGCAACTTAGGAGATTTTCCTTTGCTGCGTGCCGGATTGTGTAACCACACCAGCGATCCTTCCTCGAAGCCTTTATTGTTCGCCTTCCGGTCGTAACGGGTCTTCAACCTCTCAGACATCTGCTGACCGGTCTGTCTGGTGTGCTCGTATACGTCATTCATCCTGCTGCCAGTGCGTGGTCCCTTCATGGCAGAACAACTCGTGCATTTACGGCACCATTCCTCAACGTCTTTTCGACAACGGATCCAATAAAAGCGTTCCCGGATCTTAATCAGAGTTCTCTTAACTCCCATGTGGCCTCCTGAACTCCCATTATGACAGAGTTGTAAAACTTCCGGTACCTTGAGCTTTGGCACGACCATTTGCAGGTGACACTTGTCACCTCGGGCATTCTCCCATTTCCGGCACAGAACTCCATCTTGGATAACCAAGCTTTCCCACTGTGCCCAATAACTCTTGGTGGTAGGGCTCAATGCCGCAACTTCACTCCAGTGAGGTCTCGAAGCACCTGTTTTCTTCCATTCGAGAATGGGTCTTATGTCTATGTCCTCTCGTTGTGTTCTCTGCATAATTTCCTTCCAGTCTTCGCTAAGATCCGTCCTCAACATCCTCACTAGTACTTCCTGCTTGGCCTCTTTCTTGGCGCAGTGGTGCTTACACTGGCCGGTACACGGTCTACGTGACAGGGCATCCGCATTACCATGTGACTTGCCACTGCGATGCTGTATCACGAAGTCGTGTAGTTGTTGCCTGGTACGCACATCAGGTGTTCCTCCTGCCGGCGACTGGTTTCTGTTACGTGGTTTCCTTCGCTTCGGGCAGCTCAACCTGATGTGGCCTCTCTCGCCGCAGCTATAGCACCGGGGTGAGGTTAATACTTCCCTGGTACGGTGAGCTCGATCGTCCCGTCGCACTGTTTCCACCTCCAGAGTGTAGGCCGGGGCATACTTTAAGTTTTTACTGCCTAGATTCCTTCGCTTCGGGCAGCCCAACCTGATGTGACCTCTCTCGCCACAGCTGTAGCATCGGGGCGAAGTTGACACTTCCCTGATACGGTGAGCTCGATCATCCCGTCGTACTGCTTCCACTTCCAGAGCGTGGGCTAAGGCATCCTTCAGGTTTTTGAAATGTCCGAGTCTCACTGCGGCCCTAACCTCCAGGTCTCGGATCCCGTCGGTGAAAGCTTGAACGAGGTTTCCGTCAATGAGCACAGGTGAGGACTGGTACGCCTTTCGAACCAGCTTCTCCACCTCCAGGGCCCACTGCTGCAGGGTTTCACCAACACGTTGTGATCGGTCTTTCAGCTGGGCGCGAAACACATGTTTCAGGTGTGCGTCACCATATCTCGCCTCTAATGCCTCCAACAGCTTCTCGTACGTGATGTCTTGACCAAGCGCCTCTAACACGGTCAAGGCCTGGTCACGAAGCCCCAAGGTGAGAGCGGTCAGAGCCTGTTCTTTCGTCCACCTGTTCGATTTCATGACAGCCTCGAACTGGATCTTATAGGCTGACCATGACGATGATCCGTCGAATGGTGGGACTTTAAAGCCTCGTGGTGAGGGCGCCACAACCGCAGGTGCTACGATCCCATCTCCAGCCTTGAGCCCACGTATCATTTTCTCCAACTCGGCGATGCGACTTTCGTGGCGTTGGACTTGCTCTTTCACCTCCTTCACCTCCTTGCCAACCGTTGCGCTGAGGTCTTTTAACATCATCAGCTGCTCCTCTTGGCGGCGCATACCCTCCTCCTTATCGCGTTGCAGCTGTTCCTCAAGGCGGCGTGCCTGCTCCTCCTGGCGGCGTGCCTGCTCCTCCTGGCGGCGTGCCTGCTCCTCCTGGCGGCGGATGCCCTCTTCCTTATCGCGTTGCAGCTGTTCCTCGAGGCGGCGTGCCTGCTCCTCCTGGCGGCGTGCCTGCTCCTCCTGGCGGCGTGCCTGCTCCTCCTGGCGGCGTGCCTGCTCCTCCTGGCGGCGTGCCTGCTCCTGCATAAACGCCATCAGAGCCGCGAGGTCGGGGTTCACCGGCGAGTAAGCTGCACTAGATGGTTCCGCTGCAGCCGCGGAGTCACGTGATTCACCTGACGTCGGCGAGGGGGCGTCTCCAAAGCGCCTCTGGTCCACATCTTGCTGGCGCTGGTTCCTGGTACGCACCCCTTCCACTTCCTCCTTCGGTAGTACTGGCATATTCTTACCTTACTTCTGACACCAATTGTTACGTGCTGGGTTCGACGGATAAGAATATAAACAATATTACCGACTAAAACACGTTTTATTCAAACACACAATTAAATTTAAACACAACAAACACTATACTTCACTTTTTCACTGAACTGCTTCAAACTCCGTAGTATTTCCGCTTCCGTTCGCTTCGATGAACACTTGATCGCTTACGATTGTAAACTGACTTGGCGGTGCGCGTGCGCCCTATTTATACGCGGGTAAAGCGCTTCCAGAGCTTTCCAGTAACGCCGTACTCGACGTGTAAACAGCACGATGCTTCGAGAAAGTACCAGCATTCTCTCTAAGATTCTCGTACCGTACTACGCAGTTCCGTAAGATGTCAATAGATGGCGGTGTAAACTATTAGACGGAACAGCCGAGTCCCTCCCACAATGCCGAGAGATGTCACTGGGCGTAACAATATGTATGTAATTACAAAAAAAAAGTATATATGTATGTTTATCCATTGTCTAGTACCCATAGTACAAGCTCTGCTTAGTTTGGGCTAGTTCGTGTTGTGTGTCTTCTTCTCTCTTAGCCTTTATTATTCCCAAGTCACTTGGGGTCGGATTTTCTGGTCTAACCGGATTTGACTGGATATCAGTTTATACACGGAGCGGCTGCCACCTGACCTCCGCAACCCGAAAACTAACGATACCCTAAGGCTAGACCAGTGTCAGGATATTAGAGGGTACTGACTTTCCCAATAACGACTTAACGTGCTCTCCGAGGCACGGAGCAGGCGATAATTGTCAATCAATACGCACATAATTTCGAAAAGTCATATAACTTGCGAAAGTCAGAGTTGCGCGACGTGGGTTCGAACCCGAGACCCTCTGCATTGCAGTCTCTTGGTCTCCCCACTGAGCTATCGCTGGTTCGTGTTGTGTGTATGTGATAGAATATATAATCTTCAATTTCTTTGGTTATGATAGCTGCTTTAGTTGCAGCGGTAGTATATGTGATTGCTGTGCTAGAGGTCTCGGATTCAATTATCGTGCGGGCAATGTGTTATTGAGCTTTTCTCCAAAGAAAGCTAAACTTTGATGAATATTATAATGCATTAATATTAATCACTTGATTTAGCCCGCGGCTTGTATCACATTAATGTAATTTTGGCAATTAATTTTTAACCCTCGGGCACAGGAGTTGTTTCTATGATAAAAGGTACCCTCTATCCTTCTGTACCCCTGACAACGTGTATGCAACATTTCATGATGATCAGTCAGGTAGTTAAGGCGTAATAAACAAACAAACAACCTCACATTGGCATCTATACTATACTAATTTTATAAAGCTGAAGAGTTTGTTTGGTCGAACGCGCTAATCTCAGGAACTACTGGTTCGAATTTAAAAATTATTTTAGTGTTAAATAGCTTATTTATCGAGGAAGGCTATAGGCTATATAACATCACGCTACAACCCACAGAGGCGGCGCAGTAACCATAAACGCGAGTTTATAATATTAACAGGTTCCCTGTCCGATGAATCACATATGATACATAACAATAGATTTTCTATTGTGTCTATCACGGGACAGCGAATGGGTTAGTAAGGATTAAGATTTGATTACGTAGATATGACCATTCGATTATTCTCGTGGTCATATCCTTATAATATTTCCAAACCCCATGCATGAAATTATCGTAAGATAACTTAAAATACGTTGTTCCTTATTCGCTACCGTTCCGATACAAGACAATACAAAAATACTTTTTCATCTATTGTCCGTTAAGACTGGCAGCCAAGACCGTTTTTTTTTAAAGCATTCGCCCTCCTTAGTCGTAATTCCTGTATGTGTGGGAGATATTACAAACATTAAAACAACGGACACATAGAACATCCAGACTCGGAACAACCATTTGTGGTTCACACAAATGGTTGTCTGTATGGGATTCGAACCTACAATGTCGAGGGGACTTAAATCACTACTCCATTCGTGCAGTCAAAATTTGGTTTGGAGGGCCTCATTTGATTATCATTTACCTTTCAGCCTTGCACATCTTCACGGGTTTCGACAGCATCTTGTCCAATTTCTTCTGGATCCTGTTGGTCCTCACCATCTTCCCTTTGTTCTTGGTGCTGGGACCTTCCTCCGAGTCCTCGCCAGCTCGCTGCCAGTGCAGGTTTGTCCACTCGGAGTTGAGAGGAGGAGTGGGGGCGTCCTCACTGCGTAGACAGATAGAGAGAATGATTATGGCAAGAGAGATTGGGTTAAGCATCCTTGCAAAAACTTACAAGAGGGATTTAACGTCGTTATAAGTAATAATTCTAAAAATGATTGTTGATAATAATACATAATAATGCTACCTTGCTTAATAACGATGCTGTATATACCTAATGAAGGTATAGGGTAAATTTATTAATAGATGGAAAGTTTTTTGACAATGCATTTATTTATGATATTATCCTAGTGGTAGACCGTGCGTTGGACTGCTAAGCAGAGGTCTCGAATTCGATCTCAAGGCGTGCATCTCTGACTTTTCAAAGTTATGTGCGTATTAAATAGTTAATTATCGCTCGCTTTAACGGTGAAAGACAAACATCGTGAGGAAACCTGCATGTCTGAGAGTTCTTCGTAATGTCCTCGAAGATATGTATGTGAAGTCTGCCAACCCGCACTGGGCCACCGTGGTGGACTATGGATCAAGCCTTATCACACTGAGAAGACGCCCGTGCCCGGCAGTGGAACAGTTTAATATAGGACTGATATTATCTATATATATAAAACTCTTCCGTTACTGAGTGACTGACAGACAACGCACAGCCGAAACTACTGAACGCAAGAAGCTGAAATTTGGCATGTATGTTCCTTGGAGAGTGTAGGGGAGCACTAAGAGAGGATTTTTGGAAATTCCACCCTGAAGGGGGTGAAAGGGGTGAAAACTACTAGTTATAATATATTTATTAGACATATTAAGTATTTTAACTACTCATCATATTAATCCTTTCGTAAGACCTTTTAATGCGTAAGACCGTTAGTGTCACAATACTACATTAGTTAGTCAAAATTTACGAATTTTGAGAATTTATGACTGCCTCGGTGGTGTCGCAGTGAATACGACTGCTGTGAGATCATGGGTTCGATTTCCGAGTCGGGTAGTGTTTTAATTCTCAGTAGCAGGATGGAATCTGGAACCATGGCCGATAGAGGGCAAAAGGCTTATATTGCCTATTATGTAGCATTTAAGGTCATAGTTAGCGAAATGTGTGTGTAATATATCTTTGCATTTATCTTTAAGGACATAAGGGGCGCCAAAAAGCCAACTGCATAAAACAACAAATAACAAACACAGAGCAAAGGGAAAACAGAAGCTCAAAATTAAAATTTGAGTCTTATTATTTTAATCATAAATTCGAAAGTAACTCTCGTCTGTCTGTTACCTTTTTAAGGCTAAACCACTTTACCGATTTAGATGAAATTTGGTAGAGATATAGTTTAAAACCTGGGGACATAGACTTTTTATTGATGTAGGTACCACGCTACCAGCTCGCAAAAGCTAGTGTAACATAAAACCGAAATAGAATTTACGTGAAATGAAAGCGTCGACCAAAGGGTGCCGAAAGACAATCTCGATTCTTGTTCTACCCTGACCATGGGATCTAGGTCTAATGCAAGCGAGGCGAAGAGTGAGGGCCAACCGCCCGGAGCGAAAAAAATTTTGTATTTCAATTTAAAAGGCTATAATATACAGTAATTTTTAAGAACTTTTCGGCAGTCATCGTTATTGTGTATTGTACAGTTGAAATATCTTCAAGATATTATTATTATTTATTGTAAATTTCGCCGCCCCCTAAAAGTGCCGCCCTTGCTACTACGCTACGCCACTGGTCTAAGGGTTGTCCCCTGTGTTAGCAGCCCAGCAACTCTCTGCAGGGTTTTAATATGCAAGTATATGTAACTGCTAATTGTCCAACACGAACAGACACGCCAAACAATAATTTATATAACCATACAAGGAGTAAACATAAAAATATTTATATTTGCACGGATGGCGTGTTTTACGTGGTCGCCGCAGTCATTTAGCCAAGTGACGAAGTTTCGATCCTCAGACGGGACAAAAATGTGTGTGTTCCACAAATAGTTGTTTTTAGTCTAAGTTTATATATTAAAATAAAATATAGAATATTAAATTTGTAAAGCGCCCGCGAAACAGAAGTTTACCTAATTTTTTTTTTTTATAAAAGTATTAAAAATATTATAGCCGTTTTATCATGGCTCTTCTTTTGCGTCTATATTATAAAAATGACTGTGAGTTTGTTTGTTTGTTTGTTACGCTTGACCACTCGACCGATCATGATGAAATTTCGCATACACCTTGTCAGAAGTACAGAAAAGGACATGAGGAACCATTCATCCAGAAAAAGTACAGAATTTTCACTTAGATCTTTCCTTTCCGACTACCATTCACATGTTTTGTATGTAATAGAGGATAAGGTATAACGGGGTTGACATATCCGCGTAGATATGTGAATAATGAAAATAAAGATTAAAGGCATAATGAAGTTGACGCGTTCGTGTGGATACTTCTTATAATATAAATAAATATTAAAAAACCATTTACATTCACTAAACAGGCATATTCAGGATTTCCTTTCTTTACATGTGACATCATCTTAATAAACCTTACTTAATTATTATCACAATCACCTAGTTAAAGCTTATCAATGACGAATCAAAATTAAACTTAAGTCAAGTTGAATAAGACATTGTTAATTCAGCCTTATTGTGCCATATTGAGTCGCAGCAGCACCCCAGTGGCTAGACACAATAGATTTTTAATTATGTCTGGTAGCCCAAACCTAGACAGTAAATGAATGAAAATATGTCTACCAAAAGATACAAATTTGTATGCTCACTATAAATAAAACGAACTAAAGTAAAATTTGTTTAAGTCTATTTATTTATTTATTTATTTATAATTTAAGCATACTAACTGTATAATTACAATATTTTGTAGTTGAGACATTCTTAATTTAACATTGTCAGAGTAATTAAACAAATCACAGGCATGACATTTCTTCTTCTTTCTTAGCCTTTATTATTCCCAAATCACTTGGGGTCGGCTTTTCTGAACTAACCGGATTAGATTAGATATCAGTTTTTACACGGAGCGGCTGCCACCTGACCTCCGCAACCCGAAGGCTAACGATACCCTAAGGCTAGACCAGTGTCAGGATATTAGAGGGTACTGACTTTCCCAATAACGAATGCCATAGATGTTCATGGCAGCCGGGACCAACGGCTTAACGTGCTCTCCGAGGCACGGAGCAGGCGATAATTGTCAATCAATACGCACATAATTTCGAAAAGTCATATAACTTGCGAAAGTCAGAGGTGCGCGACGTGGGTTTGAACCCGAGACCCTCTGTATTGCAGTCTGTTGGTCTCCCCACTGAGCTATTGCTGCATGCATGACATTTCTATTACATTATATATTAAAGAGACTACTTGTTTATGGTGAAAATATAACAATGACTCTAAACATTACATAAATTTTTATATTAAACCTAATTAAAATATAAAAATAAAATATTAAACGATTATAAAGCATTACTGAGTAGGAAGTGTCTGAATGATAAAAATTTCATAGAGAAGACATCAATGTCATTGTCAGATACGTTTGATTTTGCATTATACAATCTTGCCATACGTGTAAATGGACTATTGAAGGTGGTATTCAATGTAGCTATAGGTGTCTCAAATACCTGGGGATGTCTCACGAAACGTCTATGTCGAAGAGACCTAGGTAAAACAAGTCTATCAATTACAAGTAGAACAAAGAACGAATCGAGTATTATATATTTAATCTGCTTTTTTGTTACCATAGTTTTATTACTTCTAGTAACATCTAACAAATATTTATTATCAAGGAACATCTTAACCGGATATATGTCTATATTAAGATAGGTAAACAATTGTTTTTATTCAATTTATGAAATCTCTATAGTGTTGCTTTAAGTAAACAATTAAATAAAACCTGTTAAAGTTAACATAAGTAAAATTAAGTATTTTCTCTTACTTTATCTTTCTCATATAGTATAAAGTATGTTTATCCGAAATAAAGTACAATACTTTATTATAAAGTATGGTTGACAACCCTAATTACAAATATTAATACTAATATTCATGACAGGCAATAAAATCATTGTTTTCCATAGAATAAAGCAAATCTGAAATATATTTTATGACAGAACCTGAATATAAGTTATTTTATTAAAGGTTAGCCAGGTTTTTGGAATTGTATGAGTTGTAAGAATACCTAAATACCATTTAATGCAGGTTAAACCAAAACACACAGCTAGTTTGGTAACTGGAGGTGTTGTGGAGAAACATCCAAACAACAGACCGAAGGACATCTAGATACAGAACAACTATTTGTGGAACCTACAAAATTTTGAACAAAATAACATAAGATGTCTAGTCAAATATTGTTCTGTTATAAAATGTGGAGTATAAAACTTTGAAGTATATCTTCATGATGACCTGAAGACACCTATGTCTTAAGCATCAACTATTGACAAAGCCTGAGTGTTTGATCATCACCATCATCAATTATATTACTATTTGTGTGTAATCTGGGATATGGTTTGTGTAGATAGGCAAATTCTAATTAAGTATAATATAATACAATATGAAAACATGGCCATAATCACCATAACTGATTGAAATTAAACTGCTATATACGGATTTTATCGCGTTGTTTATTTGACACTTTATTACAAAATTTTGAAAATTGTTACACTACTACTACTATTAAATTTTACTAATTTTTAAGCTAATTTGATTATTATTAAACTATTTAGATTTCATTTATTTTTACACTTTCCCGGACGTTTCGGTTGCTTTTCAGCAGCCATGGTCACGGGGAGACCCACCGTAACTGATATTAATTTTCCTATTATACAGAATTTGTATTATACAAGAACATATCATGTGGGTCTAGTTATAGTTAGAAAACTTTGGAACATACACAGGATTTGCCAGCAATGGTTTAAATATCCCCATAGGCCTATTGCGCTCCATTGAGCACAGTTCCAGACATACATGCAGAAATACAAAAACGCACTGCATCCCTAATTCACCATTAACCCAGGCAGTCAAACATGAGACAAATATTTCCATTAAGCATAGTACAGCTAACTCCGGGTATCTTTGAATCCTTTTGTTGGATATTAGATAAGTCGCACATGATACAGTGATTTTCGCAAGCCATAAGTTTTATATTAAAAAGAGAGATAACAAAACACAATAAAATACTATTAAACACCAGAAATTTAGTATACTAATTAATGCATTGGCAAATTAGGCAGATGAGGATATTTATAAATGATTCTGAAACCATATTGGTTCATTGTTGTAACAGCCAGGTTAAGAGTATACCAAAATAGATGAGTGCACATTATTATTGTATTATTATAATTATAAATATTGTACAGTTGACAATATGTGATGTTTTATGAAACAAATATCCTTCTATAATTATATCAAAACAAATAAATATACAGTTGCAAGAGCTGATGATAAATATCAAAATTTGTTGTATAGAACATAGTGATAAAGCATTATTATGATTTACTACACCTACAGGTAATCTGGAGGTAACATTTATTCAATAAATATGACACTAGAATTAAAAAGTTTTCAATTCAAATTTCTAAAATATCAAAGAAATAGAACTAATGCTTGTTATTATGGTGTAATAACACAGAACGTATCTTGTTGTCGTATATTATTGTCTTTTCTACGTATTTAATAGTGATAATAGAATATGTATGTTTGTAAACAAACTTACGTGACATCTTGGTAAAACAAGTCAGGGTCTTCGTAGAGCGACGCCCTCTCTATAGTCCTCCTGTTCCGATGGTCCGGAGGCTCCGGGGCTTCGGCCTCCGTTGGGCCGGAAGTATAACGCGTCTCAAAATCCTCATCATTTCCACGATGCCAACTTGACGAAAAATTTTGCGGACTAAGATTATTTATATCGTAATACGCAGAGTTCTCCCACAAACTATACGTGTTCGTGTAAATATTCTGCTGATAGAAAGCCTCGTCACAATAATTACTCATTATTTACAATTAAAAACACAATAAATTACATTTGTTTACACTCGCACAATGATATTTGTGTTCTCACATAATTCCAAACATTGTGACACTGTTTTACGACATGTCACAGTTTGAGATGTTATTATTATGAATAGATGTTCAGTTTTATGTAATTTTCTTGGTGAAATATTTATTTACTATTAATATTTATTGATCCAATCGATCATTGACACTCATGCGATTCATTCAAGGTTTAATTAGTTTCGAAATGTAAAATTGTAAAGTTACATGTGAAACAGAGATAGGTACACATGTAGCATTTATGAATGAAAAGGTAGGCATGCTATTAATAAACAATATGACGCATTGATGCAAACCTGAAACGCGAAAGTTGAAACACTACGTCAACTTTGACATTTTGTGATTCCACTCCAATTTACGCAGAATTATTCACACCCTAACGCAATTTAAGCTTGTATTGACTCCATTATTTATTACTAAACTCGGGCGATGTAAGACATATTGACAATTGAGGCAAGCATCATTATTGCCTCTACAGTTTCGTATTTGGTATCTTCCATTGGCGATCAAACTTGTAATCCTTTTATGCTGCGATTTTGATATTGATACTGTAACTGCGTGCTCGTTGGCGGGTCAGCCCACAGACAAATAAGGGTCAACTCCATAACGTTATACCTACGCAATTTGGAATCAAAATATCCCTATCCCTAACAGGTATTGTATTCGTAAACCACATAGAACATTACCCTCTATGTTTCTACCATCCTAAAGAGTATAAACATAAGTGATAGTGTACAAAATAATAGTAACGTAAAAAACATTAGCGCGGACCGATTGAGGCGCAAACATTCAGATTATTCGAGTAACATACTACGAACTGTTTAATTAGAATGCCTTTTTTACATGGGTTAACATTTGTTTATAATATTGTAACATATATAGTAATGCTATATTGTAGAAGTAAAGCAGTACCTACTTTTGCAGCATAGGAATTATTTCTAGTGCGTGCGCTTTCTCTGGCCTGCCGTCTATCATAGGAATTAAGCACTTTATTTCTTTGATACTAGATCGATAGCAATCGCTCCGTGAAAAACTAATTTTAATTTTAGTTTCAAGGGATGTAGAATTGAAACGCTAACTCCATAGTAGAAAGTGGATCAATTGATTTACGAAATACGCGCTGTCATTGTACACACCTAGCAATATAATACAATTAGCCAATCAAAAATATTAATTAATTATCAAAAATACGACTGAATCGACCTCTGGCGTAGATAGCGGTCGTCACCATATAAACGGCGGGCATCCGAGGTTATAGAGAGATATTAGAGTTGGGGGCCTTCTGCGTATACCCAAAGCCCGCGTAAAGTTGTCAACGCCATCAGCAGCCAACAACTAACACAAGCAAACAATGTTATAGATATAGGTGCGCAATTTGTACACATTCTTCATTTGTGCTATCTGCTACAAGTTTAATTAGGACGTTGTTCCCAGACCGAATTTCGATCACGGCAGCCAATCTTAATGGAGACTGGCCATTTGCGTGGGAGATATTATAGTTCACAAGTGTGTGCACAACTCTGTTCCCTAACTATTATTGTCCAATGGGACGGCAATCTGACACGACCCGATAGAGATCAGGATCAACGACTTTTAGTGCTATCTGAGGGACGGGGGTGTGTAACACCGACATCTTTCTAATTTGGGTTTGCTATTGAGAATTTCTTGGCAAATAACATTTTGTTAGCTCCAGGGATTGAGCCCGAGGCCTTAACATTAATTCCGCTTGGCCCTGTGGCACTTTAACACATTCACCGCCTTGGACCCACGTCGTGAGCTCATTATTTTGCCGCATTTGAGAGCACACGAACCCACGTCGAGGGCTCATGTTAAAAATACATTCTTCTTTGCAAATACACAATAAAAAATGAAAATAAAATACTAAAGTATATTTATTTAACAGATCTTCTTAGTGGTGGTGTTGGTTTTTAGATTTAAACATATTTGTTTTTGTTTTTTTACTTCTTTCTAGATTCCAAGTATCCTCCTCGTGGGGTATATGACAGGCCTTTTTTTTTTCTTTTTTTTTACGTGGGGGCGTGCTTGACTCATACCCCTCCGCGGGGGCGGGCGGAGGGGTTATGTCGGACTCGCCGGGGTAAAATAAGATGTTGAAAAGATAAAGGACCTCCCGGAATACCGACTAAACCTACCACGGTGTTCCTCGACACAACCACTATCGACGGGGCCGCGCGAATCACTTTCGCATGCGGTCGCGACCCCGCCGAGGTTTCGGCCCGCCGTATGAAACGGCAGGCCACTACACGAAAGACCTACCCAAAGGCACTCCTCACAAATTATCCCTACTGTCCCCCCTAGAGGGGAGACGGACTCGAAACAGAGGCGCGCGTGGGAACACGCACGCCGCCTCTCAGACCTGGTGCTGAACGGATGGCGGGCAGGCCCACAAAGCCCGCCACCCCCAGGTCAAACCTCAGGGTGGCTGAAGGTCGTCTCGCGCCCTCCGGCGCCCGGCTCTGCGGTTGGGGAGAGGGTTTAAACGCTCCCTCTCCCGCTCCACCGCCTCCTTGATGGAAAATACTTCCTCACAGAAGGAGGCGACGGCGTTCCACGACCTCTCACTCCGGACCATAGACTGAACTACGGCCGGGAGCGAGAGGGCAACCAACCCGACTGCCGCCATCAACTCACGGCGCTGCGATGCCCAGGCGGGGCAAACCGCCAAAGTGTGCACCGCCGTGTCCTCAACTACGTCGCGGCAGTCGCCGCAGTGGTGACAACCGGGCGTCTCTTGCCGGTGTATACGACACAGGAACTGGCCAAAACAACCGTGGCCAGTCATAACCTGTGTCAGCCGGAAGGTGAGGGCGCCATGCCGCCTCTCCAGCCACTCCTCAAACACGGGACTTACCGCCACGATCGTGGCGTGCCCGGTATATGACAGGCCTGGTATACAATAATATTATGCAACCAACTTCAATGTTATTCACAAAATCAACTTAATTTAAGGACATTTTAATCAAATATTAACTGTAATTTATATTCATTTATACATAATTATTTCGTAGGATTTTCTATAAGAACTCTTTGATGTCATAAGTTCCTATAGTGAACTGACTGAATATATGTAATTGTTTGCAGAGGAATTATTATTAAGTGATACTATTCTTCAAAATATTCAACATTTCCTTCATCTTATTATGACGTGTATTGCCGTGAAAATTTGACATCTCCAATGCTACCATTCTCCCAAAATATTCGTTACATTGAAATTGCTTTTCTGCACTCATGTTCCAACCTTCGTATTCCGTCATAGTTTGTAGCAATTTCTCTTGTTGCGATAGTGGTATTTTTGTGGATATATTTATCAATTTCTCTAGAGTAGGATAAATAATCAAAAGGTTGAGAATCAGGTAATTCATCTTGCAGGACACAGGTTTCCTGCCTGTCTGTTGACACCCTGGTTTTCTTTGGCAAAGTTTCATATACTGTACACACATTCTGAGATACGGAATTAACATTTTGCGTTTCGCTAATTAAGTTACTACCACGTTTGGTAATCTTGTGCTGATCTGAAAAAGAATAAGTAAAAATAATTAGTAAATAAAAGGATGTGAAGGTTCAGAAGTACATTGCAAAAAACAAGTTCGGAAAAACGGTTCAAGTAATATGCAAAGGTCACGTGATACCACGTGACCTTGACGTCAGAGGTCAAAGGTATATCGACTATGCTGAGTCGAATGGTGTTGACTGCGTCGCTAGTTCTTACGGTTCTTGAGTTGAAAGTTGTATAACAGACGGACGGACATAGCAGTTGTATAAGAGATTTTTCGCACTCTAAAAATTGTTTACTTACCCATATCTTAGTGTATGTACATTCTAACTAGAAAACGGCACTAGAATACTTCCAGGAATCCTATATTTAGAAGAACTATGACCATATTTCTAATAACGAGAGGGTTTTGTGTTACGAATAATTGCTGTATACCACAGACCCACGTCATGGGCTCAACGCAGCGCATCTGTATTACCGAGGACCCCGCTAGCGGGTTCACTAGTAAAATGTATGGTATGGTATGTACGGTGGCGTATGGAGCGTGTAAAAGTTATGAGGATGCGAATGTGCTTAGGTTTCTGATGTATAGATATAATAAATACTACATAGACTGAAATAAATAACGAAAAAAAAACAGAAATAAATAACACAGAGTGAAATAAAATCGTGAAATATATATTTAATTAAGTGTTATCATTATGTGGGCGCCATCCACCACCGACCTTATTAGCCCCAACCTCTGGTATACTATTGATTTTATGCAGCTAAAGCAACAGTTTATCACTTCCAGTAATAAATCTGATCCAAATGAAGTATCAATCTAGTCTGATAAATTTAAAATGTAAAGTGACATAAAATTTAATAATCAAACGGCTCCAAAGGAATTTTCTTTCGCGGACGCTTAGGTTGTGAACTCCCTGCCGAGGTTTTCTCACAAGACTACATTACGGGGTTCTTCAAAAAGGGTGTTAAAAGGTTATTACGGAGTCCGCAACGCGCAAGTGATGCCTCTGGTGTTGCAGGCGTCCATAGGCTACGGTGACCACTTACCTACCATCAGGGGGGCCGTATGCTTGTTTGCCACTTTAGTAGTATGAAAAAAAAACCTGTAATTCTTGCTTTAAGTAAATGCTCTGCATTTGCCGATTTATTTGTTTGATGGTTTTGCAATTTATGTTCACATTAGGATTTTCCCGCGGCTTCGCTCGCTCAGGAACAAAATTTCTTGATGAAAATCATGTACCTAATTATGGCGAAATAAAGCCATTACGAATTTGGGAACAAGACCTAACTTTGAACATATTGGATGGGTACTCATTAATTTAAATAGAGAAATGACTGTGACACTAGTCTACTTCTGCGAAGTGCGAAGAAGGCAGGGTGTTGTACTTAATAATAATAATAATAATAAACCCCTCTGGGACAGTCCTTATCTCATCATGAGACTAACGCGATATCGGATGGCACAGTACACTAGCTTTTAAACTACCACCTTCGCCTAGTGATGTAAACAAAAAATGTATCACCAGGTTAAATAAAAGCGCACAAACCGCAGGGCAGCTTGTGGCGAGCTGAATGTGAATGGTGACACTGCAGTCCTGAATGCTTCAGTGAGTCGGTTAGGGCCTCGTCCCCGGCTTGCCGTTACTGGCTGGCTGGGGTGGAACTTCAAGAGCGCCCGTAGGACTCTCAAATCTGGCTCGTCTTGGTCGGCCGGTCAGAGGGGGGCCGCTAGAGCTATATGCTTTGGGGTGGAAGTGTCATTTTCAATGGCATAACTATGGGGAAACCCGCTCCGGGTCTCCGTTGTCACGATACGCGTAATGGTGAAACGGGCGCCGCACCGCTCGACGCCCATAGCTGCTCGCACTGGTGTTGCCTTCTGCTGTTGGCTTGTATACCTATGGTGGCTATTCAGGGGGCCCATCTAGTGAGTTGGCGAGTCACTGTCTGCCCATTGCATTGATGCTATTAGAGTATTCAGGGCAGACGCCGCTTTTCATCCATAGTTACCAAAATACCGGTCCACCAAACACCCATATCCATAGGCCATATATTAGAATCCATACGTAGTAATAGTCCTACGCCTGCTGCGGCCAGTACCGGTGTCGGTGTTCCATCCCACCTTTGATTAAAACTCTCGAAGGGTCTCTTCATGTTGGACCCATGGTGTGCGTTACCGCAGCAAAATGTAATAAAATTTTGTGCTTTAGAGAGTTGAGAGTATAACAAATAATTAGTTCATCGTGAAGAGTAATTTGTTCACTAATAGCAAAATTTGTTCAAGCTGTAGTTGTTAAATTATTCAAGAAAAACAGATATTGCTGCAGTAATGTTTGAAACATTACCCTGGCAAAACTTATTTTAAAAAATCTTTTCTTACCGGAAATAAATGCATGAACAAATAGCTTTTGTTGCGTATTAAATGTTTGTGAATAGCAAATTTTGTGTGTGTTATGGTTCTAAAGTTATTTAAGATTTTGCTGCGGTAACGTTTTGGGATTGCCCAGATCTCAAAAACGGCTCAACGTAGAAGTTTGAAAAAATACCAATAATAGACCCTAACAAGTTCAAAAAATTCTATTATAGTATCTACTATATTGTTTTGTTTGATGAACACCAATGTAATTAAATGGTGCCGAAATTCAGAAAGAAACGTATTTGCAAGCAAACCACTATACTTACAATCAAATAAAAAGCTGTATCATGTACCCTTAGTACACCTTTATAAATACAGTAACTTTAGATTATGTGACTCTACGCAATATGGAGATACAAAGAAATTTAATAACATTTTATATGGTCTAATTTAAATGATCGAATACGCAGTTCGCATAAAACAAGGAAACATGGAATACTACGAACTAATTAAAATGTTCCATCAATAAACAATCCTGTTAATTTCAGCTTTAAATTACGACTATTATGAAAGTTATATCAACAAAAAGAATGTGTCAGCAATTATTCTATATGCCGACCAAATTATAAAGGCTACGTAAAAGCGACCGCACCATATACAAGACTAACCAACTTAAATGAGCAGTATAATATGTTTCTTTCGTTAGTACAGTCGCGAACAAAGGAACTGTGGTTGGTAAATAATGAAACGAGCATAATTAAAAATTATTATTTCAAAAATCATAGTATTACCTTACCTAATTATTTAAATCTTTGGGATAAAATCACAGATAAGTTGAGTAATTTTTGATGTCTAGCTAGATAATAACGCATATAAGTATATAAATTTTTTTGTTTTCTAGTATAGTAAAATACAATGTTTTATAATATTTCGTAGTAGGTAGATAGGTAGGAACGATAAAAGGTATTTTCTAATATAATATGTTAGAAAATACCTGTGATAAGAGAAACATAATAACAATAGTTTATTCTTTATCATACATTATTTATGTTTACAGAAATTGAGGTTGCCCCAGTAAGTTATACAGATACTTGTGTTAGAGCTATCTTGCAACTTACCTTAGTTTTTACAATGATGAAACTGAGAAATTGTTATTTATATATTATTATTAACATTGCAAATTATGTAAACATTTCAAAGCAGCTAAATAATTTTTATATAAAATTAGAATAAATGAATTTAAAACATTAAATAATAGCAAAAATCTTTGAGATAATATAACTCCCGTATGTGTGTGTGTGTGATTGAGTGTATGTAAGGTGTATGTGTGTCTGAATATGTGTGTGGTGTTATGGCATGGCTCATGAGAGTGCAAAATCGTTAATCTGCTGATTTGTTGAACCTATTTATGTCATTATATATGTATGTCATTTACTACTCATTCAACATATTCTGACTAGAACAGATTCAGCTGCCTCATATGTTAATGTTTTTAGCCATTCTGTAACAGTTTTTTTACATTCATAGTGTACCATGGGATAGATATTTAACTTAAGATTAAGTTTATTATAAATGTATGTTGATTGTGTGGCATGCTGGCGTCTGGCAAATACCGTACTTTCTTTGGCAGAGTAAGCCACAATATATTTGTGTCTTTTAACAAGTTTTGAAGGTGTAAATATAAGAGTTTTATGTAAACACAGTATAGTGTTTAGAAAATACAATTTCCTTACTGACAGAAGGTTACTATTCTTGTAAAGGTTGTCTGTCGGGTATCTGTATGGTTTAAAATACATGACCTTGATGAGGGCTTGTTGTGCTCTCTCTAGCTCTAAGAATTTGATTTCTGTGGCTCCTTCCCATACTGGTATACAATAGGTTATAACTGACTGTGCCAGGGCAATATATATTATGTTGAAGTTACATGGCAGAGATTTTTGAAGATCCAGATTAGTTGCCGGACTCTAGACATAATGACTTCTATATGGGAATGCCACGATAGTCTTTGATCTACGGTAATTTCTAAGTATTTTGTACACGATACTTGTGAGATATTCTGGCAGTCACAGTTTCCGGCGAGTGGATTGGCACACGCATGGATCTTAACACCAACACCAGGACTACGTTGTGACCTCTGATTTGGAGTAAAGCAAATGAAATTTGTTTTAGAAATATTCAGGATTAGGAAGCTGGCATTAAGCCATCGAGACACCTCAGCTAAACCTTGTTCGGCAGCAGTCTTGACGTCAACCCAAGTCTTTCCGGAGTAAACTATTGCGGTATCATCCGCATATGAGAAGACCCACGCACCGCTGTTTCTGATATTACATAAGTAATTTATATATATCAAAAACAGCGTCGGGCCGAGTACACTACCCTGCGGAACACCATAGGTTACCGTCTCCTCATCGCTTACAAAGTTGTTTATCTTAACATGCTGTTAACGTTCCCTTAAATGGCTTTCAAAAAAATAATTGTGGTTACACCATTCCATCCAGGTGCACTACCCGAGTCAAGTCCCGTCAATATGTCATCAACCTCCTGTGGGTCAGTTTCCAGCAGTACAAAAGAGGACGTTTGCCTGCTCAAAACAGGTATGATGTTTTTTGTACCATATGCCATTATAATGTCGTCTGCCAGGGCTTTCCCTATAGAAACAAAGTACTGGTTTACATAATTAATTGACTGAATTGGGTTTGAAGTGACGTTTAGAAGCGATGTAATGGAAGATTTCGTGCTCTAGTGACTTCGTTGATTTTTTTCCAGAGTTTCTTTGTATTTTTTACTGAATCTTCTATTTGGTTTTTATAATATTATCTCTTTAATTATTCAATTAAATTACTACAAAAATTACGGAAACGTCTATATGTGATGCGAACCAGCGTGCCCTGTGATATAAAACATTGACGACCTATTTTTGTTACCTTCGCTCATACACATCTTCCAGAGATTCATGAAGCAGCTTCAGCGCTTCTGCTTAAAGTGATACGGCGTATCGATCAACCGCAACAGAACCCTGGCTACAGCATAAACTAAATTTTAAGAGAGAGGGAGCGATTTGGCTGCCTTGTCTCGTAGCATGTATGACCACACCGACTCTCAATGGGGGCTATCGCTTTTGTGCTCACCAGTTGGCGCCACTAGCGAGTAAGGTCCTGTCGATCCTGTCACAGCTGCTGTCAAAAGCCGCATTTGGTGTTAATAATAATTGTCGGTTTCTATAGTTACTGTTGATATGACTGCGAGGTCTAGAGACCTTGGTACACTCTAACACCTCTAGCAATGAATACAAGTGCCTTCATTACGTCAGTCATAAAAAACCTAAAGGTAAATAAATAAAACAACAAATAGTAAATATGAACATATTTGATCTTTATTTACACACATCAGATGACAAATACAATTTTCAGTCTATATCGTCTACTAGCCACAAGAAAGACAACAATATGAGCTGGGCGTTAATAGAGGGCACCACTGTCTTTATAATTTACTTATTTCCTTCGAAAGATGGCGTTGTAATAAAAAAACTTTAGTCGATCCTTTTCAACGCCCAGTCTTTATTGTTATACGATACGAGAAAGAGTGAATAATAATATTTTGAAAGGAGAATTAGCTAGCAACCGTTGACATTATATATTTAGTTTATAACATGAGTGATTAATCTATTCAAAAAATTCTTTAACAAAATGAAAATCTGTTTAACTGGGCTAATAATGCAAGTTGCTTCGCCATTAGAAGACTATCGAACAATCTCATAGGCGTATGCCGCAAGAGATCTATTAGTTAGTATCTGAAGTTGGCAATGCCAGCAAAATATGTCATATTTGACTGTAGCGAATACACAATTTGGCGCCATTTCTTATGTCAACTTCATCAAAATATTATCATTCACCTCGTTTTAATCCATTACAGTACAATATTAACCTAACTTAGACATCCTAAATAAATTTTAACTAAACTCGTTCATTAACAACTAAATGATATTGCATGTATGATAAGATTTAAATTACTACAAAATTATTTTTAAATAGCGTGTGTTGCAAGTGTATAAAAATAAATTGGGTATACATGTGTTATATTTATAAAATTGTTATTTGAAGAATGTTTATTCACGGCGAAAATACGATGTTTAAACGAAAAATATTTATTTTAACTACAAGAAAAACAACTGTTGTTTGTCAACAAGATAGCAACACCCTCTACCAATGATATTATAAACTATAGATATGTTATGTCCATACAAAATGGCGCACGAAATTCAGTCCCGCTGCATAAAACTGCACGTTTCACTGATGAGTACCTATGTAAGAAACAAGATACAAAAACTACTAGAGTAAAAGTGATAGCTATCTATAATCTGTATCGCTTTTATTAATCTACGTCACTAGTGCTTATGCACTCGATGTCTTTGTCGCACCCGTGATGGAAATATATTAGAGTGCCTAGTTCAAATTTGTTTTACGTTAACGCGATCGTCACTTTATGTCGTTCGGCGCACCGATTGGCCCGTTTAAAGCTCTTAACCAATCGGAGACCGGCAAACGCGTTAAATGTTCCGATCGCGTTAACGTAAAACAAACTCGCAATAAGCACCCTGTTCGTCTTGCTCTGTGCGAACTGGATTGACAATTGGGTAAGTTAGTTGTTCTTTTGGCGGTCCATGTAACATATCTATGAATTTTTATATATCATATCATTGCTGTCTACTGTTTACACGATTAAGATAAGGGAGACTGTACTACAAGTAGTTATAGCTTTCGACGCACTTCGATGTTACTTTGCATATATTTGTTAGAAGCGCCTCTGGCGAAACTCTCCTTGAATTATTCAAAATGCTATCGATATCCCACATGATATAGATTTTATTTTCGACTTTATCCGGTAGAGGCATATTCGCTATAAGTTTTTTTATGTTTATTCTCCTATGCCGCGGGAACTTTACAAACATACATTAAAGGAGTCAAAGCGCACCTCCACTCAAAACAATAATTCGTGGATAGCACAATAAATTTCGAGATCACGATCGCACGGTAGTAGTTCCGAGACGACCACTCCACTACGCTGTACGTGCATTCAGGACAGAGATACCAATATGTGCAGACATGCGTCAAGGACTATAAACTCATAGTACATCTTCAGAACATTGAATAATTAGTTTTGAACGCCATCTAGCAGGCAGTCCTTACAACCATACATAGTCAAATTTAAAATAACGTATATTCACCGTGACCGTTATTTATAAAAAAGAAATTATATTGACTAGGGGAGAAATGGCTTAAAATAATATTTATCAGTCGCAATCTATAGGAATGCTTCATAACGACATTAAATTGTGATAGAGTGATTACCTACTAAGTATAAAATAAAAATTTCGAACGAGAAATTTATGGCAAAAATGTTTCGTCATAGACTAAAAGGGTGGGATTTTTGAGGGGTTATGACAAGGTTATTTTATAAATTGTTTTTAATGATGGCAAGTATCAGTAAAGCTTTCCACACAAAGATAGCAGAGGCGGAACGGTATCGGAGACAGACTTTTTTGTATTGTTCATACATGTGTGTAATGTGATCATACTAATTTGAACAATACAACAAAACGCTACCGGTGCTACTTCGCTTTCGCTGTCTGTGTGTAGTAGGCTTAAATGTTTGCTTATGCAACAGGTTGTCAACTGAGATGCAACTGGTTATCGACTTGTAGTGTACAGGTTTCATATTAGTAAGTTGCCTATACGTTGCCTAATATCATAAAGAAAAATAATCTTTGTGTATTTTATCGAGTCTGTTCATAGTATTGGCCACAACTTATAATGTTGCAGATGGCCAGTTCAATATAATGCGTGATAACTAACGAAGTCACAAAGACGGATGTGTATAGCAGCGATGCGCATTGTTGCATACGAATAGAGGTGTGTACAAAGTATAGTATCTATGTATGTACTTTATTCGGTTAAGGATGCAGAATACTTACTTGTATAGTGTATAATAAATACATTAGATTTAGCTATTAGGGTTAATCGATAAAATTCAAAGACCCTATTTAAAAAAAAACGTGTTTAGTTTTTCATTACAGCTGCACATTGCTAATTCGAATATCATTTAATTGTAATAATGCGCATCACTATAAGCTGGGATTTGCCAACGATCAGCGTTTGACAAATCTAAAGGAATCTTTACATTTTTGCAGGTTGCAACATTTTTGGATAACACAATTTAGAAATTTTGCTAAAAGCAAAATACTAAACTAACATAAATCGTAATAAATTTATACAACATTGCAAGGTTGAACAAAGCTTACTTGCATTCAAACATAGTTAGAAATACCTGAAATTAATTTACTTAAATTTATTCTAATTAAGATATTAGTCACAACTTATTTGAAATTTAAATTCTACCAAACAATAGGAAACTACCAAAACAGTTATATTGCCAGCTTAAATAAAATAAAGTCTGTGAAGTTTTAATTACAACTATAGACAAGAGCGGGCCTGTATTCTGCCAAGCTGGCATTTTATTAACTTTAGCCCTTCTTATATATATGTATTTCTCGTGTGTCCATAGTTATTTAGTGCAAAGATAATACATAATTCTGGTGAAATAGTTAAGAATCCCATATTGAGTCTTACTAATATTTAGAAATCAAGATTTAGCAGTGAAATCGAGTATTGTGAGGCAATCTGATCGCCTGCTAAATGTCATACCTCACGACTTTATATCCCGAAAAGGGTACGCAGGAGCGTAATACAGATACATTTTCGATCCCGTATAGTAGAGAGCGGGGTAACTGAGGCGACTAACGAGTATATGCCAAGTGGGCTGATAATTAGTAAAGGTGCTCTTCTTAATAATTACTGTTTCATTGTTATAAAACGTCAATTATTTTGCCAAATGAAACATTTACACGCGGTATCTGAAATGAAATGAACCGAACAACGTGTCAAAATTAAACTCATGTCATGTGATTGGCTGTTGCTAGTACAGCCAGCCAATCAAAGCAGTTGGCATGTATTTGACCATCAGTTAGGTAATTTTTGAGATCTGCTTTTCGGAATCCGAGTAAAAGATTAAGCACGATTATGTTAACGTCATCCTATAGTTGTAATTATTGCCTACCTTCATATATAATGGGTGATTTTTTAAGCGTTTGGATTATAATTTTCAAGAAAAACAGGAAAATTGGAGATTTCTTTTATTGGCTATTGAAAATCAATTCTTGCCATTTATTTTTTAAAGATTATTTCATGTAAATGTTGGACACGATTACGCTTTAGGTGATCCATACGAGAAGACCAATTTTGAGTTTCTTGGCTGGTATCTCACTGATAACACGTGTGATGTTGTTTTCTAGTGCTTGAATCGGTGCTGGTTTATCGGCATTTTATTTTTTTTTTTTTTTTTTTTCCCTTTTGGAAATTAAAATCCAAACTCTAAAAAAATCACCCGTTATAATAATTAAAATATTCTACAAATCTTATATCGCGCTTGTTTAAACATTAGTAAACAATATTGAGAGGTTTTTAAGAAGTCACTCCTAACCGCTTATTGTCAGGCAAACCGAACATAAGGTTTCTGTTATACTTATTAAGTATATACGGTCTGTTTGGTAAGCAATTGCCGTAGGTTGATCGCTTACAATATTAGAAGTATCAGACGCTAGAGTCAACAATACGCGAGTGATACTGTTTTTCCCTTCCCTTCCTAATCCATTCCTCTATGCTACCTTCCTTTTTTGCTAGGGAAAAGAAAAGGAAAGATAGGTCTTTTTTATAAGTTCTGTAGAATTTTCTTTCTTTTATAATAACATCAAAATTACAGTCACGAAATAAAATAATTTTCCTATAATTTATACTACTTGGTGTGGGTATAAGAAAAATGTCTTAAAAATCTAGGATAAGCAGTCTATGATAATATCACTTAAATCAAGATATGGCAACACTAATCGTTATTTAAATTGGCAAGGTTATAATGTAGTCGTTTAATTTATAGAGCATTTGGGTCACATATAATTATGTATTAACAAACATAGGTTAATGCGTAAAACATTTACAGTTTGTCAGCAGCATGTATTGGACACTATATAATAAATTAATCAGAGGCGAACTTCTCGCTGTTTGGCATCGAGCTGTTCCTGAGAATTTCTTAACAGGAAAGCCCAATAACGTTTTAACAGATGTGGATTAAGTTCGTTATCATACAATTATTTAATTCTTACTTATATTTGTTTGTTTGTTATGCTTCTACGTCTTAACTTCTCGACCGATCAGTATGCAATTTCGCATACAGTTTTTCTGGGATGAAAGGTATTTCATCCAGGAAAAAGTACTGTTATCGAGAGATATAAATTTATTGACGAAATTTACATAACGCGAGCGCAGCCGCTGGCAAAATCTAGATTACAGTGAAACCTAAATGTTCCAAATGCTATGCTGTGAAGCATATTATTGTGCTACTACAAAAAACAGGAGTAAACTGAACTGGAGCATTAGAGGGAGCTTGAAAATTATTTACAAAAATAATTTCCAATTGTAATAAAACGGAGTGCCACAACTATGACATCATAGCTGTCTGTGACGTCATATACGCACAAAAACAATTAACTTAATAAAGTCGAACTTATATATCCTTAGAGTTTACATAGAACACGCTCATCAATTCTGGAGATTGTTAGCTTCAAATGGCAATTCATTGATTCTATGGCTACTTATAATGTCATGGCCTCCAAACCGAAATGCGGTCACGGCGGGCAATCTTAAAGAAGACTGGCCATCTGCGCAGGACATATTGTAGTGCACAAGTGTGCGTGCAAACACAGGTGCTCTCTTTGTTACCTAACCCTTATAAACCGATGGAACGGCAATCTGACACAATCGAAGAGAGATCACGCGCAGGATCAACGGTATTATGAGCTTTTCGAGGTACGGATATAAAATCGCCGGACTGATAGTGAGAATTCAGAAAAACCCTATAACTTTTTGTTGGTCTCGTTCGGTATTGGAACCCGACACCTTATACATAGCTAGTTAGCTATATTAAGTGATTATGCACTCAGCTGCTTACGGTTCTTGAAAACGTGTGCTCTATAGCTTATTTTATATGCTACGAAAACGTGTGCTCTATAGCTTATTTTATAAACTCAAATATTATATTCCAAACAATTTTATTATAATAAAAATCTACAATATTGGATGCATTATAGATGTTATGTATGTCATATATTTTTTAAGTTTATGGCAGTACACTTGCGTTAATAGTGCAGTCATAATTTGCAATGGAGAAGTATGAATGATTATTTTGGAATTGCATGCTTAGAACACAGACTAGGTAGATTTGAATGCTCGGCTGAATATAACGCGCGGAAACTGTCACTATCATACACAATTTTAGGTATTTTAAAGTGACAACGCTGCCTGGATTAGATCACAGTGACAAATGCCTTAAAAAACAAAAACCTGTTGATATTTTGGTATATCGAATGTGAAGTGACTCTCAATTTACCAAGGACTACTTTTTGTCTTTGAAAAGACAATGCACTTAGAATTAATTCTGTGTCGCGAGGGACCTTACAAACAACGAACACAAAGAACACCCAGACTGAAAACAGCTATATGTCAATCATAGAATATTTTGTCTCGTGTGGAGATCGAACCACTACGCCATGCGTGCAATCATTCTACTTTTTGATACCATTGTATATTATTCCGCTCATTAGATATATCTGAGATCAACAATCAAATTATTATGATGTCTACATTATAATGTCTGTCATCAAATACTCGCATTCGAAATATTTGCTCCATTTAGACGTTTTAGTTATTTTTTCATAAGCATCCATTTTGTTCGTGTCATGTTAATAAAGATACAACCATTAGCTTCTTTTTCGATATGTTCAGCCTTACTTACGTAAACTACATACGGTTTGTTTATTAATTTATAATTATAATAATTGAAAATACTAATATTTAAAGCTACCAATAATTACACGTTAGTTTGAAATTTTCTACTCTTTTGTTTAGATATATTTTTATGGCAACACTTGCCGTTTAGCCTCTATATTTTAATTTTGTTCGGTTGTTTAAATTAGTAAAACATTTTTCTTTTGAGTAGGCAAGCTGTAAAGTAAAGCGCATACCGAAACAATTGTGTATCTTTCAGTAAGTAGCGGTAACTTAACACGAAATACTTATCAACATAGAGTTCCTAAGGAAACAGTTTCTTTTTTATCTTTATTATCACTATTGCCTCACAAAATGATTTTCTATGACGTACTCGTATGTGCAATTTAATAGAAGACGCACCTCCTTAACCAAATTTATAATAGTTGGACGAAGTTAGATCGCGGCAGTCGCTGAATATCGCACACCGCGCTTTTACTAGAGACAAAAATATTAGATATTGCTGATTGCTGATATCACTTGTATGTTTAATATGATAAGCTATGCGTAATTAGCCGTAAGCCTCTGTGTTATTTTGATACAAAATGTATAGAAGCGAATGTAAATCGTATTGAAGAGACAGTGAGCGGATTTTTTTAGTGTCTGCTTCTCTTTGGTCTGCCAGTCCAAGGCTTTTGTAAGCAGCTTTTGTTTTTCATATAAAAAAAATTTTTATTAAGACTCCTAGTAACTTTTCAGAAATTAGGAATTCGGAACTTCATCTTATGATAGTCACCGCCACCGCAGAAAACACTTAAATGTTCCGTCTTGCGCTATATTTATAACATATATACTTTTAGACTGCAAATACGATGTTAATATATTACTATAACCGATGCATGCAATCGCATTCGAATAATATACGAATTCGATTGTGAGCATCGTTAGTTCCTTTTTAAAATATTGGTTATTCAACATTCTTATTGTCCAAAATCGAAAATATGTTATACACTCAAAAATAAAAAAGGCTTCAAGATCTGGTAGTAGAGGTTATTGTCACATAACAGAAGATAATACGTTACAACGTTGTGACGTAACCGCTATTCAACTTCTAGCGAGGGAGATAATTTATTTTATTTTCCTAAATACAAATTATTAATTACCACCTCATTTTGCAACCAATTTTGATGGCATTTTCACAAAAAGATTTCTCTTGTATGCTATTTGCAAATACATATAAAAATAACATCCAAAATCAGCATAAGCAAATACACTATTAGGCAAAACAGTCACATAATGTAAGATATGAACATCGCATGTGCATAACCAAAATCTATAGAACACCGTGATGCGGGTATCGAATCGACTGCCTACCTAGTGCAATGTCATTTGATATCTTGTGATACAAGAAAACTTATATCTTCTATACAAATAGAATTTTAAAGGTTAATATTTTGATAATATTATAAAAGTAGAAAATGTATTACTCGAAAAAATCTTTACCCTAAATGGTAGTAGGTATTTCATTTCAAGTCTGGCAACATTAACCCTTTGACTGCCACGTCAAAAAGCAAAGCGTGCTTTCGTTCTTTAAAATTTCTTTATATTATAGTCTTTTAAATTGAAATACCTAAATGAGAGGGCGGCTAACACCCACGCTACGCCTCTGTTGTCGGTTTCTACGGTTACTGTTGAAGTGACTATAGAGTTTGACGTCTAGAGACCTTAGTATCCACAAGCACCTCTAGCAGTGAATTCAAGCGCGATAGCCTTTAGCCTTCTACTGTACGGGCTTATTACTCTGTTTTGTGTTGCAACTAAGAATTTCTTTAAATTAATACCCAATTACATTTTTCCTGACCCGGGAATCAAAACCGAGACCTCTATACAATATTATCAAAATATACTAAACAATAAATCTAACAGCCAATTGTTAGTCCCATTATAAGATAACCTACAAATCGTTACTCTAGAATCGATTAAAGTTTACATCGATTAAATATCGATACCGCACGCACTAAACGATTTATTTACACTAATTTACAATTACATCAGCCAATTAGTTCAGGTTATATTTTAGTGGACTATGAGGTCACCGTTCAAAATACAACGTGTAACTGAAATTACGCAGAATCTGAGATAATTTATATCGATAATAGTATCGATATATACCGATAGCGATTAAACACGATTTCAATACATACTTTATCGCGACAAACACATAAGGGGTACGTAGGAGTAGAAGTGTATTGCACTTACATTTCGTCGGATACTTTTACGTTAACATCTCACGTCATAGAGTGACATTATTGAATTTCAAGACCCAGTGTTGAAAATAAAAAAACTATGGTTAATACCAATAATTTTTTGTTATTCCCGAGGAACGAACCAGGGACTTACGATCGTTTGTTGCGTAATACTAACGCTACTAGACCAAAGGGACATATAAATTGTTACTAATTATATTTCAAATAAATTTAATTTATATGTTCTTGCGTTTATTTAGTTATACGCTGTATAAGTCTTACGTCACAGTTCCGAAAACTAAATCATTCTGTACGTTTAAAAACTAATCATTGTCTTTGTCGATTGTTAGTCGAGTTTATTGCTTGTTAGTAATATAAATAATTAATTATTATTATATATATTTAAACATATTTATTATTTTCGATATTTAATCATAATCATTATTATTTACAGCGTAAATTCAGTTATTATTATTCATTTACGAACTCTAATAATAATAATTATTTCTATTAAATATTATTTAACACAAATAATAATAATGATTAGGTCATTAATAAATAAGACATCAGTTCAAAATTCATTATTATTTATACTTGATAGTAAAATATTATTTATGTTTAATAACAATAATAATGGAAATTATAAACGATATTTGTTCAATAATAATCAATAATAGTTTTATATCCATAAATACCATTACACCAGTCCATCAAACACCTATCCCCAAAACCCAGATTTATTAGGTTCCATATGTAGCAGTTATAGGACCTGCCGCGGCTAATGTCTCAGTAAGTGTCCCATCTCAATCCAAACTAAATTAAAACTCTCGAAGGGCCTCTGCACGTTGCACCCATGTCTCCGTGTAAGCCTCCCAAAGGGCCGGATATTTTTCTAATGTAATATGTTAGAAAGTACCAGTGATACAAGAAACATATTATTAATAATTATTATTGTTATTAACAAAAATAATATTGTCTTCTGTTTACGCGAATATTATTCATTGAAATTAAACTACTTTATACGGATTTTATCGCGTTGTTTATTTGACACTTTATTACATAATTTTGACACTGGAACATGAACCGGAACTGGTCTTAGTCTCCCCGTGACCATGGCTGCTGAAAAGCAACCAAAACGTCGGGGAAAGTGTAAAAGTAAAATTAAATTAAATCTAAATAGTTTTAATAATAATTCAATAGTAAAGTTTAATAGTAGTAGTAGTGCAACAGATTTTTTAAATTATGTAATCAAGTGTCAAATAAACAACGCGATAAAATCCGTATATAGTAGTTTAATTTCAAAAAATAATATTTTCTATTATTTATATTTAATAATAATAATTTCAAGTTAGTTACAGTTATTAAAAGCAAAGATTTAAATCATAGATACCTACTACGTTTAATGGTCATCTTTCTGAACGTTAAGTTGTCATCTGACACACAATGTCAACATGACATCTACATTATAAATATAGTATTATCACGCTCACTCATATTCAAAATTGTACACTATCGTTTATCGTTCTCTATCATGTAAATAATGTGTGAGCTCAATTTTTTTAGTGTGAGTTAGTACGGTAAGGTTATCTATGAATTAAATGTTTGGTTTTTATTGTCTTTGTTAATATTTGTGTCATGATCGAAGATTTGGATAATCTTATATGAGAGTGTAATCTTAAGTCTGTGATTAGAAAATACTAAGGCAAATTAGGCATATGCCTAAGGCGCGACGAGCGATGGTACCCGTGTCCTAGCCAACCTAATTAACTTGCAATATGGCTGCCAGAAGGTCGCCTATGACATGCTAGTCTAAAACGCTCTTGATATTTAACCTGCCTCTGATAATACATACATATATAGACTCACGGCCGCTTCTCAACAACGCCTAGTATGTATCCTACAAATATAAATATTATTGGATGTTTATCACTCAATCACACAATTTCACTCATTCGTTGCCAAACTGTCTTGAGGATGCCTCGTAGCTTTGGATGGATTTGGGTAAAACTTGATACGCAGTCGCACCCAATAACCTTCTCCGTTTCTTGATTCCCTTCCATTCCCTACCACTTTCCCACCATCCCTTTCACATAGCCTACAGTAACACCTTACCATCAGGCAGATTGTTTGCTTGGCTGCTACTTTTATGTATAAATTTGCCCATTACGACTTACTTAAAATAAAGACAACACTCGCATTAGAAAACAAATCTGTAGCGCGGCAACTTTACAAACATTCCCCCCGTCGCGTCTGTCTGTCTGTTCGCGATAAACTCTAAAACTACTGAACGGATTTTTATGCGGTTCTCACCAATAGACAGAGTGTTTCATGGAAGGTTTAGGTGTATAATTTGTTAAGGTTTGTAAGGTAAGGATGCCAGGGCAGGTCCGGAGTCGCAAATAACTTTGTCTCGTCATCAAACTGACTAACAATGCAAGGTGACTTCTTAAACTATTGCGCCATCCGTGCTGTCTCGTTATTCACAGACAAGATTACAAACTCAATATCTTGTTAGTAATTATTTTATATTAGTTATCAGTCGTAACACTTTGGTATAAACAGCGTGGCAAGAATTTATTCAAAGCCAACGATTTAAAGCATAGATGCGCATCATACATTTAAATATGGTCACCATTCCGGAGGTTAAGTTTCATCTGACTCACAATGCCAATAAGACATCCTAACAAATATTATAAATGCGAATGTGAGTTTGTTTGTTACGCTTTCACGCCTTAACAACTCGACCGATCATCATGTAATTCGCATACACGTGGACAGGGGTACAGAAAAGGACATAGGGTACCTTTTATCCAGGAAAAGTGCTGTCCCAGAGAGATAGAATTTTTTTGACAGAATCTTCGCGAATGAATGAATCGCGAAGTCGCGGGCAAAATCTAGTTTGAATAATAAATATAGTATAATAATAATAATATTCTATCACATACACACAACACTATCTAGCCCAATCTAAGCAGAGCTTGTACTATGAGTACTAGACAATGGATAAACATACATATACAACATGTCACAGATATAACGCACAACATCAAACACACCAATTAGAATATTAAATCGTAATTATAATATAATCATTAAAATGTTACTTTTATATACTTAAATATTTTAATTTAACGAATTAGTTATTATTGTGCGCGGATTGTATGGACTATGGGTATATTACAATAAATCTAACATTATTGCCTTTATTGCATCAAAAACCTTATTGCCTTGAATTATGATACATTTTCGTTTATTTCAGCTGTTTAATAAATGGGTGATTATAATATTTAATTCCTTTTATTTATTTTAGGGATAAAAATTACCTATATTAAACATTGCTGGAATTGATTCAGTAGCCGATGTTAAACAAACTATTTTCACGATGTGCGTTTATTATGTTACATGTTGTATAATTTTATTATCAAGCGCACCTATTTTGAAAATTGTACACTGTCGTTTTCTATCATGTAAATGTAATAAGTGAGCTCACTCTTCTTAGCGTGGTCACTTTCGATCTAAATACGGTGACATCTATGATTTAAATCTTTGTTTAAGGCCCATTTACACGAAGCAAGTACTTAAAGCAAGTATCATACTATCCCTGTTCGTTTAACCGAGTATAAGACAGATAGCACGTCACTTGCATTAAGAAACTATTATCATGTGAAGAGATTATAGTATGTAAAATATAGTATTGTATATTAAGTTTGGATCAATCAGTTGTTTAATATAAGATTTGAGATTTTGACGTATAGTGGACCACCGGTAATCCGACAAACGTTTTGCATGGCGGTATCGGATTACAGTCCTAGTATTTTGTCGGATTATAGCAGCGATAGCTCAGTGGGGAGACCAACAGACTGCAATGCAGAGGGTCTCGGGTTCGAACCCACGTCGCGCACATCTGATTTTCGGAAGTTATATGACTTTTCGAAATTATGTGCGTATTGATTGACAATTATCGCCTGCTCCGTGCCTCGGAGAGCACGTTAAGCCGTCGGTCCCGGCTGCCATGAACATTTATGGTAGTCGTTATTGGGAAAGTCAGTACCCTCTAATATCCTGACACTGGTCTAGCATTAGGGTATCGTTAGCCTTCGGGTTGCGGAGGTCAGGTGGCAGCCGCTCCGTGTAAAAACTGATATCCAGTCAAATCCGGTTAGACCAGAAAAGCCGACCCCAAGTGACTTGGGAATAATAAAGGCTAAGAGAGAAGAATAGAGTATTGCCACCGACTCCCTATAGGTCGACATTTTTTGATAAACAGTGGCTTGTAATCCGACAGATTACGTCTCTAAGGGCCTGTCTCACCACCACCAAATAGCATTTAGCGATAAGATAAAAGTTTCGCCATCTCTCTTCTTTAACCTAACAAGAGTGAGACAACATGCGATTTATTTTTCGGATAACTTTAACTTGTTAGTTGTGGGACTGGCCATAAGTGATAAGATTCTATTTGAACTACAACACGTAGAGCACAATAATGGCGACGCGTACAAGTTACAACTCGTTCAATCATCTTTATAAATAAATAAAATCGAAGTGTCTGTTTGTAATGTCGAAATAACAGCTAGTAGATTAGATTAGTAAAGATTTTCCGAAATATTCCATGGATACCTTAAGGTCTCAAATCCTGTGAACACTAGAATAATTAGAATTAATATGAATGAATTAGATGGCGTTGTTTTATAAATTGCGAAATCTACTTTTTATTTTATAATAGTGCACGGCCATGTGTGACGATATAACTAAACTATTAACAGTGCTTGTAGATATCGATTTTCCTTAGATGGCGTCATTTACCGGGTTATACCATTTTAGTTTAGACATGGGTATGCATTTTTGCAGCTCACTGTACAATGATAGGCATATCGGATTACAGGAGGCACCGGATTAGACAGAGGCCGGATTACTGGGGGTCCATAGTATATATTCGCCTCTATCTCTGAAGAGTAGGCAGAGTTGTTTTAATATTATAATTGTATATAGTATTGTATATTGGTTGTAAAGTTCGGTTAAATCAGTGGTGAACTAATTTGATTTGAGATTTTGACATACGTCGTTAGTCCGATCCCTGTGTCCCCGAAGCTGTGGGTAGAGGTGAATTACACGCACATTTTGCGCAGGTTAGCAGATTTAGGTTATTCGCATATAACAAAAGCTGAAGAGTTTGCTTGTTTGAACGCCATAATCTCTTGATTTGTCTTCTCTTTTCTTGTGGTTAGTGGCCAAGCTGTTGTCAAGAGTTGTTCAAGCCGCCCGTAGGCCTCTGACATGGCTTAACGACTGCTGTCAATTTGACTACAACCGGGACTGAACTTTTACGTGCCCTCCCAAGCACGGAGACGCTCAGATGAAACACCACTAAGCGGTCACCCATCTATAGACTGACCGCACCCAACGTTGCTTAACCTCGCTAATCGTTTACCGATCAGTGAGTGCAACTGGCTATGAGCGCCTCTCTTGATTTGAACTAAAAGTCGAATTTGAATATTATTGTTTTTTGCATTTGATAGTCCAAATCAAGACGAAGGTTATATAACATCAAGCTACGAGCCACGCGGAGCAGTTACTATAAACATGGGTGGAACAGTGGCAGATAGCTGGTTAGAGAAAAAGCTATTGCTTATTAAAGAAGCGACGCTTACAACTCACCTCTTCGCTAATGCACTATCCCTCGCAACGTAGCAGTACTTCTAGCATTTGATATCATTCGGTTGTTACCGCTCGCTTAATTGAGTGTAATTCACATAATAATTATATTTGTGCGATCTCATGTTGTTTGGAATTTGTTCTAATTATAATTCTGATATTACTACATATACAGGATGTCCGGTAATTAATAGATAACCTTGAAATGTCTTATGGCAGAATTGACGGCCGTTCAGAAAAAAAGTGCAATAGCTGGTCATAATTTAGACTGTCTATATATTAGCATAATTAGTGTTTAATAATAAAACAACAAAAAACCGATGGAATTAATTCATATATGGCCGTAGTATACAAGAAAGTTACATAATTAGGGTAATTAAAAAAACATCATATCTAAGATAGATTTGTTGTCCTTTTTTTTCCTGAACGGCTTTCAAATTTTTTGGAATTTTTTGACAGTGTACGAGTTTTATGCATATGTGTCTAATATCCAAATGTTACTCTTATAACTCAGCGTAAAGGGATGATAAATATAAAATGGTATTGCACAGTAGGTATATATATTCGCCTACGTGCGCCTACGGCTCGGTGTGACCAACGACTGACTGCCTGACTGTACTAACTAGCGACCTCCACGCAATAACAGTCGACGCAAGTCAGCATAAATATTGTGTCCCTACAACAGAAAATCCAATAACGCTTTGTCTCATCCGGAAATAGAATGCTAGACCTCAATGATAGCAATCGCATGCACTCCCTCTGTGCTATTTTATCTTAATCTCACCCAAATCTTTATTTTTTATAATTTTACCCGAATAAGTATAATCAATAGTAAAAATCTCAAATCAAATAGTGTTCAACTGATCAATGTGTGGAAGTAAAATGTGTGTATGGTATGTATATATTGTTAAATTGTAGTTATTTAAATACCGTAGCGTTCTCAAGAACTTGTCAATTCGGATCTTTACTTTGTTTTCTTTTTTCTTCTGCAGTCTGCGCCATGTTGCCTGGAAAGATAAAAGGAAGATGTGTTATGTTTTTTATAATAATAATGTTAAGCATTGCTTTCAGTTCGAAAGCAATTCTGAACCCATTGCTCACGACTTTGGTCGAATTCGGTTATATCGCAATCCTAATTTTATATTTTTGGGAATTTAAGTTTAGAATTAATTTGCTTATGTTATACACCACTAGTGGTGTCATAGGGTATGCCAGTGGTGTCATAGGGAATGAAAATTCCCCTTGACACCACTGGTGTCATTTGATGGTGTCACGGGTAAATAAAGTCCTAATATCTATACTAATATTATAAAGAAAAAACAACAACAAAAAAAAAACATTTCACTTTTGTTTGTAAAGATATAACTCAAAAACGACAGAACCGATTTAAAAATTTTTTTCACCTTTGGATAGCTATACTTTTATAGAGTAACATAGGCTATAGTTTATTTTAAAAAGTACTGTTACTAACATAACCTAACCTACTTTACGCGAGCGAAACCGCGAAAAAAGGTAGATCTATACAAATAAAAAAGTGTCTGTTTGTGATTTTAAAATAACCGCTAATGCATATGTAAGTATATACTGTAGTGATATAAAAAAAAACTTTTTGTCTGTTTGTTCCGACTTATCTTTGAAACAGCTGAACCAATTTTAACAGGACTTACACTGGCAGCTAGTTGATGTTATAAGGAGTACCTTAGGCAACATTTATTATTAAAAAAAATCTCTCGGTTGATGTCGCGTGTTACAGTTAGTAATAAATAAAGAAGAACTGTTATTTTACCTTAGGCAGGTGCTTAGCGTACGTTGGCGGCGAGCGGCGCGGCGGCCAGCGACAGCGCCGCGCACGCCAGCGCCGCCAGCGCGCGCCCGCCCGCGCCCGCGCCGCGCACCAGCGCGCCCCCCATGTACGTCACCGATATGATCACGCCGTGCGCTGTGCACCTGCACACCATACACATTACTTCATCACTTTTAAACTTTCGCGTTGCATACCTAGTCTTGCCATAAATATTGTTACAAGGAAAACACTTTTTTCTATTGCATAAAACATTTATTATTGTAATGTGTGTTAGTTTATACTTTAATATAATAACATTATATTAAAGTATAAACTAACACACTAACAATATATTGGCGACATAACTTCTTATACATCATGTCTCAATTCAGGTATTTATCTTTATCTTACACATCACGTATACTCAATTAATTATACACACCACACATATATTTCTCTGACATTACCCGCTAAAATCAATTTGTTCGCTGTTTTTAAGATCTGTTATGATATTCAATTGAGTACAATCTCTCGTGATGTTACTTTCCAACCTTTTTTTAATACTGTTAATTATGACTAACCAATATAATGTTATTAATGACCTTGACAAGACTGATATCTACATGAGCACTAAACGTAACACCCCACAAGAATGTTCACTGGATATTGGTGATGCTAAATCGCAACTCACAATAGTATGTCAAAATATACGTAATATACATAAAAAATTTGACAATTTTTCAGTATTTTTGAGCAGACTGGATTTTTTGCCTGACATAATTGTCCTAACTGAGTGTCGATTAACTAAAACGACACCTTTAGTATATCTTAATAACTAAGTGTGCCACTTTTCTAAATACTATCTCAATCAGAATGATGGAATTGCTGTTTTATACAAAAATAATCTCGAGGTCACTATTGAGGAACCTTCTTTTCAGTAAGCAAATTGTCTGCATATGCACATCGCTAAAGTATATACAATTTGTGCTATATATAGGTCTCCATCTTTTTACAATATTAGTACATTTTATGTCACTAGAAAAAATTATGCTAGCATGCAAAAGTCCCAACTGTATTATAATGGGGGATGCCAATATTGATAGTTCTCCTAATTCCAGGGATAGACGTGCAAGCGATTATTTGGGTGTAACTGGTCACTATGGCTTCTACCCGGGACATCATTATCCTACTCATGACCGTACGTGCGTGGTCTAAACCACGTAATGATAAAATCAAACAAATCTGTAAAAGTCGTCATATGCAGTTCGGGTTTAACTGATCATGATACAATTATTACTGGAATTTCTAAAGAACCTTCACGCTCTTCACCCGATTTAAAATCTAAAACTAAAATTGACTACACGAACTTGTCAAAAGCTATTGAAAACATAAATTGGAATTATATATATACATAACGATGTTAACAAAGCATTTGCTGATTTCATTGATACATTAAGTAAAACAGTTCAAAATTTCACTACAGAGACTAGTCGTAACTCAAATTCTATTAGAAAACCCTGGATGACTAAAGGATTAATAAAATGCATCAGAAAAAGAGACTTCCTACATATGGAAACAGGTAGAAAAAAGAATAAAGATAATTTCACAATACAGCAACGGTATAGAAACTATAGGAGTCTTTGCAATAATCTAATACAAAATCTAAAATATGAGTACGTCAGAAAGACTATAGAAGATTCTAAAGGTGACAGTAAAAAGACATGGACCGCCATAAAAAGTATATGTAACATTAAAAAGGAAATTACTAACAACTTGGAACTTTTGCACGCCGGCCCTGACCCTAAAGACTCCCTGGATATAGCAAATTATATTTTTACTTCTGTTGGAGAGAAGCTTGCTGCAAAAACTCTTTCAAATTTTAATAAAAGCGAATCCGAACTTGCTTTGTTAGCAAGCAGTTTATATCTCAACTCATCCCCTATTAACTCCTTTTATACAAACCCAACTGAAATAATGCAGTGAATAAGATTATTTCAAATCTCAAAGATGCTTCACCATCCGGCTGGGATGGCATACCGAATAAAATTCTTAAATTAAACAAGCTTCACCTCATCCCTCCGATTGTTTATTTGTGCAATTTAAGCATTTCCTATGGAATAGTACTAACAACTCTCAAAATGGCAAATGATTGCCCAATTTTTAAGTCTGGTGACAAAATCGTTGTATCTAACTATCCTCCTATTTCTCTTCTCACATCGCTTTCCAAAATCCTAGAAAAAATTATGAATACTATTAGGCTACTTTGAAAAGAACAGCATTCTATCAGACAATCAGTATGGCTTTCGCAAAAACAGGTCAACGGAAGATGCAGTTACAGATATAGTAGACTTTGTTGTTACCAAACTGGATGATGGTAACAAATGTACTGGTATTTTCCTTGACCTTGCGAAAGCCTTTGATACCGTCTCTAGAAGCATCCTCTTGACAAAACTTGAAGGCATAGGTGTACGTGGCACTGCTCTTCAGTGGTTCCAATCCTGCCTTAGCAATCTCACACAAAGGTTAATTATAGCTAATAACTACAGTTCTTACGTCAGCCTTAACTACGGTGTGCCGCAAGGTAGCGTACTAGGGCCTACTTTTTTTAATATATACATCAACAGCCTTTGCTCATTGACACTCTGTAAAGCAAAAATCTTTGCCTACGCTGATGATACAGCTATAGTATTTTTTGATAGGACGTGGGAGTCGTGTTTTCGAGGCAGCTGAGTCTGGCGTAATGCAGGTTACCCAATGGTTAAATTACAATTTGTTGTCACTAAATGTGGACAAAACTAAGGTAAACAAAAAAAAAAGGTCAACCTTAGTGTCAGCGCAATAAATACTTGCCCTAGTCACTTAGCTATTAAACTGCATACCTGCCGTAGTGGCTCAGACTCTGAATGTTCATACCCATGCTTTGAACAAGTATCCCACATGAAATACCTTGGTGTCTACATTGATAAAAACCTCACCTGGACAAAGCAAATAGAGCATGTGAGTGGACGTTTCAGAAAACTTCTACATGTCTTTAAGAGATTGGGTCAGATTGCCAACACGAAAATTTTGAAGATGATTTATTACACTCAGTGCGAATCTCTTCTTAATTATTGTATATCTGCATGGGGAGTTGCACTAAAAACGCATTTGATTAAAGCAGAACGCGCACAACGGGCCATTCTCAAGGTAGCTTATAAAAAACCAAGGCGATATCCAACAAACAGTTTATATCAAGAGACGGGTGCAATGCGCGTGCGACAGATATATATTATGGCCGTAGCTCTAAGATTCCATAAAGAGGCTTTAGACAAAGTCGAATCCAAAGTGCATTCCCGTAGGAAACCTAGATGGCATAAACCAAAATGTAGACTCGATTTTGGTAAAAGGTGCTATCACTATATGGGGCCATTCTTTTATAGTCAATTAAACAACAAAATTAATTTATTACCTATGACGAGATTTGAATGCAAATTTCACATCAAAATTTTCCTAAAAGTATTGGATTACAACGACACAGAGAAACTATTAAATTCTTCTTAAACCATTTATTAGATACTATCATGATATATTTTGTTGTGGAGACATGACATGCCCACACACATATGTATGTACGCAAACACGCACGCACGCACGCACGCACGCACGCACGCACGCACACACGCGCACACGCACACACGCACACACGCACACACGCACGCATACGCACACGCACACGCACACATAAACACACACACACACAAACACACACACACACACACACACGCACACACACACACACGCACACACACACACGCACACACGCACGCACACACGCACACACACACGCACACACGCACATACGCACACGCACATACGCACATACGCACACGCACATACGCACACGCACACACGCATACGCACACACACACACACATACGCACACGCACGCACACATACGCACACGCACGCACACGCACATATACACACACACACACACGCGCGCACACACACAAACGCGCGCGCGCACACAACAACATCACACTACTCACTACTCATACTTTCGTACGCACTTACTGCAAGACGCCATGTATTCATCATATAATTTCTGTTTTGGTTTAATTTTCCTTTATTGTACATATATGTTATATTATATCTTTTGAACCACGATGAAAGAGACTGGCCTCCACGATACATGGAATCCTAGTGTGGAGACCAGTGATTAATCTGTATTAGCTATGTATTTTTTCTGAACAATAAAGATTATTATTATTATTATTAACATTAAAAATATTTAAGCTAATTAAATTATTATTAATACTATTTAGATTTAATTTAATTTTACACTTTCAGTATTCAAAATTATGTAATAAAGTGTAAAATAAACAACGCGATAAAATCCGTATATAGTAGTTTATTTTCAATGAATAATATTCAAATGTAATGTTATGTTTTTTTTATTGTTACATTACTTATGGCCAGACTACATATATTGACGTTTATAAGTGTTTATTAGTACCCTAAAAGAATAAATAATAATTATTGAATTTAAAAATAAGACAATAAAGCAATGTTATCTATAATTCTAATATTATAAAGCTAAAGGGTTTGTTTGTTTGTTTGATTGAACGCGCTAATCTCAGGAACTGCTAGTTCGAATTGTAAAATTGTTTTAGTATTGGATAGCCCATTTATCGAGGAAGGCTATATGCTATATAACATCACGCTACGACCAAAGAGAGCAGAATATCCATGAAAATGTTGCAAAAACGGGGAAAATTCACTTATGTGACGCAGACGAAGTTGTGCGGGTCAACTAGTGTTCCTATATAATTAAGAATACGTACCTCAAGTTAGCCGGGTAAGAGTCGACGACGTTGACGCCTACAGCGTACATGATCATAGTGATGAAGATCCGGTACACCGCCTCCACTATGTATAGCGCTGTCTCGCTGTGCGCCACGTACACCAGCGGGGACAGCAGGAAGCATGCCACGCACAATGCCACTGAGGACAAATTAAGTATGATAAGTAATACTATTGTTATATTAAATTTTCGTAGGGATACCTTAGGATACCAATCCTGCGATATCTTATTGAGAGAAAATTGAATATAAGAATTCGTTTGAACCGACAATACATTCGAATAAATTGTTGCTGTAAAATCATTTGACTAAGCAAATTATTTAAATAAATGGTCAGATATTAAATTCTTCAACTTCAACAATATTTCGAATAATTAGACCACATCCGAATCATTCAATTTAACAAATCGTTCTGATAAATCGACGTACATAATAAATCATTCCAATAAGTCGACATAAGTAAATCAATTTCACTTCTATATAGTGCCTTATTTGTTGAATGACTTAATACATATATAGGTCTGTGTCACTGTGTCACTCACTCACAGTGTAGCTTGAACACTCACCGGTAGGCCTGAGCACGGCCGGCAGCAGCGCCAGTGCGGTGGCGAGCAGACCCGCCTGCGACGCGTAGCTTTGTGTCACTGTGTCACACAGTGTAGCTTGTACACTTGAACACTCACCGGTAGGCCTGAGCACGGCCGGCAGCAGCGCCAGTGCGGTGGCGAGCAGACCCGCCTGCGACGCGTAGCTTTGTGTCACTGTGTCACACAGTGTAGCTTGTACACTTGAACACTCACCGGTAGGCCTGAGCACGGCCGGCAGCAGCGCCAGTGCGGTGGCGAGCAGACCCGCCTGCGACGCGTAGCTTTGTGTCACTGTGTCACACAGTGTAGCTTGTACACTTGAACACTCACCGGTAGGCCTGAGCACGGCCGGCAGCAGCGCCAGTGCGGTGGCGAGCAGACCCGCCTGCGACGCGTAGCTTTGTGTCACTGTGTCACACAGTGTAGCTTGTACACTTGAACACTCACCGGTAGGCCTGAGCACGGCCGGCAGCAGCGCCAGTGCGGTGGCGAGCAGACCCGCCTGCGACGCGTAGCTTTGTGTCACTGTGTCACACAGTGTAGCTTGTACACTTGAACACTCACCGGTAGGCCTGAGCACGGCCGGCAGCAGCGCCAGTGCGGTGGCGAGCAGACCCGCCTGCGACGCGTAGCTTTGTGTCACTGTGTCACACAGTGTAGCTTGTACACTTGAACACTCACCGGTAGGCCTGAGCACGGCCGGCAGCAGCGCCAGTGCGGTGGCGAGCAGACCCGCCTGCGACGCGTAGCTTTGCTCTGCGAGGAGACCTCCGAGGCGTGACGTCAGGTCGGCATGCCGTGGGCATCCTCCGCGCATGCCCCGGATGATCGTACTGTTGAAAATGCAGTACTCATCGAACTCCCGACCGACTTCCATGTCTGTATCGATTATTCTGTTGAAGAAAAAAAATATTTTTTTCAATGTTTGAGATGGCTTCCAATGAATTATGTTTTCTTCACGTATCGCTTTCCGAGGCTTTAAATTAAATGCTTATGGCATTAAATCACGTGTCGTGTCTGTTTTTATAGATACTGACTTTTATTCAATACCCATATTTTTACTAATATATATAGAATAGAATATATTGACCAAAAGGTTAAACGATTAGTTCGATTTGCGAATAGGACAAATGCGAATGAAATATTCGTCCAGTAACATGGTTATTGTCATCATGCAAAGAAAAACTTATACGCCCGAAATGAAATTTTTCAAATGTGACAATTTTCTCTATGTAGAAGACATTTTGCGGATGAGACTTTCTTGCTTACGAACAAGACATTTTCCGAATGATACTTCTTACTTTTCCGAACAAGAGACTTTCCGAATTATATATTTTACTTACGAACAAAACGTTTTGTTAACAATACATTCTTGCTTACGAATTAGGCCTTTCTCCGAATAAGACATTCTTGCTTACGAGCAAGACATGTCGCAAATGTGACAATCTTGCCTGCGACATTCTACGAATGAGACATTCTACAAAGGAGACATGATACGTTTACGAAGGTGACATTTTACGAATGAGACATTATTCCTTACGAACAAGGCATTTTCCGAATGAGGCACTGTCGGCGCCATTACATCTCCAAAGATGTCCACGGAGAGTGTGGGGAGATCACCGGTTCCTAGAGCCTAGCACTCCTACCGCGCCCACTCACTCGCCAATAGACCGCTCACCAAGAGCAATCAATATTGTACTATTTGTTGCCACAATGGCAATATATTTATTTTCGAACTAGTTATTTATCTTTTTAATTATTTTATTTTATAAAAAAAATTATGTAGTAAGTCTTTGTGGCAATAAGGAATGTTTTCTTTTTTATTTTATATAATTACAACTAAAGTCCGGTCGCGGAGCACGAAGAATTTCGTACAATGACCTATTTGCCTACTGACAGTGGTCACAAACATTTTTGTATTAAATGCGGTTTATATGAAACTAGCTTTTGCCCGCGGCTTCGCTCGCGTTAATTTCGAAGTTGACAATCAATTCGGGTCGAACTCTGCTTGTAATAATATAATTCAATCATGATTCGAAAGACACGTGGCGTCATCTATTATCATAGGAACGTTATTGTTGTTTTCCTCGGGAACAGTAATTTTTTTCGGGATGAAAGGTATATATGTATCTTATGTGGGGGCCAGTCAGTGCAGACCGGCGACACTTCGACCCAGTGGGATCTTTTGCGTCGACACTCTCCCAATAACGACTGCCATAGATGTTCATGGCAGCCGGGACCGACGGCTTAACGTGCTCTCCGAGGCACGGAGCAGGCGATAATTGTCAATCAATACGCACATAATTTCGAAAAGTCATATAACTTCCGAAAGTCAGAGGTGCGTGACGGGATGAAAGGTAACCCATGTTCAGTGGTTTAGACGTGAAAAGGTAACAAACAAACAAACTTACTTTTGCATTTATAATATTAGTTAGGATTAGGAAGTTAGAAAGTAAGGATATTTGAAGGAGAAAATAATAATTACAATTTTATTTAAAAAAAATCACTATCATAAAAATTAATTATTTTGAATTTAGTATGAAAACAGTTATAAAAATCGAGCTATAATTACTTATTTGGTAAAAAAATAAACGGAAATTAAAAAATCAGACTCTCATTTCTCTGTATGGGAGTTACTGCTTTCCGACGACGTCTCGCCTGTCACATTTATCACAAAAGAATCAACAGTTTTGTCTACATTATCATCTAGTCTACCTAATTAAGTAAGTGAGTAAAAGGTTTACAATCCTGACGACGGCGGTCATTGCATCTGTGCGAGCGTGACGCATTATATTTACGCGGGAGTGACAGAGACAGTTAATAACAGGTTAATGTACGAAATTCTTCGTGCTCCGCGACCGGACTTTATCTCTTTTAATATTTAATATTACCTATTGAGTGAGTCGCCTATTTTACTTTATGTTTCACACCAAACAGACATTATTTTACGGACAACACATTTTGCGAATGAGACATTCTTGCTCAAGAACTAGAGATCTTACGAATGGTACATTCTATGTTTACGAACAAAACATTTTTAATGAGATAATATATTGTTACGCCCAGTGACATCTCTCGGCATTGTGGGAAAGACTCGGCAGTTCCGTCTAATAATTTACACCGCCATCTATTGACATCTTACGGAACTACGTAGTAGGTATGCTTACGAGAATCATAGAGAAGACGCTGGTACTTTCTCGAATCATCGTACTGTTTACATACCGGGAGTGGCGTTGCTAGAAAGCTCTAGAAGCGCTTTACCCACGTATAAATAGGGCGCACGCGCACCGCCGAGTCAGTTTACAAACGTAAGCGGTCAAGTGTTCATCGAAGCGAACGGAAGCGGAAATACTACGGAGTTTGAAGCAGTACAGTGAAAAAATGTGGTATAGTGTTTGTTGTGTTTTAAATTTAATTGTGTGTCTGAATAAAACGTGTTTTAGTCGGTAATATTTGTTATATTCTTATCCGTCGAACCCAGCACGTAACAATATGTTTACGGACAAGACATTTAAAGACATTCTTTTTCCTACACTTATATTTGAAGAAATATATAAATACTCACGTGCTATTAACAAACACGGCGCTCCTAAAGAACGTGTAGGAGCTCTTAATGTTGGACAGCGCGACGTTACTGAACGAGCAGTTGTTGAACGTCACGTGCGACATCAGTATGTTGTTGAACGAACACTTGTTGAACGTCACATTGTTATATTCTATGTTTTCTATCGTGTTGTTGTATATTTCTTCCGTGAACGTTTCGTTGGAGATTGTCTTTTTGGAAGCTTGGAAGTCTAGTGATTCCATGTGTTCTACTGTCGCTGGTACGTAGGACGATAAGTAGTACTGCGAACAAAATACGGATTGTGATATTTTTCTTTTTTATTATAAAACTGATGCCCGCGCTATCGTCTGGACACATAATATTGTCTTCTATTTACGCGAATATTATTCATTGAAATTAAACTGCTATATACGGATTTTATCGCGTTGTTTATTTGACACTTTATTACAAAATTTTGAAAATTGTTACTCTGCTACTACTATTAAACTTTACTAATATTTAAGCTAGTTAAATTATTATTAAAACATGTGCAACAGGGGACCAACCACTACCTGAGATTTGACAAACCACAGATTCTCGCTAAAGAACACCGATTCCTACCAAGGATGCTTCGCGAGGCTATTGAAATCAAAAAACATCCGAATTTTAATAGAGAAGATGGTTGGAATGTACCACCAGCTTGGGATCCAGTAATAAAAATAGTCAAACCCAAGAAGAAGCAAACCACAGCTAGACTTCATGATACTTTGAGCTCATTCTGCGTAAATAGAAACACCAATGATTAAATTATGTTCGGGTACTTTGAAATAACTACACTGGAACATTGAAACAACTGCCATCTTAGTCTCCCCGTGACCATGGCTGCTGAAAAGCAACCGAAACGTCGGGGAAAGTGTAAAAATAAATTAAATCTAAATAGTTTAATAATAATTTAATTAGCTTAAAAATTAGTAAAGTTTAATAGTAGTAGTAGTGTAACAATTTTCAACATTTTGTAATAAAATATCAAATAAACAACGCGATAAAATCCGTATATAGCAGTTTAATTTCAATCTGGACACATTTTTGAACGATTGGCAGACTAAAGCTCAAAATAGGAACGGTCGGAGAAATGTAGAAAAAGAAAGTATAAATGTTGGGTATACAGTCTAATTATATACAGGGTGCAGATTTAATCACTTGCAATATTAAAAGCGGTGGGTAGATTGAGCCATGAGTACATTCCCATAGGATTTAAGCGGACGTAACAGCGAGCCATATTTAGTTAAAGATACTTTTAAAAACAACTTGTTGCCACTTGCCTAGAAATTCTTTATTATTTGCAACAGGTATTATATCAAGTGGCGTATGTTAAAATATGTAATAAGTTACCTGTATCGCCATAGTGAAGAGTAGTGTGCCACCAAGCGAGAGAGTGGTCCTCCTGTATGCGCTCGAGAACAGCTGGAAAAACGACTGCCAGAACTGTGGACAAATACCTTCCTATTCAGATATTTAAATTATCTTAATAATGATATAGATTTTATAAGCTTGGCCGATACCAGGGTTGGGTGAATGTTTTTGGGTTTTCTATTAGAACTTCCACATTCGTTATAACGTGAACGCACTCCTGGCAAAAGCTTTTAAACTAGTTGGAGGGACGTCAGTGTATATATTTATCTATATTGAAGTTGGAAAATAAGATTTTTTGTTTGTTAGTAAGGATTTAACTCGAAAATTACTCACCGATTTTAAAAATTCTTACACCATTAGTAAGCTTTATTATTACTAAGTAACATAGGCTATATATTATTGAAACAAGTAATATGCAAAGGTCACGTGATACCACGATCCCTTGAGGTCAGAGGTCAAAGGTCATAGTCATTTCGGGAGTATATCGACTATGCTGAGTCTAATGGTGTTGACCGCGAGTCTCTAGCTCTTACGGTTCTTGAGTTGAAATTTGTATAACAGACAGACGGACGGATGGACAGACAAAGCTGTTGTACAAGAGTTATTCCGACTTCTAAAACTACTGGTACTAACATAACCTAACCTTTTACGCGAGTGAAGCCGCGGGCAAAAGCTAGTCTTAATTGTATACCCTACCAAAAAACAAGTTATAAATCAATCAGTCAGTCAGTCAGTCATCATACAGATACCGCTAAGTATCAGGACTGGCTACTGTCTCCACAGTAACTCATATTTAAGAAGTTATTTTTTTTTTAAATAATTTTAACGTTCACTTGGTACAAGTTCAGTTTACATCGATTGTGCAATAGAAATGTTGATATCTGCAATAGTTATACAAACTGTGGAACAGGTATCAGCGCCCAATTCCAGGAATATTATAAAATTTTTGTTTCAGACTCCCATCCTTATTAATATTATAAATTCGAAAGCAGCTCTGTCTGTCTGTTACCTTTTCACGGCTAAACCACTCAACTAATTTAGATGAAATTTGATACAGATATAGTTTAAAATCTGGGGAAGGATATGGCTACTATTTTATTGATGTAGATACCACGCGGGCGGAGCCGCGCGCCAAAGCTAGTTAGAATTAAATACACTAAACATTTTAAACAATTAATGAAATTGGATTAAAAACAAACAAGAAAGAACAAAATTAAGCTTTAAAATTTTTTTTTTTATTGTTTCCTATTTTCCCTATTTTATGAATTAATTAATTAATATTTATATTTACCATCTTAACGCTATGTCTGACGTGGTGCAAGGCAGGCGGGCGCCGCTTGCCCGGTAGCGCGAGCTCTCCGAGCCGGTAGTCTGGGTCGGCGTTCGATGCCCCGACGTGCGACTTACCGCAGAGACGGATTTGATTGCTTCTGTGTATGCTCTGTGGACAAGATAGTTAATTAGTAACTGTTGCTAGTATATATATGTAACATATTAATATATACATACGCATTGGCGTATAAACAGCGATGGCCGATATAAAATCTTATAATTTTGAGTTGAAATCTAACATGCTGGAGTGGGTACCAGATATTTCTGGCCTGGCCTGGTCCACCTGCCTGTAGCCCTGTACTAATCTGTCCCTCTTCTCAATATGAGGAGGTGTAGTGTGTGACGCGCCTTCCCTGCCAAGTAGATATATATGTATACTAGCTGAGCCGCGCAACTTCGTCTGCTTCACATAAGAGAGTTTTATCCTATTTTCAAACATTTTTCATTAATGCATATAAAATCACACTCCTATTGGTAGTAGCGTGATGATAACATCACCCATTTATCGAGGAAGGCTATAGACTATATAAATAGTCTATAGCCTTCCTCGATAAATGGGTAATGAAAATATTTTTTTAATTCGAACCAGTAGTTCCTGAGATTAGCGCGTTCAACCAAACAAACAAACAAACTCTTTAGCTTTATAATATTAATATAGATTATAACACGTCATTGTATTGGATGCATTATAGCTCTGACTTTACCCCAATTAACATCTTTTATTTTGTCACATAACGCCTAACATAACAGAGGGATAGGTCATAGTCCACGACGCTGGCCTAGTGCAGATTGGTAGACTTCACATATCTTCGAGAACATTATGTAGAACTCTCAGACATGCAGGTCACTATGTTTTCCTTCACCGTTAAAGCGAGCGATAATTACCTGCTTAATACACCCATCACTTCGAAAAGTCAGAGATCTATGATAATATTTTCTTATTTATTATGTTTACCTGGTAAAGCATCATGGCGTCCACCTCTCGTCCGACGTCTAGCAGATACCGCGGCGACTCCTGCGTCCATATCAGACTCACTAACGACGCGAGAATCGGCAGTGTGCAGATAAGCAGGTAACTGGAACAATAACATAAAATACTAATGAAAAGGAAATAAGGTTTAAAAGACACGCATTCGGTATGTCTATTAAATTCGAATAGAGTGCAATTTACTTGATTTCAGGGTGCCTAGAGCAAGTTGTTTTTACAATAACGCGATCGAAACGTTTACCGCGTTTGGCTCTCTGATTGGTTAAGAGCTTGCAGCGGGCCAATCGGAGTGCTGAACGTCATAAACGTGTCAATCGCGTTATCGTAACACAAACTCGCCCTATGTACCTACTGTGATTATATTATTTTTTGACTAAATTCTCGTTTTATATCTTGGCCAATGCTCGAACCTCATGGCTCAGACACAATGCTTTTTTATTGTATCTAGTTACCAGGTAAAACAAGCATATTAATATCGATATTAAATTAATCGATTTATATTTCTATTCGATTTATGCTGAACTCTTAGATCTTAATAAAATATATTGACAAAGCAGATGAGTAAGTACGTATGCGCTGTATATAATATATGTGGTACCAATAAAAGTATAGTCCATTTGTTTATTCGTTTTGTTTGGTAAACAAATCTGTGGTATTAAGGAAAAAGGGACGAGTCACTCCTGTTTATCTTAATACTACAGAAATATGACTTATTAGTACTTATAGATAATACACAGAGATCCAATTAAAAAATCCAATTAATAAATCCTATTTTTGTCCATGATATGTTAGATTAAGATAGATGAACTGTACCATTGTTTTGTTGGATGAATAAACATTATTATTATTATTATATTATTATTATTAATTCTGTTTCTGGGATGGATGGAAAATTGAATGAAGTATGTCAGATGATGAATGAGAGAAAGATTGATGTTCTGTGCGTGAATGAGACAAAAAGGAAAGGTTGTAACACCACTAGGCATGGACCCTACACGGCGTATTGGTCCGGCGTGCCCAGCAATACCAGAGCCTGTCAGGGAGTTGGTGTTATTCTGTCTGCTAGGATGAATGAGTGTGTAAAAGAATTTGAATATGTGAATGCTAGGTTACTATGGATGAGAATGAAAGTGGGAATTACTCGTGTGTTTATGGTAGGGGTCTATGCACCCGTAAACATAGCAACGGGTATGTCTCAGAGTGCACGGGAAGAAAGAGAAGATTTTTGGGAGTGTTTAAGAGATGTCTTGAGGAAATGCAAGGAACACGAGAGGTTGATAATGTTAGGGGATTTTAATGGTTGGGTGGGAGTAAGACGTGAAGAATACGAAAGGGTTTTAGGCAAGTATGGGGACGAAAGCGTGAATGAGAATGGGAAAAGGTTGCTTGAGCTATGTTTGGAGTGGAATCTTTGTGTGACAAACACTATGTTTGCCCACAAGAAATTCCACCAGTATACAAGAGAAGCAAAGAATGTAAGAAGTAATATGATTGACTTTGTTGTAGTGGATGAAAGATTGAGAAAGAATGTCCTAGACACTCGGGTATATAGAGGTATTGGTGTCCATACTGACCATTTTTTGGCTATGAGCCGGATACGTGGCCTCTTCAAAGGATGGCGACACCGTATACCTACCCGAACAAGTGCCAAAGAACGAATAAAAGTAGAAAATTTGCAAGATGAAGTACTGAAAGTCGAGTATAAAAGTCAATTGAGAAAAAGATTTGAAAGATTTTGTAACATTGATGATATAGAAGATTTATGGCAGTCGTTTAAGCATGAAGTGGTTGTTGTAGCGTCAGAAGTATGCGGTGTGAGCAAGAAGAGGAAAATGATAAAACCGAAGAATGCGTGGTGGGATAATGATGTGGAAGGGGTAGTACGTGAGAAGAAGCAGGCATGGTTGGACTGGCTATCTGTTAGAGCCAATGAAAGAATGCAAGAAGCAACGAATGAGGATGTGAATGAAGCTAGAAATAAGTTTATAAGAATGAATAAGGTAGTGAAAGATGTAATTAAAAGGAAAAAAGAGGAATTGAAAGACGAGTTTGATAGAAGATTATCTGAAGATTTCCGGACCAACGCTAAGTTCTTCTGGAAATCCATTCGCTCGGTTCGAGGTAAAACCGTAACCACAGAGCTGAAATTAATCAGAGATAAGAATGGAAGTTTACTGAATGAAGAAAAGAGCGTACTGAAGCGATGGAAGGAATATTTTGAAAGTTTATTTGAAAGAGAGGAATGGCAAGGGCAAAGTTTCGAAATGAATGATAATGATAGTAGTAATGATGAAAGCCCTATTAATATGGATGAAATAATGAAAGCTTTGAAAAGCATTAAATTAGGCAAGGCTGGTGGGTATGATAGGATTACAGTCGAAATGCTAACAGCTGGACAGGGTCTCATAGCAACTCAGTTGTGCCGCCTTTTTAACTTGTGCTGGAATACCGGCCGTGTACCAAGTGATTGGTGCAAGGCCGTCATAGTACCTTTATACAAGGGAAAAGGTTCACAGCAAGATTGCAAAAGCTATAGAGGCATTAGCTTGCTCAGCGTCGTCGGTAAATTATATGCGAAAGTGTTAATTGAAAGGGTTGTGAAAGTAACCGACGAGAAAATATGGGATGCACAAACGGGATATCGAAAGGGTATGGGATGTACGGATCAGGTCTTTTCCTTACGGTGCATAGCCGAGAGAGTTTTGGCCAAAGGTCAAAAGGTCTATTGCGCATTCGTGGATCTGGAAAAGGCTTATGATAAAGTGGTGAGGAATGAACTTTGGTCGGTATTGTCTATGTATGGAGTGAATAGCAACCTCACGCGAGCTCTGAAATCTCTTTATGATAATTCCAGAGCTTGTGTTAGGATAAATGGGACCTACACAGAATGGTTTAGCATGTGCCGATGACCAAGTAATACTTGCGTCATCAGCAGAAGAGTTGCAGGCGATGGTAACTATTATGCATGGTGATTTTGAGAGTAAAGGAATGAAAATAAATGTAAGCAAGACGAAAGTAACGGTATTTGAAAAGGAAGAGTGCGTGACGATGTGTAATATTATGATTGATGAAGAAAAAGTGGAGCAAGTGAATGAGTTTGTATATTTGGGTACTTTGTATACAAGGGATGGTAAACATGAGGGAGATATTGAAAGGAGAACGATTGCGGGAAACAAAGTGAATGGAGCTCTACGCGCTTTTATGAACAGTCGAAATGTTTCCGAAAAGGCACGTTTGGCTGTTCATAGAGGACTATTAGTGCCCACACTTATGTATGGAAGTGAAAGTTGGGTATGGCAAAAGAAGCATGAGAGCAGAATAAATGCTGTAGAAATGAGAGCGCTGAGAAATATATGTGGTGTGACTCTGAAAGATAGAATAAGGAATAGTGTGATTAGAGAGAGATGCGGCATGAAAGTTGATATAGTGACAAGATTAGAAAAGGGTATGTTAAGCTGGTTTGGGCATGTAGAAAGAATGGACGAGGAAAGAGTGACTAAGAAAGTTTATAAGGCTAGTGTGAATGGAACAGTCGCAAGAGGAAGACCTAGGCGAACGTTTCTTGATCAGATAGGAGGCGTTCTGGACAAAGGCCAGATTAAGAGCACCTTGAACCGACGGGCGTGTATGAGGAATGTGATGAAAGTGAACGAAGCCAGAGAAGTGTGTCAGGATCGTAGCAAATGGAAATCCGTAGTCTCTGCCTACCCCTCTGGGAAACAGGCGTGAATCTATGTAATGTAATCTTCCGTCCGTCCGTCCGTCCATCTGTCTGTTATACAACTTTCAACTCAAGAATCGTAAGAGCTAGAGATTCGCGGTCAACGCTATTCGACTGAGCATAGTCGATATACCCCTGAAATGCCTATGACCTTTGACCTATGACTTCAAGGTCACGTGATACCATTTTTTCGAATTCTTCGATTTACGGCAATTCATGGTTGTTTCTCATTTGTTATAATATAAGTTTGTTTATCAAATACTAGCTTTCTATTCGGTTATAATAATGCTTTCTAACAGCGAAAGAATTTTTAAAATCGGTTGATTAGTTTTCCAGCTAAATCCTTACAAACAAACAAAGAATAAAATCTTTCTTCTTCATAATATTATCACTACATATTATAAAATAAAGTTCACCGCCGCGTCTGTCCGCTATAAACTCAAAAACTATACTGAACAGATTTTGATGCGGTTTTCACCAATAGACATAGTGATTCATGAAGGTGTAATTTGTTAAGGTTACCAGTGCGTATCGCTAGTATTAGAATAGATAGAGGATAAGTGCATAGAGGGCGTCGCTTACCGGTGCCACGCGCTGAAGTGTTCGTTGTTCTCCTTGAGCGTGGCGGCGCCGTTGTGCGGCAGCATGGCGGCCGCCAGCGCCGCGGCCAGCAGCGCGCCGGCCGCCGCCGCGCCCGGGCACGCCAGCAGCGCCGCGCGCCGCGCGCCGCGCGCCGTCACCTCGCCCACGTACGTGTACGACGCGGGCACGATGCCGCCCGACCCGATCGCCGAGCAGAACCTGGCGCCATACACACTATCGCTGTTATCTACGCTTAAATAGGCGATTTCATTGATATTGTTGAAAACGCCTTCTAAAGAAAATAGACACATTCATTACCAAACCTTGTGATAGTGAGATAAAGGCATCGTCACTGAACTACTATAAAAACATACTCAACGAATGCTTCGGATTTGAAGACACACATTAGTTTATAATAATGACCATCGATAAGTTGAAACATGAAATCTATCTAAAATTGCCTCGTTGGTGGCGTGGCTTAAGTTTACTTTTATGGTTGTGTACGTTTGTTAACATTCGCGTTCAATGTTGAGATCTGGCAATGCTGAGATTTTTTGAAGATATGCCCCGTAGGAGACTATAGGCTCGCCCTAAACTATAAGTATCAAATAAGACTTAAAAACAAAGCCGACGAAATAAGAATTTGTTACACAGACGTGGAACTACGTCTAATATGTAATTATCAAGAGAAATATTTTCAAGATAGTGTTAACTTAGTTCTTTGTTTTGCATTCAACACTATATACCATAAGATTTTTTTCATCGGATAATAAAAGCGTAAATTACAAAAACGATTCTTCAAACAGACACCTTAAAATAAATAATAGTAATGAATAAAATTGCAGAAAACGAATATAAGACAGCTCATAAGTCGGCGTTAATAAACATCACAACGGGAGTTCCACAAGGATGCATTTTATGGCCAAGTCTACTAAATTAAACTTGAATTAAAAGCAATAAATTCTCTTTTATTACGCCGTGTGATACAATCACCGACATAAAAAACATTTGCAAGATTTTAAATTGATCTATCAATCAAAGTAATAATTTATTCACACTTTTTACGATAGTAACAGTTCAAGAATTAAGGAAAGACAGTCATAAACGCGTAATTATATTTAGAATACTATTGTTACGTGCTGGGTTCGACGGATAAGAATATAAACAATATTACCGACTAAAACACTTTTTATTCAAACACACAATTAAATTTAAAACACAACAAACACTATACCACACTTTTTCACTGTACTGCTTCAAACTCCGTAGTATTTCCGCTTCCGTTCGCTTCGATGAACACTTGATCGCTTACGATTGTAAAACTGACTCGGCGGTGCGCGTGCGCCCTATTTATACGCGGGTAAAGCGCTTCCAGAGCTTTCCAGTAACGCCGTACTCGACGTGTAAACAGCACGATGCTTCGAGAAAGTACCAGCATTCTCTCTAAGATTCTCGTACCGTACTACGCAGTTCCGTAAGATGTCAATAGATGGCGGTGTAAACTATTAGACGGAACCGCCGAGTCCCTCCCACAATGCCGAGAGATGTCACTGGGCGTAACACTGCCCCCCTCTTAGACATGTTCGTCCCGAACATTGTTGGATCCGTAGTAGCGTGCCAATCAATCCACATGAACGATCTTTGGTGTACCCCGTGGTCCTTTCTGGATCCGGTAGGTGACGTCATTCATCTTAGTGACTATGCGATAGGGTCCATCCCATTTTGCCTGCAACTTAGTAGATTTTCCTTTGCTGCGTGCCGGATTATGTAACCACACCAGCGATCCTTCCTCCAAGCCTTTATTGTTCGCCTTCCGGTCGTAACGGGTCTTCATCCTCTCAGACGTCTGCTGACCGGTCTGTTTGATGTGCTGGTGTACATCATTCATCCTGCGGCGAGTGCGTGGTCCCTTCATGTCAGAACAACTCGTGCATTTACGGCACCATTCCTCAACGTCTTTTCGACAACGGATCCAATAAAATCGTTCCCGGATCTTAATCAGAGTTCTCTTAACTCCCATGTGGCCTCCTGAACTCCCAATATGACAGAGTTGTAAAACTTCCGGTACCTTGAGCTTTGGCACGACCATTTGCAGGTGACACTTGTCACCTCGGGCATTCTCCCATTTCCGGCACAGAACTCCATCCTGGATAACCAAGCTTTCCCACTGTGCCCAATAACTCTTGGTGGTAGGGCTCAATGCCGCAACTTCACTCCAGTGAGGTCTCGAAGCACCTGTTTTCTTCCATTCGAGAATGGGTCTTATGTCTATGTCCTTTCGTTGTGTTCTCTGCATAATTTCCTTCCAGTCTTCGCTAAGATCCGTCCTCAACATCCTCACTAGTACTTCCTGCTTGGCCTCTTTCTTGGCGCAGTGGTGCTTACACTGGCCGGTACACGGTCTACGTGACAGGGCATCCGCATTACCATGTGACTTGCCACTGCGATGCTGTATCACGAAGTCGTGTAGTTGTTGCCTGGTACGCACATCAGGTGTTCCTCCTGCCGGCGACTGGTTTCTGTTACGTGGTTTCCTTCGCTTCGGGCAGCTCAACCTGATGTGGCCTCTCTCGCCGCAGCTATAGCACCGGGGTGAGGTTAATACTTCCCTGGTACGGTGAGCTCGATCGTCCCGTCGCACTGTTTCCACCTCCAGAGTGTGGGCCGGGGCATACTTTAAGTTTTTACTGCCTAGATTCCTTCGCTTCGGGCAGCTCAACCTGATGTGACCTCTTTCGCCACAGCTGTAGCATCGGGGCGAAGTTGACACTTCCCTGATACGGTGAGCTCGATCATCCCGTCGTACTGCTTCCACTTCCAGAGCGTGGGCTAGGGCATCCTTCAGGTTTTTGAAATGTCCGAGTCTCACTGCGGCCCTAACCTCCAGGTCTCGGATCCCGTCGGTGAAAGCTTGAACGAGGTTTCCGTCGATGAGCGCAGGTGAGGACTGGTACGCCTTTCGAACCAGCTTCTCCACCTCCAGGGCCCACTGCTGCAGGGTTTCACTAACACGTTGCGATCGGTCTTTCAGCTGGGCGCGAAACACGTGTTCCAGGTGTGCGTCGCCATATCTCGCCTCTAATGCCTCCAACAGCTTTTCGTACGTGATGTCTTGACCAAGCGCCTCTAACACAGTCAAGGCCTGGTCACGAAGCCCCAAGGTGAGAGCAGTCAGAGCCTGTTCTTGCGTCCACCCGTTCGATTTCATGACGGCCTCGAACTGGATCTTATAGGCTGACCATGACGATGATCCGTCGAATGGTGGGACTTTAAAGCCTCGTGGTGAAGACGCCACAACCGCAGGTGCCACGATCCCATCGCCAGCCTTGAGCCCACGTATCATTTTCTCCAACTCAACAATGCGACTTTCGTGGCGTTGGACTTGCTCTTTCAATTCCTTCATCTCCTTTCCAACCGTCGCGCTGAGGTCTTTTAGCATCATCAGCTGCTCCTCCTGGCGGCGCATACCCTCCTCCTTATCGCGTTGCAGCTGTTCCTCAAGGCGGCGTGCCTGCTCCTCCTGGCGGCGTGCCTGCTCCTCCTGGCGGCGTGCCTGCTCCTCCTGGCGGCGCATGCCCTCTTCCTTATCGCGTTGCAGCTGTTCCTCGAGGCGGCGTGCCTGCTCCTCCTGGCGGCGTGCCTGCTCCTCCTGGCGGCGTGCCTGCTCCTCCTGGCGGCGTGCCTGCTCCTGCATAAACGCCATCAGAGCCGCGAGGTCGGGGTTCATCGGCGAGTAAGCTGCACTAGATGGTTCCGCTGCAGCCGCGGAGTCACGTGATTCACCTGACGTCGGCGAGGGGGCGTCTCCAAAGCGCCTCTGGTCCACATCTTGCTGGCGCTGGTTCCTGGTACGCACCCCTTCCACTTCCTCCTTCGGTAGTACTGGCATATTCTTACCTTACTTCTGACACCAATTGTTACGTGCTGGGTTCGACGGATAAGAATATAAACAATATTACCGACTAAAACACTTTTTATTCAAACACACAATTAAATTTAAAACACAACAAACACTATACCACACTTTTTCACTGTACTGCTTCAAACTCCGTAGTATTTCCGCTTCCGTTCGCTTCGATGAACACTTGATCGCTTACGATTGTAAAACTGACTCGGCGGTGCGCGTGCGCCCTATTTATACGCGGGTAAAGCGCTTCCAGAGCTTTCCAGTAACGCCGTACTCGACGTGTAAACAGCACGATGCTTCGAGAAAGTACCAGCATTCTCTCTAAGATTCTCGTACCGTACTACGCAGTTCCGTAAGATGTCAATAGATGGCGGTGTAAACTATTAGACGGAACCGCCGAGTCCCTCCCACAATGCCGAGAGATGTCACTGGGCGTAACACTATAATTCATAAAATCGTTTAGGAAATTGTGTCAATGCTCAGCTGCTTACGGCACTGTTTGTAACAAACCGTACGGGCACACATTTGATGCATGTAGATTGTGGAGTAATGAAACTCACCTGGCCATCATTGGGAATTTAAAATGCAAAATATGCTCTAATTTTGCCCCTTGTGACGACATCGAACGCGTGACATGTAGCGTACGTAAGGTAACAACACTCACCTGGCCATCATAAAAGTCCCATAAGTGGGCATGAAGGCTGCGATGGCTGCGAACACGGCGTTGACAGCGAGACACGACACGAGCGTGCGGCGCCGGCCCAGCCGCTCAGCCAGCACTCCCCACCCTACCGCGCCCAGCGACCCGCCCACCAGGCTGATCATCACTGAGAGGAAGACAACCCACTTACATTTATAATACTGCCACAACTGCCTCCGTGGCGCAGCGGTAGTAAATACGACTGCTGTACATGAGGTCTCAGGTTCGAATCTCGGGTCGGGCCATTATAAATCATTTGGGTATTGCTATCAAGAAATTTTCAATAGTAGCTCGGAGGTTTTCCTGTGCCTAATGTCTCCAGTTATGTGGGGTTGCCGCCCCTTATTCTGTGTGTGTGAAGGAGTTCAGACTGCACTTTTTTGTGCACCCACTTGTATACTATATCATTTGCGCAGGTAGCCAAGTCACTTAGGTAGCCAGGCTGATCGTTACTGAAGAACACAACTTCGTACACACCCCAGATATGCCATATCACGACCAACCATACACCCTCGGACTGTCCGCTCCAACCATATACAACATGTAACATAATAAACGCACATCCTGAAAGTAGTTTGTTCAAAATCGGCTACTGAATCAATTTCAGCAATGTTTAATATAGGTCATTCTTTATCCCCAAAACAATTAAAACGAATTAAATTATAGTCACCCATTTATTAAACGGCTGAAATAAACGAAAATGTATCATAATTCAAGGCAATGAGGTTTTTGATGCAATAAAGGCAATAATGTTAGATTAATTGTAATATACCCATACTATCCGCGCACAATAAGGAGAACTAATTCGTTAAATTAAAATGTTCAAGTACATAAAAGTAAAATTTTACTGATTATATTATAATTACGATTTAATAATCTAATTGGGGTGTTTGAGGTTGTGCGTTATATCTGTGACATGTTGTATAATATCATCCATGTATTAAACTGTCCCACTGCTAAGCAAGCGACCCACCTAACAGGCTGATTATCACTGAGGAACAACCTCGTATACCTCACATATACCATATCCGAACCATACACCTTCGGAGTGTCCATTGCAACCACGTCTTTGAAAAAAGACAACTCCCGCACTAAGAATAATTCCTCTGTCGTGAAGGACATTACAAATATGCAAACAGAAACCAGGGTAAGACGATTGCAATAATTTAAGGTAATTCAAGAATAGGTTGTTTTGTTCCTATTTTAGAACTGATTTCTTTATAATGGTTTTCCACCAACGCCTAGTTTGCTTATAAATAAGACAAAGATACTACTATATCGCAGGGGTCACCATATGGCGGACCGACCAGATCCGAACCGATGACCTATTTTATGCGGACCTTAAGTAAACAGTACAATATAATTTATTTGTGTAGAAAATGTAACAACCCTCGCATTCCTTAACATATCACTGATCTGAAAATTCAAAACAGAGAACTTGTTTTGCCTGAAAGAAGGAAAGAGGGAGGAGGGGAAGAGTACGTGGTTTGAATCCTTACGGACCGCTACAAACATATTATTTTGAAGAAAATCTACAGATCCCAAATGACGGTAATTGGTGACCCCTGCTCTATCGTACCATACAATTACTTAATAATGCGTCTTAGTGACTTACCGAGCCAGTTCTTCTCGTGCGGCAGTATACAGAGTTCGATCTCGGCTGAGGGCAGTATGAACGGAATTGCGGCGAGTTCTAGCGACGCGCCGGCTATGGCCAGCGTCACCGCCAAGAGTATCCGTGCTTGTGATAAACCACACCCGGCCTGGAACACGATTTATTCACATCACTAATCAAGTGACTATCAAAGAGACACGGGGTATAGAGTATGAATTCATGCAAAGCAGTCGCATTCATAACTGCGGCAGGTAGTGTGTCCATGTAGTCTAGGAGCTGTCGAGTGTGTAGTGTACCTGTCTGAGCGCGTCCTCGTGGAACTGCTCCAGCACGCTCGAGTCGTTGTAGTCGAGGAGCTCTCCGCTCTCGTTAGATTCACCAGCATTGTCAGGAGGGCTGGTGGCCATGTGCGACGTGTTGCCCGGCTCTCCACCGCCGCTCTCTGTGGCTGCAGCGTTGAAGAAGTTAATTTAATTTGTGCTAAATGACCTAAATTAAGATATCTTGTCATAGAAATGCTGATATTAACAAAAAAAATACGCATATTATATTTCAGAGAGATTGGCAGATCTTCACTTGCTACAATCCTCGTTTCTTTCACTCACAATACTTACTCCACGCTCATTAATTACTTGCAAATACTTAACCTGGCCAGAAGACTGAAGCTATTCCAAAGATAGAAGATATTCTGGAAGAATCCAGAATATCTGCAATTTGGCCAGAGAAGGAATCGACATGCCTACTGCAAAATTGTGATGTCAAAGCCAAAGTCAAAAATCATTTATTCATTTAGGTCACAAAGTAACACTTACGACTGTCAAAGGAGTTAGTGAGTTTATTACATTTACTGAATTTACATTTATGTTAGTTGCAAGGTTCGGCAAAAGGTCGAGCCTATGCGAAGATACATGCAAGAAACTCAACGCCACTATTTTAAATAGCCATCAAATTATTATTTTTTATTTCACAACTCATTTTTGTACCTTGTGTTGCAGTCATTATGCCATATGTAACTATCCATATAAAACAAAATTATATAAATACTAGCGACTCGCCCTGGCTTCACACTGGGAGTACAAAACCTTAACAAATTATACACCTAAACCTTTTTTATAAATCACTATGTCTATTGGTGAAAACCGCATGCAAATTCGTTCAGTAGTTTTTGAGTTTATCGCGAACAGATAGACAGATACAGACGCGGCGGAGGACTTATAATATGAACTGAAAGGAAAAATTCATAATGTGGTATACATACCGTTGAGCCTGTCCTCTGTATAGGTCATGGTGCGCGCGAGAGACCCGAAGCTGCCGAGCTTGCTGGAGCCCTCAGAGTCGGAGCGCGCGCGCACTAGGCACGCGTGCTCCTCCGCCATACTGTGCGCACCGCACTATGATGTCAGCGGGAGCGAGAGGCATCTGCAACCGTCACGTCTTTACTGTACTCCACTTACCCTGGAGAAACCCAAGTAAGGCCTTGTGTTGTGCGCCTACAGTGAGTCCGCAACCGTTACGCTCATATTAGACTTCACTCAACCCTGCACGAGATCAACTGAAATAGTACCTTTAGGCCTTCAGAAGATTGCTAAATAAGTCTGCTATCGTCAATATGCTATTATACTCTGTATAAAACCGTTAACTATAACAACTGTAGTAATGTCTTTACCCCAGGAAAGATTGCAAAATAACCTAGAGTTATGTGCCATATAAGCCTAAAGTGAGTCTGCAATTGTTACGATTATATTATACTCCATGCAAACTAACTGGAGTAATACCTCCACGGAAGGTTGTTGGATGACCTTGTGTTGTGTATGTGGTGAGTCCGCAACCGTCACAATTTTATCATACTGCACTCTCTTCCAGACTGACTGGAGTAGTGCCTTCATCCCACAGAAGTTTGCTAACATAGTGTTGTGCCCGAGGTAAGTCTGCAATAGTTACGCTCATATTATACTTCATTTAACCATGGACTAGACCACACCACACACACACCACAGAAGGTTACTTAGAACCTTGTGCTACGGTTAGTCTGAAATTGTTATGCTTTTATTATACTGTACTGAACCAAAAACCAGACCAACTCCAAAAGCACGAATTTTCTGGCTCATTCGTCAATGTCGCGTTCTTACTCTACGCGTTCTTACAGTACTTTTCTCCAATGTCCAGATCAATTAACCAAGCGTAGGGGATTAAGTGGTTACTTCTCGATTGCTGCTGCGTCGAGTATAGCAGGTTCTTTCCCACACATGAGAAAATTTGAGTAGACCGCTAATATTTGTTGTTAGTCTGGGTATTCGTTGTTACAATATTTGTAATAGCTGAAGTTATTTCTCCAAAAAATTTAATCGTTGATCAATCTACATAATTTGTCAACTGCTGGATTTCCAGACACACAAATTTTTATTCTATCTGGAATGGCACCCATAACACTAGGCATATAGGCGAGAGAATACGCTAATTCACTATCCGTACAGTAATTTTCACACACACATAGTTGGTATAGCAAAACTGGGTGCGACGTCGTCTAAACAAAAGCAAATCGATTTAGGGTGAAGAACGAAGCCGTCAGATTAGGCAAATGCCATTTGGCTATCAGATAGCTCACCTCACCCTTTGAGTTAGACAAGAAAGCACAAGGTCTAGACACGCAATCGGGTAGTTGCCTATGTATGATTTTGTACTTTATTTAATACTAGCAACCCGCCCCGGCTTCGCACGGGTAGTACAAAACCTTAACAAATTATACACCTACGTCATGAATCACTTCGTCTATTGGTAAAACCGTATGAAAATCTGTTCAATATTTGTTGAGTTTAGCGCGAACAGACGCGACACGACAGCAAATAACATAAAAAAAATGCTTTTGTGAATACCAAATTGAAGGAACATTTAATATTTTAGAAGTGGCGTACCTATTGTTATTTTTTTGCACGCCTGCATTCAAATACCGGTTACGTCACGCAATAGTATCGCACGTTATTTTCGCTATTTGCCGTGCTTTTACCAGATTTAGAAGACTTCCCTTCTAAAAATATTTATTGAGTGGATTTCAAATATTTCCAATTTGATTTCGAATAACGTAACTATTTGATTATAATAATAATATATTTGAGATACCCTATAGGGATCTTATTTTTAATAGTAGTAGTTTAATTGAGAAAGCGATGGTGCATTCGATATTTTTTTGTTAAGAGAGTTTCACAATCTTAATAGATAAAGTAGGTATATTAACGACTCGATGGCGTAGTGGTTAGTGTAACTGACTGCCACGCCTGAGGTCGCAGGTTCGATTCCCGCACAAGTCAAACATTTGTGTGCATCAAGATGGATGTTTGTCTTGGTCTGGGTGTTTCTATGTATAATATGTATGTATTTAAAAAAAAGAAACATATATGTATGTTTATCGATTGTCTAGTACCCACAGTACAAGCTCTGCTTAGTTTGGGCTAGATGGTGTTGTGTGTATGTGGTAGAATATTATTATCTATATTTCAACCGTGGACATACACCATTTTCGTAAATTTTGTACTACTCTCGCTCAGGCTCAGGCGTGGCAGTCAGTTACACTAACCACTACGACATCGAGGCCGACAAATATATAAATTCATACAAAAGAAATAATTTAAACCAGTGACGTAAGGGTTTGAAAAGACGCCTTCACACTGGCCCTGCACCGAGTGTTGTAAGCTTACAGAGCTACTAATTTTATGACGGTTGCCTGATACTTCCTTACGGGCCACTCAATCATCCGTCACCAGCAGTTCAGAGTAGTAGAGCCTCGCTGATTTCAGCATAAATGGGCTGGCTCGATTGAGGAAGGACTACCCTCTCACAGAATATCCACGTGAAATAGCAGTATGTATTCCTACTATTGTGTTTCGTTCGGTGAGTGAGAGTACCGGAGGCCCAAACACCCGCTTTCCCCTTTACCACTTCTCCTCCTTCCCAGTTCGTTTTCTAAAGGGTCGGCAACGCGTAAGTGATGCCTCTGGTGTTGCATGCGTCCATAGGCTACGGTGACCACTTTCCGTTAAGTAGGCCATACGCTTGTTTGCTACCTTAGTAGTAAAAAAAAAACAAATAAAAAAATATTTGCTAACGGCAGGATTTTCCACTTGTCAAGCTCTTTATTTTTCATCTTCAAAACAGTTCGAATCTTAACATGTCTTGGAAGACTTTTTTTTTCATTTTCAAAACAGTTCGAATCTTAACATGTCTTGGAAGACTTTTTTTTATCATCTTCAAAACAGTTCGAATCTTAACATGTCTTGGAAGACTTTTTCTTTTTATCTTCAAAACAGTTCGAATCTTAACATGTCTTGGAAGACCCGACGATCTATTTTTTATATGATCTCGCATAACGCATATTGCTTGAGAAGGAGAAATCATAGAAACTTTCGACCTCAACACCAGCAATGCTCAAACCGAGCCTGGCTTATACCAAACTGCACGGATGGCGTAGTGGTTAAGGTGGTCGTCTTGCCACTGCCACTGCGCCGAGTGTTGTGGGTTCGAATCCTACACGGGCCATAACTTTGTGTGATCCACATTATGGTTGCTCTAAGCTTTAAGTCTGTGTGTCCTTGTGTTGTATCCGTTGTTTAAATGTTTGTAAATTCCCCCGCGACACAGGAATATTCTTAAAATGGCAGTTGTTTTGCCTGAGTTGCTGTCTGGGTCGGGAATTAGAAGGCTAGGCGAAGTTGAGGACTAATATGTTTCATTGATTCAAAAGCTGTGGTGTTATCGAAAATGACAGGAGTTATTTTATATAGGTTGCAATAGCCCAATGTATGAGGCATTGGACGTGCGATCAAGAAGTTGTAGGTTTATCTTATCTTATCTTGGGGCCAGTCAGTGCAGACCGGCGACACTTCGACCCAGTGGGATCTATTGTGTCGACACTCGCCCAATAACGACTGCCATAGATGTTCATGGCAACCGGGACCGACGGCTTAACGTGCTCTCCGAGGCACGGAGCAGGCGATAACTGTCAATCAATACGCACATAATTTCGAAAAGTCATATAACTTCCGGAAGTCAGAGGTGCGCGTCGTGGGTGTTCGAACCCTAGACCCTCTGCATTGCAGTCTGTTGGTCTCCCCACTGAGCTATCGCTGCTCAAGTTGTAGGTTTAAAGGCCATCCATAGCACTAACGGCGTAAACCCACTACATTCTTTTTACGCGTGGAATTGCTCCTGTTGCATACCCTTTCGCCACAAGTGGAGGCAAGACGGTTATGTCGGGCTCTCCCGAGACTTCGGGCCTACCGACTAAAACCACGAGGGTGAGCTACGTAAACCCACTTTTTACACAAGCATTCTAGCTTAGCTGGGTTAACAAAATACTAGTAATTTGTAACTGGTGTAAGGGTCAGTCGGATTCTCTACATTTTCTCACCACATCCTGGAGACCATCCAAGTTATGGGCCTTGAGCCGACGAACGTATATAGTGAATGTAATAAGAGTAAATAGATCAAGAGAGATATGTCAGGATCATAGCAAGTGGAAACTATTTATTCTCATTAAATTCTTCACGCCTATTTTCCGAGAGGGCGCGCAACCGGCGTAAATCTATGTATGTTGTTTTAATCTCTTAGACAATGCTCGGAGCGAGGAGGCAAGACACAATTATTTATGTTGACACAGTTATATTGGACAACCCCATGTTAACCTATTGAGCGCCACAGTCTTGTATAAAAGACAAACGTTTCCGTGCCTCCCACGCCACGACTTTATTAGAGGACAATATCTAATCGTAACATTTATTAATAAAATACATAAAAAATATAGTTTTGTACGTAATTTTACTATTGCCTAAAACCCTACACTTACATTTTTATTACAATAGGGTACCTTTGTTTATTTTAAAAAAGCAAAATGAAAGTTATCTAATTTTTCAACTCTTATAGATTTATAGCTTGACGCTGAAGGACACATCGCATTCGGCACAGGATGGCTCTCAAAAGATTAACAGAAAAATTTCCTTAAGTATTTTTATTATGCTATGCAATATAGAATGTAACATAATGAATAGGTGTATTGTACAATTTCAATGAACAAATATACATAAATGAGTTATTTTACAAGTATATACATAAAATTTACCCATGGGCAAAAAGTCTCTAACAATATATACATCGATTATTACTAGAATTTACCTGTGCCCTGTCTGCATAAACTATCATTTGTCTATTATTTAATTTATGTCGAGTAATTTATGCACCATATTTACACTTTTGCTGAATGGAATTAATCATGACTTAAATTTTAAGTTGAATTCCAAATTTATTTCTTTATCCCTAATACTGATAGATTTAACAGACTGTCTAAAATCCATTGCTTTAGGTTCAGATGATCAAAACTAATCAATTTTCTGAAATAATAATTTTTCTATAATGGAGAGATATTGCTTTGTTACAGCTTTATAATAGTGAGTTACTCTTGCCCTAGGAATAATTCCTGTGTCGCGTGGAACTTTACAAATATTCAAACAATGGACACAAAGAACACCCAGACGGAAACGATTTGTGGATCAAAAAATATGTTGTCCTATGTGGGGATTGAACCCACAACACTCGGCGCGGCGACAGTGGCGAGGCGATCACATAAACCACTACGCCATCCGTAAATAATAGAATCGGAGACAATTAGCATTGTGTGGATAATTTCTACGCTTATGTTGTTATAATAATTGCCTGATAGATATAAATATCAATACTGTCTATACTGGGTATTGAATTCAGGGCGATGGTGGACAATAAGGCACAGGTTTAAAATAAAAGATACCATTATATCTTTGGCAAATGGATAATAATAATTATTAATTTACTTGCTAAGATACTAATATATCTACATCTGTTTTGATTAATCCCCTTAGTTATAGGTACTTTAGCTACAGCTGAGTCCCAGACGCAAACCAGGCAGACACAATAGATTTTAATTTTATCTGGTATTCTCAGACTTGACAGATTAAGATTATGGCGTAGTAGTTAGTGTAACTGACTGCTACGCCCTGTGGTCGCAGGTTCGACTCCCACACAAGTGCAAATGATGTTTGTCTTGGTCTGGGTGTTTCTATGTATAATATGTATGTATTTACAAAAAAGTGTATATATGTATGTTTATCCATTGTCTAGTACCCATAGTACAAGCTCTGCTTAGTTTGGGCTAGATGGTGTATGTGATAGAATATATAATATAGAATAGAATATGCATTGACATACAATTATTTAATTTGTAGCCAGAACAATGCAAGCATATACTTATTTTTTTGCCTGAAAAATTGCCTACTCTCCACCTGAAGTGGAAGGTAAGCAGGTAAGCAGTTGTGTAGTCAACATAATTTTAATTGTAAATGAAAGGACCTCTTTATTCTTTCATTTATATGTTAAGTTATATAATAATAATATAAAAATTAATATATTATTATATAAAATTATTATATTTTTTATATATTTATTTTATATATTCTACTGTACGTGTGTATGTCACTGAACTTCTCATAAACGGATGGAAAGATTTTAATAAAAACAATTGTGTGTTTTCATATGGATTCGAGGATGGTTTAGAGTTGGGTTTTTTTGTTTTTTTTTTTCATGTGTACAGGACAATGTCTGTCGGGACAGCCGGTATTATATATAATTTATTTAATTATTATTTTATAAATTATTTATATGTTATGGATAAGCTCACCTAAGCACACTGAAGACACTATTGCTAGATGGAATATCATAAACTAATTATAATTATATATTGAGCATCTTAGTATGAGAAACCAGGTTTTGCACTTGTAAAATCGATACTACTGCTGTGAGTAAACTAGAACTAGAAGTTACCCTGACAATATATTTTCAGAACCTGCTTTCTTTTAAAATATAAAACAGGTTTCATTTGAGTATTCACCTGAAAAAGATATTTACCTGTTTCAACAATCTTTGTATTTGATGAATAAACATCATTCCCTTTAATATTTATGAATGTTGATATAAACACTATATACAACTTGTTTCCTCAAGATATCTTAAATATACCTATAGTATAGCATTATCTACGGTAACATCACTTGAAGTAGAAATGATAGAATAGGTACAGTTGATCCCTATTTATATACTACTTACAGTGTGAACTGACTGGCCCCCACATAAGATACATACATACATATATGTTTAGTATTTACACAAATGTAGAGTGTATTCAAGTTTTAATATGGACAAACTATTAACTGCAGATCACTTGCTTTGCTACTTAGGGGTTTCTATGATGTTCATAGCCTATAACATTCCTCGGTAAACTACAATCCAAGCATATTATTAAATCTGTGTTGTAGTCAGAAATTTGTACTGGAAATTAATATTGCTTTCACACAAACATCTTTTCGGTAACATATATTCGGTAGATTTTAGAAAATATTATATTAGTATTTAATTGCCACAAACACAAATACAAAAGCTATACTCACCAGACTTACATCACATACTTATACTAACATTAATCTTTAGTTTTCAAATGTATTACTAATCTAAATAGGTACTTAGTTTGCATATCACTATGACATGCACAAATGAAACTGGCAAATAGAAACAACATTAAAACTATTAAAAGCAACAAACTATAAGTGGCAAAGGAAAGTCATCTAACATATGAACATGAGCCTGGAAAATTAAAAAAATACTTTTCTTAGTTTAATTATTCAAACCGAGATGTGATGAATGTTAGAAGATGCATGAGAGGTGTCTAACCGTCTCACTTCAGACAAAAATGTACCGAGTATAAAACAAAGAGACTTACGCATATTATAAGATCACACCAATTTAGCAGAGGAAGTACAAATTAACTCATATTATTACACACTGCGCTGCACGTAATCACTACCAAGTAGCCACCCTCGATAACATCTAGATAAACTTAAACTTAAAATAACACACGCTCTATTTTATGAATGCCGATAACAATATAATTTATTCCATGCAAACAAATCGGCCGTATGTAATCGCTACGCATAAATAAGCGTCAAAAACTTACGTTTTAATAGCAATCAATAGTTATAATTCTTGCCAATCAGTTCCACACATAGAAACAGTGAATTTAACATTTCAAACTGTATTACTGTAAGTAAAATTCATTGAAAAATCAAAACAAAAAATATAAACACTCTCAAGTTGGCTCAACAATGATTATTTTATTTATAGCAATTATAGCCCGATGAAATTGAATTGGCATCCAAGGACCACAAGGTTATTCTATCCTTTTCTAGCACCCTATAGTATTCCGTAGTTTTCGTACGTTTGTGAATATGCCAATAAAAATAAATCAAACTGACTGGATATTTTTTTGTCAATCTAACTTTGCCTTATATTCTAAGAGTGAATGATTTTTAGCAGCGAATGAGAAGAAAAGAAGATCAACTCGTTATTGCTAGTGATGTTATTAACAATAATATTATTTAAATTTGTTACAAAGTTATTTTATTTTAACGAGATTTACATTATTTATTTCGATTGATGTTCAATGTTTAGTGTGTTGAATATATCCCTGATAAAATGTCCATGTTCAGTAGTCGTATTAATAAGTATTGTTTATTAATTCAAAATGTGATATGCGCCTTATCCTTGAAAACGTGTTTTGCATGATCGTATGCGCTGTAACTGTACGAAGCCGTTGTTACCTATCGAAATTTTATTATTCAAGAGTCATATGCCATAATATTGTGAAGGTCAACCAAAATTTATATATTTACGAGTAACCTACCTAAGGCATAGCCTGCACGCCTCGGTTACGTAGTATTTTTCAGTATATTGCCACATCATTTGAAGGTATTTTAAAAATAAGTTATATTGCATAGGTATATAGAACTCTGACAAAGCGTTCATACAAACATTGTGTTAATACAAATAAATTTGTAAAGGGTAATCCTAAAATCAAAACTTACTCATGATTTTTAAGAGAGATATTAAATATTTAATATAAAGTTTTCATATGACTACGTTACTGCCATTGTTAAATAATTCTAATTTAGGTAAATGATACTTCAAAATTTAAGGCAACATTTTAGTTTCGGAGTAATTATATCAATTATATTTGTTAACCTGAACTTGCTTGGCATGGCAAAACACAATTATAACAAAATAATAATCAGATTCTTTATTATTATGAGTCGATATAACCAGATCTAGACAATGATAAAGTACTATGATGACTTAGGAATAAAATTGTGGTCCGATTGCAATCAGCAGTGAAATAATAATACAGCTAATTACTACGGTAGCTATCATAACCTACATGATTTAATCGTTATTAATGTTTTTACCTAGGACCAATAAGGCACCATCACTAAAACCATGAACACATCACGATTCTAATGAAATTATTCGCAGAATGTTTGTATTAAGATATTCATTGTGTAGGCATAATAGGCTAAGGAGATATTCTATAATCGGCATATGTCACATTCCAATCGTGAAAATCGTCTTTAGTACTTATATGTACCATATTCATGAATATGAAAATAATGGCGCAAACTAAGCATTTTATAAGAAACCTTGACATAATAATACATTCCGTGTGAATGACGCCAAGCCAATATTTCTGAAGGTTTCATGCCAAGGCCTGAGGTATTTGGCGTAATACAGTATGCTTTATTATTTCTACTTAACGAGACTTTTCGGTAATACCATTCATGTACCAAATTTTATTACTCAAAAATGTGAAAGAATGAAAATGTTTGCTTTATTACGAAAGTCTTGAATAAAGACTTTAGGTGACCGATGAGTCTATCGATTTGGCGGGTTTGGTTATGCTACCCTTTTCACAAAGCAACAAAGTACATTTACTAACTTACATTAAAAACGCATAATATATAACTATTGAAATAATTAAGTGTGACTTTGTTATATATGTCGGCCTCGATGGCGTAGTGGTTAGTGTAACCGACTGCCACGTCTGAGGTCATGGGCTCGATTCCCGCACAAGTCAAATATTTGTGTGCATGAACATGGATGTTTGTCTTGGTCTGAGTGTTTCCATGTATAATATGTATGTATTTACAAAAAAAAAGTATATACATGTATGTTTATCCATTGTCTAGTACCCATAGTACAAGTTCTGCTTAGTTTGGGCTAGATGGTGTTGTGTGTATGTGGTAGAATATTATTATTATTATTATATGTAGATTATATAGGTATTCAGTGATAAATAAAATGAAAGAATGATATGATTTTCTAGTCATACATTTTTGCATGCTTATTGAAAGTTCGTAATTATATAATGACATTAATAATAAGTAGTAAAGTATTCAAAAATGCAAATTAAGAAAGTCGGCTATACAACTTACAATTTTGAAGCATTAAGCAATTTTGCGTCCTATTACTTTTCACTGTTAAATTTAATAACACCGAAAGCGTGCCACACTGCTGTTTTCTAATTGTATGAAATATATTATACAAAATTACATTGTGATTATTTGGCTCGTGTTGTGTGCAAAATTTGCAATAAATAATTTAACTATTTAAAACCTGATGCACTGTTTAGCACTCATTGTTAATAAGTTTTTTGTAAGAAACACCATATTTATTCAGTCACACACCAATCGATAGTAAGTATAAAAATATGTTTTAACACTATATTTAACATGTTCGCAATCTTATGCTTTGCTGAATTCTAAAGTGACGTGAGAACTGTGTCATACGTTATGAGGCAACACGAAATCAATTGTATGTCACTTGTTTATCAAATTCACAATTCACTGATAGGATACAACCGTTTCACTAATTTCTCCGCAAGAAGTGATTTATGAGGTTTTAAAATTATATATAGTCATAAAGCGTGTCTCTTGTGGGACACAATGAAATCTGCAGAGTTTAAGGTCAGGAAAAGGACAGGACACTTATTTTAGGAAATGATAGAAAGAGAGGCACGCTAAAGATCAAGGTAATATAAAGGAGATTCGGATCCTCGGATATTTCACATGTAATATTTTTTTTGATGTGAAATAGTCATTAATCTTTAAATAACCCGTTATGATATAATAAAGATGAAATAATTACAAACTAAAATATAATGATAAAACAAATATCCCAAAAATACTACTTGCTACTGTTTAAACAACGATTAGGAAATGTTTTTGACGTTTGTTTAATAGTAATACGACACAACACATTAACACTTGAAATATTTTGTAAATGCTATCTTGAGATGTACATCTCGTGTGAATCACATTTTTATCGATTGGTTTGCGCTTGTATTGCGCAGATTGAATGTTGGCACATGCGCAATGTACTGATTCCCGGGCTAGACTTATTTGCTGTGCATCCTGAAGCGTCCATATCATATTTATTTAAACAGATTTGTTTGTTCATGAAGTTTAATAGCGTTCTTGATTAATATATGCAACTTATAGTCTAGCGTTCTTAATTAATATATACAACTAATAATCAAAATGTGAATAGTTATTAAATTAATTATATTAGTTCTCCATGTGTTGAAGTACAACACTAGTACCATTCGTTCAATATGGATCATTCAATCATCATAGCTGACCAGCAAGACCGCTTGGAGCTGTTAATAAATTGACAGTTGACACTTGACACACTTGACATTAACTGTTAAGGCAAGTCGAAGGCGCGAAAGTTTCTTAATTTGTTTACGATATTCATTTCTGTATTTATTTAAATATGTGTGGACTACCATCCGAAGATCCTTTATCTGTGCAAATAAAACTAATTAGAAAGTACTTGAAAATGAAAATAATGGCGGACAACACAACATTTCGTGGTCATAGTCATGATAGAAATCATGTTTATGATTTATTCAAACGTACTGTTGTTAGTGGTGAGTCTCACTCTGCGTTGATGATTGGACCTAGAGGAAGCGGTAAGACCACCGTGAGTACGTTTCTTTACCAATTTAGCATAGGTGTAATAGTTACTGCAGTAATCACTATCTATTTACTTAACCTAACCTTTCGATCTCTGGGATAAACACATAGCCTCACACCTGTATGCACGTAGGGGAAGGCAGTGGTGTATTACCCACAATTCGGTGATTATAGATTTAGGGTACATGTAATAAGGGTGATTCTACAGCCGTCACCAGGTACAGTTCCAGGGCCATTCAAATGCTACTACGGAGAATTTCCTAGCAGAAAATGCTAACCCTGGAATCGATTCCAAGACCTCATGCACAGCAGTCATGCCAGCCAATTTCAAGTGATATGCTTACCAATAAACAGCATTTAATTTTAATTTATAATAAGGAGGCATTATGTATGTCTAATACAATATACTGAATTTCATTACAAGCAATATTACAATAATATCAAATAAATTAATTTGAAATTATTGTAACCATTAAAATCATTATACATATTATGTGGTAGAACTTATTGAATGTGTATATTATGAGGTGGTGTAAAGGTGAGCTGGTAACACCAGCTCATCTTTCTTAAAGCTTTATTTATACTTTAGCATTGTTTTTTTTCAGCTCGTAAATTCAGTTCTTCACCAAGTAAGTAAGGAAGTGGATCTGTCAAGTGATGCAATTATAGTGAAACTCAACGGTCTGATACATTATGATGAGAAAATAGCGCTGAAGACTATTACAGCACAGGTAATTTTCTATAAATATTAAAACTTGTAACATGTATTGGAAAGGTTTAATTTTATTAATCTTCTACTTCTTCTTGAGTCAATGGTACAATTATTTTAAATATGTCCTGCCCAATGTGCAGCCACTGCAATCGTATCAGCAGGTGCGTCCATCATGTCCTCCATGGTGCACCTACAGGGACAATTTGGGCATTTTATTATTTTATTGATTGGAATTTAGTAATGTAAACATCGTAAATAACTTTAAAAATATTAATGAATCAGTTGTTTGATAATTTAATTTTAGTTGGCTTTCTATAACTATTTCCCAAGTACACATGGGCACCAGCAGAAATACATAAATATATTTTTATTTTTATTTTTTCAATGAGTGTAATATATTCAATAAAATTACTGCGCAATTTGAATTTGATATTACATTTATCTACCTGATATACTTGTATAATTTTATATTAAATCAGTTAATAGTATAATGGGTAGATGTAGATGCACCTCCCTGAAAGTAATCCTAGTGGCGCCCATGCAAGTACATAATTATATCCATTGCTATTATTTTATTTTATTTGAAAATGTCTACTAAAAGTTAAGTGTACATAAGGAGTGTTTCTTTTACATATCCGTCTATTATTTACCATCAGAGATTCTTGATGTTTAAAATATTAAATCTTTGAAGCTTTGGTACATATAAAAAAATATATACACATCAAAACCAATTTTAGGCATTCCGCTTAGTTGGTAATCTGACTAAAGGGAATGTCTACATTTAATTAACGTACTGTATAATTGATAAAACTCTTGTTCTCTTCCCAGATGCAATTAGAAAACGCAGTAGGCGACCGAGTATTCGGTACATTCGCTGAGAACCTGTCGTTTCTGCTGAGCTGTTTACAAAGTGGTGCTGACCGGAGATGTAAGAGCATGCTGTTCATCCTGGAGGAGTTCGATATGTTCTGCCACTGTGGACGCACGCAGACACTGCTGTATAACTTGTTTGATATAACACATAGTCAGCAAGCTCCTATGTGTGTGCTGGGTGAGCCATTTTTCATGTAATTTCTAGCTTTTGCCAGCTTCGATCCTGACCAGTACTTTTTTCTGTATGAAAGATGAAGACACTGTCGTTTTTTGTATCCTGGCAAATTAGCTCGCGTTAGTGTAGGTTATGTGAATTATCTAGATATCCCTCGGGATCAGTAAATTTTTCTTGGATGAACGGCAGGTATGTTAAGGTAAGGTAAGCCTTATCTGTGCCCCTGACAACGTGTTTGCGACATATTGTGATGATCGGTCAAGTAGTTAAGGCGTGGAAACGTAACAAACAAAATCACATTCACATTAATAATATTAAGGTAGGATGTGACAGATTTTTGATCTCAGAGTTGAGTCTCTGATTTTTGTTGGAAACTTCTAATCCTTAAGACTGCGCCGAGCGTAAGACAAATAATGACAGAGCTCGTGCGGCGCATATTCAAATCGGCGCGCGGCCGCCATAGTAACATTGTATGGAGGATTTGAAGTGCTTTTTTGATAAATATGTATCTCTATTGTCAATCAATAACTTAAATATTTGGGACGGACAAATTGTAATATAACTATTTATGTTTCGTTTAAGCTGTAAAATAGGATAGATTTCTACTGTTATAAGCTAAAAATCACGTAACACGAGCATACGTTTTTGCATTTTTGATGCATATTTACTTAATTTCATAGGCGAAAATATTAATTGTTTTAAGTTATTTACACGAAGTAATTGTAAACACATTCATTGTTATGGTAAATGTATATTTTATATTTTTATTAAATAAAAAGTGTTTATTTTATTCACTTAACTGTGACCGCCTGTTTTGGCACATTTCGCTCGGCGCAGTCTTAACAAATAATTATCATTACTTTATTTATAGCTATACAAAGACAACTTCAACACTGTTTAATTTCTGTGTCACGGGACATACAAACATTTACGGACACAAAGAACACCCAGATCCGGAACAACCATTTATGAATCATAATTTTTTTTGTCCTCTGGTGAGATCAAGCAACCACTTGATCCACTACGCGGTCTGGGCCGTCTGAGTTACACATACAGACTGCTAATACTAAATAGTTAATTATCGCTCGCTTTAACGGTGAAGGAAAACATCGTGAGGAAACCTGCATGTCTGAGAGTTCTACATAATGTTCCTGAGGATGTGTGAAGTCTAACTATGCGGGCAGTATTGTAGCTCTGGCCTACTGTACTACCTTCTCATACTGAAAAGAGGCTCATGTCCAGGCAGTGGGACAGTCTTATTTTCAGCTTCAGAGTGCCTAGTGCGAGTTTGTTTTACGTTAACACGATCGACACGTGTCTGACGTTCGGCGCTCCGATTGGCTCGCTCCAAGCTCTTAACCAATCAGAGAGCCAAACGGTAAACGATTAGTGAATTTAAGCAACGTTGGGTACGGTCAGTTTGTAGATGGGTGACCGCTTAGTGGTATTTCATCTGAGAGTCTCCGTGCTTCGGAGGGCACGTAAAAAGTCGGTACCGGTTGTTGCCAAATTGACAGCAGACGTTAAGCCATGTCAGAGGCCTACAACTGAACTACTCTTAACACCAGGTTGGCCACTAACCACACTAAAAGAAGAAGAATAAAGAAGAGAGCCAAACGCGATAAACGATTCGATCGCGTTAACGTAAAATCAATTTGCACTAGGCATCCCTATATACATAATTCTTAACGGGTATTAACGCGAACACGCATAATGTTTACCTTATTGACGCTTGACGTTCCGACCAGGTGACACCGGCCGAGTCACGAGCTGACTAGTTCGGCGACGGGGTGCTATACCTGCGTAATTCATACCAATGTCCAGCAGTGGGACAACTTATAAACAAGACTAATATTATTATTATCTTTATTAGGTATAACAAACCGCATAGATGTCATAGAGCTATTAGAAAAGCGTGTAAAATCCCGGTTCTCGCACCGACACATATTCATATTTCCAAACGAAGATCACAAGATGTCGCCACACGAACACTACTTGGAGGTGCTGGTGCAACTACTCAGCATGCCGAAGACTGCTACTAAGAAGAAGAGAAGTAGGAGAACTACTGGTAATGACATTTTATTTATTTACTAAGTTTTGTCCGCGGCATCGCTCGCGTAAATGTAGGTTATGGGGTAGATTAGTAGCTAACAGTACTTTTGTCTGGATGAAAGGTACCCTATGCCCTTTTTTGTCCCATGACAACGTGTGTGCGGAATTTCATGATGATTGGTTTAATAGTTAAGGCCTTAAGACTGCGCCGAACGTAAGACAGATAATGACAGAGCTCGTGCGGCGCATATTCAAATCGGCGCGCGGCCGCCATAGTAAAATTGTATGGAGGATTTTAAGTGCTTTTTTGATAAATATGTATCTTTATTGTCAACCAATAACTTAAATATTTGGGACGGACAAATTGTAATATAACTATTTATGTTTCGTTTACGCTGCAAAATAGGATAGATTTCTACTGTTATAATCTAAAAATCACGTAACACGAGCTTACGTTTTTCATTTTTCGTCCAAATTTACGTAATTTTTTAGGCGAAAATTTTAATTATTTTAAGTTTTTTACACGGAGTAATTGTAAACACATTCATTGTTATGGTAAATGTATATTTTATATTTGTATTAAACAAAAAGTGTTGATTTTATTCACTTAACTGTGACCGCCTGTTTGGCACATTTCACTCGGCGCAGTCTTAAAGCGTAGCAAGCAAACAAATTCACATTCACATTAATTTATAATATTAGCTGTTATGTCTTTTGTTGTTTACCCCTTCTACCAGTTTTAAAACGCTTGTATTTTATTTAATTCTACAAAAATTTAAAAGCAATTCATAATTCATTTATTCATTCGCGAATATGGGTATACATTTGCAGATCTTATTAGCTAACAATTATTGGTCTTTCACGATATTCAACCATCAGGGATGCAAAAAAAAAACAGAGAGACACTATTTTCAATGAATAATTCAAAGGCATAATAATAATAATAATAATAATCCTGATCATGTAGACGAACCTGACATGTAGACGAACCTGACATGTAGACGAACCTGATACATTTGAATTCATGGGACCGACAGATACTTATAAATATCTAGGTATTCACCAGTCTAACATAATTGACCACAGTAAAATAAAGAAAGATCTATGTTTAAATTTCACTAAAAGATTGAATTCAATATGCAAAAAACAATTATATTCAAAAAATCTCTTTAAAGCTATTAATACATTTGCAATACCTGTGTTGACATTTTCGTTTGGTGTAGTTAAATGGACACGCACAGATATCCGTAATTTAGAAATTAAAGTTAGGACCACATTAACCAAACACAAATACCTACACCCCAAGTCAGCTATCGAAAGAATTTCTGCGAAGAGAGAAAAAGGAGGAAGGGGACTCATAGACCTAAATGTGCTATGGGAAGGGCAAATACAAAACCTGCGAGATTTTTTCTTCAACAAAATTACCACTAGCAGTATTCATTCAGCAATAGTTGATACCGATAAAAATTATACTCCACTAAATTTATCCAATAGAAACATTGCTTATAAAACTCCACAGATTCATGTCACTGACAAGATCAATAAATGGCGTTCCAAAGAACTGCATGGAAGACATCTACATGATCTAGAACAGCCACACGTCGATATAGACGCCTCAAATGCTTGGTTGAAATTAGGTTCACTGTTTCCAGAGACCGAGGGCTTTATGATTTCCATACAAGACCAGGTCATAAATACAAAAAATTACAAAAAACATATACTTAAAGATCCAACCGTTCAGAATGATAAATGCAGGAAATGTCACCGCGCCTCCGAAACTATTCAACATATCACCAGTGCCTGTCCAAACTTAGCTCAAACCGATTATACCCACAGACACAATCAAGTTACCCATATTATTCACCAGAAGTTAGCTATAAAACATAACCTTTTACCACCTAAAGTTGTACCCTATTATCAATATAATCCCAAACCGGTGCTGGAGAATCAATATCACAAAATATATTACGACAGAGCAATACTAACTGATAAAACGATACACAACAATAGGCCGGATATAACCATGATAGATAAACAAAATAAACATGCATACATTATAGACATAGCAGTCCCTAACACTCACAACCTACAAAAGACAATCACTGAAAAAATAAATAAATACACAGATTTAAAAGAGGAAATAATTAGAATCTGGAAGATGGACAAAGTATATATTGCGCCTCTGGTGCTTTCTAGCACCGGTATAATACCGACACACCTTCTTCATTACCTACAACAACTTGAATTGCCAACAAATACATACATAACCATGCAAAAAGCCGCCATACTAAACACGTGTAGAATAGTTCGCAAATTTTTACAAGAAGATGCAAATATTGAACCAAACCCCCTAAATGAATCTCACTTGGCCTAGGCCCATGGTTTCATTAGACTACCGGCATTCCTAAAATGCTGAGAAAAACAAAAAATCGATCATAATAATAATAATATTCTACCACATACACACAACACCATCTAGCCCAAACTAAGCAGAGCTTGTACTATGGGTACTAGACAATCGATAAACATACATATATACTTTTTTTTGTACATACTTACATATTATACATAGAATCACCCAGACCAAGACAAACATCCATGTTCATGCACACAAATGTTTGACTTGTGCGGGAATCGAACCCGCGACCTTAGGCGTGGCAGTCGGTTACACTAACCACTACGCCAACGAGGCCGACTGATATACATGTTGCATACGAGTTGTAAGCTTTTTAGGTACCACGTATTAGGGGACGATCCCCTTTTCGTGTACACACAGCGACACATCAACCTACTGCATTTGGTTAGGTACATAACTAAACGTAAACAATCTTGATGTGACTTTTTACACAAACACATTAAACAAATATATAACTACTGCTTAAACTAACGGTTAAATTGATTTAGTAATCGTTATTGTTGTATTTACATTGATCTTCAGCAGCATTTTATTTCTAAACTGAGTTTTATATAAAAAGACACATCATATTGTTTACCTTTAGTTAAGTACCTAACCAAATGGAGTATATACTGTTTGGACTTTGAACTATTAGAAGTTGAACGCTGCGAATCGTGCGTGAGAGTGCGTTATATTTTTGTTACGCTCTATCTTTAAAATAACATCGACACCACTATGCACTGTCCCTTTCCGACAATTGTCTATTTTGTATGTAGCGTAGTTATGCGTATATAAGGTGTCTAACTTGATGTGTAGCCGTGTGTACCAGGCACCGTTCCAAACTTCGTTCTGCTAGGTTTTCATAAAAGAAAAACCCGTTAATACGTTTTCCTACTTGGGAATCGAACTCGAGACCTCATACACAACAGTCACACATACTACCGCTGCACTAGCCGTAGAGTATTCTTTAGGGCGATATAATTTTTTAATTTAAAAATGACATCTCTAGTTTTAATGATGCGCCTTTCGTTAACTAACATACCTACTATATATATTATTAATCTATTCCAGTGACCTCCGAAGACGTGGAAACCGACCAGGACTCAAACACTCTACCTCCACATATGACCCGTAACATGGACCTTCGGGAACTGAACCCAGAATTCGTGGAAGACTGGAACATGCATATAAAGTCTTTGACCGAAGATCAGAAAATAATAGATGCGTTAGAAAAATTATGTTATTATACTGTTAATGAACAGATATTTAGAAATGTATTGGTGAGTATCCTAACTAATATTATAAATGCGAATGTGAGTTTGTTTGTAACGCATTCACGCCTTAACTTCTCGATCGCTGATCATGGAATTTTGCATACACGTTGTCAGGTGAACAGAAAATAATATAGGGTTACCTTTCATCCAGAAACAAGTGAGAATGGGCAATGAATTGCCGCAAATCTTGGAGTTCGAAAAATGGTTCTAGTAATATTTAAGGTCACGTGGTATCACGTGTCAGAGCTCAAAGGTCATAGTCATTTCGGGGGTAAGTATATCGACTATGCTGAGTCGAATGGCGTTGACCGCGAGTGTCTAGCTCTTACGGTTCTTGAGTTGAAAGTTGTATAACAGACAGACGGACGGACAAAGCTGTTGTATAAGAGTTTTTCGAACTCTAAAAGTACTGTTTCTAAACTAACTTAGTTAGTTAGTTAGTTAGTTGGACGTGTGTTATCCGCACTTAGCCCTACAATTGGGCCATTGTGCGTAAGTAGCCGACGCGAAGTATTGTTCGGTTACTCATACCACCTCAGCTCCGTCCAGAATGATAATAGGGGACCGATGTCGCGCAGTACCTCTTTCATCGTTTCTGGACTGTTTAGGAGTTTCGCCCGTTGGTTGCTCACGCTTTTGCAATGTAGGAGCACGTGAGCCGATGTCTCCTCGGTTTCCATGCAGCCTCTACATAAAGGACTGTCAGTGATACCGATGTTGAACAGGTGTTTGTTAAGTGAGCAGTGGCCCGTTATTATACCCACTAGGTGGCGTAGGTTTTTCCTTGTGGAACGTAGCAGTCTGCGTGACAGATGCCTGTCCAAGGATGGAAGGGCTTCCTTCGTCTGTCTACATTCTTTTGTTTCTGTCCACTGTTTTTCGTGTAGTTTCGTGGTTCTATCGCATAACCATGTTTTGAGTTGGCAGAAGGGTATCGGGACAATCGGTTCGGGTCCTACCATTTTGATGTTCGATCCTCTCTTTGCCAGTTGGTCTGCAGCATCATTGCCATAAGAGTTGCTGTGACCACGTATCCACTGCAACGTTACCCGATTTTTTGTTGCAATACTTTGCAGCTCACGGTGACACTCCAGGATGAGTCCACTGTTGAAGCAGTTGCTCTTAAGAGCTTGTAGTACTGCAGCGCTATCCGAGATAATGCGTATTGACTTATCGCTTATACCTCTTGATGTAACCGCTGTTGCGGCCCGGGTAATCCCAACACATTCTGCCTGGAAGATAGTGTTGAGGTTTCCCAGGGTCGTTGAGTAATTGATATTTAGGTCGTGGGAGAAGACTCCGACTCCTGTTCCTGATTTTGTTTTGGATCCATCCGTGTATATTCTCATTTCATGTGTGCCAGAGCTATCTTTAGGTTCTTCATGAAGTTGGATGTGGTATTTTTTGTCAAAGACAAAGGTTTTTGGGATGATATCACATGTCGCCTCTATCATTGGAATTTCGTGGTATACTAACTCCTTTAGGCGCGCATGAGTTATTCTATTGTCCCGTTTCCAGAGCCCTACCTTTTCAAGCCGTATGGCAGCTGTGACAGCTTCCTGCTGTATGATGAGGTGTAGGGGTCTGAGATTTAGTATGGCCTCCAGCGCTGCTGTAGGCGTTGTTCTCATACAGCCTGTCGTTGCCAGGCAGGCGAGTCGTTGTAGGCTTTGTAGTTTGTGTATGACTGTGCTTAGAAGAGTGCGGGGCCACCAAACTATGGCGCCATATATTATCATGGGGCGTATTATGGTCGTGTAGAGCCATAAGGTTGTAGATGGTTTGAGACCCCATTTTCTACCTATTAATCTTCTGCATTGCCAGAATGTTGTGCATGCTTTGGTTATTTTTGTGTTTAGGTGCTTACTCCAGTTCAGCTTATGGTCGAGTACTACGCCCAAATACTTGACGTCCTGTGCTAGGGTAAGCTCCGTTCCAAATAATTTTGGCATATTACTTAACTGAATTTTCCTTTTATGAGTAAAAAGAACCAGTTCTGTCTTAGTTGGGTTCACCGTCAGTTCATGATGGTTACACCATTGTTCCATGATTTTGAGGGCTGATCGCATGCGATTACAGATTATGTTTTCTGAGTCGCCTTTGATCAGAATGGTTATGTCGTCCGCATAGCCAACGGTGAAATAGCATTTGTTGTTAAGGCGTTCCAACAGATCATTCACCACGATGTTCCACAGTAACGGAGAGAGTACTCCTCCTTGGGGGCAGCCCTTCGCCACTATGCCTCTCGTCGTAGAGTTCACCGTGAATTGTATCGCCCGCATCTTTAGAAGTTGATCGATCCAGCCACTAGTGGTTCTATCAACGCCAAACGTGCTAAGTGACTGGCTGATGCTGTTGAATTTTGTCTTGTCAAAAGCTCCTTCTATGTCAATGAAGGCTCCTAGTGTCATTAGTTTGTCTGATAGTGCTGTTTCTATTGTTCCTACAACAGAATGCAGCGCTGATTCCGTTGATCTGCCTTTCCTGTAGGCATGTTGCTGGCGGTGCAATGGCTTAGATGTTAGAGCACCTTCCCTTAGATACCGATCAACGAGTCTCTCTAGAGTCTTCAGTATGAACGAGGTTAGGCTGATCGGTCTGTATGATTTCGCCTGTGTGTAGTCTGATTTACCCGGTTTGGGTAGGAAGATTACCTTGACTTCTCTCCACTGGCGAGGTATATAGTTATGCGCTATCGATGCTCTGTATATGTTAAGCAGGTGTGGCACAACTGTTGTTTGTCCCCATTTCAAAAGAGCTGGGAATATCTCGTCCAGGCCCGCAGATTTAAAGGGCTGGAAGGTATCTATCGCCCATGATATTCGGTCGACAGTGACCATAGATTTGGCCACTGTCCAGTCAATCTGGGTTGGTTGATTGTAAGACGTGTCTTCCCAGCTTGGGTTTTCTGTCACTTCGCACCCAGGGAAGTGTGTTTCGAGTAGTACCTGACTTATTTCACTGTCTGAAATCGCATAGGTACCATCCTGTTTTCTAATGGCGCCTAGGGTTCTGTTGTTGTCTTGCGATAGGACTTTCTTTACCCTGGCTGCTTCATTAGTTGTGTCGATGTTGCTACAGAAACGTCGCCAAGATTCAACTCTGCGGTATCTTATGCGTTTCTTGTAGTGGTATTGAGCTTGTTTGTATCGCTCCCAATCTTCATCAGTCCTGGTGTTTTTAGCTCGGTTGAACAGTTTCCTCAGATTGAGTCTAAGTTTCTCCAGCTCCGGTCCCCACCATTGGGATTTACCTGCCGCTGGTGGTTGTGTAGGTGGACAGGCTTGTTGGTAATTCTGTTGGATGCATTTGGTAAGTATGTTAGTGTTGTGGTCTATGTTGTCAGTGCTGGTAGTCATGTCTTTAAAACAGATTTTATCTACCTCGTGTTTGAGAAGGGTCCTGACTACTAACTTAACCTTACGCGGACGAATCCGCGGACAAAATTTAGTTTCTTATATTTTTGGTCGCAGTTGACCATAAATGGGCCGAGTCAAACGGGCAAAATTCTAGCGAAGTACAAGTGATATGCTTGCTTTTGATTTGACTTTGCTTTTGCGCAGCGCAGCGGTATTGTGTGACTGTCGTGCATGTTGTCTCGGGTTCGATCCTTAAGTGGGGCAATGCTTTACCGCTTTTATCTGCCAGGAAATTATTAGTAGTACGGGGTTTTTGATGGGACCTAAAATGTAATTGATAATAATAATAATAATATTGTACCACATACACACAACACCATCTAGCCCAAACTAAGCAGAGCATGTACTATGGGTACTAGACAATGGATAAACATACATATATACTTTTTTTTTTGTAAATACATACATATTATACATAGAAACACCCAGACCAAGACAAACATCCATGTTCATGCACACAAATGTTTGACTTGTGCGGGAATCGAACCCGCGACCTCAGGCGTGGCAGTCGGTTACACTAACCACTACGCCGTAGAGGCCGACTTAGGACTTAGGACGAATTAGTAAAATATGGGTGCAATTCACCTCTGAGTACCCTTCGATGATGTAGGTCTGTGACTGTATGTATCTTTTTACCTTTAAATCTCGCACTAGGAGTAATTACTATTACTTACAATCACTATTACTACATAATATAAAACAAAGTCCCTCGCGGCGTCTGTCTGTCTGTTCGCGATTAACTAAAAAACTACAGAATGGATTTTCATGCGGTTTTTACCAGTAGACAGAGTGATTCATGAGGAAGGTTTAGGTGTATAATTTGTAATGTAAAATCTAATATTTTTACAATTTAGTTGTATTTATGAAACGGTAGGTACCAATTAGCCAACCAGCTTAATCACTTCAATCATACCTTAAATAAAAAACGAATAGTACTTTTGCTCAATCCAGGAATCGAACATGATACATAGACACTTCAATCTCTCTTTATAAATGATAGATGTGCCCGCGGTTTCACCCGCGTTTATGATTACTGCGCCGCCCTCGTGGGTCGTAGCGTAATGTTATAGCCTATAACCTTCCTCGATAAATAAGCTATCCAACAATAAAATAATTTTTCAGTTCGTACCAGTAGTTCCTGAGATTAGCGCGTTCAGCCAAACAAACAAACTCTTCAGCTTTATAATATTAGTATAGATATAGATTTCTTGTTTCAGTTCGAGCTAGTATCAAAACTATCCACGAACCAGCCATTCATAGACGCGGCAGACTTAACAGCGATCATAGACAAGACTGTCGCTCCGAACCATAGAGTGAAGATGATACAATCGTTGTCGGTGCTCGAGTTGTCTCTGCTGATCGCTATGAAACATGGCATGGAGATATTCGATGGGCAGCCTATGAACTTTGAGATGGTATTGCATAGGTAAGTTAAATTAAATTTATATATTTAAATACACTGCCACTGCGCCGAGTGTTGTGGGTTCAAATCCCGGACGGGACAAAAATCCATAAATGATTGTTCCCAGTCTGGGTGTTCTTTGTGTCTGTTGTTTGAATGTTTGTAAAGTCCTCCGCGGTACGTGAAGTATTCCTAGTACGGGAAATGTCTTTTAAAATTAAATATAATTACTAACCCTTGCCCGTGGCTTCGCTCGCATGTACACTGGTGTAAGTATCCTGTGGATGAAAGCTTTAATATTAACGTCTATATACTAACTAATATAATAAATACGACTGTGCGTTTATTTTTTGTTACGCTTTCACGTTTTACTCTACCGATCATCATCAAAGGGTACTGTCCACTTTGTATGGGGGTTTGGGCTTGGAATGGACAGTCACTGAGAATAATAATAATATATTAATTTAGAAGCATTAACCAGTAGGAATTAGAAAAATAACAAAGTTTTGTGTCCAGGTGTTCCTAATTCGTTTGTTGTGGTGGTTTATATAAAGGTATTTGAAATAAAAAAAAGTTTTTATGTTTTTTTATTTTTATTTTGATTCATATGTTACTAAAATGTTATCTAGGAACTGGGCTGGTGGATTTAAATTGTTTTGATATCTGGCCCAACTCAAAAACCAAATAATTGTCATTATATGGGTGCAGCAACCTACTGTCCGTCGACCGTAGGATCGTCGTGAATTGTTTTTATGTATGAATTCTGTTCATGCTGAGCCAATGATGGACAATTTCCTTTCGCATACATGTTGTCAGGGGAACAGAAAAGGACAGGGTACCTTTCACTCACAAAACAGTACTGTTATCGAGCGAATCCGCGAGCAAAAGCTAGTGATATTTAAAATCTTAATCTTACTTATTAGTTATTATATATTTAGAATTATTATATTTGTTCTTATCGATCCGGTGTACGATAGGTAGGTATAATAAATGTGAAATTTTTCATAGCTTAAGCCTTATGTTAAGTTTTAAGTGTCGTTACCACTGATAACTAAACTTACTGTAAATTATATAATATATAATATCAGCCCTGTATTAAACTGTCCCACTGCTGGGCACGGGCCTCTTCTCAGTGTTAGAAAGCTTAGGCCATAGTCCACCACGCTGGAAGACTTTACATATCTTCGAGAATATTATGTTTACTCTCAGACATGCAGGTTTCTTCACGATGTTTTCCTCCACCGTAAAAGCAAGCGATAATTAACTATTTAAAGCAAGCAGGCGCTAACGGTTACCCACTGCCGTTCCCCACAGCTATCGCTGCTAAATTATTTAATACATAAATCAATTATACTTATTCTTATAATTTTTGTGATTTCAGATACCAAAAATACGCCAACACGAATTCTTCAACACAAACAGTCCCTCGGCCCGTCATACTCAAAGCGTTTGAACACTTACAGGAGTTGGAGCTAATAGTGAGTGCGACGAAAAATAGTGCGTATGCGACAGAAGATACGTGCAGCCGTGTGCAGAAAGAGTTCAAACTATACAGCGTGGCAGTACCGCTTCAGGAAATTAGCGACAGCGTTAACGGGAATAATAGTCTGCCAACTGATCTAGTGCATTGGTATAATAATTCTGTGGCGTAGAAACTCAATACCAGACCGCATAACCACTATGCCATTGGTATAATCATGTACCGGTGTCATAGTGGTTGAAGTGCTCGCCTCTCTATGCCGAGTGTTGTGTTCGATCCCGGGTCAGGTAACGTAGAAGTTGAAGTGGTCGCCTCGCATCTTTAAGCCAAGTGTTGGGTCCGATGCAGGGTAGAAAATTAAATCTGTAAATAGGTGTTATTTGTGTCTATTGTAGAACTGCAATAGTGTCTGTACCGGTAGCGTAGTGGTTTAAGTGGTCCATTGCCTGCGGCGAGTGTTGTGGGTTTGATTTCAGGGTAGTAAATTGTGTGATTTGCAAATTGTTGTTCTGAGTTCAAAATCTACAGTGTAGCGATACCGCTTCAGAAATTAGCGATAGCGTGAATGGAAGTTATAGCTTGCCAACTGATTTAGTGCATTGAGATAATAATTCTGTGTTGTAGAAACTCAAATCTGATCTGATCTGCATGGGTAGTGCAGCGGTTTAAGTGGTCACCTTGCCTACGCAGAATGTTGTGGGTTTGTAGTATAATAATAATAATAATAACGTTTATTCCAATAATGAGATTGTACAGTGAACAAATGTTGCTTACATGGTTTGTTAATTTAAGTAGGTACAATAAATATGGGTGAAGTACTGATTCTCCTAGATAGGCTACAAGTTAGCCTGTGTTAAGGAGTAACAGTGCCAACCCCCTGATAGTTAGCAAATAATACAATCAAAAGAGTACACATTTACATTGAATTGAAGCCACATAATTTAATAGTGTGGGTAAATAATTGCTCTAAGTCTGTGTTTTTTGTGTCCGTTGTTTGAACGTTTGTAAAGTCCCCCGCGACACAGGAATATTATGTAGTGCGGAAGTTGTCTTTTTAAAAGAAAGAGTGAATATTATTGGAGTAAATATTATAATCAATTTATACTCTAAGGCAGGTATTTTTAGGCGACAAATAAAAATATAACCTAATCGTATGGAAATAAAGTTGAAATTTCAATGTTAACAGTCGTAAGTACAAAAACAATACCGCGATATGCTTAGGCATGCCGTGTCGGCAGCCTTCGGAACGCTTCGGCATCCCTCGGAACGCTTTGGCAGTCTTCGGGATACCGCGGCAACACAGCGCCCGTACCCGAATTACCTTAGACGCTTCGGTATGCTTAAGGAAGTCGCGGCATACCTAAGAACGTCACGGCATAGTTACCGCCATTATGCGCTTACATGTAGGGATGCCGAAGGATTCCCTGGCGTGCCGTACTGCCAATGTGCGCCGGGCCTAACCCGGCCAAGTTAAATATTTTTATAAGTAATTTATATTTAATGTGTAAAAAAATGTTAAATAAAAACACTAGTTTGCTAATACAATTTGTTTTATTTGTAATCCATAAATGTTATCTTCTTCAATGGTACACCCACAGTAGACCGCGCGAGGCTTGTAGCATATCATAGTAATCGAACGAGAGGCCCTTTATTGTACTACATAACTACTCAGCTCAAAGTGATAGGCATGTAATGCAGTAGCTAGATATAGGCATTTATCAGTTGTACACGACAGCTTGCCTGATAATATATAATAATAATAATAACCAACATCTTAAGAGGCTCGCGTTAGGTGCTTGGGTCAAGGGTCAGATGCAGAAGGCGGTACTCCTAGATACGGCACGCATAGTGAGGAGGTTCCTCTCTCTGGACCCCTAACCACCGACAGCTTGGACATTGTCTCGGTGCCGGTGGGTCTCCATAATTTTTATATTTTAACTCTATTATCTTATAAGCTATTATAGTTTTACTCAAAAGTTTACCCTAGAAGCAGAATTTTATGTTTATAATTTTTATGTTTTATGTTTTCCATGTTTATTTCTTTAATTAAGCTGTTAGTTTAGTTGTAATTATAATTTGCAAGCTGTGGTTTCCTATAATGGAGGGACTATACACGCTAAGAATTTAATTATTGCTTTATAATGTACTTGTATGCTGTTGTATATTCATTGGTTGGAAATCCTTAAATAAATAAATAAAAGTTTTTTTTTTAATAAATATATTTAAAAATGTAATTTTATTGATTGATGATAAATAAAGATGATAATAATAAAATATCACTACTAGAAACGATTTTAATTTAAGCAAATTTAATTTTAATTCAAATTTTTTTTTTGCTAATACAGGCATTACTCCCTTTTTATGCTCGAGCGAGAGGCTCCTTGGTTTTCCGAGGCTCATTGGATGCGCGAGGCTCGTAGCATTTGCGACTTCTGCTATGCGGCTAATCCGGCACTGGCAATAGTCTCGCCTGCTATTAGTTGAAGCTTAAAAGCGTAGCTGGAAAATGTGGATATAATACGCCTCTTCTTCTCTACCCCATATAGGCAAGAGATATGTAAATCTTTTCCCTTTGCCTTTATTATTTTCCCAAGTCACTTGGGGTCGGCTTTTCTAGTCTAACCGAATTTGACTGGATATCAGTTTTTACAAGGAGCGGCTGCCACCTGACCTCCACAACCCGAAGTCTAACGATACCCTAAGGCTAGACCAGTGTCAGGATATTAGAGGGTACTGACTTTCCCAATAACGACTGACATAGATGTTCATGGCAGCCGGGACCGACGGCTTAACGTGCTCTCCGAGGCACGGAGCAGGCGATAATTGTCAATCAATACGCACATAATTTCGAAAAGTCATATAACTTCCGAAAATCGGAGGTGCGCGACGTGGGTTCGAACCCGAGACCCTCTGCATTGCAGTCTGTTGGTCTCCCCACTGAGCTATCGCTGCTTGTTGAGAAGAGCAAGAGATATGTAAATGAAACCACAAAATAACTTAATACATTTGTACCTTTTTATAAACTCTATAGTAATAGCTCATATCTCCTTCCACCTGTCTCTCCCCCGGCACGCCCTCCTCATCAACCAGGTGGAACTGTTGTTTGTCTATTGTGGGGAAGAACGTATCGCATTCGAAAGACTTCTGTATCTCAGTGAGATATATTTTATCGCAATTCGGATGCTTCATGGCTGCCTGTGAACAAGAGGAAAAGTATTCAGCAATTTTCTTTGAGGTTTTCCGAGCCGTCGCCGTAAATCTGCGACTGTACTGAATGTTAAGTCTTAGTTGAGGCTTTTGGGTTATCATTTCACTATCAAATATGCTCATATTCAATAGTCCTAAGATAAATTATCATTGCAGCGATAGCCTAGTGGGAAACCGTTGGACCGCCACGCAGAGGTCTCGAGTTCGAACCCAAGGCGCGCAACTCTGACTTTTCGAAGTTATATGCGTATTAATTGTTAATTATCGCTTGCTTTAACGGTGAAGGAAAACATCGTGAGGAAACCTGCATATCTGAGAGTTCTCCATAATGTTCTCGAAGATATGTGAAGTTTGCCAACCCGCACTGGGCCAGCGTGGTGGACTATGGCCTAACCCTTCTCACAGTGAGCAGAGGCACATGCCCAGCAGTGGGACAGTTTAATACAGGACTGATATTATTATTATAGATTATCATTGCAGCGACTGAGATAGGGAGGAAACGTAATGACTGCACGGATAGCATTGTGGTTTACTCGGCTCGCCACTGCCACTGTTGTGGGTTCGAATCCCACACGAGACAAAACTTTGTGTGATCCACAAATGGTTGTTCTGAGTCTGGATGTTCTTTGTGTCAGTTGTTTGTCTCCCGCGACACAGGAATTACTGACAGAGCGGGAGCTGCGTTTAAAAAAAACAATAATAATAATTGCGACTTAGATTAGTGTCTTGGAAAATTCTCGCTTTAAGTTGAACTTAAATATTAAATGCAAACCGCGTCAAAAAATAAAATTAAATAAAATCTACATAGGTACTATTGTTTCGAGTTCACACCTTCTCTAAATAGTGATACTTACCCATTTATTTCGCATTCGTTCCTTTTTATATTACATTAGCTTTTGCCCGCGGCTTCGCTCGCGTAAAAATACCTAATTAGATTACATAACCTAACAAACAAGGTACTGATACTTACATAAGTATTAGTACTTTTTTGTTAAATAAATATATAGTCTATGTTACTTGCTGATAATATAGCTTTCTAATTGTGAAAGAATTTTAAAATCGGTTGTGTAGTTTTTGATTTAAATCAATGAGAGATACCCTTCTTTTTCTGTTCCCCTGACAACGTCTATGCGAAATTTCATGATGATCACCCGAGTAGTTAACGCGTGAAATCGAAACAAACGAATAAACAAACTCACATTGGCATTTATGATATTAGTTTTAGGATTATAGATAAAAGTGGGTCGCGTTCTGTTGTAAATGAGATTACTTTGTGGCGGCGTTCAACTTGGAACGCACCCTCTGCATCTCGCGCTCAAAACTCTTCTACAACTCACATTCACTTGCCACCTCTGCCATCAACTTCGTCACCAAAATATACGACACGTTCAGGCAGAAGAGTGAGATTCGCTCGTCCTTTCGATCTTTGACCGATTTTTCCTTACTCCGTGGGGAAGTGATGTGGCGGCGTTCAACTTGGAACGCACCCGATGCTGAGCTGTCAGAGGTGACAGAGAGGCAAGAACAGATTGCTACCGGGACTATCCGTAGAGGTTTTGATTGCTCCAGATAATTATTGTGTCTACCTAATAATAAGTTACTGTCTACTCAATAAACACTGTTCCTACTCAACGGAGTGTTATTTAATAGTGCAGTGGATATCCTAATCGCAGAGAACCCGAACATATCCGCTACTATAACTTTAACATGAATTAGATGCTTTAAGTATTGGGCGTATGACCCCTGCTACCATACGATCGAAGCCCAATAAACGCTGTTTGTACACAGTTTAGTTTTGACCTTACACTACATATAGATAACAAAAATGGCTACCATTAAGCAATTACACAATACATGTGTTATATTTGTCTGTCGTTGCGGTAATGACATAGTTCTTAGATCAAGGACAAGTTTAGATAAGTGAAGATATAGCTAAACATTTATTATTTTTTCTATGCCCAGCTAATTGTTGTCGCTGAGAATTTTCCGCGAGAAGCCGGAGGATTTACCATGAGTTGTTATAGCTAAATCCTAACTAATATCATAAATGCGAATGTGGGTTTGTTTGTTACGCTTGCACGCCTTAACTACTCGACCAATCATCATGTTAATTCGCATACGCGTTGTCTTGTAAATAAAAAGACATCTTTCATACAGAAAAAAGTAGGTACCCGTGTCTTAGAAATTTATTGTCATAAGCTACATTAACGCGACTGAAACCGCGGACAAAATCTAGTTTATAATATAATAATATATATTAAATAAGCATACCTCATAAATATACGATCCGCCGATGACCCATGATGATTCTATATCCTCTCTCCCCTCTATATAAGCGATGGCTTCATCTAGTCCAGGTACCACAATTACACCTTCCGGCGCCTGAAATTGTTACAACTGTCTTTATATCAGAGCGAATACGGTATACTACGGTATACGGTATACGGATACTAAGTGTTGGCACCTAGGAGCTTAATGAGTAGCGATAGCTCAGTGGCGAGACCAACAGACTGCAATGCAGAGAGTCTCGGGTTCGAACCCACTTCACGCACCTCTGACTTCGGAAGTTATATGACTTTTCGAAATTATGTGTGGATTGATTGACAATTATCGCCTGCTCCGTGCCTCGGAGAGCACGTTAAGCCGTCGGTCCCGGCTGCCATGAACATCTATGGCAGTCGTTATTGGGAGAGTGTCGACACAAAAGATCCCACTGGGTTGAAGTGCGCCGGTCTGCACTGACTGGTCCCACATAAGATAAGATAAGTTAGGAGCTTAATTATAGGAGTAAAATTACACAGAGAAGGTGTGACGCAATTAAAATTATATAAAAGAGGCGACGGTATGGCAAGGTGCGTAGTAATTTAGTTAATTGTCTTGTAAAACTTTCCACGACACGGGCCTAGCCTTCTGTGGACGGTTTTTGTCTACTGTAATAATACACACAATTTTTTTCTTGGTAATAAATTATTAATTATTATAATCCAGAAACAATTGTACCGAATCTGAGTGTTCTTGTGTCCCTTGTTAGAATATTTGTAAATTCCCCGCGACACAGAAATTAAGGCAGAAACTGTCTTTTTTCAAATGTTACCTACTTATTTTTGTGTTACTATTACCCTCGATAAAATTAAGTATACCTCATTTCTGACGTAATCAACTTGATGTGTCAGTACTATATTGACTCTATCACTCAACGGTTTGTATTTGTCCGGTATACAGTCCCAGGTTCTACGGCCCATGACCACAGCGTTTATTTTCGATGGGTCCTTAACTTTACTCGTCATAGTTGTAAAGTAATCCATCTCTTTTCTGAAAGAATACCAAATTATGTGAGATTTAGATATTTTAACCTTGGTGTTTATCTAATTAAACTAGAAAGCATCGTATTTAAGTATGAATCAGGAACAGTTTAGCGCAGATGTACATACATACATACATAGATTCACGCCTGTTTCCCAGAGGGGAAGGCAGAGACTACGGTTTTCCATTTGCTACGATCCTGACACACTTCTCTGGCTTCATTCACTTTCATCACATTCCTCATACACGCCCGTCGGTTCAAGGTGCTCTTAACCTGGCCTTTGTCCAGAACGCCTCCGATCTGATCAAGAAACGTACACGTCATAGCGCAGATGTGAACATTATAAACACACTTATATAGTGATAGTCTAATGGGTATGGTATTAGACAAGTGTATAAGTAATTGTGGGTTTGATTCCTACACATTATGTTACCGGCACGTGGCGGTCTGACTACTTCGGTGGCGTAACGGTAGTGAATGCGCTGCTGTCCATGAACCTCGGGATCGAATCCCAGGTAGGGCAAACACAAAAGTAACAAATTCTCAATAGCAAATCGGCGTTTGGAAGTTGGCGATGATGCACACCCCGTCCTTCGGAAAGCCGTTGGTCCTGCGCCTGATCTCATTTAGGTCTACATAATATTGTCTTCTCACTTCTGTTTACGCGAATATTATTCATTGAAATTAAACTACTATATACGGATTTTATCGCGTCGTTGCTCTTTTAGGTCGTTTCGGATTGCCGTCCCATTTGATAACGAGATAAAGGGAACAGACAGTGTACCTACTTATGTTTACGCACACTTTATATTCAAATTCAAATTCAAATTATTTATTTTTGCAGAAAACTCTGTTACAATGGTGTTATTGAAAGTTCATGTTTCAAGTGATTCTACCGTAAGGCATGCAAAATGTCTACAATGGTTTCAATCAAAATGAATATTGACATTGAAACTTAAAATTAGATAAAATATTTTAAGAAATTAAATTTATGCAATGTCCTTCTAAAACTTATAATAATACAGATTTATTATTTATTTAATAATCATAATACAATTATTTCAATGTCAATAATAATAATAAATATAAAATAAATATAAATAAATAAATAATAAAAATAATAAATTTCAATGTCATTCCTGGAATTATTACAATACGTTAACAGATTACTTATTTAAAAGATACATGTATGTATAATTGTTCTAATACTTGATGTCATTGTAAGGTCTTAAGATTGGCAAAATTGTTGTTTAAGTTATAATAACATTTATAAACTAAAGGGCTTTTTAGATTTTTCTTAAATAAAACAGAAATAAAACAGTATTCATTGCCTTTATTTCTTTAGGTAATTTGTTGAAGATTACAAGAGCCATGTGAAACACACTTTTATGCATTAAAGTGTTATACATACCTAATACTTATTTCAGATCGTAAGTTTCTGTTAAGATTGGCTGCCGTTTCGTTCGCGTAGTTAAGGCGTAAAAGCGTTACAAACGACCAACCCACATTCGCATTTATAATATTAGTTAGGATTAATGACATATATTTTAGTTCCATGTGGATATTAATACAATAGGCGTACTAATAGTTATAGGGTGACTAAAAACCATTGCGCAATCTATGCAATTAGTTATTGATATTGCGTAAAAATATTAAACTTCAAAACTATTGCACCACTTATGTAATTAAACTAATGAGTGGAAACATGCAGTCGTTAGTCCTGTGGCGTAACTACACTTGTGCGTAATAGCATCAAGAACTTCCCAGGTTTGATTTCGAGGTTGAGGTAAGTGTTATTGTTTTAGGAAGCTCTTATTTTCTTTTTTTAATGTTGTAAGTGGCAAACTAGCAGTTGGATCGCCTGATGGTAAGCGATTACCACCGCCCATGGACACCCGCAACACCAGAGGAGTCGCAAGTGCGTTGCCAACCTTTTAAATTTCTCCCTCCTCCCCAGAGAGGGGAGGGGAGTTGTGACTCCGGTACTCTCACTCGCTCGACGAAACACAACGCAAGCGCTATTTCACGCCGGTTTTCTGTGAGGCCGTGGTATCACTCCGGTCGAGCCGGCACTTTCGTGCCGAAGCGTGGCTCCCACTTAGTGTGAACAACACAACTTTGAGTGTGAGAATGTCTGTGATAGACGAAAATGGGTTCGTTCTGTATGTAACGCACCTCTGCATACCCTTTATTATATACAGAGGTTAATCTATATAAATATAACAAAAATATTTTTAAAATGCGCTCTTGCACTAGCGATCAATATCATCCGGTGGCAGCGGCCTCGATGGCGTAGTGGTTAGTGTGACCGATTGCCACGCCTGAGGTCGCGGGTTCGATTCCCGCACAAGTCAAACATTTGTGTGCATGAACATGGATGTTTGTCTTGGTCTGGGTGTTTCTATGTATAATATGTATGTATTTACAAAAAAAAGTATATATGTATGTTTATCCATTGTCTAGTACCCACTGACAAGCTCTGCTTAGTTTGGGCTAGATGGTGTTGTGTGTATGTGATAGAATATCCTTTACATAATAAACTTTACAAATACTATAATAATAATAATGTCCTGCAGACCGAATTTCGGACACGGCGGCCAATCTTAACGGAGACTGGCCATCTGCGCAGGAGATATTATAGTGCACAAGTGTGTGCGCAAACAAGTGCACTCTCTATTCCCTAACTCTCATGAGCCGATGGGAAGGTAATCCGACACGACCGTAGTGAGATCAGGTGCAGGACCAACGGCTTAACGTGCATTCCTTTAGGCGCGGGGGTGACACGGCTTGCATTTTACCGCCTACTTCCTAACGCCGGGCTGTTATTAGGATTTCTTGGCCGAAATAACCAATATTTTTTTGTTGGTCTTACCCAGGATTCGAACCCGAGACCTCGTGGACAGCAGTCGCATTTACTACTGCTGGGCCACTAAGAGAGAACAACAGACACAAAGAATTGGAACTATTAGTATACCTACACAAATTTTTGTCTCGTGTAGGACTCGAACCCACAAACTCGCCGCTCTAACAATGGCGTAGTGACCACTTACAATTATGTTAAACAGAAATACTTACTTCAATCGCCATGGCAACGTCCCATTCACTCCAATACCCATATTTTCACACGCAGCGGCTATGAGCTTCAGCTTCGTTCGCGACATTTTTAATAGTTGAACTGTAAATAAAAACATGTTTTAACTAAATTAGACAAGCTGTCCACCGAGGTTTCACCCACGTTTATTACTGCTCCCGTGGCTCATAGCGCGATTCTATAGTCTATAACATTAGTTCCCAAAGTGGTCCAGGTGGACCCCCAGGGGTCTACGGGAGACCCGACGGGGGTCTACGAGGCGTGACAAAAAAATGGGGTCCACAATTCATAAGCGGGATCCACGAAAATTTATTTGCTTTCGATAATGAAGAACTAATATGTTGGCTTGACTTCACCTATCACTGTAGGCAGATAAAATTACAAGAAGAACAGAGACAGTTAAAAAAAAAGCTCAGCCTGTCTACCGTGGTAGCTTCAGGTTCAGCCTGTAGAGATTTGATCAATTTTTTTAATATATAAATACGAATGCCAAAGGATATGGTAGAAATGTAGCTGCGGGGTCCACAGAATACTGCAAAATTTTGAAAGTGGTCTATGAGAAAAAAAGTCTGGATACCTCTGGTCTATAACCTACCTCAAAAAAGATTTAAAATCCGACTGGTAGTTCCAGAGAGTCCGCCTTTCAAACACGCCGCATTCAAACAAAAACTACTTAAAAGTAACGTTTCGCTCAGAAATAATGCTTTTTCTGGATGAAAGGTACCATATGTATGTCTGGAGGTAACCCTGACAAAGTGTATCCGAAATATGCGATAATCGTTCGAGTAGTTAAGTCGTGAAAGTGTAACAATCAAACAAACTCACTCGTATTAGCATTTATAATATTAGGTAGGATTAGTATTGAACACTCACAATTTATTTATCACTTGTATTCATCAATAGTTCTACTTACATTTTTAGGTGTATCTTGTTGGAATTATTTATTAATAGACCAACACCCGTCTGTTATCATAATAGAGACTGACAAGCGAATGACGCGTCACTTCTAATTCTAACAAATTATTTACATGAGTCAGTAAGTTGTTATCTACGAAACCAGTTTCTCAAGGTACCTACAAACTAGATAGACACAGATGGACAATTTATCTTTTGCCCGCGACACCGTTCGCGTAAAAATAGGTTAGTTTATGTTAGTAACATTATTTATAGCCTAAGTCTTGGTGATAATATAGCTTTCGAATAGTAAAATATTTTTTTAAATCAGTTAAGTAGTTTTTGTGTTAAATCCTAACAAACACAAACGTTGCCTAATTAAATGTTGCCTCTATATAATATTAGTATAGATGTAAGGTGCTTGTGTATAACGCAAGTTTATGGCGAGGGCTTCATGCGTAAGCTACTTGCATTAGCATGGCTCGCGCAAGCTATTTGTTACGTCAAATGCACGAGCTAGACGGGTGATTACGGGTAACTTGCGTGGCTCGTTTGCACTATGCATACAACTCGCGCAAGTGCCTTAACTTGAGCATCATCCTCTTATAACATCCGGTGTTATTCTAGTAACGCTGTGACTGTCTTTCTCTTCTCTTTTTCGTTTATATGAATAATTCCTGTGTCGCGGGGAACTTTACAAACATTCAAAGAACACACAAAGAACACTCAGACTCCGAACAATTAATTGTGGATCACACAAAGTTTAATCCCGTGTGGCATTCGAACCCACAATACTCGGCGCAATGACCTACTACGCCATCAGTGCAGTCATGTTTGCTCGATGGGTCAGAGTTCCGACAGTTCACATACCTATATCTCATAGTTCTAAATATTGTCTTCTGTTTACGCGAAAATTATTCATTGAAATTAAACTACTATATACGGATTTTATCGCGTTGTTTATTTGGCCTTTTTATTACAAAATTTTGATAAGTGTTACACTGCTACTACTATTAACTTTACTAATTTTTAAGCTAATTAAATTATTATTAAAACTATTTAGATTTAATTTTATTTTACACTTTCCCCGACGTTTCGGTTGCTTTTCAGCAGCCATGGTCACGGGGAGACTAAGGTGGTAGTTGTCTCAATGTTCCAGTGTAGTTATTTCAAAGTACCCGAACATAATTTAATCATTGGTGTTTCTATTTACGCAGAATGAGCTCAAAGTATCATGAAGTCTAGCTGAAGCAAACCACAGCTAGACTTCATGATACTTTGAGCGCACGCGGCTCACGCGGCCCTGCCGATTGCAGTTTTGTCGAGGAACACCGTGGTAGGTTTAGTCGGTATTCTGGGAGGTTTATTATTATCATCCTTATTCCATCTTTCTCCTTAACCCTGGTGAGTCCGACATTAACCCCTCCGCCAGCCCCTGCGGAGAGGCATGCGACAAAGCATGACAAATGCAAAAAAAAAAATGTATTATATGTTTTTACGCGAGCGAAGCCCAAGCAACATCTAGTAAATAAATAAACAAGATACACGAGGGAATTACGTAGAACGTTGACGTCTAACGTTGACCTTAAGAATAAAGTGAAAGTAATACGCGATAACTTAACAAAACTACCATTCAAGTACCTAAACACAATAATAACAGAATTACGACATAATTAAAAAGAAATCAGACATTTATTTTTGAATTATATCTATATTACCTGTAAAACCTGGCGAAAATCCTATAATTATATTCAATACGGAGCTAATGGGACGGAGACATTCACGCGGCAACACACGGTCAAACTGAAAGGCGTCGGCGCACACGCATCGCGGCATGGTGGGAGGCAGCTCGCTCGCTTGTCGTGGACACTGACAGCTTGCTAGCTGATTTTATATGCTAGCATGTTTAGATTAGGTAAGTTCATGCGGACATATTCTTAGGTAAACACTTCACTATTCTTGATGTTTAAAAGTATCACCTTGTGATCTAAACGTAGATTGACGTAGATAGACGTCTGTCTAAGGATCTAAACTAATAAATGAGTTTTGACTTAACTATAATATATATATGCTATTTTTCACCTATAGTTATGTACCATTATTAGTTTCTTATAGCTCAGATATACTAGTGTCCATACGTAGCGACACGTACGCCTGCTGTGGCTTATAAAATAAAACTCACGACGGCCTCTTCACGTTGGACCCATTTCTCCGTGTAAGCCTACCAAAAGCTTTTCTAATTTTATATTATAGAAAACCACCTACAATAAGATATATAATAATAATATTAATTTATATCGCGTGGCATTGACGCATAGGTAAAATACCTTATAGACTAACATATATACAATTTATAATATATCATAGCCAGTTGCAATCACTAACCGGTAAACGTTTAACGAGGTTAAGCAACGTTGGGTGCGGTCAGTCTGTAGATGGGTGACCGCTTAGTGGTATTTCATCTGAGCGTCTCCATGCTTCGGAGGGCACGTAATAAGTCCCAGTTGTTGTCAAATTGACAGCAGTCGTTAAGCCAGAGACCTACGGGTGGCTTGAACAACTCTTGACAACAGGTTGGCCACTAACCACACAAAAAGAAGAAAAGAAGAAGATTTACTACAGGGAGGTTTTTGTAAAGAGTCTGATTTAGCGAGTTTCAACATGAATAGATAAAAGCTTGACCAACACCGTCTCCATAAGAGCGCCGAAGACCCAATCACACTCTCAATATTTTCCATCCCTTAGTTCTCCATCACCAGACTACGGTAACTTCTTAACTATGGCAAGATTTACTGCTTCCGTGACGCAGTGTTAGTGAATGCGACTGCTGTGCATGAAGTCTCGCGTTCAAATCCCGGGATTTAAACGACCCGGGTCGTACAAACCTCAATAGCAGCCCGGAGTTAGAAAGTTGGCTGTATTAGAAAACCCTGCCTCGAAAAGCACGTTAAACCGTTGCCTCGCGCCTGATGTCTTTTCGGTCGTGTCGGATTGCCGTCCCATCGGATCATGAGAATTAGGGAACAGAGAATGCTCTCGTGTGTGCGCACACAGTTGTGCACTATAATATCTCCTGCGCAGATGGCCAGTCTTCGTTAAGATTGACCGCCGTGTTTTTTTTTATATACATATTACATACATATGTATATTATATTATTCTACTGACATTAATAAATTAGTCTTAATTTGATTTAGTTACAAGTTAGACTTATCATTCACTCCTGCCACATAAGTTCTCAATCCTTTGACACTATGACAGGAAAGCTTCATATAATTTTGAATCAAGAGTCAGAGTAGACATTCCTTGAGTGACGTGACAAGGACGTGACAAAATTTCTACTGTACCGTGACATAGCGATGACATGATAAATATTGTTTAATTTTTATATTGTTTAGCTATGACATGATTGTTTGACATGTCCATCAAGCGTACGATATTACTTTATTGCATGCCAAGAGGAAAAATAATGTTGGAACCGATAAAAGGCGGCAGCTTGACCATCCCTTGTCAACTTTACCACATCCAAATTACGTAATTCATTCGCCATTTTAAAAAAAATGGCGATTCTTTCGTTTATTTAAATAGTTTGGTAAAATTTAAAATGAATGGTGGCCTCGCCAAATTTTTTTCAAGTCGTTTTCTTTGATAACTATCTCAATATGGCGTCATTCGTCAAAGTGCAGAAAAAGCGTCGCTCCGTTTTAATGGAAAATTGTCACTGTTTCGCCTAAACCACTTGCCGAAGGTAAGTAAAATTTGGATATGTTATACATAATTCATTCATTCATTGAGAATATAGTTCTCAGATAGTTTAATTTACTTTTAATGCGTTAATTTTTGATTATATGGCAAAAACTAGATTTTGGGGTTTGGTAAAGTTGCCACAGTGACGAAAATGGCATCTTTACCATTGCTTAGGGCGGTTACATTAAAATTTTTTTCAACCTCTTGCCCAAAAAGATTTGTGTTATAAGTTTGACGTGTGTATCTGTCTGCGGCCCTATACACTTTACAGGCTAGCCCTAACAATTAAAAAAAGGACGGAAATATAGCATGCCCGTGGCAACTTTACCAATTCCCTGGTATTGTCATTTTAGGCAGTAGTTTTCTGCCAAGTTCGTATATAAACAATGTCATTGAGTGGATCGGATTAGTGTATTAACCCAATGCCCACGGCTATACCTTTTCTACAAAATCTGACGACGTGGTCAAGTTGCCACAAGTGTGTCTACTTCACCATCCCAATATAAATGACTATAAAAGTTGTATCTTAGGAGATGTTTGATCTAAAACCTATATAAAACAAACACTAAACCACATCGAACATGATCATGTCCGTAATTTTTATGAGAGTTAATTATTTTTTAACTTTTCCAATTATCGTCCAAAAAAGCGGCTAAGTTGCCGCCTTTGACGAAACCTTATTTATATTTATGTTTTCAATTATGTCAATATAATAAAAATACCAATTTATTTGTCTAATGTACATACTTTATTTGCACCTATATTATTAGTATTTAACTTAAAAATAATTAACATTAAATATTAGTGCAGTTAAAAAAGTGAAAATCTATTTATAACGTCAAATATCACACAGAATAATTATCACATCATTTATTTATATCTCTACAGGGTGATATATCGTATAAATCTTTTTAACCACGCATTCAACTGGTGGTATGGAATGACCCTGACCATATCTTTTTTATTTAAATTATATTATATTGTCTTCTGTTTACGCGAATTTTATTCATTGAAATTAAACTACTATATACGGATTTTATCGCGTTGTTTATTTGACACTTTATTACATAATTTTGAAAAACTGTTACACTTCTACTACTATTAAACTTTACAAATTTTTAAGCTAATTGAATTATTATTAAAACTATTAAAACTATTTAGATTTAATTTAATTTTATACTTTCCCCGACGTTTCGGTTGCTTTTCAGCAGCCATGGTCACGGGGAGACTCCCCGTGACCATGGCTAAAAACAAAGAACTAAAAACAAAAAATAAACAACACGATAAAATCCGTATATAGTAGTTTAATTTCAATTAAATTATATTTCTAGAAAAATATGGTAGCGTTTTTTTCGTGAAATGGTTTCAGATAGTCATATGTGGTTAACATATGACTATCAATTAACCATTCGTTATCTACATTTCTACCTACCTAGATTATCTAAAAGTCTAATCTAACCACCGAATATTAGCAGTCATACCTCTATCGACATCATTCTTATAATCCTCTTCATGGAACCGATATCTAAACCGATCCTGAGACGCGTTAATCTCACCTAACTCTTCCAACTCTTGAGGCGTCAGATCTTTGTATCTCTTTCCTTCCAACCCTTCAGGGATGACTTGCACTTTTGTAACGCAACGATTTCCTTTTTTTAAATTCGCGCCATTTAACTCGTTGACCATAGAATCGAGGGTTTTGTTTAGCGGGTGGTCGGTGTTGCCAGCGAGCTTGCTTAGAAATCCGCCGTTTTGGAAGGTAGATCCGCTTGGCTGGTTTTGATCGTCGACGAAGGCGTTGTTGGTAAACATTTGGAATACACCTTTCTTATTCTTTGCCTGTAATTAGAGTAAAAATTATTTATAATTAATATTGACATTTATATAATTCCACTTACTAATTAGGTAAGAACAGCAGCGATAGTCTAGTAGGAAACCGTCGCGTTGGACTGCCAAGCAGAGGTCTCGAGTTCGATCCCAAGGCGCGCATCTCTGACTTTTCAAAGTTATGTGCGTATTAAATAGTTAATTATCGCTTGCTTTAACGGTGAAGGCAAACATCGTGAGGAATGCAAACCGAAAGTGAAAAAGTGTAACCTGCATGTCTAAGAGTTCTCAATAATGTTCTCAAGGATATGTAAACTCTGCCAACCCGCACTAGGCCAGCGTGGTAGACTATGGCCTAACCCTTCTCACACTGAAAAGAGGCCGGTATTCAGCAGGGGGACAGTTTAATAATCATCTCTTCTCTTTCATCATCTTAGCCTTTATTATTCCCAAGTCACTTGGGGTCGGCTTTTCTAGTCTAACCGGATTTGACTGGATATCAGTTTTTACACGGAGCGGCTGCCACCTGACCTCCGCAACCCGAAAGCTAACGATATCCTAAGGCTAGACCAGTGTCAGGATATTAGAGGGTACTGACTTTCCCAATAACGACTGCCATAGATGTTCATGACAGCCGGGACCGACGGCTTAATGTGCTCTCCGAGGCACGGAGCAGGCGATAATTGTCAATCAATACGCACATAATTTCGAAAAGTCATATAACTTCCGAAAGTCAGTGGTGCGTGACGTGGGTTCGAACCCGAGACCCTCTGCATTGCAGTCTGTTGGTCTCCCACTGAGCTATCGCTGCTCCTTCCAGGGGGACAGTTTAATATAGAGCCGATATTATTATATTAATAAGATTTTATATGATGATGTCCCTCCAACTCAAAGAAATGATCCTACGACAAGGCTGGGTGATATTGCCTGGCAGGTCGCGTCCCGACTGTTGATGTCGGGAACTTGTAGGTATATATATTAGTCTTTGTGTAAACTTCACTTGCGTGATACAGGTTTGTATGGCAGAGCGCGTATTGTGTACAATGCCCTCTCTTGTCAATCGTCGAAACTTTTTGTCTGTGTGCAGTCACTTCATGTAGCATTAGTCCTGCTCCTGCCGAGGACAGTATAGCTATATAGAAGTTCTATTCCAGTTGAGAGTAAAACTTGTGAAGTCCCTTTTGATTGGTGATTAAGAGTAGTGGCGACAAAGAGAATTTCTCTATCGTTTTTTATTTTGTTTATCGTTCTAGTACGAAAGGTGCGATTCGTTGCTCTTGTTTGCACTATAGTACCTATAGTAAACTATAGTGTCAATGGTGTGATAAGTACGCATCATAAGTAAGTACTCGCCTCGTGCAGTTTGTCGACGACGAGGCTGTGTCCGCTGTTGACGCCGATGGTGTCGATGTGATGTGATGTACTCGGAGTGAAGTAATGGTGTGATACGTACGCATCATAAGTAAGTACTCGCCTCGTGCAGTTTGTCGACGACGAGGCTGTGTCCGCTGTTGACGCCGATGGTGTCGATGTGATGTGATGTACTCGGAGTGAAGTAATGGTGTGATACGTACGCATCATAAGTAAGTACTCGCCTCGTGCAGTTTGTCGACGACGAGGCTGTGTTCGCTGTTGACGCCGATGGTGTCGATGTGATGTGATGTACTCGGAGTGAAGTAATGGTGTGATACGTACGCATCATAAGTAAGTACTCGCCTCGTGCAGTTTGTCGACGACGAGGCTGTGTCCGCTGTTGACGCCGATGGTGTCGATGTGATGTGATGTACTCGGAGTGAAGTAATGGTGTGATACGTACGCATCATAAGTAAGTACTCGCCTCGTGCAGTTTGTCGACGACGAGGCTGTGTCCGCTGTTGACGCCGATGGTGTCGATGTGATGTGATGTACTCGGAGTGAAGTAATGGTGTGATACGTACGCATCATAAGTAAGTACTCGCCTCGTGCAGTTTGTCGACGACGAGGCTGTGTCCGCTGTTGACGCCGATGGTGTCGATGTGATGTGATGTACTCGGAGTGAAGTAATGGTGTGATACGTACGCATCATAAGTAAGTACTCGCCTCGTGCAGTTTGTCGACGACGAGGCTGTGTCCGCTGTTGACGCCGATGGTGTCGATGTGATGTGATGTACTCGGAGTGAAGTAATGGTGTGATACGTACGCATCATAAGTAAGTACTCGCCTCGTGCAGTTTGTCGACGACGAGGCTGTGTCCGCTGTTGACGCCGATGGTGTCGATGTGATGTGATGTACTCGGAGTGAAGTAATGGTGTGATACGTACGCATCATAAGTAAGTACTCGCCTCGTGCAGTTTGTCGACGACGAGGCTGTGTCCGCTGTTGACGCCGATGGTGTCGATGTGATGTGATGTACTCGGAGTGAAGTAATGGTGTGATACGTACGCATCATAAGTAAGTACTCGCCTCGTGCAGTTTGTCGACGACGAGGCTGTGTCCGCTGTTGACGCCGATGGTGTCGATGTGATGTGATGTACTCGGAGTGAAGTAATGGTGTGATACGTACGCATCATAAGTAAGTACTCGCCTCGTGCAGTTTGTCGACGACGAGGCTGTGTCCGCTGTTGACGCCGATGGTGTCGATGTGATGTGATGTACTCGGAGTGAAGTAATGGTGTGATACGTACGCATCATAAGTAAGTACTCGCCTCGTGCAGTTTGTCGACGACGAGGCTGTGTCCGCTGTTGACGCCGATGGTGTCGATGTGATGTGATGTACTCGGAGTGAAGTAATGGTGTGATACGTACGCATCATAAGTAAGTACTCGCCTCGTGCAGTTTGTCGACGACGAGGCTGTGTCCGCTGTTGACGCCGATGGTGTCGATGTGATGTGATGTACTCGGAGTGAAGTAATGGTGTGATACGTACGCATCATAAGTAAGTACTCGCCTCGTGCAGTTTGTCGACGACGAGGCTGTGTCCGCTGTTGACGCCGATGGTGTCGATGTGATGTGATGTACTCGGAGTGAAGTAATGGTGTGATACGTACGCATCATAAGTAAGTACTCGCCTCGTGCAGTTTGTCGACGACGAGGCTGTGTCCGCTGTTGACGCCGATGGTGTCGATGTGATGTGATGTACTCGGAGTGAAGTAATGGTGTGATACGTACGCATCATAAGTAAGTACTCGCCTCGTGCAGTTTGTCGACGACGAGGCTGTGTCCGCTGTTGACGCCGATGGTGTCGATGTGATGTGATGTACTCGGAGTGAAGTAATGGTGTGATACGTACGCATCATAAGTAAGTACTCGCCTCGTGCAGTTTGTCGACGACGAGGCTGTGTCCGCTGTTGACGCCGATGGTGTCGATGTGATGTGATGTACTCGGAGTGAAGTAATGGTGTGATACGTACGCATCATAAGTAAGTACTCGCCTCGTGCAGTTTGTCGACGACGAGGCTGTGTCCGCTGTTGACGCCGATGGTGTCGATGTGATGTGATGTACTCGGAGTGAAGTAATGGTGTGATACGTACGCATCATAAGTAAGTACTCGCCTCGTGCAGTTTGTCGACGACGAGGCTGTGTCCGCTGTTGACGCCGATGGTGTCGATGTGATGTGATGTACTCGGAGTGAAGTAATGGTGTGATACGTACGCATCATAAGTAAGTACTCGCCTCGTGCAGTTTGTCGACGACGAGGCTGTGTCCGCTGTTGACGCCGATGGTGTCGATGTGATGTGATGTACTCGGAGTGAAGTAATGGTGTGATACGTACGCATCATAAGTAAGTACTCGCCTCGTGCAGTTTGTCGACGACGAGGCTGTGTCCGCTGTTGACGCCGATGGTGTCGATGTGATGTGATGTACTCGGAGTGAAGTAATGGTGTGATACGTACGCATCATAAGTAAGTACTCGCCTCGTGCAGTTTGTCGACGACGAGGCTGTGTCCGCTGTTGACGCCGATGGTGTCGATGTGATGTGATGTACTCGGAGTGAAGTAATGGTGTGATACGTACGCATCATAAGTAAGTACTCGCCTCGTGCAGTTTGTCGACGACGAGGCTGTGTCCGCTGTTGACGCCGATGGTGTCGATGTGATGTGATGTACTCGGAGTGAAGTAATGGTGTGATACGTACGCATCATAAGTAAGTACTCGCCTCGTGCAGTTTGTCGACGACGAGGCTGTGTCCGCTGTTGACGCCGATGGTGTCGATGTGATGTGATGTACTCGGAGTGAAGTAATGGTGTGATACGTACGCATCATAAGTAAGTACTCGCCTCGTGCAGTTTGTCGACGACGAGGCTGTGTCCGCTGTTGACGCCGATGGTGTCGATGTGATGTGATGTACTCGGAGTGAAGTAATGGTGTGATACGTACGCATCATAAGTAAGTACTCGCCTCGTGCAGTTTGTCGACGACGAGGCTGTGTCCGCTGTTGACGCCGATGGTGTCGATGTGATGTGATGTACTCGGAGTGAAGTAATGGTGTGATACGTACGCATCATAAGTAAGTACTCGCCTCGTGCAGTTTGTCGACGACGAGGCTGTGTCCGCTGTTGACGCCGATGGTGTCGATGTGATGTGATGTACTCGGAGTGAAGTAATGGTGTGATACGTACGCATCATAAGTAAGTACTCGCCTCGTGCAGTTTGTCGACGACGAGGCTGTGTCCGCTGTTGACGCCGATGGTGTCGATGTGATGTGATGTACTCGGAGTGAAGTAATGGTGTGATACGTACGCATCATAAGTAAGTACTCGCCTCGTGCAGTTTGTCGACGACGAGGCTGTGTCCGCTGTTGACGCCGATGGTGTCGATGTGATGTGATGTACTCGGAGTGAAGTAATGGTGTGATACGTACGCATCATAAGTAAGTACTCGCCTCGTGCAGTTTGTCGACGACGAGGCTGTGTCCGCTGTTGACGCCGATGGTGTCGATGTGATGTGATGTACTCGGAGTGAAGTAATGGTGTGATACGTACGCATCATAAGTAAGTACTCGCCTCGTGCAGTTTGTCGACGACGAGGCTGTGTCCGCTGTTGACGCCGATGGTGTCGATGTGATGTGATGTACTCGGAGTGAAGTAATGGTGTGATACGTACGCATCATAAGTAAGTACTCGCCTCGTGCAGTTTGTCGACGACGAGGCTGTGTCCGCTGTTGACGCCGATGGTGTCGATGTGATGTGATGTACTCGGAGTGAAGTAATGGTGTGATACGTACGCATCATAAGTAAGTACTCGCCTCGTGCAGTTTGTCGACGACGAGGCTGTGTCCGCTGTTGACGCCGATGGTGTCGATGTGATGTGATGTACTCGGAGTGAAGTAATGGTGTGATACGTACGCATCATAAGTAAGTACTCGCCTCGTGCAGTTTGTCGACGACGAGGCTGTGTCCGCTGTTGACGCCGATGGTGTCGATGTGATGTGATGTACTCGGAGTGAAGTAATGGTGTGATACGTACGCATCATAAGTAAGTACTCGCCTCGTGCAGTTTGTCGACGACGAGGCTGTGTCCGCTGTTGACGCCGATGGTGTCGATGTGATGTGATGTACTCGGAGTGAAGTAATGGTGTGATACGTACGCATCATAAGTAAGTACTCGCCTCGTGCAGTTTGTCGACGACGAGGCTGTGTCCGCTGTTGACGCCGATGGTGTCGATGTGATGTGATGTACTCGGAGTGAAGTAATGGTGTGATACGTACGCATCATAAGTAAGTACTCGCCTCGTGCAGTTTGTCGACGACGAGGCTGTGTCCGCTGTTGACGCCGATGGTGTCGATGTGATGTGATGTACTCGGAGTGAAGTAATGGTGTGATACGTACGCATCATAAGTAAGTACTCGCCTCGTGCAGTTTGTCGACGACGAGGCTGTGTCCGCTGTTGACGCCGATGGTGTCGATGTGATGTGATGTACTCGGAGTGAAGTAATGGTGTGATACGTACGCATCATAAGTAAGTACTCGCCTCGTGCAGTTTGTCGACGACGAGGCTGTGTCCGCTGTTGACGCCGATGGTGTCGATGTGATGTGATGTACTCGGAGTGAAGTAATGGTGTGATACGTACGCATCATAAGTAAGTACTCGCCTCGTGCAGTTTGTCGACGACGAGGCTGTGTCCGCTGTTGACGCCGATAGTGTCGATGTGCTCGATACTGTCTGATTTGTGAAATGGGCGCAACGCTGACACTGCGCGGGACACTCCCACCTAGCGAAGCGAACACAATAATATAATTAGATTACAAACACATAGAAATTCTTGTTATAATGAAGATAGACTGGACAGAAACGTAGGTGTGACATCCAGAAGGCCGCGGTCGTGCTATTGGGGATCGCTCGTCCATTAAGTTGGAGCAACACCCTCTGTCATGCCCGAACTTCACCCAGGAGTCGTCACCCGCAGGCACCCACCCGACATTCAGGGCAGTGAGTTGGCACACCATGGTAGGTTTAGTCGGTAGTATCAGGGACTTTCCATCTTTCCCCGGATGAGCCCATCATACCATCTACGCTCCCCTTTTTTCGCGAAGGGGACGCGTAAATACATTCCTCCTCCACATTTTTTTCATATTTGTTTATTTAGTAAAGAAGTACAGAGATCCATCTTATATATATCTTTCTAAATATCTACCACAACATTTTGGCTATGCCATAGCAATAAATAAATCAAAATCAAAAGGCAGACAGAGAAAAGTATTTTAAAATATTTATTTAATACAAAATATGACAATATTACTTTATCTAATTTTAAATTAACTACTGCTCTTAAAAAGCAACAGTAGGTACACAGATAAAACCTAATAAAATATCTACAGACTAGAATGTAACAATATATTATGTAGGTTACTAATCCCGTCGCTAGATGTCGCAGTTCGATTAAAAATTCGCGCCATCGTTGTGTGCATGGCGATGGTATAAATAGTGAATAATTTTAGAAAGGTAATCGTCTTTAAACTGAAAAACGGAATCATTTTATGTTTCTATGTATAATATGTATATAATTACAAAAAAAAAAGTATATATGTATGTTTATCCATTGTCTAGTACCCATAGTACAAGCTCTGCTTAGTTTGGGCTAGATGGTGTTGTGTGTATGTGATAGAATATTATTATTATTATTATTATTATTTTCATATTCATTAACAGCCTCGATGGCGTAGTGATTAGTGTAACGGACTGCCACGCCTGAGGTCGCGGGTGCGATTCCCGCACAAGTCAAACATTTGTGTGCATGAACATGGATGTTTGTCTTGGTCTGGGTGTTTCTATGTATAATATGTATTTGTAGACTTAATAATTTAATTAGCTTAAAAATTAGTAATGTTTAATAGTATCTAGTAGTAGTGTAACAGTTTCAAAATTTTGTTATAAAGTGTAAAATAAATAACGCGATAAAATCCGTATATAGTAGTTTAATTTCAATGAAACGGTTCGTTTTAGTTAGTTTAACCTTTTATACAATTTGTGTTTAAAGTTATATCGCTAAGTATCTGCCAGTTTCCGTTGTTTTGAATTCAGCTTGATTAGGTACACGATGGTTGATATTTTTGTAAAGACAGTTAAATCTTTGACATGTTTCAGAAAATATGTGTCAAAAATGACAACAGTCCGTATAAAAAGCGACTCGTTTATTGAATACTAGATTTTGCCCGCGGCTTCGCTTGCGTAAATGTAGGTTATAAAAATATTTATTCTCGGGAACAGTACTTGTTTGTAGACAAAAGGTCCGTATGTCCTTTTCTGTACCTCTGACAACGTGTATGCGAAACTTCATAATGATTGCTTGAGTAGTTAAGGCGTGAAAGTGTATCAAACAAACAAACTGACATTTGCATTTACAATATTATATAGTTAGGGTAGGAACCGGGCCTCAATCCACCACGCCATTAGTTCAGTCTTTGGTAGAAACGTACCTGTCCATGCCTAATACGGTGTTCAGTAATGTCAGCGCCGAGCAGTTCGGTGTAGGGGTCCATACGTATCGGCAGGATCTTATCGATGGCCCACAGCAGCGCCATGGTGATGACGATCCCCCACGTCGTGAGGCACAGCGCCGTCAGGGACTGGACTCCAAGGAGGTACCAGCCACCACCTATCATCACCAATACAACGGTCATCAAAACATCAAAATCAAAAACATGGATTTTCTTTGGCTTTCAAAAAGACAACTCCCGGTCCAGGCTTCCTGTATCGTTGTGTACTTTACAAACATTCAAAGAACACCTCAGAACAACTATTTGTGGACCACACAAATGTCTGTCCCGTGTGGGAATTAAACTCAGAACAGTGGTAGTGGCGGGGTGAGCACTCAAGCCACTGCGCCATCCGTGCAGGCGTCAGATTAGGTATGTACGTACCCTTGAACAATCCTGATCTGCCGTTAGTGGTCTCCATAGGAATAGGATTATCAGCAAATAGTCCCACAGCTATCACTCCTGAAACATAAGAAGTAATTTCAGTTTATCATATTATTTCCTTTCATCATTATCTTGCCCTGGTCCCAATTTATTTGGGGTCGGCGCAGTATGTCCTTCGCTTCCATGCTTCTCTGTCACCCTTCATCTGATCATTTACCTCTTTTCCTTTCATATCCATCCTAACACAGTCCATCCATCTTTTCCTTGGCCTTCCTCTCCCTTTTCGTCCCTCTACCCTCATATCCATCACTTGCTTACCTACATAGGTATCATCTCTTCGCATAACATGTCCATACCAAGCCAAACGACTTCCTTTCACCTTCTCATCTATGGGCACCACTTTCAGACTGCCTCTTATGTATTCATTCCTAATTCTGTCCATTCTCGTCACTCCACATATCCATCGTAACATTCTCATCTCTGCTACATGCAATCGTTTCTCATCCATCTTCTTAGTAGCCCAACACTCAGCTCCATATATTTTATATTATTATTATTATCATATTATTTCCTTTATAATATAATATTATATATCAGGCTTGTATTACATTATTATACACCTGCAGTTTGTATTACGCCGCTATGCATCGGTCTCTTCTCAGTGTGAGAAGGGTTAGGCCATAGTCCACCATACTGGCCCAGTGGCCCATACTTCACATATTTCTGAGAATATTATGATGAACTCTCGGACATGCAGGTTTCCTCACGATGTTTTCCTTCACCGTTAAAGAGAGCGATAATTAACTATTATACAGGGTTACTGGTAATTCGACGTATTCCCGACAATAATGGATAGAGCAGCTAAAATGCAATAAATTTAACCGAAGAAATTAATTTAATTTAATTTATTTTATTTAATTTTACGAAGAAGAGAGCAAGTTTGAGCAACGTTAAAATTATCAATTAGATTTAAAACATTTTTAGTCACGGTTATTGATTATAAACCATTAATAAATAAAAAAAATGGTTATTGTTTATTACGCATTTATGGTTATTTTTTAACTTATTAACCTTTATTACTAGGTTCTTTATAAATTAAAGTAATGTAAAAAGACATCCAATGAGCCAATTTTTTTTATTATGTCGTAAGGGCAAAACATGGGTATTTTCAAAAAAATTGTTGAGGTATATCTCGAAAACGGTTAACTTTCCGCCATACATATGGCAGTTCAAATTTAGCTTCTCTATCTATTATTGCCGGGAATACGTCGAGTTACCACCAGTAACCCTGTATAATACGCACATAACTTCGAAAAGTCAGAGATGCGCGCCTTGCGGTCGAACTCAAGACCTCTGCGTGGCAGTCCAGCGGTATCCCACTGGGGTATCATTTCTACTACTTATCTTGTTTATATTATTCGTCTCTTACCCCAAAGCCCACAAGCACCGTGAACAGCGGAGGCTCCAACAGGGTCGTCCACTCCCATCTTGTCGAAGAGAGGGGAGCTGATTGATGCTATGGCGGCTCCAATGAATCCGATTAGTAGGGACTCCCATGCGCGGTATAGGAAACATCCGGCTGCAAAAAGTTTAAGTATATTAATGCGCTCAGTTTCATTCGAATAATATCCGAATACAGTACTATTCTGTAAAAAAATACTGAATCTTTTTCGTCTCTTCGGTAGTAACCTCAGATTAAGTACCTCTAGAAGCTGATTTCGCACGAATGAGCCGGCTCGACCAGGGAAGGACTACCCTCTCACAGAATATCGACGTGAAATGCCAGTATTCCTACTGTTGTGTTTCGTTCGGTGAGTGAGAGTGCCGGAGGCCCAATTACCCTTTTCCCTCCTTCCCGCTCCTTCTCCTTTCCACTTCCTTTTTCTCCTAAAGGGTCGACAACGCGCAAGTGATGCCTATGGTGTTGCAGGCGTCTATAGGCTACGGTGACCACTTACTATCAGGTGGGTCGTAAACTTGTTTGACAACTTAGCAACAAACCACAAGCAAACGACAAGCATAGAAAAAATAAGAAAATGTATATTCTTCACGATTGTTTGTAGTTAATAAACTCTAAACTACGTGTCAACGCATATTTAGTGATCAAAGCGGAATACTGCAAGTTGGAGTACGCCGGCTCCAACGTCGCGGCTGTCCCTATCCAGATGAGTTTGGTATTGTCAACCGTTTGCTATTGCACTAATTGGGGTGGGCAATGCGAGGCTGCATGCCGGATTCCTCTCTTCCCGATCATTTTATTAGATTGGCTTTTCGCCAAGTAACGCCTCTCGAACTCTTGACTCTCGACTCTTGTCAATTTGATAGTACCTGTGATAGAAACAAGAGATCCTAAGACGCTGTTGATCAGTTCCATCACTTCTGCTTTCCCTTTATTCTTTACTAGCGTGAACCTGAAATCCAAAAATATCATTAGATTGTTTTTCTCCGTACCTATCTTATTACAATTAGGTTTAAAATTCATTATTCATTTAGATGAGTCTTAACCTAAAACAATATTTTTAAGATTTTTCGTCTGCTTGTTTATTCCAGTATAACACAAAAGCATAAAACTGATTGCGATGCGGTTTGCACTGTTTAATAGTTAAGAATCTAACCTAAAAAAAAACTAGATAGAAACGGCCATGAAATGCCGTAAATCATAAGAGTTCGAAAAAATGGTTAGAGGTCAAAGGTTATAGTCATTTCGGGGGTATATCGACTATGCTGAGTCGAATGGCGTTGACCGCAAGTCTCTAGGTCTTACGGTTTTTGAGTTGAAAGTTGTATAAAAGACAGACGGACGGACAAAGCTGTTGTATAAGAGTTTTTTCGAACTCTAACAAACAAACTGGCTCCCGACCCGTGGTACAACGCGATGTTCAACTGGTTGTTGCTCCAATTACGTTCACTAGCGTGTTCATAGTGTGATTCCCGTAAATGTCGTCCTCGCGAATTGTAGTCGATGAAAACGAATTAATATATTGGATAATTTAAAGGAGTGTAATTTTTGTAACTGCGACGTGTTGTGTGTTCAATATTCACACGGACAAAAATTTGTGTGATCCACAAATGGTTGTCTAGAGTATTCATTGTTTGTAAACTTCTTCGCCACACTCCGGCATTTAGTCCTAGAGCGTAAGCAGTATTAATAAAATCAAAAAAATAAAGATATAAAAGTGGGTCTACGCTAGACGAACCGAGCACGAGCGGAGCACGAGCCGAGCACAAATTCGTGTAGTGTGGACCGACTTGCAAGCCTTGAACAAGCGCGCTTCAAGCGTTTGGTTAGTGCTCGACTGTCTTCCGCCTACTGTCGGTTTTTTGAGAAATACAAAGGGATTTGCATCGTGCTCACTACGTTCGAGGACAGTGATTGTTCTAGGCTCGTTGTACGTCCACACTTGACACCGCGAGTATGCGGCTCGGCTTGTGCTCAGCTCGTGCTCGGCTCCTCTAGCGTAGACCCACTTTAACACAGATTGCTACTTACAAAAGACCGAAGCAGCCTCCGCCGAAAGAGCCCATCATAGTCATAACAGCGGCGCGCGCTGCGTACTGCCATTTAGCTCCGCTTACCTATACACAACGTAATATACATTTTTGTTACTTTCTTAGCCTGCGTCAGAGGTACAACAGCAGTGAAAGAAAAAAGATTTAAAAAGAAGATTAAAAAAAGGTTTAGGTTATAGTCCACCACGCTAGCCCACTGCGGGTTGGCAGACTTCACATATTTCAAGAGCATTATGGAGAACTCTCAAACATGCAGGTTTTCTTATGATATTTTTCCTGCACCGTTAAAGCGAGCGATAATTAACAATTTAATAAGCACATAACTTCGAAATGTTAGAGATGCGGGCCTTGGATTCGAACTTGAGACCTCTGCATGGCAGTCCAACAGTTTCTCACTAGGCTTGCGCGGCTACTTACATAATGAATGATATTTTTTTTAATTTAACACAAACCACAGTGGCATAAATACAATAAACTACATAATATGTAAAAAAAAAACATAGACATGGCATTGGCAATTCAAAAAAGATTGATGAACCAGTATGAAAACAACAGCGTAGTCGATTTTCTTCATACTAAGCGGCAACTTCATATTGAAACCCCTATTATGTTTAAAACAAAAATGTTATCCGTGTTTGCAACAAAGGCAACATCATGAAACAAAATAAATTCCAAGAATACAAACACAATTGTCAACTTAAATACATTAATTAAGTTGAAAAGCGCCACAAATTGGCAGTCATTTGGTTGATTTGTTAAGTGGTCAGCGTTTACCGGTGAATCGTGCTGAATTACTGACATGGAAAAGCGAATTATTTAGATAATAGATGTTTAGTTGCACGTGTGGGTAGGCAGACTGTACTAAGAATAGTGTGAATTTTTAACTGATGAAAGCAGGTTGCTATATTGTTGAACACGCATGACTTTTTGCAGTCTGGTCCGATTTTCATGAGAATGTTATTTGATAAATAGATAGAAGAGCAGCGATAGCTCATTGGGGAGACCAACAGACTGCAATGCAGAGGGTCTCGGGTTCGAACCCACGTCGCGCACCTCTGACTTTCGGAAGTTATATGACTTTTCGAAATTATGTGCGTATTGATTGACAATTATCGCCTGCTCCGTGCCTCGGAGAGCACGTTAAGCCGTCGGTCCCAGCTGCCGTGAACGTCTATGACAGTCGTTATTGGGAAAGTCAGTACCCTCTAATATCCTGACACTGGTCTAGCCTTAGGGTATCGTTAGCCTTCGGGTTGCGGAGGTCAGGTGGCAGCCGCTCCATGTAAAAACTGATATCCAGTCAAATCCGGTTAGACTAGAAAAGCCGACCCTAAGTGACTTGGGAATAATAAAGGCTATGGAGAACTAGATAGAGTATACTTTATTACAAGAGCGCCCGAAATAACCCTGTCGCCTCCTCTTGTGGCGAGGGGGTATGCATAAGGAGAAAGAAAGAAAATCTTCTTCTGCCTAGCCTTTATTATTCCCAAGTCACTTGTGATCGGCTTTTCTAGTCTAACCGGATTTGACTGGATATCAGTTTTTTCACGCTGCCACCTGATCTTCGCAACCCGAAGGCTAACGATACCCTAAGACTAGACCAGTGTCAGGATATTAGAGGGTACTGACTGATTACGAGAAAGAAAGAAAATATAGGTATTTATTTTGGTACAACACACGAGATAACATTACATATAACCCATAAAGAGATTAACCAAGGAGATATTTAGACACACAATAAAATAAAACATTGACATACAGCTACATCATTAGCCAAAGAAGGCTGGAAAAATTAATAAAAATAAGTTATGAAAGCTCTCGTGGCCGCGCCAAAATAGGTACCCAGGAGCATGTCTCCACGTAAAAAAGGGTATAGGTACTTTATGTTAATAAAAATATCAGCCCTGTATTAAACTGTGACTTCCGCACTTCTGTGCACGAGCCTCTTCTCAGTGTGAGAAGTGTTAGGACTTAGGCATCCACTAAAGTTCAAAAATATATTTTAAGCCCTAAGGGTAGATAAATAGAGGTTTTTTTCTTTATTTTTTTTATTCACCTCGGACCTGGTGCTGAACGGATGGCGGGCAGGCCCACAAAGCCCACCACCCCCAGGTCAATCCTCAGGGTGGCTGGAGGTCATCTCGCGCCCTCCGGCGCCCGGTTCTGCGGTTGGGGAGAGGGTTTAAACGCTCCCTCTCCCGCTCCGCCGCCTCCTTGATGGAAATGACTTCCTCACAAAAGGAGGCGACGCCGTTCCACGACCTCTCACTCCGGACCATAGACTGAACTACGGTCGGGAGCGAGAGGGCAACCAATCCGACTGCCGCGATCAACTCACGGCGCTGCGATGCCCAGGCGGGGCAAACCGCCAAAGTGTGCAGCGCCGTGTCCTCAACAACGTCGCGGCAGTCGCCGCAGTGGTGACAACCGGGCTTAACTAACCGGGCTAACCGGGCCGGTCTTTTGCCGGCGTATACGACACAGGAACTGGCCAAAACAACCGTGGCCAGTCATTACCTGTGTCAGCCGGAAGGTGAGGGCGCCATGCCGCCTCTCCAGCCACTCCTCAAACACGGGACTTACCGCCACGATCGTGGCGTGCCCGAGATAAATAGAGGATTATTTATTATTAACCAACTGAATTTTTGGGATTCTGTCTCATATAGCTTTGTATTCGGGTATCCGAATTTGATGACCTTTTTTATTAAATACCTTGATATTGGTATTATTTAATTTTGAGAAACAATGTCGTCCCCTAAGAGTAGACAAACAGGGTGCAATTTATTATTCATGTCCTGTATTTATATCTATGAACGGAATCAATAAAATTTTAGATTTGAGAGTCAATCCTCGTAATACAAACGCTTGTTCAAATAGATTGGTCTAATAAATGCAATATATTATGGTAATAAAAATTATGACCTGGTAATCGGTTTGGGCCTTAATTAATAATTTATTAACTTTAGTTTCTTGACGCGTTTGTTTAATTTCTTGTTCTATATCTTGAAGTGTTAGAGTTTATTTTTAGGTGTAGTTTATACTCTCTCCCACTCTCGCTGTGGTGTTTTCGACATATGCAAAGTAGTTACAGTTGGCAACAAGAGATGGCGCTTTACAACTTTTAGTATCTGAATCGCGATAAAGAAGTTCGTTCAACGAGAGCCTAACTTATTACCTTTTTCTTTCACAATATAAGCCTTAAGACAATGTTAAGTTGTCATGATCTTGAACTAATGTCGCTCGCAACAATATATCTGTCACGTAAATATTTATTGTAATGTGAATACCGTGAGCTGTCGTACAAAACTTTTACTCGTAAACTATTAAAGCTAAATTATTTGAACACAATGCGTTTTCCTTGTATTATTTTTAGATTTAATGTCTAAGCATTATACAAAGTTCTGCAACTACGTATTTGTGATGTATATGTACGTATTTAAAACATAACAAGGACGGTACGAATGTGTTGACAGGACTGGCACAGTATCATCCTCTTTCAGAAAATCGGCGAAAGAGTGAAAACTTTGTTATTACGTTTCGCCCCATGTATGTATGAATTCCGAAGGCTCATTTCATCTTTCTCTTTCACCAAGGTAAAGCGTTTCTAGAGTTTTCTAGTAACGCTATACCCGGTATGTAAACAGTACGATGATTCGAGAAAGTACCAGCGTTCTCTGTATGATTCTCGTACCGTAGTTCCGTAAGATGTCAATAGATGGCGGTGTAATAAATCATTAGACGGAACTGCCGAGTCTTTCCCATAATACCGAGAGATGTCACTGGGCGTAACACTATCATATTTAGTGTATTACACCACATATGACATAACACACATACACATTAAATTATTCGTGATTCTAATGAGAGCCGCTGTGTCGTGTGCTAAGCACTAACATAAAGTATTCAAGAAGAAAAGTATTAATAGTGTTTTGCCCGATGGAAGTATAAACCAGTCATGAATGTATAGACAGATTTTTTAACCATGTGTGACGCTTCTTGACTTTGTTATGTAAATGTATGTATATTAAAAAACGCCGAAGCTAATTTAGATTCGCCATGACTCTCATGATAGGAATATTTGCATTTATCATTATACAAACACTTTAGTCATAGTCAATGTTTCTTACTTTTTTTATGCTCCTATAGTGTGGCAAACAAGCATGATGGTATGTGGTCACCGTAGTCTATGGACGCCTACAACACCAGAGGTTACACTTTGCCGACCCCGTCAAAACCTTGGTTTTTAAGTAAAATATACAAGGAGTTCTTTAATTTTGAAAATGAGCAGCGATAGCTCAGTGGGGAGACCAATAGACTGCAATGCAGAGGGTCTCGGGTTCGAACCCACGTCGCGCACCTCTGACTTTCGGAAGTTATATGACTTTTCGAAATTATGTGCGTATTGATTGACAATTATCGCCTGCTCCGTGCCTCGGAGAGCACGTTAAGCCGTTGGTCCCGGCTGCCATAAACATCTATGGCAGTCGTTATTGGGAAAGTCAGTACCCTCTAATATCCTGACAATGGTCTAGCCTTAGGGTATCGTTATCCTTCGGGTGGCAGCCGCTCCGTGTAAAAACTGATATCCAGTCAAATCCGGTTAGACCAGAAAAGCCGACCCCAAGTGACTTGGGAATAATAAAGGCTAAGAGAGAAGAAGTCCTACATTTAATTTCGTGGTGTCTTTATAAAATTCAATGGTTATTTTAAAAAGTCATTTATGGCTTGAGAATTGTCTATTACTATTAATAACATGTATATGTAATAATTTGTACCTATAAAGTTAAATCGCTTAGTGTCTGTCGGTATTCGTTTTTTCAATTTGTCATAATTACATGATGCGTATTATTCAGCAGCGATAGCCTAGTGGGAAACCGTTGGACTGCCACGCAGAGGCCTCGACTTCGAGCCTAAGGTGCGAAGTGATGTGCGTATTAAATAGTTAATTATCGCTCGCTTTAACGGTGAAAGAAAATTTCGTGAGGAAACCAGCATGACTGAAAGTTCTCCATAATGTTCTCGAAGATAAGTGAAGTCTGCTAACCCGCACTGGGCCAACGTGGGAGACCTAACCCTTCTCACACTGAGTAGGACAGTTTAGGTATTAGGTAATACGCCCTGTATTACCTAAATTATATTATTTATATATACACTATGTTTGAAGTTTGTTAATTTAAGACAAACTATAGTAGCCTATATGCAAGCAACTATACATGAAATAAAAACATAAATATCGAACTGGTCATTAATTAGTATGAAAACCACAACATTACCGATTTTCTTTATACAAAGTGGCAACCTTATATTGAAACCACTACCTATTATTATCTTTATTTTTACATACATACATACATAGATTCACGCCTGTTTCCCAGAGGGGTAGGCAGAGACTACGGATTTCCATTTGCTACGATCCTAACACACTTCTCTGGCTTCATTCACTTTCATCACATTCCTCATACACGCCCGTCGGTTCAAGGTGCTCTTAACCTGGCCTTTGTCCAGAACGCCTCCGATCTGATCAAGAAACGTTCGCCTAGGTCTTCCTCTTGCGACTGTTCCATTCACACTAGCCTTATAAACTTTCTTGAACCGATTCTTTCTTTTTTTTATCATCTGTATTATTAAAATATAAGGAATACTCTGAAAGGATTTGTTCCGCATTTGCCCCTACGTTACGTCCCACATTCCATTTCCTCATTCACCTTTTTCTTTTAAATTATTTCTTTTTCGCTCTACATTTTTTGTACTTAAGGTTAACAAAACATGGGTGAAAATTATTTTAAATCTTTCGTTGTCAGGTTTGTGATGTCATGTAACCATGAGCCCAAAGCTTTAAAAATAGATCAAAGTTATTAAAATTTTTAAATATTTTTCAGCTGACGATACAATAAAAATTCCATACAAAAAATAAAAGGGACAAAAAAGGAACATAATCTGGGACGAAAGAGGGATTACATTAATAAATTAATATTTATTTAGCTCTACGGACATATAAGGGACATTTTTTTGGACGAATGCGTATTTTTACGCTTGGGATGAAACATGAGGGACGAATGCGGAACAAAGCTCTGAAAGAGGCAACTCAATGGTTTTATAATGGGTTATTTGTTTAATTAATAAGACTAGTAGAAAAATTTACAATACGTCTCACATTTGTGGAATGTTTACTATACCGCAGGATGACCTTGATAATTGATGATGATTACAGCAGGGGGGTATAATGGCATTATTTTTTCCTGCGCAGTGGCTTCCTTATTTAATTCGTCTATAGTTAGAATGCCCGACATAATTAAACACCTATTGTATCTTGCCACCGGTGTGCCGTTGTCATTCAACAGGTTCAAGATTTTATACTAACGCTCACGTATGTATATCCAAGAAAGGGTAAACAGAGGTATAGAGCATTCTGCCAGCTATGTTTTCGAGGTTCCAAGAGCCAATTGCTTTCTATCGGGCAGGTTTCAAGACTTCGTGCTACTATTGAGAATTGCCTACCACAAAAACGCAATAACACAACTCAACCTGAGCATGGAATTGCCTTACGATCGCATGCGACCATAACCGCAAAATTATACTAGGAGACCAACAAGAGAAGAGGAAGCTACGTGTAACATCTGATGTTAAGCAAGCAAGCACCAATAGACTACATTACACACCACACACATACTGTGCAGCTGTGAGCTGAGCTACCACTACCGTAACCGTTTACCATCAGATAAGTTGTTTACTTGTCTTCTGAAAAGTAACTTACACCATAAGTACTTCCAGAGTTGAACGCAAGCCAGCCCCACCACAACACGAAGGTGCCCATCACGGCGTTAACTGGGTTGCCCATCGGCAGCGGCGCTATGCCCTTCGCGTATCTGCCCAGTCGTGGACCTAGCATCAGGGCTGATGCGAAGGCTGAAGATCCACCTACACAAAAACAATACATAAATCTAATATTATAAATGCGAATGTGACTTTGTTTTTTTGTTAACCTTGCCTTAACTACTCAATCGATCATCATGAATTTTCGCATACAGGTTTTCAGGAGTACAGAAAAAGACAGAGGGTATCTTTCATCCAGAAAAGAAGCCCTGTTCCCGAGTAATAAGATAAAAGGAAAAAGAATAAAGAATAAAGATAAGATTCTATGAAGTGCCATCTAGTTGTCCTTACTATTCTCTGGCCTTACACTTTAAGAGGAATGCAAGTATGACTTACCAATAAGATGTACAGGCCCCGAGCCGGCGATATCAACAGCGCCTAGTTTGTTGAGGAATCCGTGTGAGCCCCACACCCAGCCCGCCGGCACACAGTACACGATCGTGTTCAACAGGGAGAATAGACAGTACGCCTTGAAGTTACACCTGTAGATAGAGCGATAGTGGTATGATGGATCCAATAAATCTACCATGATACGTAAATACCGATGTTTCTGTTCGATTATTTATGTTATTCTTACCATTACATGTGGCATATAAAGTGAAGCAACATTGCTTTAATTCATGAGCTACATAGTAATATCTGATTCCTTAAGACGCACGTTTTAAGGGATCAGATATTCAGAAATGTTCTGGTGAGTTTTCTTGCTCTTTCAGTAGCGAAAGCCTTGCTGGATTCAGCATGAATGTGCCAACTCAACCGGGAACGCACCCTGTTCCACAATATTGACGTATCGTAGCAGTAATCGTACTGTTTCAACCGGCGAGTGAGAGCGCCGACGGTTGCCTTTCTTATCCTTTCTACGGCCCATTCACCTTAGGTGGTAACGCGCAAGCTGGCAATGCCCTTGTCCAAGGGTATTGCCAACCTGCATGTTACCACTACACACCGCGGCAATACACACATTACAGTATCTGTTCTACTGGGCAGACTATGAAGTTCTTTACCACCTATGGGGAACACAGTAACTTGGTTGTATTTTGCTTTCGTCTATGATATCCAGAAAAACAGCTATGTCCATGACTAAGAAGCTACTTTGTACCATAAGGTAGGTCAAAGGCAATCTACCACTACTATATAAATTTATTATAATATCTGCCTTGTAATTAACTGTCCCACTGTTAGGCACGAGCCTCTTCTCAGTGTGAAAAGGGTTAGGCAATAGTTCGCCACTAACATATAAAGACTTAAAAGCCATGCGTGTAAAGTATGTATGGTCTACCTACCTCTCTGCCATAGCCCCGCTGACGATAGTAGTAGCTGTCGTTGCGAAGGACAACTGGAACAGGAACGACGCGAACACAGGCCCCATGAGAGCGTCTCCCACGGGAGGGTCCAGGAGAAAGTCTCCCACTCCTATGAAAGGGTTGGAGTAGGTGCCTTCGCCGAACGACATGCCGTAGCCGAAGATCCAATACGTTAAACCTGAGATCGGAATATAAGGATTAGGCGGATGTTTTGCAGAATTTGGTTTTTATCTTATCACTATATTATTATATTATTGTGATTAAATAGTGTGATTGGCGCAAATCGTTCTTCTTAATGTTAAATAAATAGATAATAATTAAATAAATCACTGACTGGTTTCTGAATGGTTAATCAACGACGTATCAAAATCAAACGAGTGATATGATTGGCTCTAGCTTACACAATCAGGTAATCACAACAGTTGACATGCGATTAATTGTTTTAAATGTCGAATCTGGAAATAAATATGAACTGCCTTTCAAAAACCAGGAGTGTGGTGTGTTAAAATATGGTAAGCACCTATAGCGAATACAACACTTGCGAAGAAGATATAACTAAGGGCAAGAAATGGCGTAGTACACAATTACTTATTATTTTATACAAATTATACTAGATTATGAATCATACAAGCAAAGTTTGCTGTACGAGTTCCAATATCAATTATGGCATCGCCCGAAAAGCATGAACATCTGGCCACAGCGGCGGATCCTCCAATATAATTATAAAATTAAATAGTATAGCATTGAGGAACTGATTGAGAAGTAGAAGTATGATCTACTTACCTCCTAAAGATATGTCAGCCAGATTCTTCATCATGATGTTAGCTTCGTTCTTTATTGACACGCATCCTGACTCCAGCATGCCAAAACCTGCAACAAGGAGCATATTTTTCTTAATATATTGTTTACTAGCTTTTGCTCAAGGCTTCGCTCGCGTAAATGTAGCTTAGGTTCGTAACAGTACTTTTTCTGGATGAAAGGTATCCTATGTTCTTTTCTGTATCTCTGCCAACGGGTATGCAAAATTACACGATGATCGATTGAGTCGTTAAGGCGTGAAGGCGTAAGGCCCGGCGCACATTGGCGGTACGGCACGGCAGGGGATCCTTCGGCATCCCTACATGTAAGCGCACACTGGCAGTAACTACGCCGTGACATCCTTAGGTATGCCGCGACCGTCTTAAGCATACCAAAGCGTTCAACAAGGACACGTTTCGGCATGAACGACGCTAAGCGCGGGGCCGCGGGGTACGGCCGGGCGCTGTCGTGCCGCGGTATCCCGAAGACTGCCAAAACGTTCCGAGGGATGCCGAAGCGTTCCGAAGGCAGCCGACATGACATGTCTAAGTATACCGCGATATTGTTTTTGTACTTACGACTGTTAACATTGAAATTTCAACTTTATTTCCATACAATTAGGCTATAATTTTATTCGTCGCATAAAAATACCTTGCCATGCCGTGCCGCCAATGGGCGCCGGGCCTAACAAACAAACAAGTCACATTCGCATTTATAATATTAGTTAGGATTACGATTTGTCTTTATTGGCGAACTAGCCAGCCCGCCTGATACCACCCGTAACTAGCTGAAATAAATTTACCATACGATTCCAATCGATGGAAGAAGAATCCATTCTTGATGTAATCAGATGATTGAACATCGATTAAGCGAACAGCGGATCGATGTGAGCTAGGCTAAGTAGGGAGTTAGAATAGTAGAGCCTCGCTAATTTCAGCATGAATGGGCCAGCTCGATCGGGGAAGGACTACCCTCGCACAAAATATCGACGTGAAATAACAGTATTCCTACTGTTGTGTTTCATTCAGTGAGGGAGAGTGCCGGAGGCCCAATCACTCTCTTTCCCCCTTCCCAGTCCTTCTACTTCCCACTTCCTTTTTCTCTTTTTCCTTTCCTAAAGGGTCGGAAACGCGCAAGTGATGCCTCTGGTGTTGCAAGCGTCCATAGGCTACGGTGACCACTTACCATCAGGTGGGCCGTACGCTTGTTTGCCACCTAAGTTGCATAAAACAGAGAAGAAAAATGGAGAAATCACCTAAAATGACATGTGCGAGCAAAAAAGACGTGATGAATTGCTGCAACAGAATTTGAGATTATCGACTTTTGTTTAGGTTCAACTGTGCTTTTAAGTCTTCAATTAGTGCGCTTGCACATGATTTGATCGATGCAGTGTTTCAGCTCATTCAGATTACAATTTCACGTTAACATCCCCGGGTACAAGTGTATTACACCCATATTTCGCCACCTCATATTTTAGATCCCACGTCGCTAGCAAGCGAGCGAGCGAGCGACCCGAGCGAGTATCGTATCAGCTCTTTTCATAATTTGGTTCACACTTCGAACTACAGAGATAAGCTACGTCAGCGAAACAAACGAAGCGAACTAAATATCCGACGATGCCAGCGATGCTATTCGTTCTGTATCATAGTTCGTATCTCGTTAACGTAGCTTAGCTCTGTACGGTGTGAACGGAAGTATGAAAACAGTTTTAACAATGCTCGCTCGCTCACCCGTCCGTAGTATTCGGTATGAACCCACTAGTTTAGTTTGCCAAAGCTTCGCTTAGTTTATATTGTTTTAAATAATGTTGTGTCTTTCTTTATGTATGGCATTCGTGTTACCAATTTGATACTATGATTTGAAAATCTTACTTATTTATAAATATGAATTTATAAATAAGTAAATGCTGTAGAAATGAGAGCGCTGAGAAATATATGTGGTGTGACTCTGAAAGATAGAATAAGGAATAGTGTGATTAGAGAGAGATGCGGCATGAAAGTTGATATAGTGACAAGAATAGAAAAGGGTATGTTAAGCTGGTTTGGGCATGTAGAAAGAATGGACGAGGAAAGACTGACTAAGAAAGTTTATAAGGCTAGTGTGAATGGAACAGTCGCAAGAGGAAGACCTAGGCGAACGTTTCTTGATCAGATCGGAGGCGTTCTGGACAAAGGCCAGCTTAAGAGCACCTTGAACCGACGGGCGTGTATGAGGAATGTGATGAAAGTGAATGAAGCCAGAGAAGTGTGTCAGGATCGTAGCAAATGGAAATCCGTAGTCTCTGCCTACCCCTCTGGGAAACAGGCGTGAATCTATGTATGTATGTATGTAAATATGAATTTAATATAAATATCCAATTCTTACCCTTTATAGTTAAAAATTGGTATCTTTTGTACAAAGAAGAAGCAAATAAAAGCTTGTTTTTATATTAAGTGGAAATGCAGTTCGACGATAAAGCATAAAAAATACCTTTGGTCCGGTAGTAGAAATACAAGATTATTATAATTTTTTAAAAGACGGCTACTTTATATAAATCCTTCATTTACCATAGCAACCAACCACTAATGTATTTTCTAGCTGAGTTTCCCGGAGTCAAACGCCAAGTAAATCGCCAACTTTACAAGAAAGACTTAATTCAAGACATAATGTCTCGATTAAAATTCGCATTTGACTGCAATAAATTTACGTAAATGGCAGGATTGGTCTCAAAGTGGCAAGATGCCAGGTTGGCAAATAATTATGTGCATCATGCAGCGGTGAGGCTGCCAACTCGTTTTATGGAATGGACCGGTTATGCGTTCAGTATTTATCTACTGGTTCGGTGGCGTATCAGTAGTGAATGCGACTGTCCTGTGCCCGGATCGAGCAAAGAAAATTTGAGTACTCTTTTAATATTTGTTCTTCTTAAAATATTTTATGATGAATATAATAGTAGGTACTTCAGCTTCAAAAATATCACCTTGTAATATAAACAAAACATGTGTCACCAGGTTACCTAAAAGCGCAAAAACAGCAGGGCAGCTCTTGTGCGGTCCTGAATGCCTCAGAGAGTCGGTTAGGGCCTCGTCCCCGGCTTGCCTTTATTAGTTGGCTGGGGTAGAACTTAGACTAGAAGAGCGCCAGTATGACTTTTAACTCTTACTTACCTTAGAGAGAGGCCGCTGGAGCTATTTGCTCGGGGGTCGAAGTGTCATTTTCAAGGGCATAACTATGGGAAAACCGATTGTCACGAGACCCGTGATGGTAAAACTGACGTTGGCATCTGCTACTTTTATGGCTTGTATGCCTATAGTGGTGTAGGGACACACACATACATAATTAAGTGCATTGTACGTATCTGGCTATGTATGTGTAACGCGCCACTTACATCGTTTTCCCAATATTCAATTTATTACACAGCAGTCTACTTAAAACTACAGAAATTGTAATACGTGTTCCGACTATTATTGACGTTATATTATTGTAGACAATTATAGACTTATAGACCTTAAAGTTATATGAATTTGCGGCTTTATATTTTAGTGTTTTTGAGTGTGCCAAACATTGTAAAGAAACAATATAATAACAGTACAGTGACATTCCGACTTTTATTTAAATACTCCATATAGTGAACCCTAAAGTGGTTAGTCGGAAAGCCTATCTAGCGAGTCGGCAAGTCACCGTCTGCCAATCCGACTTGATGCTAGCAGAGTATTCAGGGCAGACGCAGTTATTCATCCATAGTTACCATTATACTGATCAATCTAACACCCATAACGCTTAGATATACAGGGTATCCCAGAAGTCGACGTCAAGCCGGAATCAGGTAACAGGCTAAGTTATAAAAGCTATCACAAATATATAAAAAAAACATCTAAGATACGTATATTAAAAATTACAGGTAATTAAAAAAAAAACTGCTCCCTCTGACGGTCTTTTCACTCCTGATACTACAGATACTTTTAGATAATTTTTCGTCATGTAATCTCGAAAGATGCTTTCGGGATTACATAACAGATCCCACTTTAGATTAAAACACTCAAGAGGTCTCTTCACGTTGGACCCATGTTTTTGTATAAATCTGCCAAGGGTCCGGTTATTTTTCTAGTGTAATATGTTAGAAAATACGTGTGATAAGAGAAGTATTATAATAATATCAGCCCTGTATATAAAATGTCCCACTGCTGAGTGAGCACGGGCGTCTTCTCAGTGTGAGAAGGGTGAGGCCTTAGTCAACCACGCAGGCCCGGTGCGGATTGTCAGACTTCACGTAATATCTTCAAGATCTTAATGGAGAACTCTTAGACGAACAAATTTCTTCACAATGTTTTTTATTCATCCTTAAAGCCAGCTGATATTATTATTATTTTCCGTGTTTATGTCACTATACTCTTCCTACACGGCTGGACCGAAGTTGATGAATTTTCTATGTGTGTTTGAGTTGGCCCCTGGATGCTCCAGAATCACAATTTGATGCGGTAGGTGCCACTGTGATCGATTCGTTCGGGCAGAACAACGTCTGTCGGATCCGCTAGTCCTAACTATTATTATAAATGCGAATGTCAGTTTGTTTGTTTGAAAGCGTAACAAACAAACAAACTGTTCTGTGCCCTTGACAACGTGTATAAAAATTGTAGGTACAGAAAAGGATATTGGATAGCTTTCATCCAGGAAAAGTAATGATCCCGAGCGGGCCAAAGCTAGCATTGAATAAAAATACGTGTATTGAGAACAAAAAGAAATACTACTTTTGACTTAACTAGTTTTTGCTCTTATGACGTCAAAAACTATAAATACTAATGAGTTGTTAGAATTTATCGTTTCTGTTTCACACAACAAAGATGGCTAGATATCCTTTTGTGAACGTCGTCGTTAAATAAACGTTAAATTGTTAAATATAGGTATTAAAAGAGCAATTATGTCTACTCGGCAAAATATTGGTTCACATTTAAAAAAATTTCTTATGTTAAGTTGAAGTAGCAACGTTATTTAAAAGGTTTATATAACACTAATATTTGAATGTTCTTTACTAATGCGGGTATCAAAATATTTACAGAAACGTTATTTAACAAATCAATTGCTATCGCGCTAGACTCGAACGAAATATTAAGACTGCGCCGAGCGTAAGACAGATAATGACAGAGCTCGTGCGGCGCATATACAAATAGGCGCGCGGCCGCCATAGTAACATTGTATGGAGGATTTAAAGCGCTTTTTTGATAAATATGTATCTTTATTGTCAACCAATAACTTAAATATATGGGACGGACAAATTGTAATAAAACTATTTATGTTTCGTTTAAGCTATAAAATAGGATAGATTTCTACTGTTATAATCTAAAAATCACGTAAATTACGTAAATTTACGTAATGCAAATTTACGGTATTTTGTAGGCGAAAATATTAATAATTTTAAGTTTTTTACACTGAGTAATTATAAATACATTCATTGTTATGGTAAATGTATATTTTATATTTATTTGTCAGCCTCGGTGGCGTAGTGGTTAGTGTAACCGACTGCCACGCCTGAGGTCGCGGGTTCGATTCCCGCACAAGTCAAACATTTGTGTGCATGAACATGGATGTTTGTCTTGGTCTGGGTGTTTCTATGTATAATATATATGTATTTACAAAAAAAAAGTATATACTTATGTTTATCCATTGTCTAGTACCCATAGTACAAGCTCTGCTTAGTTTGGGCTAGATGGTGTTGTGTGTATGTGATAGAATATTAGTATTATTATTATTAAATAAAAAGTGTTGATATTATTCACTTAACTGTGACCGCCTGTTTTGGCACATTTCGCTCGGCGCAGTCTTAATATGCGAAAGGGATGACTACAGTTCGGACTGATTATACCTGTGAACCATCACGAATTCTGTTTTCTCCTTCATAAATAAACCGAGTTTAATAGTTTTAACAGTAATATATTAATAATATGAGAAAGATTTTGGCTCTTTTTATTAATTTTATAAATAAAAACAGGCAAAGCCAGTCTTTAAACCTACAGTAAGTATAAAAAAGTTTGTTATTTTTTAAAATTGTCTAGTCCTTATAATAATAATAATAATAATAATACTTATTTCGGACTCTGGGATCCATATACAAGGTCGAGACACAATTAAGTAATAGATAAACATTAGAGTTAAAACAAATTAAGTGGCAATAGTCATCCATCGTCGGTATGTTACAGTCTGCAGCAGGCGGTCTGACAGACAAATAATGATAGTATTTTTACACATGGCAACTCTGAACATACAAGAAGCTATTATTTTACGCTGAATTGCATTAAAAGTATCAACGTAGATAGGCATATAAGATAGGCAGTGGTAGATATAGGTAGGTTATGTCTTGAATAATTTTTGAGATTGCTGTCATCATTCAGGGAGAAAACAGAGAAATACGTTTGTATAAAATTAACGCTGACGGGATATTTAGGGTATCTCCAATTCTCCATATTAAACTTGATAGAGGGCATAGCAGGAAAACACTAGTCATTAAACACCAACATCACTGCTGCCGTCGCACGAAGTGTGGTTGGTTTGAATCCCTTACGGTACAGTTATTTATGTGCGTTTTTGTTACGTGCCTCGGAGAGCACGTTAAGCCGTTGGTCCCTGCTGCCATAAACATCTATGGCAGTCGTTATTAGGAAAGTCAGTACCCTCTAATATCCTGACACTGGTCTAGCCTTAGGGTATCGTTAGCCTTTGGGTTGCGTAGGTGAGGTGGCAGCCGCTCCGTGTAAAAACTGATATCCGGTCAAATCCAGTTAGACTAAAAAAGCCGACTCCAAGTGACTTGGGAATAATAAAGGCTAAGGGAGAAGAAGACGGCACAGTTATTTATGTGATTCAAAAATCAGCACGAATGTATCGGTTTTATCGGGGAAGTACAACCCTCCCACAGAATATCCACATGAAGTACCATGATACATAGGTACTGGTGCGTTTCGTTTCGTGTAGTAAGCGCCGACAGTAGTCATGCTATCGATTCTTCTTAACATATTCTAGTAGTCCCCAGCGGTAGGACATAGTAGACAGCTGCTCAGTTGTGTTTCTTTAGAATCGATTCTGTGATGCTAAAACATTACAGCATGTCCATGAACGGTGGTTACCGTTTACCATCAGGTGGGTAGCGTGCTTGCCTGCCACCAACAGCAATAAAAATACACTTTTCTATCAGAAGTTGTCTCCAGCCATAACGTGGAATCCACTTTTTTGCAAAGCAGGATTAGGTATAACCGACCACTAATATGCTGAGTAAGCATACTGCCTGTCTGAGGATAAGCAGTCACCTTAGATTATAGATACTACAAAAAAAAATAAACACTGCACTGCAAAGACAGTGGATTATGATGAATTGATGACAAAACAGAAATAATAATAATAATAATAATATAATAATATTATGTTTATTTAAACATTTTATTCCTGCTTTATTGTTCAAACGGTTATACATAGAAGATTGAAATAGTATTACCTATTCTAAGGTAAGGCTTTTTAGTTTGTTAACAAGATGGTTTGGTTACAAAAAAGGGGGTCGCTACGCGGTCAAGAAGCGCAAAAGATTAAAGAAGTACATTGACCATTGCAATACTATGACCTACGTAATTTTTTATAATATAATTATTTTTATAATAATTAGAATATAATAATCGATTATTCTGAAATTAATTATGCTTATTTTTTATTGATAAAGTACCTTTTAACGTTAATAAGATATGAAATCTGTACTATTATAAAATTAGTAATGAAGCTGTATTTATTTGTATATTAAAGATATTTTAGTAAAACGTGGCGTTTGTCTGTTTGCTTGCTCTTCGAGAGATTCACAATTGGCAGCTTAGAATCCAATTTAAAAAGTATAAGCAAAATTACATCTAAACTTGTGCTGTAGTATCGAAGATATCCCAAATGAATCCATATCGAATCCATAAATGACGTCGAGGTCAGTTACTATATAGTTTATAATATTAGGATTACAGCTAAGCTTTCTGTCAGTTCTTGTTTTTGTTATGTAAAAAAGACAACTTCCGCACTACGTATAATTCCTGTGTCGGGGGGGACTTTACAAACATTGGACACAAAAAACATCCAGATTCGGAACAACCATTTGTGGATCACACAAAGTTTTGTACCGTGTGGTATTCGAACTTGCAACACTCAGCGCAACGGTAGTGGCGAGGCGACTTCCTAAACCACTACGTCGTCCCTGCAGTCATTAGTTTAGTCATAATTCTGCTCATAAGTTCTATACTTTGCTATAGCCAACTATATTATTATCTTACAGAATGAATCCAGCTTAATAAGATGCGAAAGTTATCTACCGCATTTCGAAACACCGGGCTCCTACACAGAACTAGCTTCTTAACCGAATGCTCCGAGAAATGATCGTTACTTACGTGGCGGCGTCAACTAGGCAGTTAATTTACCAGTTTAAAATATATTCTTACCTGTTTGCATGGTGAAAATGATGAAAGAAGATGTCAGAATCCAGTTAGTATCCTCCAAGTCGATCTCAAAGCTCTCTTGTAGATTCACTGTCGTGTTCGTTAGGTTAGGGGATCGCAATCCCACGCGTGGGTATAAAGTCCAATTGGAATCCATCCTGAACGCTTTTGTTAGTCTTCAGAAAAAAGAAACCGAGATATTTTGTTATCTGTATCTTTGGTTTTAGCGGGAAAATCTTAACACTTCTTATTGGCCTCCATAGTTATTATTGCAAATTTAACTTTAAGTTTATTTATTATTTATTTTAAACATAAAAAAATTATACAAAATCTTATTGAATTTAATAACAAATATTATTTAAACATAAATAAATAAACATAAATAATATTGGCTATGAATTTACACTATGATTTAAAAATTGTCATATTTAAATTTAGAATTGTAACCATAACTATTCAAAAATGTTTTTCACAACGCACGGTCACGACCATGGCGCGCGACTGTAAAGTCAAATAAAACAAATGTTTTCCTCGAGACTCTTTTAAATAAGGCTGCTGATCGCGTGATCTTTGTCTGTAAACAAATAAAGAATTGATGCATTCGTGTTTAAGTTTGAAAGCCGCCATTACGCGTCATTATTGGAACTATTGCAGTTAAATGGTTTATTACTCCTATTCTATACTACTTTGAGTCTATTGGCGGACTAACCATGAAATTGCTATTCAAGTTACTTGTAAACAACTATTTTAATAAAAAACAACTCCCTCACTTTTTATTCTCAGTCGACAGCAATGCCTAAGTTTACGACGTTGCCTAAACCAGTCTTTTTTTTCATTGACAGTCATGTATTTTGTTTGCCATTTTTTTTTTTACTGATATGTAGTTAGGATTGTTTATATTAGTAAAGGTTTATATTATGATTGTTGCTTTATGTACATGTAAATCTTCTATATATATATATATAAATCAATTGCTGTTCGTTTGTCTCGCTAAAGCGAAGCGAAGCTCGAGAACGGCTGGGCCGATTAAGCTGATTTTGGTTTTGAAATGTTTATCGTAGTCCAGGGAAGGTTTAAGCGGTGAGAAAATATAGAAAAATTCGTGAGGGTAGGTGATACGTAGTACATCGTGTCATCTAGTACCATTAATAAAAATAATTAAGGAATCATAACAAAAAAAAAATACGAAGCTAGGAATTATTGAATTCCTGTGACGCGAAGGACTTACATTCATTCAAATAACTGACATAACGAACGCGCAACTCGAAACATATTTTGTGCATCACATAAATGTTTGTCCCGTGTAGGTTCGAACTGACACCACTTGGCGCAGTAGCAGTGGCGAGGGGACCACTTTAACCACTATGGCATTGCAGTCAACTAACTAGTTTCAATAGTTGTGAAATTATACTAAACTGTATGTGTAGTAGAGCCTCGGTGATTTCAGCATGAATGGGCCGGCTCGACAGGACTACGAAGTGGAAAGGTAAAGTAGCGGTAAGGGAGAAAGAGAGTGATTGGGCCTCCGGCACTCTCACTCACCGAACGAAACATAACAGTAGGAATACTGGTATTTCACGTCGATATTCTGTGAGAGGGTAGTTCTTCACTGGTCGAACCGGCCCATTCATGCTGAAATCAGCGACCCTCTACCACTCAAACAGTATCTAAAGTTACTAATAAAGAATAGCGGATGTGCTATCATGATACGAGTTCGGTCCCGGGTTGAGCAAAGTTTTATTGAGTTTTTTGTCCAGTCTAATCTTGGTAGACGCCAATAAGCTCGCTCTCTAATACATAGGGCTATAAATTATAGCAGGCGAATTGTGGGTGTAATACAAGTCTGACATTTGGCGGCCTCGATGGCGTAGTGGATAGTGTAACCGACTGCAACGCCCAAGTTCGCGGGTTCGATTCCCGCACAAGTCAAACATTTGCGTGCATGGATATGGATGTTTGTCTTCGTCTGAGTGTTGCTATATTATAATATGTAGGTATTTACAAAAAAAAGTATATATGTTTGTTTATCCATTGTCTAGTACCCATAGTACAAGCTCTTCTTAGTTTGGGCTAGATGGTGTTGTGCGTATGTGATAAAATATTATATTATATTATTTCATGTGCCCTCACAAGATATAAGCGTGAGACTTTAAATAAATGAAAATTAAATAATATTTAAAAAAATGCAATATAAACAAACCTTTGTTGTGCGAGTTCGGCTTGCACTTGACTGTTTTTAGTTGGTTGTAAATAGCTAGGCAAGATGGCCGACTTTGTAAAAAAGGGATCGCTAGTCGGTCGAGAGGGGCAAAAGATTAAAGAAGTACATTGACACACCGATGCCATATCATGACCTACGTGTTTTAACTAATATTATAAATGCTAAGTAAGTTTGTTTGTTTGTTTGTTTGTTACGCTTCCAAGCATTAACTACTCGATCGATCATCATAAAATTTCGCATACACGTTTTCAGGTCAACAGAAAAAGACAGAAAAGTTTTGTTACTAACCTTATCTAATTTACATTTAAGCAAGTGACGCCGAGGGCAAAACTATTAAATTTAATAAAAATCTTTTTAATACTTTTAGTGCTAACAAGAAATTTTATAATATGGTCAATTAGAAAATTTATTATCTTTACTTTTTACAAAGTGTTTTGTTTTTTATGTTGGTGTTTTGTTTTAGAATTCGAAAAATCTCCGTCCGTTCGTCCGTCCGTCTGTCTGTCTGTTATACAACTTTCAACTCAAGAACCGTAAGAGCTAGACTCGCAACGCCATTCGACTCATCATAGTCGATATACCTCGAAATGACTATAACCTCTGACCTCAAATCGTCACGTGATACCATTTCTTCGAACTCTTAGCTTTACGGCAATTCATGGCCGTTTCTCACTTGTTTTATAAAGTGTTTCTAATAAGAGATTAAACCTGTACCTAATCTTTATTTATACGTGGTACATATTTATGAAAACTAAATGGGATCGAGTATTTAATAGAATCTGCAACCACATAGAAATGTTCATATTTCATTTTGCTTGTTAGACGTAGCATTTTTTCTGTTCTACATCAACTTACTAGTTAGCAAAAATTAAAAACATCATGTAGGTATTCTTTTGTATTCATACTTTATCTTTGAATAGTTTCCAACTGCAATTACGACCGCGTGAACATGTAAGTCATGATAGAAAAGACTAAAGGATACATTGTTATAGGAAATTTGAATTAGTGGTATATTAATGCAATATGTATTAATATACCACTGACTTAAATTAGAATAATAATATTTATTGTTAGTTACATTCTGTTTTTCGATTTATATTTTTATGTTTTTTAATGTGTATAGCGTAGGTTAAGTAATAGAATTAAAAGCGTATCTCGCTGGTAAACAATTACGTTTGGCGAGTTTCAAACATGTACTAAATCTAAGTTAATTTTGTAAAGGAAATAAATAAAATAATGAATAAAAAAATCTTATGAGTAAGAGTTGATCCTGGCCAATCGGTTCGATCCAAATTCGTTCAATTATTTATACTTGATTAAGTAATAAATATATAAACACCTTGACAAACTTTTACATTTATATGTATCTAATATTAGTTTATTAAACTCACCCGTTTGCATGGTGAAAATGATGAAAGAATTTGTCAGAATCCAGTTGGTGTCCTCCAAGTCGATTTCGAAGCTTTCTTGTAGATTCACTGTCGTGTTTGTCAAGTTTGGGGATCGCAATCCCACGCGTGGGTATAAAGTCCAATTGGCATCCATGGTAAACGCCTTTGTTAGATTCAGAAAAAAGGAACTGAGATATATATTTTGTTATCTGTCTCTTTTGTTTTGGCGTGAAAATTATTCAGCACTTTTTATTTGCCTCCATAATTATTATTTCAAATTGAACTTTAAATTTATTTATTATTTATTTCAAACATAACAAAACCTAAATAAAACTAAATCCCATTTAATGTGATTACAATTAACACATCCATTATAGATATTCGCTATAAATTTACACTATGATTTTAAATTCCGTCAAATTTAAATTTAGAATTGAAACCATAATAACTAAGTATTCAAAAATGTTTTTACTACACACGGACACGACCCCGACGGGCGCGCGACTGTAAGGTGAAATAATACTCGGAATGTTTTCATCGAATCTCTTTTAAATAAGGCTGTTGATCGCGTGATCTTTGCCTGTAAACAAATAAAGAATTGATGCACTCGTGTTTAAGTTTAAATGCCGCCATTACGCGTCATTATTGGAACTGTTGCAGTTAAATAGTTTATTGCCTCAATTCTACTGAAAGTCTAGTGGCGGATGGACCATGAATTGGCTAGTCTAGTGACACGTAAACATCTATTTTAATAATAAAACAACTGCCGCACTAGATAGAATTCCTGAGCCGCGGTTGACTTACAATCATTTAAATCTTCTCTCTTAGCCTTTATTATTCCCAAGTCACTTTTCTGGTCTAACCGAATTTGACTGGATACCAGTTTTTACACGGAGCGGCTGTCACCTGACCTCCGCAACCCGAAGGCTAACGATACTCTAAGGCTAGACCAGGGCGCGGGTGTGTGGGACTCGAGCCAGTGAGGCCGGCCCTAACCTACATTTACGCGAGCGAAGCCGCGGGCAAAATCTAATGCATGTATATATGCAAATGACGTTAAGATAATTTATTTTGACGGAATTGTCATACGATTGTGACATTGTTTTGTGCAACGTTTAACGCTAATTACTGAAAATTAACATCTTAATTATAAAACAGGCAGATAATTCTAACACAACTAATTACTTTCAATAGCTAGACATTGTTATGAAGGTTAAGTTTTATAGAAAATACATATAGGCATTCGTTTTTTTTTCGCAATGTGTTTCCGCTTGCCTAGATGCTAAGTTTTAATTATGTATGTATGTTGGAGAGGCTTCGATTCCCGGCTCGAGGTAGTAGATTTTATATTTTAGTGGGGTTAGTAGCACCGTGTTTGTAAATGTGCTACATATACAAACACAGCAATGCTCCCGTGGTTCGAAGCGTGAAGATATAAAGCTTGTTACTTTTGGATAAAGTAGCTTGCTAATGTAGAAACAAGTTTCAAAATAGGTCCTACTTTATGAATTCATTCATTGAAAACAAAAGTTTATTTATTTTCTCTTTATAATATTAGTACCCATAGATATAGATAGTTAATATTCTATTTTTATGACAATAATAAATGTTACGTCCATAAGCCTCCCAAAGGATTGGGTATTTTCCTAATATAATATGTCAGAAAATACCTGAGCTAAGAGTTAAATAATATTCTTTTTTATAGCAATAATTATGTTACTCTACATAGGGACGTAGAAAATCTGTTGGCCAGACAATTTGTTATTATTGATTGTATAGGTACGTGTTCACAATTCAAACTAATATAATAATAATAAGCCCTGTATTAAACAGTCCCACTGCTGGGCATGGGTCTCTTCTAAGATTGAGAAGAAAACTAATAACTATAGCAATAGATATTGAAAGAGAGAGAATACAATTATGAATCTAATAGAACAGCGTACAGTTAAATGCAAACTTAATGGCGGCTCGGAAGTTAGCTGCGAGCGCAGGTGTGCGCAGGTAGGTAGGTGTAGGCGGTATACGGATATAACTCGCACACTAAATACAAGACGCGAAGGGCAAGTGCGGGTGAAAGAATAGGCGGGCGGGGAGGTGCCCTGCCGCCCCGTGCTGCTACGTCCCGCTGACACATAATATTGGGTTCTGCGCAATGACTCGTACGATGTTCAGAGCCGCCATTAAGTTTGCATCGGACTATACCAATTTGACAATTTTGAGTCTTCACTGTCATTAGTGTTATTAATTAATTAATTTATCAATGAATGAAAAGTCTTCACTTTGCGTTAACAATCATATGTCCGTTACTTTTCTGTTTACAATATATAATTGGACGACTATGTATGTATTACGAGCTGGTTGGCAATAATCGTCAGATTTAGGTGTGTTTACACACAAATTTACAACTACAGTCAAGCTCACGATATCTGGGTCAATGTTAGCCGCACGATTATACTCAAAACGGTCGCAAATCTTCCTCGTAGTATACATGTATAGAAAAATATATACCTCAAATATACTTTCTATAATTTACTTATTAGATACTTGGTTCAGTGTCAAATATACTGCACTAGATATCGCCCGCGGCTTTGTTCGCGTAAATGTAGGTTAGGTTAGGTTAATAACAGTGTTTTTTTCTGGATGGAAGTTACTCCATGTCCTTTTCTGTTCCTCTGACAACGTGTATGCGAAATTTCATAATGATCGGTCGAGTAGTTAAGGCGTGAAACCGTAACAAACAAACTCATATTATTTTACAGCCAAGATTTAAATCATAGATCTGCTGTCACTTAATAGTGTCCATACTAAAAAGAACGAGCTCACACGTTACATTCACATGTTAAAAAACGATAGTGTCCAATTTACAATATGAGTGTGATAATAATATATATATAATAGAGATGTCATGCTGTCATTGTGTGTCGGATGACAACTGACACACAATGCCAACATCCATGCGCATCCATGATTATGTTATAAATCAAAGAATTAGATTTACTAGCGGTCGCCAAGTGGTCGAAATTCGACCATAATTGATTTAAATTATAAGTTTGATCGTTATTATATATACCGCGGAATTGCAATAGGTACTTAACTTATCAACCGAACCATGCCGAAATACTACGAACGCGATTCGACTGCGTGTATCAAATGCATGTTTGTGTGCGTGTAGTGTTTTTTCATTAATTAAATGTATATCTAATGCATATTTTATAAAAATATTAGGATTTGCCACTCCTTCTCCATATAAACTTTAACTGTGCTAAATTTCATACTTCTCCGTCCGCGCAATAATCGTAAAAAGTGTACAAAGTTTTTGCTTCACGTATTAATATATAGATTACATACTCGTACATACTAAGCCTACTGTCTCGTAGGGGTAGGTAGACGAATAATCAACTCACTTTTGCTAGCTACTGTTGTAGATCCCACGTTATTGGTCTCAGTTCCAAACTCCGAGATGCTACTAAGAATTTCGTGACAGAAAATGCCAATAATATTTTGGTCGTCCTAGATTTTATGTCTGATGTAATTTGGATATTAAAAATTATTCCACATGGTCATTCTGTATTAAATGTATGGGTAGTATTTAACCGTTCCTCAGTTTTTGCCTTTGTGCCACCAAAAATACTAATTGCACAGCAAAATATGCTTCCTAAAATATTTTAAAGAAATCTAACTAAGTCGAAACCCACCCAAAAATAAAAGCAATGAATAAAAGCAAATGAATTTTATTTGAAATTTTCCTATTTTTGGGTGGGTTTAAGAAGGACCCTAACATAACCTAATCCTTCCGAGACGGAATGCAGTGATTTGAGGCGTATAGGTGCTCGTTATGATATATTTTAGTGAGCATATTTTGCTGTGCAATTAGTATTTTTGGTGGTCATTATATTTTAGCCCTAATTGTACAATAAGTGATTTTAATTGCATATTTTATTTACTTGTGAGTTGTTCTTGAATTATTTGAAATTAAATATATACAATATATTATTTTGTGTTGTACTAAGGTGTTTAAGCAACCATTATCACGCCCGTACCCATGGACGCCAAAAGCAGAAACTTCGGGCAAAGTGTAACAATAATTTATAGTTCAATAACGTAAGCGTCAGAACCCCTGAGAAGAAGGTAGTAAATATTTACAAAAAGATAAATTTTTTGTGTTGTCTAGAACTATGACAAAAGAAATGGTCCAGACATCCTGATGTCAGAATGTCTGACCACTTTCTTTACGTGTTTTTTCGCTGTCAATCGAGGTACTAAATATTTGAAGTTAGGTATTAAATAGTAGCAAAAAGGTAGTGCATTTTGGTATTTTCTAAACATCAAATATATCTATTGGTCCAGGGGTTCCGACGCTTACTTCAATAACAGCTAAAAATGAGAGTTAAAAAAAATTAACGATTCAAATCAAATCAAATCAAATCGTTTATTGCGTTCATGTGTACATACAAGTTATTAAAAATTAGGAATAGTCTCAACATGAAACCCTGTTAGGGCGTAGCAACTTATTTATCTATGTAGATACATAACTGCTTTGGTAATTACATCACACATCTCAATGTTGTTATTGATAACATAATACATTTCTTATAAACAACTTAAAAACTATGTATTTTTGGAGGGATAACATTTTATAAATTTCACAAGGTTTTACTAATATTTATTTATATAATATATAGTAGCTATAATTTATATAATACTGTTGTTTTATTTAATCAATAAAATTGTTCCATTTCTTATGACTTGCTCTTATCCTCAAAAAACTCTTGCAAATTGTAGTAACATTTATTTAATAAATACTTTTGTAGTCTACTTTTGAAAATACTATCGCTATTACAATCTTTTAGTGTCTGTGGTATTTTGTTGTAGATTTTAATGGACATGACATACGGACCAGAATGGAAGATAGATAGACTGGATGATGGTAAAGCTAATCTGTTTTGGTGTCTCAAGTTGCGTGATTGGGTGTAATGATCTCTATTGATGGAGTAGATTGACATATGTTTTCTTACGAATATACATATTTCCAGAATGTAGAGTGACGTAAGAGTTAGGATTCCATGCTTAACAAAATGCGATCTACAGCTCTCCATGACATCTATATTTGATAGGATTCGTATGCACTTTTTCTGTAATTTGAACAGTTTATCTGCGTCTACACTGTTGCCCCACAGCATGATGCCATATCGAAGCCAGGAATGTGCGTATGCGTAATATGCAGCTTTAGATGATTTTATGTCAGTGGTCTTTTTTAATTCGTATAAGGCGTATATAAATGAAGAAAGTTTGCTTGCGATCTTTTGTATGTGAGATTTCCAATTAAGACTTGTGTCAATATTGAGGCCAAGCAACTTAAAACTATCCACGCATTCCAATCTATTATTTTTAAATGAATATTCAATGTTTAAGGGCCGTTTCTGGTAAGGTTTAAATTGCATAAGTTTAGTTTTAGAAATATTTAATTCCAGGTTATGTTCTGTTAGCCAACCAGATATATCAGATAAAATTGAGTGGACATGTTCATCTACTTGAGCCTTATTAGAGCACGGGAATACCACCGATATGTCATCGGCGAACAAAACACTGACGTCATTTATAATTTTAGGCAAGTCATTAATATAGATCAAGAACAGAATGCACCCGAGCACACTGCCCTGGGGAATTGATTTGCTTATTTTAGATTTAATAGATTGAACGTTAGAAGTCTCACCAGTCTCACCATTCGTTAATTAAGTACTAAAATTCAATGTGTAACATTCGCGAAACATTACAAAAGACAATAACTGGTTTTCATTTTATCCTCCTATATCTTGGATGTACCATATAAGATACTGTACCTCAATGCCAAGGTTTTACGTTCTTTAATATATGGGTTTCCTTAAGCTGGGCATAAAAGTTCAAGGTATCATATGGGTCATCATGTTGTCGGCCTCAAGAGTCGTCATATTAAGGCTTTGTCGATGAAATTGCCAGATTTTCCTATATCTTATTCAGTGATTTCTATATATTATTTGTATGAAATTCGGTCATTCTAATTGCGTTAGGATTGGCCGCACAATGCTCCAATATTAAAGAAGTGCACGATCAAGAAGAGCATATCAACAAATGTGACATTGTCTACTCCAGCTCACCACAGTCACACTGAGCAAGGCCAGAGTCCCTGAACCCCCACCTACACAAGTTCCCACCTACACAAGTTCGTTCTACAGCGGCCAACCTGGGTGCGATGATTATTAAGGGACTTACATACTTCCATAATCCTTACTACCTGACTAAAATTATAAATTCGAAAGTAACTCTGTCTGTCCTGTTACCTATTCACGGCTAAACCACTCAACCGATTAAGATGAAATTTGATTTAGAGGTATGTAGTTTAAAACCTGGGAAAGGATATAGGCTACTTTTTATTAATGTACTTAAGTACCACGCGGGCGGAGCCGCGCGCAAAAACTAGTAATATATAGTTCACACAAGAAGAATCATTAACACGTAGAAGAATAAGTGGTTTTATTTACATAATAAAATGGTAATTTTTATAATTCGTTTGCGTTTTGGTAATAGTCTAATTATAACATGTATTATTATTAATCTCTATCAGTCTCACTCCTGCATAACCTCGAATGTATAAACACAGGTGTATGGCACGGTTCAACCTACATTTTGCCAGCTATATAGGTAAGTATTTTGAATTGTCGAATTGCCGTCCCATCGGACGCTTGTGCATACGCTTGTGTTTGCATACACAGTTGTGCTCTAAGTTTTATAATAATTAATATAAGTCATTTCAATTTCGTTTTTAATATAATTTATATGTAAACACTATGCATACAGTTTATTATATTAGTCTTATTAAAATAAATATTATTTGTTTGTTAAACAAACAATGTAATTAATCTCACTTTTTAAATTTAAATTTATACATATTTTCATTTTCGTTAATGCATGCTGTGGCAGCCTGTAAGCAAGGAAAAACTATGTAATGTATCCGTATTTATTTTTTTAACACCATTTTTTAGTGTAGGTATTCTTTGTTGATTGTTCATAAATAAATAAATAAATAACATCTCCTGCGCCTGCCAGTTTCCATTAAGACTGGCAGCCGAGACTAGAATTCGGCCTGGAGAAGCTTACATTGATGTAATGTAAGAATATCATGGAGTAGTGTTGTCTCGAAGACGGTGCTTGGTGAAGTGCCACCTCGTTGAATGTCCTCTCCCGTCTTCAATTTAACCTCTGATGACATCACAATTAACATAATACCGGAAGAGGAAACTAGCGACAACACTTTCAACATTTCATTATCTTATGCCAATGAGAGTTCTACATTTTACATCGCTAACATTTTATTCTGTGTCAATATCATTGAATGTCTAGTATTGTTCCCACATAGATAAGTTTAATTTACATTAATAACTATCGTATTTGCCTAATGCCGATGTTAAATGCCTAAAAAGAAAGGTTTTACTAAAATAATAGTTCACTAGATGGACCGTAAACCCAAAAATCGCCTTTAGTAGTGCGGGTTTAGAAAAGAAACTCATAACCAAGCGAGGACAAATTTTATTGAGTTAGCCGGGGCTTATATAGTGCCCGCGGAGAATCTTAATAGCGCGGTTCAGCACTTAACAACGCCATCTATCGAGCTTAGGGTTAAACATTTTAACACAAGTTGTTCCGATTGAACACTAGAAGAATTCACCGTATTATACCTACATATATAAAAGAAAGACGTAACATTTTCACATGTTGCTTATTCGTAAGCGGTATGGTATAACTTGAATGCAGCCAAGTGATTTAAACATTGAGCCGTCTTGGCAGTGACGCGCTGTCAAATTAGTCCTGCAGAAATTTGTGAGAGACCGTTGGATTCTGACGCAGAAGGCTCGAGTTCGATCCCAAGGCGCACATCTTTGACTTTTCGAAGAGCGTATTAAATAGTTGATTATCGCTCGCTTGTAATAGTTAAGGAAAAGATGTGAGGAAGCCTGCGTGTCTGAGAGTTTTCTATAATTCTCTCAATTATATAATTATGAAGTCTGCCAACCCGCACTGGGCAAGCGTGGTGGTCTATGGTCTAACCGTTCTTACACTGAGAAGGGGCCCGTGCCCAGCAATGGGACAAATACAGGGCTGATATTATTATATTATACATTTAAAATGCAAATTTATTACAGTCCGAATTCTTAAATAACTGCGTTGAACTTAGGTTTAAACGCATTTAACACATACATAAAAAAATACAAAGATTAAGTATTTTATATATTTTTTAAATACCTACGAACTAGTACAAACTGTAACTATAATATCATCCCTATATTAAACTGTCCGTCTACTGAGCACGGGCTTCTTCTCAATGTGAGAAGGGTTAGTCCATAGTCCAAACTATACGTGATAGCAAATATTTTGCACCTACAAACATGACCTTAAGATATTATGTATCACAAGATAATTATTACATTAATGTCAACACTTCGAATGCTATATTTTCGCCATACATGAATGTATTTTTTATATTATAATAGGCTTGCGTTTGGCCGCGATCTCACCTGATGTTAAGTGAAGATGCAGTCGACGATGGAGCACGCTTGCCTAGAAGATACCTATTCACTCGCGAATTGAAGATACTCAGATTGTACACATCAGGCAACACAGACTTAGATAGTGAGTTCCACTCCGTTGTGGAAAGCATTATGAAAGTGAAAGCAAAGCACTTCGTGCGTAATTGTGGTATATCCACCATGTACCTGTGCCGCTGGTCTGTTTGTGTGGTCGTCAGATACTCCTTTCCGCAGTTTTTTTTTCGCAGTTAAATATTAGTACATAATTAAGTAAGTAAGTACATTATAGCAGTATTCCTACAGTTGTGTTTCGTTTGGTGAGTGAGAGGGCCAGAGGCCCAATTACCCTCATTCCCCCCGCTCCTTCTCCTTCCCAATTCCTTTTTTCCTAAAGGGTTGGTAACGCGCAAGTGATGCCTCTGGTGTTGCAGGCGTCTATAGGCTACGGTGACCACTTACCAACAGGTGGGCCGTATGCTTGATTGTCACCTTAGTTGTAGAAAAAATAATAACTTCAGTTACATAAGATTTATTTACATTATAGTTTAGCGGAGGTTTGATAACAGCGCCATCTGTCAACGGCAAGGTTAACCACTGAAGGTCGGTTTTATTTATTTAAGTGCGGGTCGAGGTCGCTTGGATTTCAGATAAGGATTTTGGTAAGTAACACAATTCAAGAGTACAAAACGTCATTATGTGTTTTTTATTGAAAAAGCGTCTTGTTGGTTTAGTGGCATAAGTTTGCGTCCAGTCGCGAAGTCTCGATTTCGATTTACGGGATGGGCAGAGTTATTGATAGTTTTTGTTAGATAATTCTTGAAGCACAGAGTTTATTAATATGACAGATTTAGAGCTTATATAACGTGGAATCTAAAATGTATGTGGCGAAATGCGTGTGTCATGTACCTCTACTAGACTAACAATGTGTGAGTTTGTTTGTTTGTTTGTTTGTTACGCTTTCATGCCTTAACTACTTGATCGATCATGAAATTTAACACACACGTTGTCAGGGGTACAGAAAAAGACATAGGGTACCTTTCATCCAGATATGAGGTAAAGTCCAGAGAGATTGAAATTTATTGATTAAAGCGAACGAAGCCGCGGGCAAAAGCTAAGTAATGAGTAAATAAATTAATGTTTAGTAATAAATATATGTTCAGGGATAGAAGTGTCAATTTCAAAGGCATAACTGCAGAGCAAGGCGCTCCGGGCTTTCATTTTTTGGTTTTGCGAGACCCTTCATGGTGCAAGAGCTTCACTAACTGCTACGGTATATGGATACGGGGTTCAGGGACCCCAGCCATGCTGAGCTTTGTGCAGCCACTCCTAACGCAATTAAAATAGTCGAATGTTATGCAAATAATGTAGAGATTATTTCACTAAGAGCTACAGGAGCGACGCAGTACCTAATCATAAATCGCGAGGGACAGCTTTTTATAAAAGCACTAGATTTTACCCGCGTCTTTACTCGCAGGAATGTAGATTTTGTCAATAAATTTCTATCCACGGGAACAGTAGGTATATTTGCCTGTATGAGAAGTACCCTTTGTTTTTTCTGTACGCCTGACAACGTGTATGCGAAATTTAGTGACGATCAGTCGAGTATTTAAGGCTTGAAAGCGTAACAAACAAACTCACATTAGTATTTATAATATTAGTCAGGATTTTACCTGCATACCTACAAGACACTGACTCCTGCAACACAGTTTCGACTAGCGTGGGAGCCAGAGTTTTGTTATATATTGTGTTCTTTTCTTTTTTGTGTCAATAAATGATTATTATTATTATTATTATTATTACTTATTTTTCATTTTACTTCATTTGGTAGATACTGTAAAGACAACGTGCCAGCAAGCATGGTTGTAATTAATCGACAGATTAGATCCAAGTTACGAGAATAGAAAAAGTAAATAATTTATTAACTACTAAAGTATTAACTTGATACATCTCCACTGGTCCCTATATTTACTCAACTGTTACTTATTAGCAAACAACCCGTTATAAGCGAAGATTACAAAAGTGTTTACATTTATCTATATAGGTACCTGTCTGGCAATATTTAATATGTTTTTTATCAATACCGTGAATAATATGTGCAATCATGAACCTCAAATAATTCTGTACATTAATTTATAATTTATTTCTCCTTGTAATTGATTTGTAATCTTAGAGAAGATCATGACAAAGTCTTGCATGCAATAAACTTAAAGAAGCAAGACGTCGTAATTATTCCAGACCGGCTCTAGTTACCGTCGCATGTAGGTAACTGCTTAAACGCTACTGATTGAGACAGTTAATTTAACTGCACGACAGGCACAGTGGTTGTGCTTACCTAGACGCTACACACTGCGAAGAGTGTTATGCGTTCGATTTCTACACGTAGCAATGATTTGTGCTATTTACAAATAGTTGTTCTGGGTCTGTGTGTTCGTTGCTGCAGTGCTTGTAAAGACCTTAGCGACACAGGATTTGTTCTAAGTGCGGCAAATGTCTTAAAATAAAATATTTGTCATAGGTATTTCTCGGTAGTACCTGGTTGCATTATAGGGAAAATATTATTTCCTTAGTATTGCCAAGGAACATTAATTATCTTCGCAACTGCTTGCGAAACTCAGTTGATAAAGCGTCCGGAAAATGTATTTTATTTATGTAACACGATGGTGATAAACAGGAAAGTGGCCCTCGTAATGGTAAACGGTTACCATGTTATTCTATGACGGCTTGCAATACCACCGCCGTCCACTGACTAAAAGGGCATCAGTGCCATAGAACTCATATGACTGAGGGCTTGTCCCGCCACCTTCAAATAGCATTTATATATAAGATAAAAGTCTCGCCATTTCTCTTCTTTAACCTAACAAGAGTGAGACAGCATGCGATTTATCTTTCGGATAACTTTTACTTGTTAGTTGTGGGACTGACCATTAATGTCTTTTTAGTTAGCAGACGGCAGCATTGGTGACCTCCTATGGTTGAAATTAAACTGCTATATACGGATTTTATCGCGTTGTTTATTTGACACTTTATTACAAAATTTTGAAAATTGTTACGGTTACGGTTTGGTCACGGGGAGACTGTCTCCCCGTGACCATGGCTGCTGAAAAGCAACCGAAACGTCGGGGAAAAAGTAAAAATAAATTAAATCTAAATAGTTTAATAATAATTTAATTAGCTTAAAAATTAGTAAAGAGTAATAGTAGTAGTAGTGTAACAATTTTCAAAATTTTGTAATAAAGTGTCAAATAAACAACGCGATAAAATCCGTATATAGCAGTTTAATTTCAATGAATAATATTCGCGTAAACAGAAGACAATATTATGACCTCCTATGGTGTCAAAGCTGGCCGTTGGGAGAAAGATTGAGATTGCCGGCCCTAGGGATAGGAACCAGAAAATAAATGATTTAAGGCGTATTAATATTATTAGGTATGCGGTTATTTGTTTTAGTGACTTAAGTTTAAACAGTCACAGTATCCGTGTAATAAAATAAATATAATATTATTCATATGTATATTAAAGATATATTAATGATAACACAAAAGATGACATATCATATGAATAAAAAATAAATACTATGACTGCGAAATTGCAATTTTACAAACACGACATCTACTGTAAAGTTGAAATATTAAGAATATATTAGAGTATATAGAGGTTCAGCTATTAGACGCAAGATGGCGTTATTACTAAATACATAGTTACATATATGCAACGATAGAGTGCAGTAGTATCTTATAATAGTAAGATACTAAAACATGAAAAATAAAATAATGTATTAATACCTAATCGTTTTTTATTGTGAATATATCTATACTAAATTTTGGCACCACGTAAGCCCATTATCGTCTATCCGGCATAGTTCCAGAGTCCATGCTACCATTGAGAATCTTTTAACAGAAAATCTGAATAACACTTCACTCGATCCGAGAAGAGAGAAAGAGAGAAGAGTAGAAAACGGGACTTCATGCACAACACTTGCATTTGCTACCGCTGCGCCACCAAGGCATTTGTGTTATTAAATATAATATAATATAATATAATATAATAATTATTAATTATGAATTGTAGTTATTCATTTTGTTATATTTATATTCATTGTTAGTCTAGTACCCATAGTACAAGCTCTGCTTAGTTTGGGCTAGATGGTGTTGTGTGTATGTGGTAGAATATTATATTATATTATATTATATATTTTATAGTTTATTAAATACACGGCTGATACAATGCTATGCGTATTATTTTATTTATTCAGAGGAAACACTAAGGGCGAGAGAATTGAAAAAGGTATTTGTAAAATCTATTGCTGTCGCCGCAGCCCGCAGAGTTTGATAGAGACAACTGCAGCTATCGAAAATACCTATTAAAAGTACACAAAATCAACGTTTCGTAGTCCCGTGATTCCTTCTCCAAAACTTAACCAATTTAAATACTTTTCATTAAAATTATAGAAAGGCTTTGGCCGTGTTCCTATGCTTTTCTTTTTTTATATAATCTAGTCAAATTTGTTTTCTGAATGTTTGAACACAGCTGAAAATCTGTCCATTTTTGAGATTTTTGAAGGCTCATGTCTCTTTTGATAATTAATTTATGAAAAAAAAAAGAAAACATAGGGACATGCCAATAGAGTCTATACATTTTTAGGAAAAAAATTTGCTCTACTGACATTATCTAGGGAGGAAATAGGGGACTACGTTTGTATGGAAAAAAGGTCCTTGTGTTTACTCTTAAGGATCTTTAACACTTTCAACTTTGTGTGCACCACAAATACATAGTTATTGTGAGTGTGGGTGTCTTCTGTGTCCGTTGCTTCACTGTTTTCAAACCTACTGCGACACAAAAGTTAGTCCTAGTGCGGGAGTAGTGTTAAAAAAAATTAATATGCTCTTGTTGGTTGCATAGCTCTATAACTATATGATATATGGCACATAGCATCGCTTTAGATGCTAAATACAAGATCAGATTATAGTCCCTGACGAATGACTGTTCATACAGCTTAGTTTGTCAGAGCAATGACACGGTTTGTCGAGGTCGCAGAATCAAGTGCTACTTCATGGATTATATTATATATATTAAATGGTTTGCAGGCAGCTACTTGCTTGTGTTTCCTTGGAATTGCTTCTTTGATGTCAAGAAAACACAGCCTTATGCCAGTTACCGCTTACTGTATAGGGCCCGGTATCCACTAAAGCAGAGAGGAGAGGAGACTAGAGGAGAAGGGCTGCGAAGCTGGCAAGGTATTTCCACCAAAGCGGAGAGGAGATGTGAGCTGTGAGAGCTCGAAACCAGTCAATCGAATGACGCTTTTAGGTGTGCGAGGCGTGGGGAGAAACCAGCGGGGAGCGGAGCGCGCGGCACCGCCTGGCCGCCAGGCTACACATATCTCCGCTCTGCCGCACCGCTTGCTCGCGGCACAAAATTCTATAGAAAAATGAAATATCTCCTCTCCTCTACGCTTGATCCATTTAGCGGAGAGGAGATGTGGAAATAACGAAATCTGATTGGTTTTCAAAGTAAATCTCCTCTTGTCTCCTCTACTCTTTGCTTTAGTGGATACCGGGCCTAAGGTGTCTGCTGAAACAGAAATAAATAATTAAAGATTTGTATCTTTTAGAGTACTGTTAATGCATGAGTTAGAACAATACAGTGCGTTATGGAGTGTACAGGTTAATCCCACTATCGAGTATCGCCGATTCGACAACGTCGTTTTAAGAGACGATTGTAAGCCCTCAAAAGTGTAAAAACTCGACTAGTATGCACCGTGAGAAATACAAGAGATTAATTGGCTAAACGTTGCATGGGGTACCTATTCTTTACCTCTGACAACGTGCTTGCAAAATTTCATGATAATTCATCGGGTAGTTAAGGCGTGAAACCGTAACAAACAAACTTACATTCGCATTTATAATATTAGTTAGGGTAGCATTGCGGCAATGTATTCGCGCAACCACTCGTACTTAGGTGCAGCTTCCTAGGAAGTTAGCCTATCAGCCCTAAGAAGGATTTGACCTACTAATACTAAATATAATGCTGGATAACGGGTCTTACCCGCGATAAAGTATTTTAAAGGTAATAAATACCTATTGATTGTGCCCGACGTTTCGACCGACTTGCATCGATCGTGGTCTCGGGTCGACTGATGTGAGCTCAGCGGCGCCATCGTGACGTGCGGGTTTCGACAACTACCCTCACCTGGTCACTAATTGTAATTATATTTGTAATTGGACTCCCTTTTCCGCATTTGAACTCAAGCTGGTTCATTATGCGTGAGAGTCGGCTCGTTATGGAGACAGCCAGCCCAACTCCGCCCAGAAGCACAGAAGGTTCCTGGGGTCTTCGCAGGCTTCGCGGAGTGACCTCGGGTTGTTCAGGATTTCCTTACGTTGTGCTGTTACTCCCACACATTCCAGGATTACATGGGCAGCAGATTCTTCTTGGATCAGACATCCCTTACAGAGTGGGCTGTCTGTTGCTCCGATGTTGTACAGATGTTTGAGCAGGGGACAGTGTCCTGTTAGGATCCCCACGATTGTCCGAAGGTCCAATCTTTGTAGGTTGAGCAGACGGTGTGTCAGACGTGGTGAGATGGCCGGTAGGGCAGTTCTCGACTGTCTGCAGTCCGTTGTTCACTTGGTCACTATTACTTATATTAGCACTGTCGGTATTTCGACACACAACACTAACGACGTCTACACTCTAACGACCTAAGTCACTACGGCGACGTTTACATTTGCTGATGATTGGATTCCAAGATGTAGACAAACGGTATCCATCCTACTCATATAATACTTGACTCCTAGGTTGCGTATCAAAATGAAACATCTACCGTATTTTAAGTTACAGACCTCTAGCAATACAACTGTGAAAACCGCAATTAATGTCGTGCAGTAGTATTTGCGTAATGCGCGTACAAACATACAGACAGACAGAAAATTTTGAAAATAACTGTTTTTTTTATGGTAGTTATATGTGGCAAACGAGCAGACGGATCGCCTGATGGTAAGCGATTACCGCCACCCATGGACACCCGTAACACCAAAAGAGTCACAAATATGTTACCAGCCTTTTAATTTTGTCCCCCTCTTCCCCAGGAGGGGAGACAGGGTTATTGGGTTATTGGGTTCTCCGGTACCGTTACTCACTCAACGAAACACAACGCAAGCGCTATTTCGTGCCGGTTTTCTGTCAGGCCGTGGTATCACTCCGGTCGAGCCGGCCCATCCGTGTCAAAGCGTGGCTCTCCCACGGTTTTGTTTCCTATAGCTCTTACAAAGACCACTCTCATTTTATTTTTTAATTATCTCGTATGAACAGACATATGTCAGTTAAAATTATATTATAATACCTAACATGAACCTTCGCTCGGTAACAATATTTTTTTAGATGAACGTACCCTATGGCCTTTTCTGTACCCCTGACAATGTGTATGGCAAATTTCATGATAATTCGTCGGGGAGTTAAGGCGTGAAAGCGAAACAAACTAACAAACAACTGAAGAACATGAACACATTTATAATATTAGTTATGTATAGATTTATGAGTATGTATGTATCTTATGTGGGGGCCAGTCAGTGCAGACCGGCGACACTTCGACCCAGTGGGATCTTTTGTGTCGACACTCTCCCAATAACGACTGCCATAGATGTTCATGGCAGCCGGGACCGACGGCTTAACGTGCTCTCCGAGGCACGGAGCAGGCGATAATTGTCAATCAATACGCACATAATTTCGAAAAGTCATATAACTTCCAAAAGTCAGAGGTGCGCGACGTGGGTTCGAACCCGAGACCCTCTGCATTGCAGTCTGTTGGTCTCCCCACTGAGCTATCGCTGCTCTTGATTTATGTGTAACTAGCTGACCCACGCAACTTCGTCTGCTTCACATAAGAGAATTTTCACCACTCTTGCAACATATTTCATTAATGCTCCGCTCCTATTGGTCGTAGCGTGATGTTATGTAGCCTATAGCCTTCCTCGATAAATGGGCTATCCAACACTAAAATAATTTTTCACCTCGAACCAGTATCCTGAGATTAGCGCGTTCAACCAAACAATCAATGAAATTTGTCAAAATGACAACAAACCAACAAGTCATATAACTTCCGAAAGTCAGAGGTGCGCGACGTGGGTTCGAACCCGAGATCCTCTGCATTGCAGTCTGTTCGTCTCCCCACTGAGCTATCGCTGCATTTTTTTTTATTAATATACCTATGAGATACATTTTATCGGATTCGTGTACTGGTACGACTCACGCGAGCGAGGCCATAGGCAGAAATTAGTTTTTAAATTAGTTAATTCATTTCTTTATTATACCTTTATGGTATTTCCCAAAAAAATGAGTCATATTTTTGTTTAAAATATTATTAGATATTATTATACTATTTTGGTTGTACACCACTTGTATTTTTGTTATTGATTCAAGGTAAGTTTGTATGCTTGGGGTTCGAACTTACGACTCGATCGCAAGTAATGCTTTATCCATTAGATTAGTGCCGCTTCTCATCTTTATTTATTTATTTATTTATTTATTTATTTACTTACATACTTACATCTATCATTACAGTAATAAAAATACCAATGCGATAGAGAAGTTACATAATTACACACTTAATATACTAAAACTAAAGATTATTATGTTGATCACAACTAGCTATCCAGTAAGTGGCCTTTGTGAATTCGTTTAGTGAACACGAAAACAAGTCAATGCGCTCAGCTACGTAGTTAAGTGTGCGCAATGCTCGCGTCAGTGGCGCTTGTTGCAGTAAGTTTGTACGCGCTGTCGGTACCGCTAGCAGCCGCGGTCGCCGCCGCCGTCCCACGTAGTCATCCGGAACGCTAAACCTAAGCTCACCCAGTACTGTCGGATGGTGAATTTTCCCTCGCAACACTTTGAAGAGATACGTAGCAAGGGCCACCTCCCGTCTCACCTCCAGCTTGTAATACCCTACCTAATCTTGTTTACTTACATTTCATTTACATCCATAAGACATATATGGACTGCTTTAACATTTTGTAATATGTACATTTAGGCGAACGTATTTATCTCTGGGTCTATGCAGCCTATATAAATGGTTATTATTATTATTGTGTTTCTCTTTCTCGGTATTTTCCTAATGCGTTAAGATAACCCGGCCCTTTGGGAGACTTACACGGGGACATGGGTCCAACATGCAGAGGCCCTTCGAGAGTTTTAATTTAGAGTTAGATGGGACACTTACCGAAATACTAGCCGCGGCAAGTGTAGGGTGATAGGTTGATTTTTATTGGGAAAAGTACTTCTATAGCCTCAAAAAAAAAACAATGTTTATGTGTCTAATAGCCAAGTAAGTTTTTGCTAGTTACTAATCAAACTATTATGAGTAGAGAAAATATTAATTTATTATCATGATTTTTTTACTGGCAACTTTTTATCTATTACACTTTGACTAACTAGTCAGACGTTGAAACATCTTTTTAAATAGAAATTATGAATATGTTTCTTGGCACACCTTTAGTAATATCTTTATATGATATCTAAACTAATATTATAAAGAGGAAACATTTGTGTTTTTGTATGTTTGTTTGTAATGTTTTCACACAAAAAACACTGGACCGATTTCAAAAATTCTTTCAACATTAGAATGCTGCATCTTCACTGAGTGACATAGGCTATTATACATTTTCAAAAAAAATTGGGTTCTTTATAAAAATGCAATAATATAACCCACGGTGTAAAAACATTAATCATAAAAAATCTGTCCTCGCGTGCGCTGCGGTAACTATTGATGATAGAACAAAAAACTGTTCTACAGTATTATAGAACGTATCAATACCTACAAAAAAGTCCGCGATACCATATGTATTTTTTGAATATACAGCTAACTACACCTATATAGGTGTAGTTAGACTTATTAATTTCTTTAGTTGTAGTTTTATATATTAAAATTAGATAACAAATTAAAAGTAGGTATTGGGTAATAAATTAAAGTCCACGCGGACGAAGTCGCGGGCAACAGCTAGTTATATTATACAATAATTATTCCACAACTAATTTAATTACTGTGCCGTCCATAAAAAAACTGGGCTAGTAATAGACATTGTTCTTTCATAATAATCGGTCGAGTAGTTAAGGCGTAACAAACAAATAAACTCACATTTTCATTTATAATATCAGTAAGGATTTAAAAATTAATAGACATCTCCCGCACTAGTCATAATGCTTGTAAAGTGGGAGACTTAACAAACAGGCTGCTGGCATACATGTATTTCATCCATGATTCTTGTAATGCACAAACAGCTTGAGATTAAATTATGGATTAAAGGTACATTCAAATGATTACACTTCAAAAAACAAGCAGACAACAACCATAGTCTCAACGAGACCATTGAAGAAGGAGAAAGAGAAGAAGAAGCATTTCGACAATACAATCAAATATATACAAGGTTAATTGAAAAACACCTACTAAAAGCCTTTAACCTTGGCTTATTTATTTGCTACTCAACAACTTCCGTCTAATAAGCACATTTCCAGACTTCGTGCTGCTCCTGAGAGTTTCTTGACTTCTTCTTCTTCTTATTTAAGTCTAAGTGACTTGTCGGTGTAGCTTGTCTCTCCATACGGATTCGAACCCACGTCGCGCACCTCTGAATTTCGGAAGTTATATGACTTTTCGAAATTATGTGCGTATTGATTGACAATTATCACCTGCTCCGTGCCTCGGAGAGCATGTTAAGCCGTCGGTCCCGGCTGCCATGAACATCTATGGCAGTCGTTATTGGGAAAGTCAGTACCCTCTAATATCCTGACACTGGTGTAGCCTTAGGGTATCGTTAGCCTTCGGGTTGCGGAGGTCAGGTGGCAGCCGCTGCGTGTAAAAACTGATATCCAGTCAAATTTTAAGTCTAAGTGACGGTGTAGCTTCTCTCCATATCTGTCTGTCTAGTGCCATTTCTTGCATTTCTCTGTACGACATGACACCTAACTTTTCCCTGATCTGACTAATGTAACTTATTCTTGGCCTTCCTCTTCCGACATGGTTGGCCATCTCTTACGACATGACACTTTTATTAAAAACATCATTGAGGGAAAGGTTGAGGGAAAGTTTCTTGACACGAAACATAAATTCTTTGCCCGACTTGGGGATTGAACCCGGAAACTCACGCACAGCAGTCGCATTCACTATTATCGCGCCACCGAGGCAGTAAATAAAAAGATTAATCACACTCGTAAATTGAAATAATAATTTGGCAAATACATTAATAGGTAGTAGATTTTTTGTGTATTATCCTCATTTTAGCTCGCATTCATAACTCTAGTTGCAATAATAGTCTCGAGGTGACTGCTGGATAAACCTAAGCCAAATTTTCAAAAGTATATAATACCTACTAGCTTTTTTCGCGTGACTCGGCCCGCGTGGTACCTTCATTAATAAAATGTAGCCTATGTCCTTTCCAAGGTTTTAAACTACCTCTGTATCAAATTGCATGCATGGGTTAGCCGTGAATATGTAACAGACAGACAGACAGAGTTACTTTCGAATTTATAATATTAAGTATGGAAAGTAAGCAATATGTAAAATTTGCTTGTCAGTACCTAAGGTAGACCAAAAATAACGATATTAAATGTAATGTTAACACCACTGTAAACCCTTGATCAGCAAATAAATGATTATGATTATTATCACTACATATTATGATATAAAGCAGCGATAGCTCGATGGGGAGACCAACAGACTGCAATGCAGAGGGTCTCGGGTTCGAACCCACGTCGCGCACCTCTGACTTTCGGAAGATATAAATTATGTGCGTATTGATTGACAATTATCGTCTGCTCCGTGCCTCGGAGAGCACGTTAAGCCGTTGGTCCCGGCTGCCATGAACATCTATGGCAGTCGTTATTGGGAAAGTCAGTACCCTCTAATATCCTGACACTGGTCTAGCTTTAGGGTATCATTAACCTTCGGGTTGCGGAGGTCAGGTGGCAGCCGCTCCGTGTAAAAACTGATATGCAGTCAAATCCGGTTAGACCAGAAAAGCCGACCCAAGTGACTTGGGAATAATAAAGGCCAAGAGAGAAGAAGATATTATGATATAAAGTCCCCCGCCGCGTCTGTCTGCTCGCGATAAACTTAAAAACTACTAAACCGATTTTCATCCGGTTTTCACCAAAAGACAGTGATTCATGAGGAAGGTTTAGGTGTATAATTTGTTAAGGTTACCCGTGGGTAGCCGGGGCGGGTCACTAGTAAAAGTATAATTTAAAATTACATATTATGTTTGATTCTCAAATAAATAACAACTTAATGTGTAAGAAATTAAAACGACAATTCCTACAGACCATTTACTTAAGTACCTGCTCAATAACAACCGAATATTAACGAAGGTCTATAAACTAAGAACAAATGAAACATCTCAAACAATATTTGCACCATATATTCAACAGTGGAACAAATAAATCGTATTTATAACAGTAGTTAACACAACGCATCATCGAGCACTTATTTATTTATCGACAAACGCCATTTTTTGTGTCGCATTATACCAAATCATAATACGTATTTATTTATCGGTATACAATCTAAAATAATACTTATGAGATCGCAATAAAGTCAAAAGTTGCTTACCTCGGTTCGTCTATTCAACTAACTTCAATGTAGTTCGAAGGAAAATAATCTTTGTTTGTCTAGAAATACGAAACAAAATGGGGTGGATGTGTAGAATAAAAAGTATAGCCTCCCCTCAAAGAGAGGCGTGGTCCTCGATAGCGGACCGACACCGCACTGACATCAGTACACAACTGACATTCGGACGTTCCAAATACAAAAATTTTAAATATCGAATTCGCGCAGTGGCCAGTGTTAGTGTATAGTGATGGAATCTGAGATAAACAAAATGCAAACGAAACTTCCTTCGAAGAACTTTTCGATAGAATCAATTGTTGGGATCAACAATCGGCGATCGCCCGAAATCGATATCGAAAACAGTATATCCCAAGATTACTCTGGTACTAATGAGCATTCGGAAGACGAGGAATTGAAGATTAGGGATGGGAAAATGGGATACTATTTTCAGCAGAATCGGGTCCCGAATTTTCCGTTTTTTATGTCTTATGATAAGAGGATGGGTGGATTCCAGAGTGAGCAAGGAGGTCAGCCAGAAGAATTAAAGAGGGCGAGTCCTGGAAGCGTAAGGAGTGAAGTGGACAGCGATGGTGTCGACGATCGACCTCATGGTAAGATCTTAACTTTATTTTGGACGATTATAAATAGTCCCGAGAATCGGTCTTTATTTTACTTAACGGTGTCACTTTGAAATCGTATTAGTCATGTAATCAAAATCCTTATATAAATACATTCTGTTATACATAGCACCGCGCCGACGGTGTTACGGTAGCCATTGCATAGCAGTTTTCTATTGCCAAGGCTTAGAATTTACCTAAAATTCTGATAAATTAATTTCTAATTGAAAGTTTAGTCAATATTGATAATTATTTTGTTACTAGAACATATTAAGGCGGTGCTAGTAGATAATTATGCTATCATCGAGGTAAAAGAATAATAACAAATACCTATTAATAATTATAATAAAAATAAGAATATAAAGAATCTTATCGCAATATTCTGCAGATATTTATAAATAATTGTACGTAGATGGCTTGTCCGTTAGTATTATATACCTGACTGACTAATCACTTTGGGTCTAGTACCTGACAATAAGCTTTTCATAGGTCATAAATAGGGGAAGTAATTTTCGGAACGCTAAAGTAAAGTAGTATTTAGGTATTGATATTGATTGATATTTCCCGTAGCACTATTAATTGTGCTCTTAACCTGGCCTTTGTCCAGAACGCCTCCGATCTAATCAAGAAACGTTCGCCTAGATCATCCTTTTGCTACTGTTCCATTCACACTAGCCTTATAAACTTTCTTGAACCGACTGGCGTGTATGAGGAATGTGATGAAAGTGAATGAAGCCAGAGAAGTGTGTCAGGATCGTAGCAAATGGAAATCCGTAGTCTCTGCCTACCCCTCTGGGAAACAGGCGTGAATCTATGTATGTATGTGTTAATTGTGCCATTGATGGGTGAGCAATTGAAGTTACAATACATAAGTACATATATGATAGATTTGCATCAATAAGCTTTTTAGCCATACAATAGTTTTAAAGTCCTTAAGGATCTGCTACCATAAAATGTTATTGCTATTATTATCTGTCACGTTGATGCATACTCAAACCTATTTTATCCTCAGCAAAAATTTACAACAACGATATAGTTACAACTCCAAACAATTTATTTTATTTACTATCCATTTTATTATTTTCGTTTAATATTGAAACGGAAAATAAGACGTATCAGAAATATTTTGATCACTGTTCAAAATACATAAGATTATAAATAGTAATAACCAAATCAAAATTTTTCGGAGCTGTAGGTACACCGAATATAGGGAATGTAATAATGAATATATTTGCTACGACCCCGTATACCAATCTTGCTTCATTGCTCATGTTTTCATTAAAAAATACAAACATCAACCACAATTTTTTGTGACACCATATCTTTAAGTTAATGAAGCGGTTTTTCAAAAAACAGTTTTAAGGTCACTTTGCCGCTTATTTATATAACTTGAAAAATAATATAATAATGAATAGCGGTATACTTATGGCGGTAATTCTTAATGACTATAGTCCGCCGCCCAGCGCCGGCCGGTCTGATCTTTTACAACGTTACCTCAAACGCTAGTCAAATATAACTGTTTTTAACATTTCTATATCGTGGTACTTTTATTTTAAATATTGGAGATAGAAGTCATTTTAGCAGGGTTCATATTTGACGCAAAAATGGCAGTCTAATAAAAAGTTACTGGCGTAGTAGGTACCTCATTTCGTTGTTTGTATGTTTGGTTGACTACATTAATTGTTTTATAGTTTTACTGAGGTAAGTATAAAAAAGATCTGTTGACTAAAAAGAATGGATATTGGTTTATTTTAGCAAAACTGTACATACATAGAAATCTTAATGCTATTTTATCCTATAATTAATCTTGGGTTATATAAAATATATGAACTACCTATGTATTCAATTATATGCGTTTCAAATTAATTTTAATTGAACTATAAACTTTCTTAGTAAAAATATGAATTCTGTTGCATTGTACCTACGTTACAAAATTTCGCAAAACATTTTTATATATTTTACATGTTTATATTCCATTCCTATTTTAATATAAAATAAGTATATTGTTAACCAAAAAAAATTTTTCTTCTTAAATTTCGTTTGCCGTAGCGTTGGCGAATTTCTCCGTCGCAAAACTTTTTGCAGGAACGATGGTATAAAGTCTTACCTTGCCGCGTGCCGTCGCGTCTAGAACCTACTGATGTACCTATAATATAGCATTTTTAGTCAATGAGTAGGTACCTACATCTAATAATGTTACACTGGAATAAGATTTCAAGAGCGATGTTACTCAATTGATTAAACTTACTCAGAAACATGAAAAGTCTAATTAATACCTTTATAAGGGAATCATTAAAATATAATTTAATTTTTTTAACTATCTGATCTTATTTTATGTATTTCGCCCAATGTTTTTAATTATTTTAAGGAATTGTTTATTAAATGTTAACTACTAATTTTAACAAACACTCGTAATACGTATTCGTAATACTTGTAATACGTGTATAATCCTTATCTAATTTAAGTACCAAAGAACCTGTTTCCTAATCTGCCGTAATCCGCCACTCATATCTATCTAAACAGATTAAACATCCCTATTTAATTAAACGATTACTTACTAATATTTACATAATAAAGCGACAATTGAACATTACTTTGTTTGCAAAATAAAGCTATTTAAGAGAAAAGGGGCAACTAAAAAAAGGAACAGGGGAAAAAAGGGCCGCATTTGCTTTATGCCGACACCCTTTATTTTTTTTGTCATGGGCCAATGTAACAGATATGTGTTTGATAGATAGTGTTGTTATATTGTAATTTAATTTGTTATGACATTCCTTTTTTGATTGAATTGTAATTTGATAATGTGTGACTTAAAAAATGATAGCTTAATATTTTGCATGATTAGAGCGTTGAAATATTTGTAAGAGTGCCGGGCATTTTTATTGTGATATCATTTATCCTAGTTTCTATCGTTTTTCCAAAAGTAGGTAATAGGTATTGTTTCTTCTTAAATCTAGAATAGTCCTGCTTTAAAAGAGACTGTAGATTAGAGACTTTCTGTCGGGTGTAGAATAATCATAGCTTCTTCAATGGATGCACTAGTCTGTTTGCAGTAAAACTAGCAGATTTTTATATTCGGCGTTGTCAATGCAGTAATTTTTAGGTGGTACAGAAACTGGCGAGTGATAATTCTGGTCCTGTTAGTCATCCGCAGGCTTAGCACTAAGCAGGCCGTGTACTACTAGATTCCAACTTTATTATGAAACCCGTACAAAAAATTTGACTCGAGAATTTTATTTGTCTGTGCAAGTGATAGAATTGTAACTTATGTACAAAAAACGATCATGACAAAAAGTAAAATTTATTAAAATTAATGACAAAAAAGTAATTTTAATAAATACTTGACTAAAGTCGTAGACTAAGCCGTTTGTTGAGAATTATATTGCTAATGTAGAGTCTGCTTTTTCTGCCTTCATTTTTTGCGGTCATCACGAAGGTAAACCTTAGCAATATCAGGGCAACCACCTAATCAATATAATAGCCAGTAAATCACACAACATTACCGAGAACATAAAGTAGTCAAAACTTAACGCTTTAACGTTGACAAATGATCTGTACGGTAGCATTTTATATCCAGCTACTGTTTAACGAAAACCCGCTATTGTCCGCCATACTGCCACAGCGTGACGTTTGTCAAAACTGCCGCCAAAACGCCGTCTGACATTTATAAAGAGTTCTTTCTCTATTGTCCTTGTTGGCACAATAATGCATTGTCTTTGCTCAATTATGGAGTGGTGCATTGTGGCTATGTGTTGGAATTTCTCTTTTATTACTTTTAAAGTCTTGCCATCGGTTAATAATTTTTGGTTTTACTGCTTCCACATTTTTGGTGAATACGTAATGGTTCCAAGAATGGATTATTTGTTAAAGATGGAGACTCGCCTTTTCAGAACTATGTATTGGTTTCCCGAAGCTTAATTTTCCTTTCTTCTAATTATGTTACAATGAGATATAGCTATATGATTATAGTCCTAAGTTGGAATCATTAATTAGAGGTGTTGAAACCCAAAATAATGTTTTAAGTTTACCTATCTTTAGGTGCCGACATCACGTTAAAACTAAAAACTTTTAAGGAACTGGTAGGTTGCAGATCTTCTAAAAATCTGAGACCCGTTTCAGCAATTTCATTTAGAAGAAATTGTACACTCGAATGCAGTCCCGGGCAAAGACGAAAATGAAAAATTACTAACTTTGATACAGTTACGAATCAAAATCAGGTTCAGTAGTTTTTAGTATGGAATGCTACTGAAAATCTGAAACCAGTTTCATTCATTCTGTTTAGCACAACCAGTTATATAATAATATTATGATACATAGCGTGAGTCATATAAATGACGTCGCGTCTCGCGGGGAATCACTACACTCGGAAAAAATCTCGCACCAATTGCACATGCTAAAGAAGAACTGTTAGGAATTGAACTTATAACCAATGGCCTGACAATGATAGTACTTACAGCTTCTGCGAAACCTCTAGTTAAAGAAAATAAAAACACATTTAGCTATTTATGGCTTCATACCTTTTGAGTTTACGTAATGCGAATATGAGTTTCTTTGTTACGTTTTCACGGCTTAATTACTCAATCAATCATCATGAAATTTTGCGTACACTTTGTCAGGGATACAGCAAAGGACATAGGGTAACTTTCATCTAGAAATAGTACTGTTCCCGAGGGACAGCTAGTATTATTATACATATAGGTATAACTATCTTCCCCTTTATGTAATTATCCTCATCTAGAAAACAATCTTCAAATCTCAAACGGATAGGCAATTTGATAAAGTTTATCTTATCTTTGACCGTACAGCCCTTTTTTTAACCATATTCAGAATTAACCTATTGAGTGGCAGAGCCACACCAGCGGCCAGAAACAATAGCTTTTCAATTACGTCTGGCGATCCAAAAATTAAATAAATTAATAATTTTCATTATCATCACAAATGTTTGTACAGTATTATGGCATCTAATAGGTATAGATAAATACAACAAGACATTTGTGAGAGACTGGCGTCCGAAATAGATATAGGATTATAGGGTAATTGACAGGATAATGATAAAACCATTGTATGTAGACGCCGGCGTCCGTACGCCGCACATGGGTATTTAACTGATCTACGCGGTCATAAGTTCAGAAGAACAGTTCAGAGCACAATATCCTGCCTCCAGCCCTGCCCCCGCGCACCTGGCGCGTGTACTTTCGGTCGGAATTTGATCGTTCAACTTGTATGTGTCTGTTCTCGTCGTTCGTGGAAAATCATTATCATTGAAGATAAATATTTTTTATTCTACGTTCATTTTTGAAGTGTTTGTGATAGATCCTTATACATCAGGTACGTAAGCAATACAATATTTTCGATTACTTTTATTATTATTCCGTTTAGATATGGTATTTTAAAGGCACCTAAGTATCTCTCTTATATAAAGATAGATTTTTTTTAAATATTATACTGAATAGAATGTTTGTAATATTATCCTATTAGATCCTGTCATAATACCTATGCTATCAAAATTGAATTTCGAAGATCTGCAAGTTACAAAAAAAAATATTTGCCGCCGAAAACAGCAGAATAGTAATCTTCCGGTACTTTGAACTTTTACGTCAAAAAAAAAAATAAGCATGATTATGGTTTAGCGTGCTAAAAATAGATATGTTTTCGCTTAAGGTTCACAATATGCCCCAGAGTGTAAGAGACATCAGCTATATTTTGGTATATAACTGCTTTTTCTATGTAAACCTGGTAAAAAGTTACTAGCCTATAACCGTATTTTATTTCTCGTGTAGAATTTAAATTTTTGATTACGGTATTGTTCGGTGAAGGCGGCGATATATAAACCAATAAATCAGTTTTATAATGAGAAATATGATTGTTTTGTTTAGTTATGACTTTTAGAATACATATAGCATACCTATAAAATAATTTTGGCGGCGTAGATCGTTCAAATACCCGTATGTGCGCCGATGGAAGTGTGCTGAAAAGCTTATTTCCTCAGCAGCAAAACCTTTTCGCAACTATCTAGCGTACATGAATAAGGTAGTTGACGCGAAGTTAGGAGCGTTCGTTGAAACAATACATCATGGGAGTAAGGAGGTTGCACGTATTAATAACTTGGTGTGAACTAATAAAGGTCTATGATGCTCACTGCGCGATGTTATAGGAGATGAGAGCGCATGATTAAAATATAAAGCTTGTGGCGCAATGGGTGCGATGTGAACAGCGGTGGATTCATTGTAGGTTTGGGTAGTTACGGTTCAATGTGCCTTTTGTTTTTGAAATTCGTGTTACAATAAATTGACTAAATTAGTAAGAAACAGTAGGTACCTAATATAAAATATGTAAAGGTTTTCGTGTCAATCGCTAAATTGACTTAATTAGTAAGTAGGTACCTAATCAGTAATAGGTTACTAAATCGAATATTATTGCAAAGTTTTCTTGTTACTTAGTATGACAGCATTTCTAACAAAGCACTAAGGCATATACCTAAAGGTGAAACAAGCAGATAGTTATCAAAGCGAAAAGTACGTATATGACAATTAGGTATAAAATACACGATTGTAAGTAACCTATTGTTAGCGCAAAAGAGTAGGCGTAACTACAAATGTAGGTATATATCGGCATAAAATGGCCTGAAATTGCTTTAACGATAAGGCTATATTATAATAATAGATACATAAGCCATTATATCAGGTTGTTAATTAACCGTAATATCGATTGCGGTAACAAAATACCTAATAGAAATTTCATCAAAAAGGAAACCTCAAATTTAAAACAATGCCAAATCAATTCTCTTCCGCCAACGCATTCATTGTCACAAATGTCATAACGTTGCGCCAAAAATCTAGAACAAGGTCTCATTGTGCCACAATCCTAATACAAAGTACCCGTAAAATAAGCTTGAAACAAAGCTCTAGAGGGAAAGAGACAGCGAACGATTATGAAGCCACGCCCTTTAGGGGGGGATAAAAACCGAGAACGCTGATTGGTCAACGCATTATAGATTTTTAGAGGCGTCGTAACGTGCAACGACAACAAACTGACGGTTGACAGTTTGCTTTTTCGATCGGACGCAAAGGCAACAAAGTTTATACAGCCTAATATGGAGGCTTTTAGGAGATTCTCTTTCAATCATAAGTCGATTAGAGAGCCGCTGTCAGTAGATTTGATGGGGAAAACGAATATGTATAGTAATTTAAATGTTCATACACCGCCGTCGTCGCCTAAAAGCAAAGGTATGTTTTGTTTAGTTAATTATGTTTTAATTTTGATTTCTTATAGCTCTTTGATAATTTATTTGTTTGGTGCCAAGTTATGGTGGTACTTTCCTCTGTTGTTATGTGGATACTGAGCAAAATTGAATTGGACTTGCTTAAGTCAATTAAAAATTTCTGATGTATGTATATTTTTATTTATACTTAGGTTTGTTTACGGCCGCGAATCCTTTTGATTTTTATTTATCATTATTTAGCTAAATATTTCTGTTCTTATAATTATGTCAATGTTTACTGCCTAATTAGTTTTTACTTTATATTTTTATATAATATTAGGAACTAATTTATGTCCGTTTGTTTGGCCACGTAGGTACCTATCTATCATCTTTGGGACGGCATACCGAGATATAGGTACAATATCTTATGTGTTGGTGACATGTTGTACTTCTGTGTCAAACTTCATCTAAATCTGCTCAATGATTATGTGTGATTAAGTAGTAAACATCTGCACAAACATTCACATTATAATATTAGTAAGATGCCTTACTTAGATTTGGCTGTTGATTGATATTGTAGAAGTGTAATTAGGTAGGTATCACAGCTGGTGTAACAGAATCTTCTGCGGCTGCCAGGACGATAGGTGAAGTCCTTTGAATTTGCAAAAGCTTGCAGTTTAAGAAACTTGTGTTGTATTGCTGCTGTGAGTAGGGCTTCCAAGATCTTTAAGGAGTCGTTGTAATGTCAGTAAATGAATCATAGAGGAGGCATTGTAGGTACTGTTAGCAGGAGAACTAATAGAGTTTATTTCTTCCACTTTCAGTGTAACAACTACTTTTTAACAGTCATAATATCATGCTTATTTTCTTACTTATATTTGTTCCTGCGGCTTCGCTCTTTATTACACATTACACAGGAACTGTGAATTTTACTACGATGTAAAGTAGACTATGTTACGAACAGTACCAATTACTATGTAAAAAACACACATCAATCCACAAACAAATTGTTTGTGCCGTTGTTGTGTCAAATAGATAAATTAACAAACTTACTTTCACAATGCAATATATCTTCTAGATGAGGGTCGTAGTGGTATGCTAGACAGCTTGCTACCTCCCTTAATAAATACGCTACAAAATGTAAAAATATACTTCTGCTTACAGTTCCAAAGATTAGCACGTTCAAACAAACAAAATCCCTACAGCTTTACAATACTCAATTCAATTCGTTAATACACTCTATAATGTATATACAGATCTTATGAATGTAGAGAGAAACAATTATAGTCCTCGTCAAGCACGGCAAAATTAGGAGAGAAAAACGAACATTCATTAGTATAAATATATTAGTATAAAGTAAGGAAATACGGGTAAGGATACTAAGTATTAGCAAACACTATTTTGATGGTTTATTTATATATTTAGTGTCATGTTAGCGAAACAACAGTTTACTACCTAAATAACGCCTTGTTAAATCAATAATTATTATAACAGTAATAAACTTCGGCTTTCGTAATAATCCGCAAAGGGACCGACTAACAGGGACCTTACATTTGTATAAACATACCAATTTTGGCAGATAATGCTCAACCACAGTAACTTTACAGTAATAAAGACATTCTGCTTAAAGAATTTGAGTCTTATTCTTTAGGAGATAAGTTACATTAAACATTTTATGGATGGTATAATTAATATTGCTAAAATCTTAAAGCAATTATTGCTTTTTTACAACTACGTTTGGGCGAGCCCGCTTCTTTGTTGAAGCAATAAAATATTAAAAATCATTTTGTGCCCCGCCATTTTGGGTTAAATATTTTTATTAGGTCTATAATGTAATCTTTGGTTCCGTTAGGTTTTATATTTTTGTCTATGGCCAACTTTTTGCGAGTAAGATGTGTTAATTGCCTAATAAAGCTGTTTAATTTTATTTTCTCAATGATAGACTATCGCTATGGTAATTAATTTTGACACATTCTATTTTATTAGTTAAGTCTATGTCCTAATTCTCATAGACAAAAAATACTGCTCTTAAAAGCAAAATATTTATTATTTTATTTATAAGGTAACTACTAAATATGTATAAAGTTAATTAATTCGTTTACCTAATGATGCATTTTGAAATTGAATGATTATACAGATATGGCAATTCTCAAAAAAGATTAACAATGAACACAATGCAAGTACAATAAATTAAATAAACACTAATTAACGTCAATAGGACTAACCGCAGCTGCCGCGGTGCAAAAGTTAAATTGTCTATGAAAGAAGCGTGGGTGGACTTTCCGCCACAATTTGACAGATACCTACGCCATTTTAATTATAGATAATAAATCGGTGCATTTAACGCGCGTGCTGCGAAATAATGTATCAATTTAGCTTAATTATAGCAGATGGTTTGTTAAACTATATTGCTTATTGTATTTCACAAACGGTGATGTTGCGTTTCATTTACTGTCTAGAGATTCACGAAATTTGCTTTAATCTTGAACATGAATAAAAATTGCTTGATATTTCTAATCTAATAATAGAAAATATAAATACCGTGACTATAAGGTGGAAATTAGCTTCAATCTTTCAAAATAATGTCACTGAAACTTAAAACCTTATATCATCGTCAGCAATATTCTAAATACTTTGTAAATCTATTACTGTATCAAAGTAAAAAAAAACACTTATTTATTAAGATCACACAGTAACACGTCGACGTCGTACGAACGTCAACGTTTATGAACGAATTAAAATAACAAAATCTTACATAAAAACAAACAGATATAAGAAACTGACGCCCAATTTACCCATTTATTCGTATTATGGTACACAAATTATTATCGCATTTAATTCTCCATGACATCAAATACGTGTATAAATAATTTTGACATTAAAATCATAAACAATAAACCTATTATTCTGCAATTTCGTGATCGCCATCGCGCAGAGGTCGCCCTTGTATTATCTTGTCAATTGGGCTTTAACTGATTTTATTTTTATTGCCTTGACTCCCCAACGAGATATTTATCTTCATTGCGACTAGTAGATGCGTACGGATTTTATCGTGAAATTGTGAAGGGGAGAGATACAAGGGGCTAAGGGGATGACACCGTGTAATTGACTGCTATATCGGATAATTGGCTAGAATATTGTGTATTGTAAATTGTTTTAATTCCTTAGAGAGTTGAAAGTTTTGCTTATGCATGTTAATTCTTGTGATGGATAGTGGGATTAGTCGAGTCGAGTGCTGATTTTGTTTTTGAGTTATCTGTTTCATACTGCTTTCTGTTTTTGAATGGTAATCTTTTAAATGTAGCAAATGCGACAATTTCATTCATAATTGTTTCATTTTCAAAAGTAATGTTATTGTCATTAATTAATTATTTATGTATGCTTAAAAGATTTCCTAGTCACAAGAATTGATGACAATTCTTGCTATACTCAAGTTTAATATTCTTTAATTCACAGCGTTCTCTTTTCATACTATTCTTAAGCATTTCAGTCTGAAGAAATGATTATCAATAATTTTCCGTCAAGTTTCAACGGTATCTAGAAACACATAACAACTATAGACAAACGTATTAACGTTAATATTGTTTTAATTCGAAATCAGTGGAACGATCGACCAGTGTAGATACTAGTGATAGGCAATAAACGTAGTAAGGGGAACCATTCACGGCAATACAATTACCGGAGCGTGGCACGCACGGGGTGGCGGCGATTCTCGATAATCCAATTGTTAATGCGCCGGCTATCGGTTTTCGCCTATTACGGTGGCAGTTTGTTCGCAAATTGAGCGGTGCCGCTATTAATTAGCCGTTTAGTGTCGGTCTGTGAATGTACGGCTTATATTCGGGTGTATTTTTTTTGTTGTTGGTTCTTTTCATGGGTTAATTTTGCTATTGCTCTCAGATAATGTTTAGATCAAAGTAGACCTATGGACGGTTTTAGGAATAGTGATAATGAAGATAGAAGCAAATTAATTATCTTTATTGTTATTACTTATTTTTATTTGTCATTACACAGACGCATAGCTTATTTACATGTTCTCGCTTTATATAGGTACCTATAGGTACTGAGAATAATTTTTATTACCTGTGACCATTTATTCAAAACGTAAATAACTGATAACTATTAGGTACTTATGACATATTCTCAAAACAATGACTTTAGTTATTGTTCTTCTGTTACATTAATAGGTAATATTGCTATTGTCATAATTATGTAGTGTCATATACATACATATATGTAGATATATATTCTTATCACATTTGACAAACAAATAGGCAATGATCACGACATTCAGCCTAAAATGTCATCGGTGTTAATTATACCAAAAAGTTTGGTAGCGTATTAGGCATCATTTATTAGTCAAATGATTTGAGTACTTGTTTCGGTGTTAAATGGCGGGACACGATATGTTTCATAACAATATAATAATGTTTTTCGTTTGTTGGTTTAATGTTTTATCGAGTTGTCAAGGTTGGAACTAAAACTAGCTGCCTCGAACGCAAGTTTAAAGTCATTCTCTTGACTGTAATTAGTATAAATCAAAATCAGCTATTATAAAACTAGCTACTATTCTAGCTTTGACAAGCAGCAAAGGGAAATCATATTCAAATAGACCATAAGCCTAGATTAGGGTTAGTTAGTTAGTAGTTTAACTTAGACGTTATTATAAATATAGGTAGGTACTTCCGACCCCATCAATAGCTGGCGGAGCTCACAAACACTACTACTTTTTATGCACACGGTTGATGCCGCGGCCAAAATTAAGCCAATAATTAATATTTAACACAAATTGATCGATAAACATGAAATCATGTTAACAGTCACCAATACCAAGAAAACAGAAAAAGTACAAGTCATCTTTTTTAACTATAATAAACACATATACAGAAATTTACAAAAATGTCAAGCAGCCAGTCTCTTGTATCTCACGATTATTACCGTACAGTGTAGTGCCGCCGTAATGTGTTAGGTTCCACTGTGTGCTCTTAGCATTAGCACCAGTCTTGAAACAAAGATGCGGTTTCGACATCATTTGACGAAACGACACCATCGAATGACCTCATCCAAGTAATGAGCTGTCATAAGTACGCTTTCAAGACTTTATATGAATCAAATCATATGTTATTGAAGCATTTAAGTACTAGTTTAACTGATGCAATTCTTTTTTAAACAACGATTTCAAATGAACGGCTCGTAGCGACAACTTGAATTGAGAAGACAAAAAGCGCGCGTAAAACACTTTCCATGTCGCCGTCGTGTAAGTATGATTCCTTACTAAATATAGAACGGAAGCTTTTAAACGGAAACTTTTTAAATCTCAATCGTTTCCTCGTTCTTTTTCAAAAAGACACACGCCATAATAGCGCAGCTGGGGACCATAGACAACTATGTAAAGAGGTTGTAACGTAAAAAGTTTGTACGACAACAAATTACTGAAAGGAAGCCACCGGCTAGACTATTGCAAATTGGTTTTTGAGTGTTCTGTCGCCACCCAACATGGGAACAACTTAAGTGGCTAAGACGCCACGAATGAGCGATTAAAAAAAATCATGAATCGTTTAGTCCGACGCACTTATGAAAGCAATAAATTTTCTCTAATGCGAAATTATTACAGTCAAATATTTCGTCATATTTTTATCGAATACTTAGATATACATTTTTAGTGAGCGACAATGTCATGTGAATTGGCCACTAACCTAAAAACGGTACGGTTTCAATTTACGTTAAATATAAGCGGCAAAACGCTAATTTAATTGTGAAACGGAAATAGAAATGAATGTCTTAATCACGCGGCCATTAAAACAATACGTGACTTAAAAGCGTTCGATATTCCTTTTTAAAAACGGTCATGTCAATAGCGCTCCCGTTTGCTGCGCCTTTTTAAATTTAGAACCACTTCAGAGACTAATCAGATTTGTAAAGTCGGCTTTTTGGTTGGAAGAGTTACTTTTTTAAATTGAGCGGCTATATACTGAGATGTTCGGCCTCTTTGTGGTCTTCTGTTTATATGAAATAGACAAACTGTGCATGGGAAAATATTTAATTAGACAATAGCTTATTTGTGTTTGTTCAGTGTTAATGTTACTCTTGAAACTTTGGGTGCGCCCAATTAGCACCTGCGGGCTACTGGTTCCCGAACGATGCGCTCTGATACATCTCTTTTTACTGTTTTACGACAAGTCAATTTTGGATGTATCGACTTTAAATTGTGTACCTATGAAAATGATTGCTTCCTATCAACAAGCGACGCATCAATACCGCATATAACCAAAGAATAAGACAGATATAGGTATACCACAGCCACCATTTACCAAATTATTATATTAAGATCTTAAGATAAATAAGATAAGCCAGATTCTGTGCTGCTATGGCAAATTTGGAGACAGAAAACAAAATAACACTTATAATAAATAATAATAATATCAGCTCTAATAGAGAATGACCTCTTCTCAGTATGAGAAGAGTTAGGCCATGTCTACCACGCTGGCCTAGTGCAAACAGACCACATATCTTAGAGAACATTATGAAAAACTCTCAGACATGCAGGTTACCACACAATGATTTTTTTCACCGTTAAAGTGAGCAATAATTAATTATAAATACGCGCATAACTTCTCATAGTCAGAGATTACATTAAGTCGAGACCTCTGCGTTGTAACCCAACGATCTCCCACTATCCTATCTCAGCTAAATAACACATAGTCCAGATCTTTCGCTATAACCGCCACTTGAGCGGTCACAGTCGAATTAATCGCATCAATTTCTCCAAACGATTTATTTTCTTTATGCTTTTACAGTAGTTGCAAGTATGGCCGGCATGCTTAGCGGATCAAGTAGCTAATGTCTAGACGCAACTGTAATTAAGATAATTGTAAAGGCAGCCGCGCTCAAGTGGTGCTCACAACCCTTTAGAGCAACTGCAAGATAACTAATAATCGGTCCTCAAAATCTATTAAGAGATGCTAGAGACTACACTTCAGTGCTCGGTTTAATGTGTCTTATGTATATTTTTTCTTTTGTCCATAGAATCTCTGAGCCCTCAGTCGGAACAAATGACAAATTCGAATCCAGCTCCTGACCCCAATATCAGGTTAGTATTTGCAGAATATATCCTTTCTATTTAGTACCTACTAAATTATTTTATTTTTGGATGAAAGGTACTCTATTTTATTTTCTGTGCCACTCACAACGTGTACCTAGGTATGCGAAATTTCATTATGAACGTTCAAGTAATTAAGGAATGAAAACGTAACAAAGTGACATTCACATTTATAGTAGCTATAAGTTACTATACTTATAGCAAAAAATTGGGGTTTATATTTTATGGTAAAAATGGTATCAGTCAGAAAAGAAATTAAATATATTAGAAACTTTTAAATCGGTGTAAATAAATGTTAAGTAAAATATAATTATTTGTACAATGTATACCTACTATTCTTCACCTTATGTTACACACATTAAGAAATTAGGCTGATAAATTCATAGCTTCGCGGTCCTAAAAGTTGTATTTATACTTTAGTATCTTAATATGTCTTTCTTCTTCAACTAGGAGATATCGCACAGCGTTCACGAGAGAGCAACTGGCAAGATTAGAGAAAGAGTTTATGAAAGAGAACTATGTGTCAAGACCGAGACGATGCGAGCTTGCCGCTCAGCTGCAACTACCGGAATCTACTATCAAGGTAAGGATCTGATGTTGTATAGTGTTAATCACGGCGAATAAAGTGACAACTACAAATGTCAGGTTAAAAGCATCCTTGCAGACTTAAGCAAGTCTTATAACGCAAGGTTCAATTAAAACAATAAAAATTTTAAACAGTTAAGAAAATTATATCATTTTTGACCAATAGTAAAATGTTAAATAAAATGTCGTTTTATTCGTCGGAATACTTAGCTGAAGCCAAATTTTGTCATTCTCATTACAGCAAGAAAACATTATAATTAAATACTCAACAATTGTACCTATTAGCCAAACGTTATCATAATATCAGCTATGTTAATAAATTAATCCAATGCTAATCGCGGACCTCCTCTCGATATAAGATAGGCTAAGGTAAATATTTAATGCAAACTGTACTTTGAAAATTAGAATATTACTGTCAAATATGACATTTAACCTATTTTTCATACCAATCTATTTACTATTTTACCTAATAACGGCTAATACGTACGTCGCTATAATTTTCATTAGAATTAATTATCAATTTAAAAAAAACTTTTTTAAATTTAATTATTTTTTCGTGTTGCAAGTGAGTTTACACTTGCAACACGAAGAACTTAATTAAATTAGCTCCAAGTCACTTTCAGTTCGCCCACATAACGTGACATGTACAAAACGGGCATTATTTCAGTGTTTCTACACACCACCCACGTTACGTCCCCAATAAAATCGACCTCTTTGTTCAATAAGCGTTTTCGTAACGTCACAAGTGTCAATTGACATGTAATTGAGTGTTATTGACGAGTAGCAGGCCACATGAATTATACTATAACTTGAGTGGTAATAAAAATATTGATATCTGAAAGGAAAACCGTCGTCCGTTCGTAACCATGAAGGTAGTTTTTATGTAAGATATAATTACAAAAATTGATAGCGTACAAACATATAACTAACAATTTTCTTGTTTAAAATTTCGTCTTAAGAACAAGCGTTTATTACTACTGCTTCTTGGCATTTCAAACCTAGATATTTTTTTAATTTCATCATCTTTTTGGTTGAACCTTTTTGCATTTCACGTTTACTGTTGGCAATGTCGAAAGGATTAATGCTACGTTGCCTTTGCCTATTACAATCTTTACCATAGATAACGATATTAATTTCGTTTATTGAATTCGGTCCTTCAGATTTTAAGTTGGAATCCTTACAAATTTGATGATGACATAATACTTTTGATTCAATTTGAAGACACTCATCTGCTTTATAACTTAAAACACAAGTATCGTTAATTGGTTATAGATAGTTGTAATATTTAGGTACTTTGCCATGGTTTAGTGTAATTAGCAAACATAACGGCAGCATTTTATGTAAAATGTATGTTTGTTTATCATGCTGAATCTCAAGAATCACTGCGCATATGTGTTACAAAAACGAAAAGTTGTTCTTGAAAATCAAGTGGCAAATCAATAATCAAGATAATTTAAATTCTAGATTCGTAAAACCTTGAATCAAATAAAATAGCGTTTATGTTAATCTTGAAATTGGCGTAATAAACGGTTTTAATGTTAATAGATAAGCGCTTCAAAAATACAATTTGTCCGCGTCAACTTATCTGCCAAACGAAATAAACAACGCACTTAAGAGAAAGAAGTTAACACGCATTTTCATTTACAATAATTATAAAATACCACTTTAAAAACTACACGCCAATTTAAATTTAAATTCTTCAGTTCGGTCATGATGTCAATTATCACTTCCAATAAAAAATAAAGAAAACCCGTAAAGAAAAAAAAACATATGTTTTTTATGACTTCATTCGAGTTTTACATTCACGCTAATTTGTCGATGGGTATTAAAAGGAGCCGACCAAGTTATTCGGTAGCTGTGGCCTGCTAATGAACATTAATGCGAAGAACGGAACGTAGGGTATTATAAAATGACCATTATTAGTACCCAGTCCCACTGACGAATAGAAATTTGAGGTGTGATATTTGAAAATGTGGTCCAACTTTGTGACAAGCGTGTAACAAATTATGGTTGCATAATAAAATTAAAAGTGTATGTTATATTGTCGAAATTCCTATCGTAACTTAGCTGTGTCAATGACGTAATGAGTTTAGTCACTAGTAATAATGCGTGATAAAGTTTCAAAATCACATTAAAAAAAACCATCATGTAGGATATTTTTTCATTGACTCTATGTTTTTTGTATCCATAGCTTATCTATATTTATCTATACATTTTATTGTTTAAAATGTCAACTAACAGTTCTTATTTATTGAATATAAAACTTAACTTACTTTACGTTTCGATAAAAATGAAACGCTCAGCGTATGCAATACCGAAACGGAGCGATTTCTGAACGTCCGCTGTCAACAAAGCCTCGGCCATCCGATCATTAGTGAGTGAGTGAATGAAAACACTTCATCGTTGTCTATGGGCATCTGTTTTACGACGCGATAATACCAATTAAAAACTATTAAATTATACCTTTCGGCTACCATTTGATGAGTTATAAAACTGGTATTTTTTATTCGTATGTTTGTTTATTGTGATTGATTTTTATTGACGCCATAAATGCTGTGTAACGTGTCAATAAACGAATCGAGGTTTTAAGTTTGAGATTAGTGTTGCGTAATGAACTGTAGATGGCGGCCTCTTACATCTTCGTAGACTTGATAATATTATCTTAAAATAAAAACCATTTAATATTTGTTGATAATAATATTTTTATTGGATGTTGCCGGATACAATTTTTGTACCATTAGATTTTGTTCATTTTGTCGTGTCAGGATATATTCAGTACTTTAATTATGTTGTAACTCGGTGGTTAGTGAAAAAGAATTGTCGCGAGTTTCTAGTCTGTATATTGATTGTTTTTCCTGAAATTTGGCAACGGTACTTCATTGTATCTTCAACTTTTTTGACCTAATGGAATACATTAAAGTAATATTATTTGTATTAAAGAAATATTTTCAAAAATATTGAACTTCGAGCACCTAACTACACTGTGTCTACAACTACAAAATTATTTTTCTTTCATTCTGTAAAGCAAATATTTACACTTTGTTTGCAAACCTCGGGCTTCACTTAAGCCGCCATTAAGCCCCTTGTTTTATTATTTCTGCACAATAAAATGCAATAATCTTCTTGGAAGTCTTAAAGGAAAGTCGTTTCGTGCGAATGTTCGCGGTTCCCGCCAATTAACACGTTACGAACAAAGATGGCGGTGTTTTGGAGGGAAAGTCTTTGGTCTTTACATACATTGTCGGGGTGGCCATTATGTACTCTTTAATGATTTTAGAGCGGAGTGTAAGAGCTTTGTTGACTGTTGAGGCAAGACTTTAAGAATTTGCCACTGAATTTATGGTTCCCTACATTTTGAAAGAAGGTTTTAGCTAAATTCAAGTACACGTAATATTTGGATATGTTTAATTGCGTCTATTTTGTCTATGTGACTTTGGAATGAGGTTAAAATCAATGCTAAATCCTCTTTTAAAACGAGTTATGTGTGTAAACGTATTAGATATTCTCGTGTTAATGGTTTTAGTCTACCACTAAGGTGTTTACAAGCTCGCTTATACGAAAATGTGCAATTAATTAGCGTAGTAGTGCGAAATGCTTAGTTTCCAATCGTTTTTTGATTTCAAAAGCTACGCCACGTTGCGAGCGGAGATGTCTAGCTTAGTATTTTATGTTTGTATTTATTTTGTGCTGTCATGTCTATCAATAAATAATAAACGAAAAATTAAATTCTGTTTCTCATATAAATGTAGAAGTAAATAATAAATATTAACAAAAAAATGAACTATCATTAACTATCTATCAAAACATAACTAACATACAGAAACTGCATTAAAGTAGTTAAAAGTTTCATCTTACTTAGTCTAGTTGTATAGCACTTCGATTTTCGACACATCTTCGGCTACACTCAGCACATTCCTAGCTCATCTTACAATAGGACCTTGACAGAATCGTGTACGTAGAATACAGCGATAATATTGTTTTATTATCTTAATTAACAACACAATATAATGGCGGGCTGTATCATAGATTTCTATTTTATTAGCGATTGGCGTCATTGGCAAAGTAATTTGAATATCTTAACTATTTTTATCAACATCAGTCTACTGATTAACGGTTTATAAGAAACCTTTTAAATATACCTTCAAATATATATCTATACTAATATTATAAAGAGGAAATATTAGTATTTTGTTTGTAACGAATAAAGTTGGAAACTATTGAACCGGTTTAAAAAAATCCGCCACCATTAGGAAGGTATACTCTGTCCCAATAGAATTAATATTATATGTAAACAATCTCTTCATGCCTAATTAAATATAAAGTCATTTAGAAAATTCAAACTCTCTTTGAATAGTAGTTAATGAATACAATAAGCCGTATGAAAGTCCTTCGTTTGATAAATATCCATAAATTTACTTTACAGAAAAATATTTTATGATATACGTCACTAAAAGTTGTTTACCATTTTCTCAAACTCTATTGTGATAGACTATAGATACTTTATCCTGAAGTAATATAGGCTGTATAACAACACGCTACGAGCGGCGGGTGCGTAGCAGTAATGATAAACCTGTTGGGGACTGCTAGTTAAATATAAAAATAATAAATAATTACTTACTAATATAACAATTAGAAATCCATTTTATCTAGCCGCTTATCCTCTTATCTTATGTGGGACGACCCAGTGGGATCTTTTGTGTCGACACTCTCCGAATAACGACTGCCATAGATGTTCATGGCAGCCGGGAACGACGGCTGCATGTGCTCTCCGAGGCACGGAGCAGGCGATAATTGTCAATCAATACGCACATAATTTCGAAAAGTCATGTAACTTTGGCAAGTCAGAGGTGCGCGACGTGGGTTCGAACCCGAGACCCTCTGCATTGCAGTCTGTTGGTCTCCCCACTGAGCTGTCGCTGCTCTTATCTAGCCGCTTAATTAGTATCAATAATATTTGTGAACCAGCGTCTATGTCTTAAACGTGATTAACCAAAACAACTTATTTGAATTGTTGTACTAAACATCCTTTCTTTATTTAACAGGTATGGTTCCAAAATCGAAGAATGAAAGACAAGAGACAGCGCATAGCCGTCGCGTGGCCTTACGCGGCTGTCTACAGCGACCCGGCTTTCGCAGCCTCAATCCTGCAAGCCGCCGCCTCCTCCGTAGGCCTACCTTACGGCTACCCTTCACCCGCTTTAATACCCCCCTTTCACAACCCCCAACTCCTACCCACAGGCTACCCTTACCCGTACCCTCCTTACCCCCGTTATCCCTACATCCCTCCCACTCCTCCCTCCCCCGTTAACGCTGAGGCCACGTCACTAAGGCCCGCGTATTCAAACTTCAACTTAAACGTCGACAAATAATTTTGGTGAAACGTTTTTCGAGATATTTTGAGAACCTCAAATAGGTTACTAATAATGACGAAACAATATGGCCGGTCATGCAAGTTATTGTTCTAAAAGGCAATGATGACGGCTTAATATGCCAGGGATGAAAAAATATGAATTATTTTCACGTAATTACACATTTGTAACCTATTTGGGGAGCAACACTAAAATAGTGATTGTAAATATTAAAAATAGTTAATTTATTAAATGCTGGTCATGTGCGTTGTCTATGGCGGTGAATGAGCGAAACGAATGATAAGATTATCTATTGTTTAAAAAGACAAATGTATTGTACAGTTATTTGTAAGTTTTGGTGATTCTTCATTCCATATTAAACGCTCCAAATTAGTAATTTTGGTCTTTAGGTTATCTTAATATCAAATGAAAAGAAGAAATTAAATAGCTTAATAATTTTTCGTAAGTAGTATGATTTTAAGTTAATTATTGTTTTCGGTATTAAAACATTTTTTTTTAAATATTGTATGTAAACTTCTATATTCAAAATGTTGACAGTGACAGTTAGTTTTTTTTTAATATTGTGTATAAAGCCAAAGCATAATTACCTTGTAATAAAAATTAGTGCAATACAGATAATGATATAACATCATGTAATTAAGTACATGATTTAAAGTAGGTACCTACTTGTAAAACTCTGAATAATATTATGTATGGAGCTCAATATTTTCGAATACTTTTGGCGAGAATTGAGGAACTTTTGCAAAACGGGATAACTTACACTAATGCATAAGTTGTATTTACAATTCACTCACACATACTCACAATTTTTAATTGTTTTTTAACCATAGACAAAGGTTGTCACAAAGGGTTACCATACATAATTATTATACTAAGTTTATGAAATAGGTACATAGGTTTTGTGTAGTCTTGCGACTAATCGCGTTAAAATGTAACGTTAAATTCTCGTAAGTCTGTATAAAACGATTAATTGTAAATCTTGTGTATAAACTAATTGTAATGTCTAATTTAATTAAATGTTAGTGTTCATAGTAAATACCTACATAAAACTGTTTAATTTACTCAAAAAATCGTAGTGTTAAGAAACATTGTAAAAATTACATTTTAAATACTTATAAAGAAAAGAAATAAATAAGAAAGTTATTATATACATTTATTATGTTGTTTCATTTAAATTTATATAGAAAGTGTCGTAGGCAATGGCTTTTTTGGTTTCACGTAATTCAACCTAACAAACCTTGGTATGTTAGACATAATTAAAACCTAATAATAATAATAATATTCTACCACATACACACAACACCATCTAGCCCAAACTAAGCAGAGCTTGTACTATGGGTACTAGACAATGGATAAACATACATATATACTTTAATGTATCTAGTCGCCGGTGGGCCGCTGCGAATCAAAACGTTTAAGCGAGTCTATTGGAACATAATTTGGAGCTAGTTTACCGGGTTTCAAGCTACATGTTGCTACATCTCTACAACATTCCGAATTCAATCCAGAAAGAGACTTAAAAACATAAGTCTTTATTTTCCTCTTGCAGATACTTAATTAACCTATAGGTCTAGTAGTAAAGAATTCCTATGATAACTTGGTGTAGCATCGGTAGAGAATACGACTATGAAACGCACATGAGATCATCATGTGCGTTTCATACTTTCTGCCTTTTCATTTCATTGACAAGGTGCATATGGTCTTGTACGCGTTCATTGGTTGTAGCAACCGCTTGTCATTAAATGGTCGAAATATATAGGTTAGTGAGTTAACTAAGTTACTATTAATTTAGTTGCTAAGTTAAGGCAATGGGTTTAACCTATGAGAAGAAACATGCAAGAAACTCACAGCCATTTTTCTAAATCGCCAATAAAATATAATTAATAATAATAATATTCTATCTATCTATTAAATCACATACACACAACACCATCTAGCCCAAACTAAGCAGAGCTTGTACTATGGGTACTAGACAATGGATAAACATACATAGGTATATAGGTATACTATTTTGTAATCACATAATTATACATAGAAACAAACACCCAGACCAAGACAAATATCCATGTTCATGCACACAAATATTTGACTTCTGCGGGAATCGAACCCGCGACCTCAGGCGTGGCAGTCGGTTAGGTACACCAATCACTACGCCATGGAGGCCGTTAAAATTTCAACTTATATCAACGCGGTGTTGCAACCCTTTTACCATATATTACTGACTATACAAATATTAAAATAGTTATAATAATTATTGAAATTAAACTACTATATACGGATTTTATCGCGTTGTTTATTTGACACTTTATTACATAATTTTGAAAACTGTTACACTACTACAACTATTAAACTTTACTAATTTTATGCTAATTGAATTATTATTAAAACTATTTAGATTTAATTAAATTTTACACTTTCCCCGACGTTTCGGTTGCTTTTCAGCAGCCATGGTCACGGGGAGACTACGATTGTAGTTGTCTCAATGTTCCAGTGTAGTTATTTCAAAGTACCCGAACATAATTTAATCATTGGTGTTTCTATTTACGCAGAATGAGCTCAAAGTATCATGAAGTCCAGCTGTGGTTTGCTTCTTCTTGGGTTTGACTATTTGTATTACTGGGTCCCAAGCTGGTGGTACATTCCAACCATCTTCTCTATTAAAATTAGGATGCTTTTTGATTATTTGCTTTTCAGCAGCCATGGTCACGGGGAGACTAAGATGGTAGTTGTCTCAATGCTCCAGTGTAGTTATTTCAAAGTAGGTACCCGAACATTCAAAGTACACAACATAACATACAATCATTACATAATAAAATTCAGGATATGAAATAATTAGGGTTTATTTTTAAATAATATCTCATCGAAATGAGAAGCAAGATACTAGATGACATTACAAATAACCACAAGGTACATTTTTGATTACCTAGTAGCAGTAGTTCTACAAATGTCCTTAAGTGATTGAAGACAAGATAGGCTCACAACCCTGCCTTCTGGTAATCTCTTAAAAGGTACCTAAACTTCAATCCTTGAATATTCAACTCGGGCTTCTCACTGAGTTACACTAGATTTGTATACAAAGATGGACCATGTCTATTACCTTTTTAGTCCCGTATGTTAGCAGTGATAGCCTAGCGGGCAATCTTTGGATTGCCACACGAAAATCTCGAGTTCAACACGCAACTCTAACTTTTTGAAGATGCGTATTAAGTAGTTAATTATGTCTCGCTTTAACGGTGAAGGAAAACATCTTGAAGAAACCTGCATGTCTGGGAGTTCTTCATAACGTTCTCGAAGATATGTGAAGTCTGCGAATCCACATTAGACCAGCGTGATGGACTATGGCTATACCCTTCTCACAATGAGAAGAGATCTATGTCTAACAGTGAGACAGTTTATAAAGAGGGATGATATTACCATATCATTGTATCTGTTTCGGTAGGATTCACGCGTTACCTTATCTATGTATACTAATATTATAAAGAGGAAAGATTAGATTTTTTTGTTTGTTTGTAACGGTGCCGAGCGTAAGACAGATAATGACAGAGCTCGTGCGGCGCATATTCATATCATCGCGCGGCCGTCATAGTAAAATTGTATCGAGGATTTGAAGTGCTTTTCGGTTAAATATGTATCTTTATTGTCAACCAATAACTTAAATATTTGGGACGGACAAATTGTAATATAACTATGTATGTTTCGTTTAATATGTAAAATAGGATAGATTTCTACTGTTATAATCTAAAAATCACGTAACACGAGCTTACGTTTTTGCATTTAAACGTAATTTTGTAGGTCAAAATATTAATTATATAAAGTTTTTTACACGGAGTAATTGTAAACACATTCATTGTTATGGTAAATGTTTATTTTATATTTGTATTATACAAAAAGTGTTGATTTTATTCACTTAACTGTGACCGCCTGTTTTGGCACATTTCGCTCGGCGCAGTCTTAACTCAAAAACTGCTCAACTGAGTTTGAAAATTCTTTCACCATTAGAAAGCTATATTATTATCGAGTAACATAGACTATATTTTATTTTTAAAAAAGTACTGATACTCCAAATCTATGCTACTTTTACGCGAGCGAAGCCGCGAGCAAAAGTTAGTACAAAATAAAACGCTCAATAGTCTTGTTTAGTGTAAACTCCAGGAATCGTTAATAAAGCCTCGGGGTCCAGGAGCTGAGGAGAACCGGCGGCACAATAACGAGCCACCGATCACGTCACCAGTTATACGTGTCACCGCACTCTATTACACCGGGAGACGACGTTATTGACGGACACGGGACGGACACGACACGACATGTACAGGGACGGTTTGACACCAACAAAAGTAGGTAATATAAGTCGAATAAACTATACGGACTGACTCGACTGCTTAAGTTTGTGTGGGCTCGTAAAGTCCTAATTTCGATTGCCTACGGGTCGGATAAGATATTATACCTATGTGGTCGGAAACTTTCAGTAGGAACACCGATTCTGGCAGTACCTATGTCCGGTAGGCAGAAATGGGTTTGCCTTCCTTTATGTGGGACCTAGAAACATACATAACTGGCAAAATATAACTGTAATACTTCTTTTGTTACTTCTTTTTCCCATTTGTAAATTCGGATAAGAGTTTATAACGTGTACGTCATCCGTTGTATGTATACATTCTGTGCAATACCTACATAATCACTCTTGTCTTGACGGCACGGATAACGCGGTTGTGTGTGCCTCGCCTCTGCCCGTGCCGAGTGTTGCGGATTTGATTTCCACATGAGCTGAGAATTGTTTAGAGTGTATCCCATCTGGCCCGGTGACTTGGCCCGGCGCCGGGCCACATGGGAAAAAAATGTTTTAACTGGCCCGGTGATATGTTTACCGGACCAAATGACACAAATCAAGTGCCATCGTCCCCGGTAAAGTGAGAAAAGAGGATACGCCTCGTAATTTGTGAAATACTAAATACATGCATCTATGAAAGGGATTGAACTTATAAATCAAACTGCTTAGTATACAATAATCAGTTTTTATTTGTGAATGACGCGTATCAACTTGTGTCATAAATCTCAACTTGAAATAGACTTCTTATAAATAGATCTTTTTGAATTTGAACATAATAACCATATTTTCGATTTGTTGAAGTGTTTATCGTATTCTATGATATCTGTATGTATTATGTGTATGGCTGGCTTGACGTCCATATGTAACGGTGGTCTCTATAAAAATCAGCGTTGTGATAATATTTGTAATTGTCGGCCTCGATGGCGTTGCGTAGTGGTTAGTGTAACCGACTGCCACGCCTGAGATCGCGGGTTCGAATCCCGCAGAAGTCAAATATTTGTGCGCATGAACATGGATATTTGTCTTGGTCTGGGTGTTTCTATGAATAATATGTAGGTATGTGTTTACAAAAAAAGTATATAAGTTTGTTTATCCATTGTCTAGTACCCATAGTACAAGCTCTGCTTAATTTGGGCTAGATGGTGTTGTGTATATGTGGTAGAATATTATATATAGAAAAAGTACTGTTCCCAAGCAAAGCCGCGGGCAATAACTAGTAAATAATATCTGGTTAAACACCCGAAATCTTGGTTTTGTGTCCCATTCTTTGCACTACCGTCGTTAACCTAGCAACATTAAGCAAAAAATTTAAGGTTAGCTGGAGAGATAAACAAAAATCGCTAGTACTTTTACCTAAAAATTAATAAACCTATCTCAACTATAACCTCAGCTTATTCTCACATTGATCTATAAAATTCGTCCCTGCGGCGACGACACGGGCCAGTGACGAGGGGCGGGGCTACCTTAATTAAACGGCTACCCGTTATCGGCGTGTGTTGTGCTCGCGTGATGTATGGCCGCCAGCTATACGCACCTGTGTGTTACTACAGTATCGATACGGCTTCAATTAATACGTGTCCTGAAAATTACATGTTGTCTCAGTGGTCCTGAAGGGGTAGGCAGAAGTGTAAGTATTGAGATATACGTATAGTAGTTGTAGTAGCAGGCACAGACCTATAGGACAGGCTTGCCTAGTGCTGGGTCACTGGATACGAAGAAAAGATGTTGTGTTTTTTTGTAACAAATATTATTATTTGACTCAAGACTTTTGCTTAATATGATAACAGGTAATATAAATAATTCTTATCATATCACAAGAAAAGACAACGCCGCACTAGGATTAATTCTTGTGTCGCGGGGGACTTTGAAAACATACAAACTACGGACACAGAACAATCATTTATGAATCACACAATTTTATTATACCGTGTGGGGATCGAACCTACAATACTCGCCACGGTGGCAATGGCGATGCGACCACTTAAACCACTACGCCATACGTGCAGTTAATTGAAACTATGACGTTCATAAGTGTTACTGTTACTGACAAAAACTCATGGCATTAGTTGCTTGTTCCATTCAGGATTCAAAGATCTGTATTACTTATAAGTCAATTTAGTAACGTAAAGGTACCTCGTGATTATATGTGATGTTATCAAGTATCTCGCTTCTCATTTTCATTATTATTGAAAAATACAAATCCACAACCGCATTTAGTCACGGACTGCCTTTGCATTGTCACAAAGTGTAAGTGTATGCGCCATCATGCCATCCTACTGCCTATTTTAGATTTATATTGAAAAATATAACTAGACCCAAATTATTTAATCTCTATAATATTATTAACTTATTATTGTTATTATCTTTAGTTTTTAAAGTCAGTAGCATATGGTATAATGGTTGCAACACCTTGTTGATATGAGTTGTAAAATACTGAAATTATATTTAATTGGCGATTTAAAAGAGTGGCCGTGAGTTTCTTGCAGGTTTCTTCTCATAGGCTCTACCCTTTACCTGAACCTAGCAACTAACCTAAATGTAGCTTCAGTAACTTAGTAAACTCACTAACCTATATATTTTGACGTTCATAAGTGTTACTTTGTGACCTAAATGAATACCTAAATGATTTTAGACTTTTTACTTTTTTATGAATATTTTTGATTTTGATTTGTAGCATGTACCAATAAGGTAGGTAATAATAATAATAATAAGCGTTTATTTCACGTGGCATAGACGCATAGATATATAAAGGTAGGTAACTTGCGCTTGAGATATCCTCGGGTACGATTTTCAATTCGTCACTTATTGCATCATTATGTGAATCTACTTGTAACAGATGCATAATAGCTTAGCTAAATGAAATTAACAAGAATACTATTATAGTAATTTGTAGCACAGATTGGTGGTAATATTTTCATAAATCAATTCAAACACAGGTCGATTTACACTGTAAATGGCATTAGGTTATATTATGTACTATGTAAATTGCAATCAAAATTACGCTACTGAGAATTTTCTTACTGAAAACCCAATAATACTTCACTTTGAACGCATTTATAATCATCTGCCATAACAGATACCTGACTAACCTATTTATAAGTTTAAATCTCATTAGCTCAAATGGCTTATTCAAGATTTTTATTATTCTGTAAATGAATATTTGAATTGTAAACACACAGGTACGTTCAATGTCCAGGTAGTAAATATATGTATGTTTATCCATTGTCTAGTATCCATAGTACAAGCTCTGCTTAGTTTAGGCTAGATGGTGTTGTGTGTATGTGATAGAATATTATTATTATTATTCTCTTTATTACTCCTTTTTTTTAATAATTACATTTTTAATTATAAATATATAAACTATACATATTTAAAAATATAATAACTGTAATGACCCATCGACATCGGGAACAAGGTCCAAGCTGCCGGTGGTTAGGGCCCCAGAGAGAGGAATCTTCTCACAATACGCGCCGTGTGGACTAGTACTGCCTTTCGCATCAAGGACTTGATCCAGCCGTCTAACGCGAGCCTCTGCAGGTGGTATCATTTATTATTATTATTATTATTATAATGTTGATAATGTAAGAAAGTGAAGTAACTAAATATAAACTATATTTACATGCCATAACACTTTAATAACAAATGTGTTGTATCTAATCTTGTATCACATCATCTGTATAAGACATATTTAATCATCATCCGGATATTGAATACAGGAAAAGATGAGTAAAAATTACAAATTTAAATTTAACTAATATTATAAATGTAAAAGGTTTTGATGATGTATGTATGTTTGTTAAAACATAGTTAAACTCCACGTTACACCTCTGCTTCTACGAGGATACAGAGCCGTGAAACCTACATATAATGTTATCATGTATTCCGCCCGCGAAAAAATCAACTTAACAACAATATATCCGAGGCAAACTTGCCTTAATATTAATAAGCTTACACAGAATGATTCATAGTAGTCCTAGCTACATATTGTACATAATTGTGAGAAGAACATGCGGCAATAATACTTCGATAACAAATATGGAAGCGAATAGCCCGAGCGATGCAGATAACGGGCTAATAAATGATATACGTATTACAGAGAAATAGAACTACGCTTTGTAGGGAGACTATGTGTTAGAAAGGATATCGAATATATCACAAAATTATCGTATTATGATTTCAAATTTGATTATTTAATTTACAACTTAAATAATATTAACAAATCTAACTACTTATAAGTAAAACAAAATGAAATGGCACAAAATATAGGAGCGAGAATTAAAAAAAATACATATTATTATCTTAATATTTTTTGTATAAACAGTTAAAATATATTTTAGCACATTCTAAAACAATAAAAACTGTATTGAATACTTTTTAGCCGTCTCTCTCTAACGGTACTTCACTAGTACATAGGTATGTAGGCGCCGGAAATTATCTGTTATCATATCACTATTAAAGAGGTCCAAATTGACAGCACCAAGTGATAAATAATTTTATTACTTTCGTACTGTTTTGATATTGCACGCTAAATATATTGGGAACGAGAATTTTATCTCGGTTACGTAGTCTCGTGACCAGGGAGCTGGTATCTTTGCACAAAGAATAAGCCAGCCAGTCTTCTGGGCACGTTGCCAATTGACGACGATGCGGAGGAATATTACGGCGCATTTAATTATTTTTTTAATTTTCTCTTTATTTTATATACTTATCTTGTAAATAATTTGCGTAAGATATTATGTTTTTGATTTCACATAATAGAAAGTGAAGTTAATGTCAGAAAACTAGCAAATTTACAAATTCCGTGCAGATACTAATATAAAAAAAAAACAATACATTTCTAACTCGGTCGACGAACTCGGGAATCTGCAATCGGTAATTATTATAATCGCAAACTTCTGAAACAAGGCCTAAAACCATACTAACAAAATAATTATTGCAGGAAATTCCCAACTTAATTCCCCAGACATGTGGCTACCCTACACATTTGTGATGTCTACACACTTAACTATAATACGCTTATCTGAACACAGCTATATTACTGATGCCTATCATATCTTGTATTATTACACGGACATTCTACCAACATGCGTATGTCTATGGTAGCTCTTTTGTTTATCTGTTACATCATTTTTATTCTGTGTCCACTTGTTTATGGCTCGTTCTGAATTTGAATATTGTTATCCTGAAAACATTCGGAAGTATGGAAAATATATGTATTTCGGCTTTGAGTGTCCGAGATTAATTTTAGATAATAAATGGTTATTTTAGGATTCATTACAATAAATGTATTTTTTTGTAAATACTACGCCCGCTCCAAATTATTTGTGCCGCGGGGATTTTCCAAACTTTCAAATTTCGGACACAAAGACTACAACCCGACTCAGAACAATGGTTTGTCGATCAAACAAATATTTGTCCCGTGTGTGGCCACCCACGACATTGAACACAGTAACAGTGGCGAAGCCACCACTTTTAAACCACTACGCCAGTCAAGGAGAAGGACGGGACCAAGGGAATACGTTGGACCACCGGCGCCTCTGTAAACTCAACAGTAGGTACATAACGGTATGGTAGGTAGATATTTTGTGAGAGTGGTCTCATTCATGCTGAAATCATTAAGGCCACGAATTGCATTTGTGACTAACTAAGATAGGATTTTAATAAAGAAGCAGTACCTAGCCTCAAATCTTAATTGTCTTGACCATCCAGTCGAAAGCCGTAAGAGAATAGAACAGAATAATTTTTATTCTCAAGTTGTTTCGAGGTGCAACTGAATAAATCTATCCTCTACAATGAGGTTATTAAGAGGTGTAACCGAATACCACTTTGTCCGAGCCGGTAATTGAACCTGACACTTACTGAATACCTATAAGTTAATGACCGCCAGACCGAATTTCGATCACGGCGGTCAATCTTAACGGAGACTGGCCATCTGCGCAGGAGATAATATAGTGCACGAGTGTGTGCGTAAACACAAGTGCACTCTCTGTTCCCTAACTCTCATGATCCGATGGGACGGATAATCCGACACGACCGGAGAGAGATCAGGCGCAGGATCAATGGCTTTTACGTGCTTTTGGAGGCACGGGGGTGTCTAACACCGCCAACTGCCTAACTCCGGGCTCGTATTGAGATTTCTTAACAGAAAAATCCAATAACTTTTTATTGGCCTGACCCGGGATTCGAACCCGAGACCTCATACATACAGTAATAAGCTCGCCACACGTAACCGTGGTACCTAAATTAAATGTAGCGAAAAATGAGTGCAAGACTAGTGTCTGCCTAACCTTTTGATGATCACAGCCGTGAATTTATGCACGTATGACAATATAATAAAACTATTGTCTGAACGATATCGCGTGAACATCATCTAATGAAATATAAAGTTGATTGGGCTCAATTATTTAGCGCGGTACAGATACAAAGTGAAAAATGGCGGGCGAAACGGACGCCCGACATTATGTTGGGGTGAGAGACCTATAGAACTGATAGAGATGGCAGATTTATTAAAATATTTTGGATATTATAATTAGGTCAGCTATTATATACACACATAACGGTGAAGGAAAACATCGTGAGGAAACCTGCATGTCTGAGAGTTCTCCATAATGTTCTCAAAGATATGTGATGAAATCTGCCAACCCGCACTAGGCCAGCGTGGTGGACTATGGCCTAACCCTTCTCACACTGAGAAGAGGCCCGTGCCCAGCAGTGGGACAGGTTAATACAGGGCTTAGTCCTTCACCCCGAGCTAGTGCTTCCTGGCGCCAACGATAAGGGCTAATATAAAATTACATATATGAAGTCATTGTGTTGGTTCGTTTTCTGGGTCGAACACATTTATTATTGGATTCTTAGTACATAACGCTTAGATTTGTTCCGCTTTCGTTTTTAAAAAGAACTCCCGAATCATGAATTTAAATTCAAATTTCATATTAAAATTGTTTATTCACCAAAATATCTAGACTAATAACATAAAGCTGAAGAGTTTGTTTGTTTGTTTGAACGCGCTAAACTCAGGAACTACTGGTTCGATTTGAAAAATTATTTTAGTGTTGGATAGCCTATTTATCGAAGAAGGCTATAGGCTATATAACGTCACGCTACGACCCACGGGGGCGGCGCAGTAACGATAAACGCGGGTGAAACCGCGGGTACATTTAGTATTTAATAAAAGGCAAAGAGTGCATATAAATTTGCTCCATTATAGCTTATTGTTGCAGGACCAAATTCAAACAACGGACACAAAGAACACCCAGGCTCGGAACAACTATATGTCTCACATACATTTTTGACCCGTGTGAGGAACCATAACACTTGGCGATCTAAGCTACCTACCTACTACGCCATCAGTACAGCAGTCACATTAAAAATACCTATACAGGTTATCCCAGAAGTCGACGTTAAAGAATCAGGTAACAGTCTAAGTTATAATAGCTATCAGAAAACTATAAAATAAATCTAAATTACGTATTTAAAAAATTAAAAGCATTTAAAAAACAACGAAAATAATCTATACCCTGTGACGGTTTTTTCACTCCTGTTACTACAGATATGTACATTTAAATTTATTATGTAATTTCGTATAACGCTTCTTTAAGCTTTCTGGCTTGACATCGACTTCTAGGACAACCTGTATATTACCAGTAGCTAGCAGCGATAGCCTACATGAAAACAGTTGGACTGCCACGCTGAAGTCAAGAGCTTGATTTTAAGGAACAAATCATCATATCTGTCATTTAGAAGTTACTCATATATGCATTAAAAATAGTTATTTATCGCTCGCTCTACCAATGAACGACAATATTGTAAGGAAACCTGCATGTCTGAGAGTTCTCCATAATGTTCTCTAAGATATGTGAAGTCTGCCCACCCGCACTGTGACAGGGTAATAAAATATGGACTAACCCTTCTCACAGTGAGAAGAGGCCGGTGCCCAGCAGTGGCACAGCTTATATACAGGGCTGATACTATTAATACCTACCTACTTATAATATACTGTTCAGTTTTATCTTCTAAGTATTAAAAGTGAACTCATTATGTTCAAAGCGAATGCCTTTAATTATTCAAGCCTTCCTAGTGTCTCGCTCTGTGGCACTCCGTTGACGTGGGTGAACAAATTTAAGTACTTGGGTCACTGGGTCACTGATGATCTTAGAGACAACATAGATATAGAGAGGGAGCGCAGGTCGTTGGCTGTACGTTGCAATATGCTGGTTCGAAGATTTGCACGTTGTACGAGTCAAGTTAAAGTCTCTCTTTTTAAAGCTTATTGCCAGTCTTTTTACACGTGCAGTCTTTGGACCAGTTTTACGCAAAAGACATACAGCGACCTGCGCGTCCAATATAATAACGCGTTCAGGATACTGTTGGGGCGATCGTGGAGATGCAGTGCGTCCAGTATGTTTGCGGAAGCGCGCACAGACGATTTTTACGCCATAATACGGAAGAGGACCGCCTCCTTGGCTGGACGGGTACGCTCCGCCACCAACGGTCTCTTGAGCGTGTTTATAGATCGGTGGGACTCCCCCCTGCTGCGCCACTGGGTAAGGATCCACACCAAATGATGAATTTTATTATATTACTAACAATAGTTTTAAGGTATTTTTGTTACTAACACTATGGACACTTGTCTGAAATAAAGAATTTGAATTGAATTGAATTACTGCATAGTAAATACACCTATCGGACCTCCTTCTTCTTAAAAACGACTACTCCCACACTAGGAATAATTCCTGTGTCGCGGGGGAGTTTACAAAACTTTATATTTTCTATTATTATTTTAATTCATTATTTTATATCATTGTGAACTGTTAATAATAATTATTCATAATTTTTTATTTTAAATATGTATATTTTCGGTATGGAAGAGCAGAGCCTTCTAACACAGCCATTAAATGCTTGAAAGGAGACTCCAAAAAACTAACTTAAGGATATTTATTGTTAAAACGAAATAAATAATTTAAGTACACTTAATCTTGAAACAACTTTTTGTGGATCACACAAATATTTGTTCTGTGTGGGGATCGAACCCACAACATACGGCGCGTCAGCAGTTTCGAGGTGACCATTTACACCACTACACCATCCGTGCAGTTAATCCTAAACCTGCCTGACTAACACCTCATAACAAAACCATTACCTCGTTTACGGCGGGCCATCATAGCCTGCCACCTCAGTAGCAAAAAACACCGAACAATTACTAAAATGTACCATAAATCCATAAATAAACACAAACCCATCACTACAAATAAGTATTCTTAAACGACAAAGACTATAATAGACATGTCTACAAGTTGTATTACACAAATAGAAATTAAAATAATAGTCATGCTCCCCCGCGGAGTGACCAGTAGCTAATAATTTGTTTCGCTCCGATCCTTCACTCTATTGTCTATGACGTTCGAATTTTGAATTTACGTCATAGCCAAGACAATCAATTTTTTAAGAAGTTTCTATTAGTCATCTTTAAAATGAGGTTAACTTACATAGACTTACGCCTCTATATAACGTATGGAAGGAAGAGGTAAGGAGAACAATCTCAGTATGAAGAAGTGTCCGTCGAAAAGCATCAAATTAGGGTGGCGCCATAATAGCAAGTGTCAATTATATTGATTTGACTTGATATTGACCGCACGGATGACCTAGTGGTTTAAGTGGCCGTCTCGCCACTGCCATTGCGTTGAGTGTTGTGGGTTCGAATTCCACACGGGACAAAAAATTGTGTTATCTACAAATAGTTGTTCCGAGTCTGGATGTTTTTTGTGTCCGTTGTTTGAATGTTTGTAAAGTTCCACCGCAGGAATAATTCTAAGTGCGGTCACCTACTTTATAAAAAAAAACATGTCTTAATTTTATAAGTTATAATTTCACTAAATTATTTTAGATTACGTAAATTGTTGAGGTTTTATACAACTAATGCAATTTTTTAAACTACGTAATACACCAGAGATATTCGCTAGTAATATTATAAAACAAACTCCCACGCGTCTGTTCGCGATAAACTTAAAAACTGCTGAACGGATTTTCATGCGGTTTTCACCAATAGACAAAGTGATTCATGCGGAAGGTTTTCTTCTATAGTTTGTTAAGGTTTTGTACTACCCGTGCGAAGAAGAGGCGGGTCGCTAATTAAGAATAAATAACAAAAGTAATTCATTATTTACCAACTACATTTTTAAGCCACACGAGCTATTCACATAACGAAACTCAGTAACTGTGTTACTTCTCTTATAAGAGCAGCGATAGCGCAGTGGGGAGACCAACAGACTGCAATGCAGAGAGTCTCGAGTTCGAACCCACGTCGCGCACCTCTGACTTTCGGAAGTTACATAACTTTTCGAAATTATGTGCGTATTGATTGACAATTATCGCCTGCTCCGTGCCTCGGCGAGCACGTTAAGCCGTCGGTCCTGGCTGCCATGAACATCTATGGCAGTCGTTATTAGAGAGTGTCGACACAAAAGATCCCACTGGGTCGAAGTGTCGCCGGTTTGCACTGACTGGCCCCCACATAAGATATATACATACTTCTCTTATGCCAGTTTCCTGTAGAAAGGTGGTATTACTCAGAGCCGGCTTATTCGTACCATCCCCAACTGGGTGATTACGGTAGACTGAGTAACTCGAAAATTATGTAGGTAGGTATGTATGTACCTTCTTAATCGTTTTCTCTTTCTTCTAACAGCTGATATTATCACAACATTAATAAAATTAATGTTAATTGAATTAAAATAGATTTTTATGATGCCTTTAATTGCTAATTAACAAAAGGATGTTTACACAAACTGTCAAGGTGACAATTAACCTTTTGCTCTTTTAAAAGCGCTAGCCGTGTCCGACATCTTTATTTGTCTGACATTTAAATGTTTTAATCACAATTCACAAGTAATCAATATACCTAAATACTTTTAAAACCCGAAATAAATGCCACATCTAATTGTAATCAGTCTGTGGGTAAAAGAAAAACTCATATAATTGTTCGAATATTGCAATTTCATTCGGTGTCTTAGCCAAATACGTATGGAGTAACGGTATACGAAAACAAAAGGTAGTAAGTCTCAAGTGTTTGTATTGGAGTTACGACTGTTTGGTTTTGCGAAAAGCTGGCGTTTAAGACGTTTTCATGTGAAGGTAATAAAGAACGCGCCGCTAGCAATTTGTTTTGGCCAATCACGGGCGGCGTAGTTTTTTTGAAACAGCCAATGGCAGGACGGAGATAAAGGCCCGTTTCACTCTAGCAATCCGTTCCGTAAGTCCGTGAGCATTTCCACGTAAATATGCCGAAGGAAACTGTTCACGGGATTCCGGACCGTATTGTATTGTATAATCAGCCATCATGGAACCCAAAGCCGTTCATGAATGTGTTTTGTAGTTGGAAAAGCTTAGCTCGCTTGCTTTTCCTCTGTGTGTGCGATAAGGACGTAGATATAGAGACGGGCGTGGGTGAAAGAGAAGTAGATAGGTGGTAGTTAGGATGTTTCATGTATGGATATTGGTGAAGTAATTTTCCCGCTTTTATTCTGCGTTCAAGCGACGCCAGTCGCCATACTGCGTAAATGTGTAGGTGTTGCTGTTTTAATATTTTCTGTATTATACTTAACAACGATGATAAAGGTTATGAAATTGATTACAAGCATTTTTAATGGATTTCTTTCGTACTATGCTTAAGGCCACGGAAGCGGGAGGACTTGGATTAAGTACCAGTGTCGCGGGGACTTTACAAATTTTCAAACAACAAAGATACGTAAAGAACATCCAAACTCGGAACAACCGTTTGTGGATCTCACATTTTTTTGTTCCGCGTGAGAATCGAACCTAAAATGTCGGCGCAGTATCAGTGGCGGCGTGACCATTTAACCACTACACCATCCCTGCCTTTACAAATGTTCCAACAATGGACACAAAGAACACCCAGATTCGAAACAACCATATGTAAACTACGCAACGCACACACGACGCAACATATTGGCGATTACCATTTAAAACATTATAATATTCTACCACATACACACAACACCATCTAGCCCAAACTAAGCAAAGCTTGTACTATTGGTAGTAGACAAATATATATATATATGTTAAGCAGCGATAGCTCAGTGGGGAGACCAACAAACTGCAATGCAGAGGGTGTCGGGTTCGAACCCACGTCGCGCACCTCTGACTTTCGGAAGTTATATGACTTTTCGTAACTATGTGCGTATTGATTGACAATTATCGCCTGCTCCGTGCCTCGGAGAGCACGTTAAGCCGTCGGTCCCGGCTGCCATGAACATCTATGGCAGTCGTTATTGGGTCAGTGTCGACACAAAAGATCCCACTGGGTCGAAGTGTCGCCGGTCTGCACTGACTGGCCCCCACATAAGATACATGTACATAATAATTATGTTAATTTCGATGCCCGAGAAGAGGTATATTATTACTAGCTTATGTCCGCGACTTCACTCACTCGGAAAGCATGAAAGGTATCCTATATCCTTCTCTGTTTCCGTAATAACGTGTATGCGAAATTTCATGATGATACGTCGAGTAGTTAAGCACGATGTCTGGAATTGATACAGCAATAACCTTTGTGCTAGATAGAGGATATTCCACTTTTCCGAAATTCCGGGTTTCAATTACCAGATCAGGCCAAGTGTTATTGGGGGTTTCAGCATGCTAGTTCGGAACTATGCGAGGTAGACGAGAATGGGTCGTCCTGTATAACCTAAGATCTAGAACTATAGCTATGGAAATATGAGTTTAATACACATCTAACTACTCTTTTGGGGATTTAGATGTGAGTCTACGTATGTACTACGAGTTCGATTCCCGCACAAGTCAAACATTTTTGTGTTGAACATACATGTTTGTCTTGGTCTGGATGTTTCTATGTATAATATGTATGTATTTAAAAAAGAAAAGTATACAGTCAAAACCAAATATAACGACATTGAAGGGACCATGTAACTTCAGACATTATGTCCGATAGTTGTTATAAGCAATATACACATGTATGTAGTCATTTTAATTGTCATATATGTATATGTTTGGAATTTTAAATATGTTCAATTATATAGTATGGATATAGGTTATGCTTAACAACTTATTTTTAAATAAAAAGTCGAAGATAGAAATAAAAATGTTTATTCAGAAAAACTTATTCCGGCCGGGACCTTGCCATTCGGTCGTAATAACCGATCCGTCGTTATAAACGATGTCGTTATATTCGGTTTCGTCTGTATATGTAATTTGTATGTCTATCCGTTGTCTAGTCCAAGCTCTGCTTGTTCTATACGTTCTTGACTTCTGTGTTGTGTGTAGGTGATAAACTGCCTCCGTGGTGCAGCGGTAGTGAATGCGACTGCTGTGCATGAGGTCTCGGGTTCAAATCCCGGGTCGAGCCAAAAAACAGTTATTGGGTTTTTCTGTTAAGAAATCTCAAACGGTGTTAGACACCCCCGTGCCTCGGAAAGCACGTAAAAGCCATTGGTCCTGCGCCTGATCTCTCTCCGGTCGAGTCGGATTATCCGTCCCATCGGATCATGAGAGTTAGGGAACAGAGAGTGCACTTGTGTTTACGTACACGCTTGTGCACTATTATATCTCCTGCGCAGATGGCCAGTCCCCGTTAAGATTGGCCGCCATAATCGAAATTCGGTCTGGAGGACATTATTATTATTATTATGTAATAGAATATATTACATTATTATTATCATATGAGTCTCTAACAGAAAATATCCGCAGGCACCTCTTTCGACTATGTATGGCAGTCTCCAACAGACTCATGACATCTCTTTCAGTTTATTGGCATATATCCAGCAATCAAATTAAAATAAATTAACCGGATTTACGTAAACAGGCTGACATAAACTTTTATTTTATTATTATTAGTTTAATGTTAACGTCTCGTAACTTGTACAAAATATTCATAATGGCGCTGGAAATTATATGTCCTGTAGTTTTATTGCGTTTTTATAGATGTAGGTAGATTATGAAACATAGGTATTGTAAATTTGTTTTTAAACGTAGGTAATCCCATTTGTTTCCGAATGAGTGGGTAGAGACAACAAATTTTTCACTTGATACGATCCTTTTTCTACAGTTCTCTTTCTTTTGTTTAAAATGACTTCTCCCGCAAATTGAAACTGAGAGTACCTACCCGATTAGCAGTCAACAAAAGACACTTATACAACAAGATAACCTAAATAAATAAATCTCAAATATTATGGCCTCGATGGCGTAGTGGTTAGTGTAACCGGCTGCCACGCCCGAGGTCGTGGGTTCGATTCGCGCACAAGTCAAACATTTGTGTGCATGAACATGGATATTTGTCTTGGTCTGGGTGTTTCTATGTATAATATGGATGTATTTACAAAAAAAAAAGTATATATGTATGTTTATCCATTGTCTAGAACCCATAGTACCTACAAGCTTTGCTTAGTTTGGGCTAGATGGTGTTGTGTGTATGTGGTTGAATATTATTATTATTATTATAAATATTTAATAATTTTACCTTTAGTTAAGTACCTAACCAAATGGAGTATATATATTTCTTAACGTTGCCGGATCCGCCAGTCAAAACTGGGAATTTACGACCAAGCGGCCTCGATGGCGTAGTGGTTAGTGTAACCGACTGCCATGCCTGAGGTTGCGGGTTCGATTCCCGCACAAGTCAAACATTTGTGTGCATGAACATGGATGTTTGTCTAGCTCTGGGTGTTTCTATGTAGAATATGTACGTATTTACAAAAAAAAAACTTTATCCGTGTATGTTTATCCATTGTCTAGTACCCATAGTACAAGCTCTGCTTAGTTTGGGCTAGATGGTGTTGTGTGTATGTGATAGAATATACCAGTAATTCATTACATTTATTCCAATAACAATAATACAGCCCAGACCGCGCCGTAAAAGATAGGCTGTGAGTTTTTACAGTATTCTTTTCATAGGCCCTTTGCCTGAACCTAGCCTAAATGTAGCTTTGGTAACTTAGTAAACTCACGAACCAATCGATTGTGACGTTCAATAGTGTTACTTTAGATATGGGATAACAGAATACATGACTCTTCTCCCTTAGCCTTTATTTTTCCCAAGTCACTTAGGGTCGGCTGTTCTAGTCTAACCGGATTTGACTAAATATCAGTTTTTACACGGAGTGGCTGCCACCTGACCTCCGCAACCCGAAGGCTAACGATACCCTAAGGCTAGACCAGTGTCAGGATATTAGAGGGTAGGTACTGACTTTCCCAATAACGACTGCCATAAATTCATGGCAGCCGGGACCGACGGCTTAACGTGCTCTCCTAGGCACGGAGCAGGCGATAATTGTCAATCAATACGCACATAATTTCGAAAAGTCATATAACTTCCGAAAGTCAGAGATGCGCGACGTGGGTTCGAACCCGAGACTCTCTGCATTGCAGTCTGTTGGTCTCCCCACTGAGCTATCGCTGCTTACTAACAGAAACAGAATACATGACTATGACTTCCTATATCAAAAATCCTTACTAATATTATAAATGTGACTGTGAGTATGTTTTCTTGTTTTTACGCTTTCACGCCTTAACTACTCGACCGATTATCATGAAATTTTGCATACACTTTATCAGAGATACAAAAAAGGACATAGGGTACATTTAATCCAGAAAAAGTCCTGTTCCCGAGGTATAGAAAATTGAAATAACTAACATTTACGCGTAATTCTAGTAATAAATAATTTTAAGTATGTATTACGAGCAGCTAATCAACACGATCGGCAATCAATTTTTTACATTCACTTTAACACCAACAACACAACACATAAAAAATAAATACAAAATACCAAAGTAAGCCCGCGTCACAGTTACGTCGTAAGCCCGTTTAGACTTAACCAGATAATAAAACAGGGCTGTAGCACCGCCAGTCCACCGACAATGATAACAGTTTATCCGTTGAGTCTGTATCCAAACACGTGACGTACATTTTGGCGCGAAACGACTACAAAATGGCGGACATTCTATTTGTTCGACGCTGTTTTTAAACGATTTAATTTAATAGCTGACTGCTGCCTGCAATGTAAGCGAATCGCATATCTGGATAAAAACTCCTATCTATGTTCGAAGTTTTATTCAAATCGGTTAAAGGCATATGCATAATTGAGCAGTAAACATTCAAATTAAATGCTTGAGTATGTTCAGTAATAGTTCATGGAGAAATGGTTGCAGCACCTTACAGCTCTTATGATTTGTAAACAAAAATTTGACGATTAAAAAGAGCGACCATGAGTTTCTTGCCCGTTCTTCTCATGAGCCCTAGACCCTTGCTTTGCTGAACGTGGCAGTAAATGTAAATTCGCAGGGAAAAATAGTATAACTTTGACATTCATAAGTGTTACCTTGTAACCTAACCTGAATAAATTTACTTTGAATTTTGAATTGTTTTTACTTTTACCTTTAGTTCATTATGAGTGAGTTATTATTACGTAAATTTATTTGTACTGGAAATAATATGTAAAGACTTTGTCGCTCGAAACACAGATTTAACCTAGTTCGGGCAAATATCTATAACTGCACTTTGTGTAATTGTTGAGATGTAATTGTAAAATTAAATATGTTTACTAAAATACCTTACATCCATAATATTAGTAGAAGTAGTTTTATGCATGAAACTCGCTTGGTATGTCATCAAAGCATAGCCTTTTAAACACGCTTTTATTAGCTTGCGCTTGGTATGTATCTATGAATCTATGTAACGGAATCTTTGAACGTGATTTTCACCGCTTTCAAACCGACACGGATTGATTTGAAACTTTGCACACGTATCGCGGACCGATGATATTACAATAATTTTGAAAAATGAATAATTAAAATAAATAGTAGTTTAAATAAACACGCTCTAAACACCACCAACACCATCCTGAACGGGCTTAGCCACAAGCTGGACAGCCCCCTTCTGTGGCACTGGGTTCAAGCACAAGTGCGTGTGCCCGGGGCCCCAGAGGGTGGTAAATACTTAAATTAAATTAATTTCACAACAATATTACGGGCCTAAAAAAAAAGAGACTGAAATAAAGAGATTTTATTTTATTTTATTTAAAAGTAGAAAATAATTTAATAATTTTAATGTAAAGCTTTCAAAATATCTTAAAAAGCACCCTACGCTTTTTTTCTAATAATTTTTTTTATTCTGTTTGGGAATCGAACCCACAAGACATGGAACACTGGCAAAGACGAGGTAACCACATAAATCACTACGCCATCCGTCCAGTCTGATGAAAGTCGTAGCCCCTGTCTACTCCTCCAAGGAACAGGTGTGTCCGTAGGTTTGTAATTAATATCATCAACTTAATTTAACTTATTTACCGCATTTAATTTAACTATTGTTTGCGCGGGAGTAGAAATTAGACCATAATCATTGAAATTAAAATACTTTATACAGATTTTATTCCAGTTTATTTGAAAACACAATGTTTTGTTAATTTTGTCTGAACTGTTAAACTATTTAATGATCAAACTATTAAAATTTACACTCGGTTGCTTACCAGCAGCCATGGTCATGGGGAAACCAAAATGGTGGTTGTCTCATAATCTTGAACTCCATAATCATTATTGAAAATTTGAGGAAAATTTATATGAATTTACATTTTGTTGTATCTTTGGTTTCTACTCTATTCGTATTTGTTTGACAATAACTACTGAAACAAAAAAAATGCTGGTTGACAAACAGAGTAGAAAAAGGTATTGGATTGTTTTGCCTTTGCTTATTTATATACTATTCAATACTGTTTGCCGACGGCGACGGCAATTATTTCGCTATTATTCATTATAATCATTCCATTGTACTAAATATTATTTAATTAATGTATATCATTATATGTATATGCAATAAAGTCCTGACTCATCGTTAGTAGTCCCATTGAGTAGCCTAGCCCAAACCATTGCACCTAGGAAGCGGAAATATTGCAAAGAGTTTACCTTTGTGATGTAGACAAGGAATGGAGGCAGGCTTTTTCAAAACGCCTGCTGATTAAAAATTAAAGACTTTTTTTGCTCAAAGTCGCGAAAGAGACTTCAATTTATATAATTAATAAATATTGTCACGATTTTTAAAACACCCTCGGGTTAGAATAGGAATCACTTTAGAACTAAAGTTTATCCGGATGGTATCACAAGCAGAAACTAGTTGTATTTTATGTGATGTACTTATGTTGCAGCTCAGTTGGACTTAAGTTACCAAAGAAAACTTCTGCAAACAGAAACCCTAACGTTAACAATGTGTACGAGAGAAAGAGACATACAGTTCACATTATAAAATGTATAAGTATATATCTTTACCTTGTTCTGTTGTACGAAATAATATTCATACAAGAGACGGTATTACAACAAGGTCTGCACTGAAATTCCTTTAATGTAGACAACTTGCAAGCCTCAACGATACATATGTATATTCAGATACTAGAGATAATCGATATTTCTAGCAGCCTAATGATGAGCAGATAATGCCAAACAAAAGTATGGCCCGCTTGATGGTAAGATTGCAATACTAGAAGTATCACTTGCGTGTTATAAATTATTGGTACTTAACCAAACTGCTAAATGGCAAGTAGTGATGTGCTTTAATTATGTACTGTAATTAACATTGTTCTGATTCATATACTTTCAACACAATGTAAAAATTGTTATGAAATAAATAAATATAGGACAAGTAATTAAAGATTGAAAGAAAGGAATAAGTGACGTAGGTATCTGATCCTCTAAGACTATTAGTTAACAGCCGTAACGCAACAACAGTAGCTACTTGTACACTAATTGCCTGGAAGATGGTGCTTCCTCAGGCAAGCCTGCTTATAGAGGCTGACACAAAATAATAGACAATTTCGAATTATTCCTTTATTTTTTATACTGTTATGGCGGCAAAAAAGCTTACGGCCGAGCTGTTGGTAAGTGGTAACCGTAGCCTATGGACGCCTGCAACACCAGAGACATCACTTGCCCGACTCTTTAGGAAAGGAAGTGGGAAGGAGAAGGACCGGGATAGGGGAAAGAGGGTGATTGGGCCTCCGGCACTCTCACTCACCGAACGAAACACAACAGTAGGAATACTGCTATTTCACGTCGATATTCTGTGAGTGGGTAGTCCTTTCCCGTTCGAGCTGGCCCATTCATGCTGACATCAGCGAGGCTACTATTATTTTACTTTATAAATTTGTTAAAGACAAAACTTTGATAATCATTGCCGGGAATAGCCTGCAAGTGCAAGAGTACCTCTAGTGCTGGATTAGATGTGACTGCCGAGGTGGCGTAGTGGTGTGTATGCTGCTACTATGCTTGAAGTCTCTGGGTCCATGCCTCCATGTCAAGAAATTTCCAGTAGCAATACGGAGTTTGAAACGCCAGTAACGTCAAAAGGCTCACCGCCTATTACGTGGTACCGTGGTATAACCATACATAAATGTGGGTGTAATGTATACATAATTGCCTTGCATTAGGGATATAAGCGTAAGACTAGTAAATAGATATGACAGTTTTATTGTGCACCAAGGAAAAAGTATAACATCATGTATTAGTAAGTCACGCAAAAACTAACCGCAACACCTAATTACAACGTTCACAACTTCAAAGAAATATTGACAAACTTTATGACATCGGAAAGAAATTGTAACAATTTCACCCAAAAACAATATTTCTTTTAGCACTTTTACAACCTTGGCATAATAGATTATAAACAATGCGGTGTCAAAAAAAAGAACAAAAAGGGCGGGAAACATTTTGACATTTCGTGTAGCAAACTTTATGGTTGCGTTGAATATTATGGTTTGTTTCTTAAAAAGGTCGGTATAGAATAATACTAGGTAGTATCCCGCTGCGAGATGGCTGTTTATTTTGCTACCAGTAGCAAATGATTAGTTTCGGTGGCCATTATAATGTGTAAATAATCTTGTTCGAATTCTATTGATATAATTATACATTGTTCTCAGCGATGACGAATGCCGTTTAGTTACGCACGAAGAAAATAGAAATGTAAAATGGTATGGTTTTACACAAAATAAGGGTTGTTTTAAGAAATTGTATTAAATCGTCGCAATGTTGTAACGCTTTTTATTTATATGGTATTGGCAACCTTTTTCATATTACGATGTCATGGTTTGGTACTTATGGCTCTTGCGTACAAAACCGCAAATTGAGGTGCTTGCATGCAACATATCTTATCTTATCTTATGTGGGGGCCAGTCAGTGCAGACCGGCGACACTTTGACCCAGTGGGATCTTTTGTGTCGACACTCTTCCAATAACGACTGTCATAGATGTTCATGGCAGCCGGGACCGAGGGCTCGTGCCGAGGGAACGTGAAGGGAATGACCGAGGGAACGTGCTCTCCGAGGCACGGAGCAGGCGATAATTGTCAATCAATACATACATAATTTCGAAAATTCATATAACTTTCGAAAGTCAGAGGTGCGCGACGTGGGTTCGAACCCGAGACCCTCTGCATTGCAGTCTGTTGGTCTCCCCACTGAGCTATCGCTGCTCTGCACGCAACATAAAAATGATTACATAGGCTTCTAAACAGGAATTGTTATTTGTGCAATATATGATTGCAACATTCTAGCCGGCAATGACAGCCAGTGAACACTTCTGCCACTGTAATTAATTCTAGTAGGTACCGCAGGAGACTTTCCAAACATTAAAACAACCAACGCAGTCGCATGAACTATAGGTATCTATGTGGATCTTTCCTTTTGTCATGCCTATCAAATTCACAGCCCTCGGCATAGCATTAGCGAAATTATCTCTTAAACTACCTACTACGCAATTAGGTAGTACAATTTGTACTAATAATGTCCGGCGGCCAGTCTTAACAGAGACTGGCCATCTGCGCAGGAGATATTATAGTGCACAAGTGTGTGCGCAAACATAAGTGCACTCTCTGTTCCCTAACTCTCATGACCCGATGGGACGGCAATCCGACACGACCGGAGAGAGATCAGGCGCAGGACCAACGGCTTTACGTGCTTTCCGAGGCACGGGGGTGTCTAACACCGCCAACTTCGTAACTCCGGGCTGCTATTGAGATTTCTTTACAGAAAAACCCAATAGCTTTTTTTTTGTTGGCCCGACCCGGGATTCGAACCCGAGACCTCATGCACAGCAGTCGCATTCACTACCGCTGCGCCACGGAGGCAGTTAATTTGTACTATGGTATAGGTAACATAACATCAGTTCTGTTTGTCTAACTGTCCCACTTCTGGGCATAGTCCTCATCTCAGTGTAAGAAGGCTTAGTCCTTAGTCCGCTATGCTGACCTAACACTAGTTGGCCGATATAATCGAGAACATTATGGAGAACCCTCAGACATGCAGGTTTCGTCACGATGTTTTCCTTCACCGTTAAAGCTAGTGATAATTAACTATTTAATAAGCGCATAACTTGAAAAAGTCAAAGTCGGTGCTTTGGGTCGTTCTCGAGACCTCTACGAGGCAAGCCAATGGTCTCCCACAAAGCTATCGCTGCTTCCATACATGGTATAACCATTAGTTTTATATATGAGACGGCTCAAAGATTTGTTAAGGTGCTACAGATGGATGTATTGCGACCAACCCGCAAGTCCCGCAACGCACGATGCATGGTTTACATAAAAGTAGATTAGCTTCAACAAAGACAGTTCTTTGGAGGAGTGAGAGAGAGTGAGAGGCTCGAGAGTTCTACGGTAGGTATTTCTTTCGTTTCAACAATGTTTATGATATTTAGGGTCTAATCGCCCGCGCGATCGCCTAATGGGAGACTGATGGACTACCACGCATAGGTTTCGATTTATTTCCCAATAAAACCTTGGATTTTCCATAGAATATGCCTAACTAATATTATAAATGTGAATGCGTCTTTTGTTACGCTATCATGCCTTAACTACTCAACCAATCACCATGAAATTGCACACACATTGTCAGGAGAACAGAAAACGACATAAGGTACCTTTCAACCAGAAAAAGTACTGTTACTAACCGAAACTGTATTTACGCGAGCGAAGCCGCAGAAAAAACCTAGTAGTTAGGCCGGGACTCCACCAAAGCAGAGATGTGTGCGGTGTGCTGTGTGCTGTCCGAGAAGAGATGTTTTTCAGCTCGGGGGACTTAACAATTGCTTGCTTTAACTATAAAGAATTACATTTTGAGGAACTTTATGTCTAAGAGTTTTAGAGTTCGAAAAAACTCTTATACAACAGCTTTGTCCGTCTGTCCTACCGTCCGTCCGTCTGTCTGTTATACAACTTTCAACTCAAGAACCGTAAGAGCTAGAGACTCGCGGTCAACGCCATTCGACTCAGCATAGTCGATATATCCCCGAAATGACTATGACCTTTCGACCTCTGACCTCAAGGTCACGTGATACCATCTTTCAATTCAAGAACCGTAAGAGCTAGAGACTCGTTGTCAACGCCATTCGGCTCAACATATTTGGCATACCCACGAAATGACTATGACCTTTGACCCCTAACCTCAAGGATTTACGGTAATTCAAGGCCGTTTCTCACTTGTTTCATAATGTCGTCGAAGACATGTTAAGACTACCGAACTACACTTGGCCAGCGTGGTGGACTATAGTCAATCACTTCGCACACTGAGTAGAGGTCCGTGCCCAGCAGTGGGATGATTTATTAACGGGGCTGATAATATATAATATGATATTATAAACGCACGTTAAATAGATTTCTCCATAATCTTCATAATAATTAAAATTCAAGATGTTTGTGTAAGTAAATCGCGAAAACTATTTAAAGAATAGCGCAATTCCACAATCTTTTTGCAATACTAAGGAATCAATACCGAAACCACAACATCGACAAAATTATATCACAAGACCGAGTCAACCAAAAATATGTCACACACGACTCAAAACTTCTAAAACAATACCTCCAAAAAACCTTGTATCAAAACACATCAATCTCTGAAAAACAAAATGACGCCGCGTATAAAAAAAGGCGGCAATAGTTTCCAAATAAAACATATATTAAGGGACGTCCCTCGGGTACAATGCAACATTTTCACAGAAAAAAATAGTGTAGATAGCCGGATGATTGCGCCGGTATATCCGTGATACCCGGCTCGCCGGCCCGGTGTTTACGACCTCTCCGGATTAAAAAGTAAACGGGTAAAGGTGTAACTGCTGGGTACGGGTATTATTGAACGTGAAAGGTTGGCTTTATTTTTTCGTGTTTTCTCTCTGTGTTTGTTTAATTTTGTGTAATAGGTATGTAGTGGGTAGTTTGAAATTACGAGTGTCTGGGAGATTACTGCTTAGCAAGAAATATGTACTGAATACCGAAAGAACATGGTGCTTTTAAGTGGCAATTGTTATTCAATGGCGATTTTATGTCCACGTTAATTTCTTGCATGTAATTTGTCATAGACTTAACTCTGTCTGAATCTAGTAATCACACGAACCACTGAATATTGAATTAAATTTTCAAAACTGTTACTTTGCGACCTAAATAATTTTTATTTGATTTGTTACTATGGAAATACAAACTAAGAGGCCAAATAAGATGCTTCTCTGTAACTGACCAAAATTATAAATTTGATAATCTATACTAATACTAGCTGCCCGGACAGACTTCTTTTTTTTATGTTTACTTTATCACTAAGGGGTATGAAAAATAGATAGTAGCCGATTCTCAGACCTACTAAATATGCATATAAAATTTCATAAAAATGGGTCATGCCGTTTCGGAGGAGTATGGTAACTAACATTGTGACACGAGAATTTTATATATAAGATTATAAAGCTGAAGAGTTTGTTTGTTTATTTGTTTGTTTGGTTGAACGCACTAATCTCAGGAACTATTGATTCGAATTGAGAAATTCTTTTAGTGTTGGATAGCCGATTTATCGAGGAAGGCTAGAGGCTATATAACATTACGCTACGACCCACAGGGGTGGCGCAGTAACTATAAACGCGGGTGAAACCGCGGGCATAGATAGTTTTTAATATAAAATTCAGACTCCGTTCCATGTTTGTGTACCGCAAAACTTAAAAAAGAGTCAATGCATCTATATAAAAGTGTTTTGGTATACCTCCTTTTTGTATCGAAATTTTTACGGCAATGGCATATATTAATATCAGACTGAACCACAGCGCAATAGAGTTTTTGTCAATTCAATTCAATTTCTTAAATGATGGCATGGCATGGTTTAGCTAACTAGCTAAACCATGGCATGCCACAATTTAAGAAAAACTACATATAGATCGCTTAAAGAGAACCACTGTAAATATTTCGGTAGTTTAAAAATGCCGTCCACTTCATCAACTACCATGAATTGAATCTAAGAACTATTCAAATTATGAGCAGAATTTCATTACAGATATAAATTTGATATAAAATTGTACTCGTAAAATTATTTAATAACATAAACCTATAATGAAATAACCAATTTGTTGACATGTCATTCAACTACAGTAGGTACATTACGTGATACCTACTTTGATGGTCATATACATAGTCATATATAGTATCGTCAACGTACCTATGTATTTGATTATTATTCAAATGAAATTGTCTGCAGCGATAACCTAGCTGGTAGACCGTTACATCGCAAGCAGAGGTCTCGAGGTCAATTCCAAGGCATGCACCTCAAACTTTCGAAATTAACAGTATAGGAAAACATTTTGAGAAAATGCATGTCTGAAAGTTCTACATGATGTTCTCGAAGATATGTGAAGTCTGCCAACCCGCACTAGGCCAGCGTGATGGCCAATGACTTAATCCTTCTAGCTCTAAAAGTAGCCCCGTGACCAGCAATGGGACAGATTCAATACAGAGCTGATATTATGATTTATTTATGATAAAAAATGTAGGTACTAGACTTATTGATTTCACGCAGATTGTACTTGTGTATTTTGTTTTAACGCGTCTGGTATAGTACAGACTCTTAATTCTTTCGATTCTTTGATATTAACAAAGGTTTCTTTGAACGTAACTTGTACAAAAATACTTGCTTTCTACCGATTTGTATTATTACTTTAGCCTGCGTATCAGAGGCGATAGGCCTACCATGAAGCTTAAATGCCGAAGTTTCAGTCCAACTGTTTGTAGCGTGAAACATATTTATTCCGAAATAGAACCAAAATTTCGCTACGTAAACTATTGATTGTCCTAAACCCTTTTATCAAGTAATCAGTTCAACAGAGTAATTTAATTTTTTAAAAAAGAAATCCGAAGAAAATTCATTGCAAGTTATTTTCATTTGGCCCGAAGTTTCAGATCGACGTTCTAATGGTAGACCTACTGGTCACAGTGCTAGAATCTTTCTGACTACGAAATATATGTTAAATGTTAAGAGAAGACTTCTCTTCTTTTATTAAATGGCAGAAAAATATATATGGCGAAATATGAGTGCCATACACCTAACTCACCTAACAACGATCACTAATGCTTTTATTTAGGTAGGGCTGGGGGTCATGTTTTGAATAACTAAGGTTAGCAAATCCATAGTTATTGTCTTACGTTTATTAATTTCAATTATATATTAAATCAGATCTAAAAATTATATACTAAATAATTCCTGTGTCGCGGGGAACTGTATTAACATTCAAACAACGGACTCAAAGAACACACAGATTCGGTACAACGATTTGCAGATCATAAAAAAAAAACCTGTACCGAAACCCACAATACTCGGCGCAGTGGCAGTAACGAGAGGCCGCTTCTTAAAGCAATACGCCATCCGTGCAGTTAATTATACTAAATATTAATATAATACTCCACTCCATTACCATCTTACTGAGGCAGGACAATCATGGATAGGTAAGTACTATTAAAATCAATGTCTGCACACAGAATTTCTTCTCGATCCAAAAAAAGATTATTAATCAAAACCATCCAAATAATATCCAAATATTTATCACAGTAATCCATTACAGTCGCACCCTAAATCATAAATAAAAACAATAATCCCTCGCTGATATTAACTTACTAATATAATAACAAGATTTAATTCATTTATTATTAAAATTTTCGTTACACGTCCCTCCAGTCCCGCGGCACTCATGAAAATAAAATCATGGAGCTGTACCCGCGCGAATTGAATTCAAAATTGGAATCAAAAGACAATCCTTTTTTTCTCGTTTTCTTTTTTATTGCGACGAATGGCTATCGGCTAGGGTCGCCAGTGTTAAATTTTATATGCGTAGTGAGGAGGTTTAGAGTTCGGTAACAATGAGGTTGGTTACGTATTTTCTTATTTGTTTTAGCTTTAATGTTGCTGGAGTTTATGGTGTACTGTACTGTTTATGGTTATTAAGGCTGTTTTATAGAAAGTATTTAATACCTGTGTTACGCCGTCGTATTTTAAGATGTTCTAGACCCTTTCTGTTAAATTATTTATTTTCTTTTAAGCCTTGGCGTTCAATTTAATAAGGTTTATAATATGCAATTGTAATCGCAATGTTTTATATACATACATATTTTGGAAAGGGTGTGCTAAAAGACAGAGGCAGAAAGTTTATTGACGGAAAAACCTACTAACCTTTGCTCGACCTGGGTATAAGTCCAAGAGTCCAAGACCGCATGGACAGCAGTCGCAGTGGCATTTACTTCCGCTACGCCACCGAAGCAATTCTATAAAAATAGAAAATACAATAATAAGTGGATAATTATACCCACATACAGGATGATTTTGAAATCGTGTAATTCCTTTTAACCACGCATTCTACTAGTGGTATAGAATAAGCCTGACCATATGTTTTTTAATTATAATTATGTTTTTGGAGAAATTAATGGACAATTTTTTTTCGTGAAATGGTTTCAGATAAGTAGTCATATGTTAACCACCTGAGACAATATTATTTTTTTAAAATTAATAATGTATGTCAATAAATAATTAATATCGTAAATAATAACGGGCGGTCCTGTTTATTGCCCCATATTATATACGACATCAGTTATTGTTGTTATTTTTTTTAAATTAGTAAAATATTAAGTTTGTGTCGGGTGGTTAACATATGACTACCTGAAACCATTTCACGAAAAAAAATTGGCCATTAATTTCTCCAAAAACATAATTATAATTAAAAACATATGGTCAGGCTTATTCTGTCACCAGTAGAATGCGTGGTTAAAAGGAATTACACGATTTCAAAATCGCTCTGTATATTATAATGCTTGTGTGCTTGTTAAAGTGTCCTACTAAGGTAAATACTTTATCAGAATGACAAAACAAGAAATCAGAGTAATTTAATAATTGATTATTTAATTTATGATATTGCTTGTTTCACACAGAACTTAAGATTTAAATATCCTAACTAATATTATAAATGCCAATGTGAGTTTCATTGTTACGCTTTTACGTTCTAAATACTTACACGACCGATCTTCATGAAATATCGCATTGTTGCACGTTGTCAGGGGAATAGAGAAGGACATAGAAAAATTTTCAATCAGAAAAAATACTGTTCCCTAACTATTAAAGCCGCGGGCAAAAGCTAGTAAGCAATAAGTACAGATAAATGCATGATGATCGGTCAATCAAGTAGTTAAGGACTGCAAGCGTAACAAACAAATAAACAAGTTAATATAATTTTTTATAATATTAGTAAGTTAATAGCAGCGATAGCTCAGTGGGGAGACCAACAGACTGCAATGCAGAGGGTCTCGGGTTCGAACCCACGTCGCGCACCTCTGACTTTCGGAAGTTATATGACTTTTCGAAATTATGTGCGTATTGATTGACTAATATCGCCTGCTCCGTGCCTCGGAGAGCACGTTAAGCCGTCGGTCCCGGTTGCCATGAACATCTATGGCAGTCGTTATTGGGAAAGTCAGTACCCTCTAATATCCTGACACTGGTCTAGCCTTAGGGTATCGTTAGCCTTCGGGTTGCGGAGGTCAGGTGGCAGCCGCTCCGTGTAAAAGCTGATATCCAGTCAAATCCGGTTAGACCAGAAAAGCTGACCCCAAGTGACTAGGGAATAATAAAGGCTAAGAGAGAAGAAGTAAGTTAGGATTAGGATTATTACGTATCCTAATCCTAACCGATCACATAGGCGTTACATATTTACTTATTTATGTGTCAATTGTAGTATGGAAATAGCTTCTGATAGAACTTCCTAAAAAACATATGCATACCTCTTTTGAAAATTGCGGGCGCAGTGACGCGCGACTTAAAATCGAATTCAAGACCTCTCGATCCAACGACCTCCCCACTAATCTATGGAGCTTTCATTAAACTGTAATTGTATCGAAATGTTAACTTGCTAATTCCATAATTGCTTGTTTGATTAGCTTTCAATATGGCACCGTCTCTCTTTTTAAACTGTTCATGTCACCCCTGTTAGAGGGGTTCGACCCCAGGCAATAAACAGTTAGAAACATACGCCTAATTTACTCTTTAACCCGCAACTTTAGTGACATTGATTTGGTGTGGTAACTTTCAGTGTTAGTGTAACTTTCGTTATTAGTTTATCATAATTATTATAAAACTTTTAAGATCTGTATAACAGAGTTTTGAATTGCTTACTATTTATTTCATTCATATTAGCATAAGATCACACAAACGCTGTAGGTATTAAAGGATGAAATCGTAGCTTGGCGCCGAAAGCACGCTTTTGCTTTTCTGACGTGGCGGTCAAAGGGTTTAAGACTGCGCCGAGCGTAAGAGGCGGTTGGACTGAATGACAGAGCTCGATATTCAAATAGGCGCGCGGCCGCCATAGTAAAATTGTATGGAGGATTTGAAGTGCTTTTTTGATAAATATGTATCTTTATTGTTAACCAATAACTTAAATATTTGGGACGGACAAATTGTAATATAATTATTTATGTTTCGTTTAAGCTGTAAAAAAGGATAGATTTCTACAGCTATAATCTAAAAATCACGTAACGCGACCTTACGTTTTTGCATTTTTCGTGCAAAATTACGTGATTTTGTAGGCGAAAATACTAATTTTTTTTTACACGGCGTAATTGTAAACACATTCATTGTTATGGTAAATGTATATTTTATATTTGTATTAAACAAAAAGTGTTGATTTTATCAACTTAACTGTGACCGGCTGTTTTGGCACATTTCGCTCGCCGCAGTCTTAACCAAAACAGTGTAATCGTCGGCATTTCTTAGAGGTTAAATTCTTAAGTAGGTACTTCTATAGTTACGATTATGTTTTTGAGTAACAAACTGACTGCACAGATGGCGTATAAGTGGTCGTATCGCCACTGTCACAGCTCCGAGAGCTGTGGGTTCAATCTCCACACGAAACAAGAAAATGTGTGTTTAACATATAGTTATACCCAGTACGTTATTTTAATATTTGTAAAGCTCGACACAGGAATGATTACTAGACTACCTAGTGCGGGCGTAAGAAAATAAAAGAAATAAAGAAAACCTTTTGTTCCTAGTGTCTCTATTATATATATATATGTTACGGCTAATAGCCGAAGTGCGGCTACACCTAGTTTTAGCCGGCTACAACTAGGTGCAGCCGGCCACATGCGGTTAGGTTATGTTAGGTTACTTTTGAGTTGTAGCCGGCTAAAACTAGGTGTAGCCGTACTTCGGCTATTAGCCGTAAAATATATATAGAGAGATGCGGCATGAAAGTGGATATAGTGACAAGAATAGAAAAGGGTATGTTAAGCTGGTTTGGGCATGTAGAAAGAATGGACGAGGAAAGACTGACTAAGAAAGTTTATAAGGCTAGTGTGAATGGAACAGTCGCAAGAGGAAGACCTAGGCGAACGTTTCTTGATCAGATCGGAGGCGTTCTGGACTAAGGTCAGGTTAAGAGCACCTTGAACCGACGGGCGTGTATGAGGAATGTGGTGAAAGTGAATGAAGCCAGAGAAGTGTGTCAGGATCGTAGCAAATGGAAATCCGTAGTCTCTGCCTACCCCTCTGGGAAACAGGCGTGAATCTATGTATGTATGTATGTATTTAGAGATTTTCTTACGGTATCTTTGTATTTATATACATTCCAGTTTTGTGTATAAATAGTAGGAAACAATCGTTGTTTTGTAATCAGGTCGTCAAAATGCACACATATCGAGCGCTTACATGGGTTGCGTTTGGGTAACCTTATAAGATAGGTAGATTACGATAATATCCTATAGAAAAGTCAGCGTATCAGTATGGTATAAGTCGCCTAAGTATTATGTTTTTTTACATAATGATATACAATAGATAGATAATAGGTTATTTACGAAGCTCATTTGACCAATATAATAACGATCATTGCCAAAATAAATGTGTTACATACCTTGGACATGTCATATGAATTAGACAAATACTTGCAAGACACTGCAGCTGTAAAATTACGGGCATCAAATAATAATAATAATAATAATAATATTCTACCACATACACACAACACCATCTAGCCCAAACTAAGCAGAGCTTGTACTATGGGTTCTAGACAATGGATAAACATACATATATACTTTTTTTTTGTAAATACATACATATTATACATAAATAAGTATAATAAGATGCATCAAAGAATACAATATAATATACGGATAGGGTATGCATCGCACGAGCGGGGATGGTTTGAAGGTTACATTTATAATTAAAAATCTTTTTCTTCATGATTCAAATACATATGACAGGAACTATTAAGACTGCGCCGAACGTAAGACAAATAATGACAGCTCGTGCGCCGCATACGCAAATCGGCGCGCGGCCGCTATAGTGAAATTGTATGGAGGATTTGAAGTACTTTTTTGATAAATATGTATCTTTATTGTCAACCAATAACTTAAATATTTGGGACGGACAAATTGTAATATAACTATTTACAATTTTGCCACTTGCCTCCGTTTAGGTGTTTCGTGTGTTTCTCCGCATTGCTGTCACTGTGGAGAAGCTGTCGATAGCCTCGGACACCATGGACTCTCTTGTAGCAGAAGTGCTGGTCGAATCTCTCGGCACGCTAATCTTAATGACATAATACGTCGTGCTCTTGTCACTGCTGGCGTTCCAGCTGTACTTGAACCCAATGGCTTGGTACGTGACGATGGGAAGAGACCGGACGGAATGCCATTGTTGCCTTGGAAGATGGGCAGGCCTTTGGTGTGGGACGCAACATGCGTTGACACCCTTGCACCATCACATCTTCCAAGTACTGCGGGATGTGCCGGCGCTGCTGCTGCAACCGCGGAAACCCTCAAACGGCGCAAATATAGTAATTTAGTTGGAAATTACATTTTCGAGCCGTTTGGGGTGGAAACTCTAGGTTCATGGGATCCGAGCGCTCGTATTTTGTACAGGGAGATCGCAAAACGCCTGATCGACGTTTCGCGTGATCAGAAGGCTGGTCTTTTCTTAGCCCAAAGAATCAGCATTGCCATTCAACGTGGCAATGCTGCCAGTCTTCTGGGCACGTTACCAGTTGACAGCGATGCTGAAGAATTCTACGATGCCTAAACCATTTTTGTAAATATTTAGTATTATAATTATTTGTGTTTTTGTAATTATGTTAATTATGTTATCTTTTTTAGTACATTTGTAAATATAGGTTACATGCATATTGTATATAAAGAAATAGGTATATGTATGTAGTTGTAGGTTAGAATAGTATCAACCAATGTCATTCAAAAATATGAGTATACTAATAATTAGTAACGGTGGATTTTACAAATAATATATAACTATTTATGTTTTCTTTAAGCGGTAAAATAGGATAGATTTCTACTGTTATAATTTAAAAATCACGTAACACGAGCTTACGTTTTTGCATTTTTCGTGCAAACTCACGTAATTTTGTAGTCGATAATATTAATTATTTTAAGTTTTTTACATGGACACATTCATTGTTGTGGTAAAAATATATTTTATATTTGTATTAAACAAAAAGTGTAGATTTTATTCACTTAACTGTGACCGCCTGTTTTGGCACATTTCGCTCGGCGCAGTCTTAAATAGCAAACGGTACTAAATACGTAATTGAAAGGGAAAAAGAAATAATATTATCTGATCCTTACCTTACAACTTTAAATCATAGTATTCCTTTTGTATGTTCTCTCTTCTATCCATGTCATTAATTGACAAGCGATATAACTAAGTAGGTATAGTTACAAAATATATGTGTCCGCTTTGAGGTCTGTAAATATTAAAAGCACTTAGTAAGAATCACTACAAGATTTATTACCAAACAAGACAAATAAAATATGAAGACAATTATAATTGCCTTTACCTCAAATTGCGGCAAAAAGTACCAGAATATTATCACTAGCCTTTTTGTTTCACCAGCCAATAATTTACTTATAAACATTTACGATAGATAATAAAACAAGCAATATAAATTATGACGAGTAACGATCAAAGTGGCCGCAATTTTCTAGAAATGTTTGTAAGGAATATGTCTACCCGTCCCAGCAATATTGCGGTAGTATACTGATTACTCACGGTCACAAAATAACAATTAAAAACTACCGTAAAGTGGTCGGAATAGAGTAATAAAACTATTTTTCTGTTTACGACGGTCACTGACAACTTTGACAAAACATGACTTGTCTATGGCGACGTCCTTGACGGAAAGGCGGGAAAGGTTTTGTTTTTACCATTCTGCCTTTGATGACATCTTTTCTAAAGAAAGTTGTGATTTTTTTTCTGTATGCGGTCAGGTATTAAGAAATAAAACACGCAATGTTTTTTTTATTATGGTAGAATAAGTATGGTTAGAATACTAATGAATACTTTTTAGGCGTTTAGAATTTGTAAGTAACTGTTTTATGGGTGGTGTTAGTGGGTACGAAATAAACAATACTTTTTGCAAGAGTATATTTACAGTTATTAATAACTAGACACAGAATTCTACAAGAATTGATTTGTAGTGCAGTTCTTTCTTGTATAATAATTAACTAAAACAAAAACACAGCAGGGATAGCCTGGTGGGTGATCGTTGAATTGCCACGCAGAGGTTTCAAGTTCGATACCAAGGCATGCACCTCTGACTTTTTGAAGTTATGTGCGTATTAAATACATAGTTAATTATCGCTTGTTTTAACGGTGAAGCAAAACGTCGTGAGTAAACATGCACGTTCTTCATAATGATCTTAAATATGAGTATAATCCGCCATCCTCACTGTGCCTGCATGGGGGACTGTGGTCTTATCCTTCTCACACTGGAAGAGGTCTACGCCCAGCAGTGGGACAGTTTATATTACAGAGCTGTTTCTTTTAAATATTATCTATTTATAGAAAATGTACAGTCTGTCAATTATTGTCCACAGATAACGAAAGCGTCGATTAATTAAGAGGTTAGCGGGTAGTTACCTCGCTTCTCTTGCCCCGCGACCTTCCTATACAATTGCTTTAGTACGATCGTTAGCATTGTTAGCAGACTGAAATAAGATAGGATAATATATTTAAATAGACGCTGCTTGTGTTACTGAGGTACAAACGATCGTAGACATTTTTTTATTTTACTTAGTTACACCTCCAACTCTTGGTGTAATCCTTGTGTCGTGGGGAATAACCGTTTTAACGTAATAATAATGAATCTCTGGTAATCCATTTTGATTTTAATAAATTGCAACTATCATATTTAGTTTCAGCTTACAAACCTTCGTAGGCTAACCAAAGTAAGCAATTTGATTGGGTTTTTTGTTGGAGAATTCATAGTAGCAGCTCGGAGTTTGAAAATGAGTTCATTAGATGGCTATAGATTTAGCCTTCTATTTCATATGCCATAGACATAGAACTTTTATGTACCTACATACAAATGGTATTATATTTTTGAGCTTCGAATACATCTTTTTCTTTTAATTTTCAAGAAATATAACTTGCTATAATAATTTAAAAACAAACCCTTCAAAACAACGTCAAAATAACAATCAAATGATCTCACAACACGATCAACGAAAGTAAAATAAACACATACGGTGTTAAAACCACTCTGAGCCGGATAAATCCGCCCTAATCCGCTTAAATCCGGATTAATAGTCTGTCAAATTGTCGGTAGGGGGCGCTATAGACCACCTGAGCCCAGCAGTGAGCGTTCACCATCTTTTTTTGCCGGTAAATCAACACTTGTCTGCTAAATTAATGGCGCCAAGTTTATTATTTTAATTCGTATTGTGTTTGAGAAAGTTAATTGTGTGTTGTTTTAGTTTGAAATATTTAATTATTTAGTTAAGTATGGATAATTAGTTGTGTATTTTTGGTTGTTTTTGGTTATTGCATACCTACACAAATAAAACTTGCTTCTGTGTCGCCGGAGGGCTAGGGAGGTGTGTTACACACAAATAGCAGAAATATTTAGATCACAGTTCATAAATAATGCAATTTTTTTATATTTTATTAGGCTTGCGTTTGACCGCGATCTCACCTGACGTTAAGTGAAGATGCTGTCGACGATGAAGTACGCTTGCCTTAAAGATACCAATTCACTCGCGACTTGAAGACACCCAGATTGTACTCATCGGGAAACACAGACTTAGGTAGTGAGTTCCTCTCCTTTGTGGAACGCATTATAAAAGTAGAAGCATAGCGCTTCGTGCGTAAATGTGGTATATCCACCATGTACCTGTGTCGCTGGTCTGTTTGTCTGGTCGTCCGATGGTAGAATGGGGAAGGAGGAATCAAATTATGCAGTTCTTCTGCACACTCTCCGAAATGTATCTATCCGATACAAAACCGTAAAACTGTCAACATAATATTATTATGTTAGCCTTTGTGAAGATTAGTGCATCAAGGCGCAAAAGGCTGTAAAAGTAATATTTTCGATCGAATTAAGTAATATATTCAAAGTAAATAGACTATATATTATAGATACCTACATGTTTATTGTTGAAGCTAAATGTTTACATTTAAATTAAATAAAAACAGCATGTAATTTGAAACTGCTTATTAGGTATTCAATTAATAACAGTCGGCAAATATTCGGTCTACTCATAGTACAATTTAATACATAATTTGAATTAAGTAGTTCATAAATCCCTAGGAATTTGATGAAACGTACAAATTTCATCACATAAATATCGAGTAGGTAAATAATAAGTGAATATTTAAGATACCCTATTAACATGTATTTATCTGTGGGATACGGATACACTTTTAAAACAACATATATTTTAATACGTATGATGAATATTTTAACGTTAAAAACGAATTTCCAGTTTTTAAAATGTCAAATTAATAATACAGTAACATAAAAATGATTTCCATTTCGACGAGCAAAATATATTTGTATTCTTCATTTCCTCTCGACAAAAATAAAATGAAAATGTGGCGCTTTTTATTTATAGCGGCCATGACGGTACGTTTTGAAACCGTCGCGTTTGTCTATGCGTCCCCTAAGTCTATTTATGAATAAAAAAGTTGTTCTAATTGCTTCTTTATTGGTGACTATTTTACATGTGACATATTAGGAGCTTTTACAAGCTACTTAATAGAGTGGATATATGTAGGGATGTGCTACGTACAGAAGCGATATTATCGGATATTTGTGTATCTGTGAAATTCGGATAATTTTGAATATTAATACTTATTATATAATATTAATATTGTACTTCGATAATCAATTCGCTCATTTATGGTAAGTTGAAGTATAACAGTCGAATAAGACAGAGTTATTTATTGCTTTGTATTTGAAATTGTCGGTCAGGCTATAGCCGGTATGGTATAGCTAAAGGAGATAGTAAAGGTGAATTACATCCATATTTCGCCAGCTGTAGTTTCAGGATATAACGAGTCCGTACTGATACTGAGAATGTTATGATTGAAACACCCATTAATCCTTTACCCGAGTTTTATACTATTTTGCTATACATATCAAACCAAGGAAGATAACTATGTATTTACCTGTTGTCAGCTAGTATCTGAGAATAACTGATAAAACATTGTCTCTTGAGTGGATCTACGTACATACAAAAGCTTAAATATTCAGCAAAATTAGTATAAATATACGCTTTTTTATCCGAGATGGCGATGTCACATCACTATTCTGAAACTACAGGATCAACAATATCAATCTTAGTGGCATTAATGTTCGGCGGTTGAGTGCTTTTTTATAATTAGCGTCTTAACCTTTCAATAAGCACTCAAAGTTGAAACGTCAATTAAATATTTTTGTTTGAAACGTTGTTTTGTCGTAAAATTAAGAAATCCATTGTAGTTATGTTGGATATTATTATTGCGATTATTCTTTTAGATTCTTGTGGTTTAGAGTGCCAAGACTTGACACCAAATTAAACATAAATAGCATCATTCTAATCCTACTAATATTATAAATGTAAAACATTTTGAAGATGCTTTGATTAATGATTGTTACTTTATTAAGTGTAAATTGTAGAGTGAATTTAAATAATATTTCCTATATGGATTAAATAAAATTCCAACCAAATCCTTCTAGAAAATGGACTATCCGAAGACTCCATATTCTAGAAGGTCTTTAGCTACGAAATTGCCGTTTATCACCTACAGCTAATTTCGTACTTTGAATAAAAATGAAATGGTTATTTTAAAAATCATTTATATTTCGGGAATTGACTATGTATATTATTAACACGCATTCATCATCCTCTTGCCCTGGTCCCAATTTATTTGGGATCGGCGCAGTATGTCCTTTGCTTCCATGCTTCTCTGTCACCCTTCATCTGATCATTTACCCCTTTTCCTTTCATAACCATCCTCACACAGTCCATCCATCTTTTCCTTGCCTTCCTCTCCCTTTTCGTCCCTCTACCCTCATATCCATCACTTGCTTACCTACATACGTATCATGTCTTCGCATAACATGTCTATACCAAGCCAAACAATTTCCTTTCACCTCCTCGTCTATGGGCACCACTTTCAGACTGCCTCTTACGTATTCATTTCTAATTCTGTCCATTCTCGTCACTCCTCACATCCATCGTAACATTCTCATCTCTGCTACATGCAATCGTTTCTCATCCATCTTCTTAGTATTAACACGCATTCTTCTCTCTTAGCCTTTATTATTCCCAAGTCACTTGGGGTCGGCTTTTCTGATCTAACCGGATTTGACTGGATATCAGTTTTTACACGAAGCGGCTGCCACCTGACCTCCGCAACCCGAAGGCTAACGATACCCTAAGGCTAGACCAGTGTCAGGATATTAGAGGGTACTGACTTTCCCAATAACGACTGCCATAGATGTTTATGGCAGCCGGGACCAACGGCTTAACGTGCTCTTCGATGCACGGAGCAGGCGATAATTGTCAATCAATACGCACATAATTTCGAAAAGTCATATAACTTCCGAAAGTCAGAGGTGCGCGACGTGGATTCGAACTCGAGACCCTCTGCATTGCAGTCTGTTGGTCTCCCCACTGAGCTATCGCTGCTTATTAACATGCATTATTAATAATAAATAGCAATAAGGTTTTATACAATTTGTATTTTAAGTTATATCGCTTAGTGTCTGCCAGTACCTATTCGTTGTTCTAATCCGCCATAATTAAATGATGGTTAATGTTTTAGTTCATTTAAGACAAACCGTAACGACTTAATGCAAGCAACATCTATTTATTTATTTATATCGTTATCTCACGGTATATATAGGTATGGCACAATTTAGTAAAGAAAATAGCTTATTGAGTTCTAATATACTTACATGCCACTTACGAGCCAACACAGCATTCATATTGTCATGTTGAGACAACAAAATTATATATGTCAACTAATACTTAAATACAAAATTATATAAATAAGTAATATCATTTTCATTGTAATAGTAACTTATTATAGAACAATCTATATTTGTTCAATATTGTTAAGAATGCTCTTCTATTACACTATAATAGCACATAATTATCGCCTGTGATACAGGTATAACCTAATACAGGCGACCAAAGTGATGTATCCTATTTTAAGTATTTTAAGACCTATTCATTGAAATTAAACTACTATATACGGATTTTACCGCGTTGTTTATTTTACACTTTATTACATAATTTAGAAACTGTTACACTACTACTATTAGATACTATTAAACTTCACAAATTTTAGAGCTAATTAAATTATTAAAACTATTTATATTTAAGTTTACACTTTCCCCGACGTTTCGGTTGCTTTTCAGCAGCCATGGTCACGGGGAGACTAAGATGGTAGTTGTCTTAATGTTCCAGTGTCGTTATTTCAAAGTACTCGAACTTAATTTAATCATTGGTGTTTCTATTTACGCAGAATGAGCTCAGAGTATCATAAAGTCCAGCAGTGGTTTGCTTCTGCAACAAAATTATGTTAAACGTTTACAAAAAATGTTCATAAAATGTAAACTTCAAACATAAATTTACATTAGATAGAGTTTTAAAATTTTAAAATGAATTCAAAAACATAAAAGGCAATACAGATTAAACAAACAAACATAACACTTTACTTATTCTACCTAAACTTTAGAAGCGATAAGTACTTATTAATATCGTGTTGTATCGTATTTTCTGAGTGATTTCAACTATAGGTACACGAAATAATATAGAATTCGAGTTGACTACTTATTGAAAAATATTGATGAAATACTGAGTATGAAAACCATAACGTTACCGATTTTCTTTATACAAAGCGGCAACTTTATATTTAAACCTCAATTATGAACACGTACCGACGATATTTTTTATCAGTAGGTATGCATTTCTAAAAGCTGACCCGCGCAACTTCGTCTGTTTCATATAAGAGAATTTCACCCGTGCTTGCAACATTTTTCATTGCTGCTCCGCTTGTATTGGTCGTAGCGTGATGTTATATAGCCTATAGCCTTCCTCGATAAATGGGCTATCTAACACTGAAATATCTTTTTAATTTTAACCAGTAGTTCCTGAGATTAGCGCGTTCAAACAAACAAACAAACAAACTCTTCAGCTTTAGAATACTAGTATAGATTTGATTTTACGATAAACTGTCACTGAGATATTCTGTTGAAAAGCATCTGGGAATTTCCACCTCTTTCAGGCAACCGCGTCGCGTCGTGTGAACAGTAACACCGAGATGAAAATAGTTGAGCCGAGTCTGAATGTATCTGTGTCTGCTTTTTGAATATTTATAAAATTCCCCATGACACACGAAATTTTCTAAAGGACGAAGCAATGGCACAAGAAAAATCTTGTCATAGGATAGACGTGAATAAATTTGCCGCCTCTCATATGGGACCTAAGCATAGCTCGCAAAATGTGAGTCAATTACACCTACTTAAGCCGATAAGGTTAATAAAAACATTGGTTACTTTACAGAATAACGACGCTCAGCAACATTGTCTGTAGCAACAGCCGACAAAGAATACCCACCAGCTCAATTTCGCCCCTCCCTTTCCACCCTCTCTCCTTCCCCCACAAAGCAGTCGAAGGCAGATTATATTTTAACGCAATAATTCTACGTGATCATACCGCGTTTACGAGAGACAGGCGCACACGGGAATAATGGCGGCAGGATATATCTTGCACATCGGAGAATCCGATTATCCAAACGTCAGATATCTTTTATCTAGAGAATATGTTTGCCGTTCTGCCAGCTATTGTATAGTAAATGTGTCAAACCTGAATATTTATTCCTCAGGTAAAAGTTATCTGACAATTGAAAAATCGGCCCTAAGAAATCTCCACAATTCTATAATTTCTCGAAGATTATCTGAAGTTAGAATATAGCCGTGATAGTGGGAGAACATTGGACTGCCACGCAGATTTCTCGAGTCTATCCGAAGCCATTTCTGACTTATCGAAGTTATTTGCGTATTAAACCTTATCTTATCTTATCTGGGGGCCAGTCAGTGCACACCGGTGACACTTCGACCCAGTGGGATCTTTTGTGTTGACACTCTCCCAATAACGACTGCCATAGATGTTCATGGCAGCCGAGACCGACGGCTTAACGTGCTCTCCGAGGCACGGAGCAGGCGATAATTGTCAATCAATACGCACATAATTTCGAAAAGTCATATAACTTCCGAAAGACAGAGGTGCGGGACGTGGGTTCGAACCCAAGACCCACTGCATTGCAGTCTGTTGGTCTCCCCACTGAGCTATCGCTGCTCTATAAATAGTTAACTTGTCAAAGCTAGCTTGGAATACCAGACATAATTGAAAATCCATTGCGACTCAGAAGATTAATTATTGTTCACTTTAACAGTAAAGGAAAACATCGTGAGGAAGTTTGCATGTCTGAGAATTCACATAACGTTCTCGAATATATGTGAAGTCTGCCAACCCGCACTGAGCCAGCGTTGTAGCCTTATAGCCTTACCCTTCATTAGGACAGTTTATATGAACTGACAGATATTATCATATTGTTACAAACAGACATAGCTTCACGCCTGTGTATCTCCAAAGGAGAGATAAAGGCTTTATTGATATTAATATTTTGCCAGCTATGTTTTAGGATCAATTGCCGTCTGCTGCGAGGGTTACTAAACTATAAGTGCTGTAGTTTTTAGTGTTACTATGACTATATGACTATGATTGCCCGGATAGCGCAGTGGTTTAACCTGTTGTATGCCAGAATACCAGACATAATAGAAAAAGCATTGTGTCTCGCGCAGATCCACGTTCCGGTATACCAGAGGTTAAGTGATCGCCTCGCCACTGCTGCCACGCCGAGTGTGTGATACAACATGCTCTCTTATTTCATTTATCTTTATTCCATCAGCATAATCTACTAATATAGCATTCCTCATCGATATAACATAGTCTAGTCTACTCAAATCCCACGATATATCTCGAGATTATTCCTCACACCTGCGAAAACTCCCGCCGTTGCTCCTAAGATTAAATTTTCCCAAATTTGAGTGGAGTTTATATCCTCCGTACACCTCCGGCAACAGCTTGTGACTAGAAACTGTTCAGATATTTTGTTTTTAATATATTTTATTTTTGTTTAACATGCTTATTAAATAATATTGTCTTCTATTTACGCGAATATTATTCATTGAAATTAAACTGCTATATACGGATTTTATCGCGTTGTTTATTTGACATTTTATTACAAAATTTTGAAAATTGTTACACTTCTACTACTATTAAACTTTACTAATTTTTAAGCTAATTAAATTATTATTAAACTATTTAGATTTAATTTATTTTTACACTTTCCCCGACGTTTCAGTTGCTTTTCAGCAGCCATGGTCACGGGGAGACTAAGATGGCAGTTGTCTCAATGTTCCAGTGTAGTTATTTCAAAGTACCCGAACATAATTTAATCATTGGTGTTTCTATTTACGCAGAATGAGCTCAAAGTATCATGAAGTCTAGCTGTGGTTTGCTTCTTCTTGGGTTTGACTATTTTTATTACTGGATCCCAAGCTGGTGGTACATTCCAACCATCTTCTCTATGAAAATTAGGATGTTTTTTGATTTCAATAGCCTCACGAAGCATCCTTGGTAGGAATCGGTGTTCTTTAGCGAGAATCTGTGGTTTGTCAAATCTCAGGTAGTGGTTGGTCCCCTGTTGCACATGTTCACACACAGCAGACTTCAACGAGCGTTGGTGTTTTACATCAGCTATGTGTTCTTTTATGCGGGTGCCTATGTTTCTCTTGGTTTGACCAATGTATGAGAGTCCGCAGTCACAATCTATTTTATAGACCCCTGCATCTTGTAAAGGTAGTTGGCACTTGACGGATGGTAAAAATTGACTTATCTTCGTTGGCGGCTTGAAGTATGTGTTGATTGAAGCTCGCTTCAAGATGTAGCCAATCTTGTCAGTGACACCCCTTACATAAGGCAGTATAGCAGGCTGGCGCTCGACTGTGGCTGGCTTTTCTCGGGATCTGTGACAGCGGCACGGTTGTTGGAGCTTGTTGTCTTGCAGTACTTGCTTGACATGTTGAAGCTCGGCGTCCAGGTGTTTCTTGTCACAGATCCCATGGGCTCTCTGAAACAAAGACATTCCCACGGTAGCTAACTGTTTAGGATGGTGGTGAGATTCACCGTTTAAGTACCTATTTGTATGGGTCTTTTTCCTATATACAGTGTGGCTCAAAGTATGATCAGGATTCCTGATGACAAGTACATCTAAGAAAGCTAATGAATTATTTGCCTCTAATTCCATAGTAAATTGGATGTTATTATTAATGGAATTAAGATGTTCTAGGAATACACTTGCACAATCTGTTGGTAATATTGTAAAAGTATCATCTACAAACCTCTTATAAATCCTGGGTGTGATGGGGGCAGTATGTAAAGCTCGAGCCTCGAAGTCCTCCATATATATGTCAGCAACGACAGGCGATACTGGGGAGCCCATTGCGACACCATCGACTTGTATGTAGAATTTATTGTCCCACAACAGATAGCCAGTTGTTAAGCAATGCTTAAGTAGTTCTGCATATTCCTCAGGCATATTGTACTGTATTAGCTTCCTTTTAGTTATTTCAATACAGTCATGTGCAGGTAAGCATGTAAATAATGACTGTACATCAAAACTAACCATTGTTTCATTGTTAGTGAGACGTAGGTGTTTAATTTCACTCACAAAATGGTATGAATCCTTTACATGTGCTCTCGAGTTGCCTCTGAGTGGTGAGAGTATCTTCGCTACGTGCTGAGCCAGTCTGTAAGTTGGTGTGTCGATCTGACTCACAATAGGACGTAGAGGAGCGTTTTCCTTGTGTATTTTTTTTTTTTTTTTTTGTGACCATGGCTGCTTAAAAGCAACCGAAACGTCGGGGAAAGTGTAAAAATAAATTAAATCTAAATAGTTTAATAATAATTTAATTAGCTTAAAAATTAGTAAAGTTTAATAGTAGTAGAAGTGTAACAATTTTCAAAATTTTGTAATAAAATGTCAAATAAACAACGCGATAAAATCCGTATATAGCAGTTTAATTTCAATGCTTATTAAATGTATTTATCTGATATAGTCATAAATTCTACAGTAATTTTGTTTTGGTGTATTTGTGAGTAATGTAATCAAATAATAGCATTTAAATATTTATATATATTAAATCATCTCCATATTATTATATTGTACATACATAAATAAATTCTTAGTATTTCTAAAAATATTTGGAATAGATTAATTTGAAATAATGTACTTAAGAAAAATGTACTTAATTTGTAATTTGTAAAAGCGGTTAATTGGATATTAAATATTTATTTAACATCTTGTATCTACGTGCTATGTATGTATGCATTATTACCTATGCATCATTCATGATTGTAACAAATAAATTGTATTTTATATTTCAAAATTAGTTACGTATTTCATATGATTTTAGAAGCTTTCCAATGTTTGTAAGTCAAACACGTATTAACGCTAAACGCATTTTGATAAAATTTCGTATAGAGATTGAATTTGAACTTCAGATAAGAGAATGAGCTATCCACGATTTTATTCGTATTTCAAAGTAATGTGTACGATGGTGCAAGTAACAGTAATAAAATATTAATTGCATCATTACTTTGTGTGTAGGGATGTCTTGTGGCGGGAAACGTATGTTTATGAGCGATGGTGAGGTACTAGGTTCTATCTCATACATTGAATCCATTTAGTGCATTAATCTGATCACGTGTAGATCGCCGCGATTTGATTAAATATCGGAAAGAAAGAAATTACTTTAACCAATCGAATTTTGGCAGTTGTCTTGTTTTATCTATATACTACTATAGTTATTGTCAGTATGTCAAATACCAAATAATAACCTATTGAGTCGGAGCGGCACACCGGCGGCTATACACAATATTTTTGAATTATGTCTGGTACTTTAAAACTTGACAAATTAAAGTAAGAAACACAGCTAAAATACTGCCATTTAAACTATTTCTGTATTTCTAAGCGAAATCATCGAGTACAAACTTGCGTGGAGCGCTGTATCGCTGCCATAGAATAATATTCAATTATTAAAACAATAATACGCGCTCACCGTACTCCTGGGACAAGGGCAACTCACGCCATCTAGCGACGCTTATCTCAACTAACCGTTGCGTAAACTGTACTATATATTTTTGATGAATTTAATATATCAGACGCTGCCAAAAAAATTAAGGAATCCATTATTTTAGTAATAATTTACAACTATGGGTATATATTTAAATAATAATTTTGTTTTTTATCCTATCGTTACGATGGGTTTGGAATGTCCGCTTAGTATCCAAATTGTATGACCTTAATTAATTTCAACACTACATATTATAAAACAAAGTCCCCTGGTGCGTCTGTCTGTCATTTCGTGATAAATTCAAAAACTACTGAACGTATTTTCATGTGGTTTTCAACAATAGATAGAGTGATTCATGAGGAAGGTTTAGGTGGATAATTTGTTAAGGTTTTTTACTACCCGTGCGAAGTCGGGACGGTTCGCTAGTATACATAAATATAAAAAGAAATGAGTTTAATGTAGTTTGTTATGACCAAAATATAAAATAATTGTATTAAATCGATTTATCATTCATATACCTACTATTATTTTTACTACAATACGGCTATAATATTAAATCTATAGGTATAGGCGGCAATAAAAGCCATATTACGAAATACATGCAAAACTTTTTGATATGACGCTAAATTAGGTCTCATTACATAATTAATTAATTACATATACAAACTTTCCTCATAGAAAAACGTAAAAATATTTTGCCTCATCCAAAAATATTTGTAGGTATTAGTGCGATCGCGTGCTAATATAAGGGCAAACTTATATCACGTAACCAATGCGGTTTCTATTTGGGTTAAATACCTAATTATTATGTAATCTGTATAATCGCACAGTGGCAAAGCAGGGTTAGTGACCATTTAACCACTCCGCTATACGCGCAGTCAATGTATTGCATTAATCAGCATACGTATTGCCTGGCCATTTAATTTTGTTGATTTTTTAATGTCGAAAAGGGTTGACAATAAGATTCATAATCTATGGCGTTGGCTGAATGTTTAGAACCATTGCTTTGATTGAGTACCTATTTGACTTAAAAAGTAAATGTCATTTCATTACAACAATCACAAAAACAATTTCAGCTTGTAAGATGTAAAAATAGATTATTGGATTAAAATTACAGTTTAATCAAAGCAATAGTATTTAATTATACTTAATCGAAAATAATAGTTCTACAAAATGTGAAGAAAGTAAAGTATAACCTAATTATTAATACAACCATGTTTATTTCAATTCTGTGCACGTAATAATAGTAAATTAGAAGCCATTCAAAGCAATCGTGATGGAAAAGCTCAATTAGGCGGGCAACCGAGAAATCCATTGTCGTATTTTTATAAGTAATATAAATACTAATAACTAATACCAGGAAAATGATCAATTTAAAATCAGTAAAATAATACATTATAGAATTAACGTTATCTTATATGATATTTATGGGACGACATTAATTAAGGCTTACGAAAATAAAGAAATATTGGTTTGGAAGAAAGATTTCATATGCATATTCGATATAATATTTGTTAGCACTCAAGTAATGGAAGCACGCAATTTGCCACGGTATGGTATTTAAAAATATACATTTATGTAAATGCCTATTTTACATCTATTTATTCCCTCATAAATATACCCAGAATGTTAAAATTTTAGATTCATTACTAGCAGTCAGCGCCCTCTATTAATAAATAGTGTGTTAATAATGTGATATGCCCTCTTTGCTCTACTCACTACTAGATGGTAATAATATTTTGGATGGTGGTAGTATGTAAGTATTTAATTCGCTTTTATCTAAATAAAGGACGGGAATGTCGGGAAAAGTGTATGTATTAGCAGTAATTAAATATTAGTAGGTATATCCACTTCTCCTGACGTTTCAATTGATTTGCTCCTCGTGACAATGGCTGGTAAAAAACAATTAGAACGTAATTACAGTGTAAATATAAACAATTAAATAATAGAAGACAATATTAGTTAAATAATAGTAAAAAATAATGTCATAAAAATTATCTACCATGAAATTTGTGTTTAATTTCAATGTAGATTTGTACACGTAAGGCAATTTTAATAGTAGTAAAATAGTACGAACGGTCGTCGTTAGATGTCGTTGTTATATTATAATGTCTATACTTAATCTAAAATTAAAAACGATATCTGGTGATTATTTATGTGCTTACTTCTCATGTTAATTAAATATTTATATTTATTAATATTAAGATTTAATACATACCTAAGAGTTTTATTTATTTCAGATTTTGGTAGCATTCGTGTAATGGAACATATAAAACAAAACGTCAAAACATCAATATTTTGACAATGACACTTCTTATCAAGTCGATAGTAGATTTGTTTTGGCATAGAAATTCATTGAAATCCCGGTTCTCCATGAAATAAAGCTGTTATTATAAAATACTGAGGATTCCGAACTCATAGCTGTTTGCTAGAATGGAGCAAATATACGCACTTGGTATATCTGTCATCGAGTTCATTCAGGAATGGTAAAGTATCGATTTTTATTGCCTCTATGCGGTAAAGTTTTCATGTTATATTGACATTAAGCCTCACGGCTGCTTCCCAGGGAGGTAGGTAGAGATTATAGACGTCCCTTGCAGCTAGCGTATCCTTTTTGCTAATATATAGGTTGTTACCGGTGTTAGTTAGGTGTTGAAAACACGTAAGGTATTTTAAGTGCCTGTACTTTAAATTAGATAATTATTTTACTTTAAATGCACGCTAGCTTGTGAGGACTGTATATTGTATTGAAATTATGGCTAGTAGCTGGTAGCAACTGTGTTATTATTCTCTTGTAACTCTTGGCGATATAGATTTATTTATTTTTTACTATAGGTATATAAAATTACTACATTTTAAAATATACAATCACTATTATAGTAGATAGTTGTACTGCAGGTAGTTGGCGGCCTCGATGCCGTAGTGGTTAGTGTAACCGACTGCCACGCCTGAGGTCGTGGGTTTGATTACCGCACAAGTCAAACATTTGTGTGCATGAACATGGATGTTTGTCTTGGTCAGGGTGTTTCTATGTATAATATGTATGTATTTACAAAAAAAAAGTATATATGTATGTTTATCCATTGTCTAGTACCCATAGTACAAGCTCTGCTTAGTTTGGGCTAGATAGTGTTGTGTGTATGTGATAGAATATTATTATTATTACTATTAAAAATAATACTATTATGGCTATGTTTACATTTAGAGCCGCTCATTAGATTTTGGGTTTGATTACAATATTTGACATAGTATTATTAAGATTTTCAGTTAAGTAACTGTTAGTAGGAGCACATTGAAGCAATATGTCTGTAGACGGTAATAAACTTGCTGATAAACTTGATGGTCTTAAAATGTGGGTGTATTACATCTCTGCTTATCCCCTTAAGGATACGTGAATGCCAGTCTGATAATGAATGTATATTGCACAAAGCATACTTTTGCAACAAATTCATGCACAGAATGTGTTACATTAGAACTTGGAATAAGTTTCTATATAAAGTAAAGATAAGAACAAAAATATATTACTTATACATTACATATATACACATAATAAAGACAATTTGTAGCAGCGATAGCTCAGTGGGGAGACCAACAGACTGCAATGCAGAGGGTCTCAGGTTCGAACCCACGTCGCGCACCTCTAACTTTCGGAAGTTATATGACTTTTCGGAATTATGTGCGTATTGATTGACAATTATCGTCTGCTCCGTGCCTCGGAGAGCACGTTAAGCCGTCGGTCCCGGCTGCCTTAGACATCAATGGCAGTTGTTATTGGAAAAGTCAGTACCCTCTAATATCCTGACACTGGTCTAGCCTTAGGGTATCGTTAGCCTTCGGGTTGCGGAGGTCAGGTGGCAGCCATTCCGTGTAAAAACTGATATCCAGTCAAATCGGGTTAGACTAGAAAAGCCGACCCCAAGTGACTTGGGAATAATAAAGGCTAAGAGCGAAGAAAGACATAATAAAGACAATTTATTTTGCCTGGTTGGTGTATCAGTTGCAATTAATGTTACTGATGTGCATGGTTCAAGTAGTATAAGTCAGGCAAACATTATCAGATTTGTCTGTCAGGAAGTTCTCAGCTGCAGCTCGGTGACTGGTAATATAGACCCTATGGTCTATATTGCCAGTCACTGAGCTGCAGCTGATATAGTAGATATAGTGTATACCTATAGGCCTCTATTATCTAAGAGCTAAAAACACAGGTGATGAAATGTGGGTGTGATAAACCTCTGTTTACTGCCTTGGTGATATAAGCATAAAACTAACTTCCAAGAATTGCATTGTAGCGTAATGCTTGTTTTGTTATACACCCTGCAATGTTTTACAATACTTAAAGCAACTAATATAAAAAACAATGACTTATAATTTTCTCTACTTTATTTACAAAGAAATAATTCTTTTGGATTTGGATCCCAACGAGCTGGGTTCGTCAGCTAAGACCACACCATGATTGTCCCGCCTTAGTATGAGTGGACCTCCTGAGGGTGCCATAGACGGCTAACTGTCCCTGGAGTTCTTCACACGCGTGTTCTTCGTGAATCTAGATTAAACCCAAACTGGAACTCATCAGTGCACCAGAGACCATTGTTCGTCACTCTATGGTAAATGCTGCCGACCGCGATTGCCACGTCGCAATGCTGGAACACGTAGCGGTCTTCGAGCACGAAGCCCAACTTCATGCAATCTCCTTCGCACGGTTTGGTCGCTTACCAGCAGCTGGTAGTCCTCCTGGAACCTTTGTACTAGTTGCATCGCTGTGATATTGGGTTGTTTTCTGGCGGTCATTTGGAGAAATCGATCCTGTCTCTGCATAGTAACACGATATCTACCCGTGTACCGTTCAGCCACATCCCCAGTACTGCGATAACGTGATCACAACCTTGATATCACGTTTTAGCTGGTATTTAGGGCCTCAGCAACGACGCGTTGAAAAGCATCATTTTCTAACATGCCCACGGCTTGTAACATGAAATGTTAACTCAACTCAAATGACGACGTGACATGAGTCTTACAGATCACGCGGCATGTTAAATTAAAAAAGCAAAACAATCTAATCCATTTTCATTAATTAATATCCATAAAACAATTTAAATTTTCCTTGTCGTAACGAATTACTAACAATTTTGCCGCCGTATTTTGTTTTTATATTTACATTTTCAATTTTGAAAATAGTGTTAACGACATTTCTATCTGTATATAAACTTTTTCACTCCCGACTCGTAGTCACACCACATTATCACACCAGTATGACAAACGGTATTTTTTTTCTTGTTTGTCACACTACTGATTATCACACACCATGTATACCGTAATTGCTAGTACAGTGCCAACATAATGTAGTCGGTTTATCGACAAGTAATGCAATTGACCTATAACCTGGCATGTCTTCAGCTGTGAATAATCCGTGATTCATAATATGGTACTGCAACCTTATCTATAGTACTGGCCAGTTAGAAATGTATTGAGATAATGATAATGACTGACAAACGTCAACATATGAACAAAAACGATTGTCTATTAGTTTCACATTGGCTTTGTATCATGGATTTTTGTATTATTAACAGAAAACGTGGACAAGTGTTGTTATTTAAGCAACATCAATACTATAAACAGAAAGTTTACAAAAATTTGAATCAGATATGGTTTTGTCGTAACCGTCGTAACAGTATAAAGTGCTCCGGTTCAGTCACAATAAACGTAAGTGCTAGTGTATTCTTATCTAAATATAGGTACATACCGTGATCTGGTCTGCCTATCTATCTTCACGTTATGTCTCTAACGGGGCAGGTAGAGAGAAGGGAATGTAGTGCTTCGCGATCCTCGAATGACTACTCTTTTTGTGTTTTAATGATTCATCAAACGCTTTATGAACGAGTCTCTAGAAGTTATATTATCGCCTCAGTATCCGTAATTTAATCGTTCTTTAAAATTCACAGGGACAAAATATTGTAAAAACAGTTGAGCACAAGAATACATGTCAACCAGATGAGAGCGATAATGAAATAGCGCTTTCGATACACAAAATACATGAAGTTGCTTGTACTTCTGCGAGGCCAATGACTAAAATCTTCGAGAAACATATTAGACCCTTAAAAGAAAAAGGGTTGAAAGTACCACAATTTGATAGCGTAAAATGCAGCCTGTATAATGCACGCAAACGAAAACTAAACGTGAATAAGACCGTTTTCAAACAAATTGAAGACGTAGAAGTACCTATTACATTTGAAAAATGTCTGATTGCTGATTATCAATATGAGAATACCAGACTATTAATATTTTGTGATGAAGACGCAAAGTTATTATTAAAAAGTGTAAAAGAATATTTTATTGATGCGACTTTTAAGAGTTGTCCACAACCATTTCCACAATTGCTTTCGATCCTCGGTGATTTGGGAAGCACATCACAAAAAACTTCAGTTGTACCACTAATTCATGTGCTCATGAGTGACAAAAAAGAGTCAACATACGCTGCATTGTTCGACATCTTGAAAACTAAATTCCCCGATTGGTGTCCCACTGTATTTCACGCAGATTTCGAGATTGCTGTAGCAAATGCCTTAAGAATATTGTTTCCACTTATATCGATTAAAAAGTGTTACTATCACTATTGTCAGAGCTTATGGCGGAAAGCGAAATCAATTGGTTTGAAAAGTAAAATACATAAAAGAATTGTGGGATTATGTTCGGTACTGCCGCTAACTCCGTTAGAACTTGTTAAACACGGATGGGAGTACATAAAAACTGAAGCTAATGAATTGAGCGGGGAAAAGATTAAACAGTTCATAGCATACATGGGTCGTCAATGGCTAAATGATGAACAATATATTGCTGACTGGAATGTAGTTGGTCAAAGACACAGAACCAACAACGTTTGTGAAAATTGGCACTCCCAATTAAACAAAAAGATAAATAAAAACTACGTAACCATACTAAAGTTATTAACAGTATTATTAAATGAAAAGGATATTAATATACAAAAAAAACGAAGGATCGACCAAACTGATAAAGATAATTTTATAATTTCGTCCCAATTAAAACTATTAAATGGCGAAATAACATTGGGACATTTCCTTGAAATATTGCGTTAAATAGTTCAAAATAATTTAATATAATACACACACCGGCAGAATTAGCGGAACACAAAAAACAAGAAATTAATGTATTTTTATGTTAGGTCTAATTTAAAAATGGAACATTAGTCGTCATTCATTTTTTCATTCATTTGTTTCAGTTTTTCATTCATATGTCTGTATCGACTGCTTTGAAGTGGATTTTTGTTTTCGTAAAATTTGCAAATTTCTTTTAGAAACATTGTTTTGCAGTTTTTGCAGAAATCTATGAAAAATGCATTTTGTTGTTTGATTTTTTTTTTAATTAAACTAAGTATGGTCTTGCAAATTAATTGAAATATATGTTAATTTAAGTGTTGATTTATGATTAATTAATATTTGTTAATAAATAAATAATAATAAATAAATACATTACATGGTGTGTAAAAATCACTAGTGTGACAAATGAGAAAAAAAATACTGTTTGTCATACTGGTGTGATTAAATATAATGAATTTTAATTTACATATCGATAAAACAGCACTAGTTGATAATGACAAGTGACGATAAAAGGTGTTGTATTAGTGGCGGTGTGACTAACAAGAAAAAAACTCCTGATAGTCACACTGGTGTGATAACCTGGTGTGACCACGAGTCTGCAGCGAACTTTTTATGGCAACTAAAATATTTAAAACTATAACTGTTAATATAACATAACATAACTGTTGATGTGTGTATATAAATAGATACATCTCTCTCTTTTTTATGCTCGTGAATATCTGAGTTTGCGGTATGCCATTGTACTTTTCTCAGTTTTCTCAGTACTGAGTTTTGCATATTTTGTAAGATAACAATGTTAGCATTGCCAGCTCAACGTTTGTACACTGTATATAGGTCCTAACACCGAACCTGATGACTGATGCACTCCTTAGTTTGATAATATAAAATAACTTGTAATAGTTACTTGAAAGAGTCGAACTGATATGTATGAGTTTACAGATGGTTATATATGGCAGTGGCGGTGATTTTTCTTTATATTTTAAAGCAGGCAACCAAAAGCCTGTTATATGTCTACACTTGTCTTTTCGTTTTAGTTCACAGCGAAATGCAATATACTTCTTACTTTTGAGATTTACTCATTCCATCAACTAAATTGTTGGTTTGGAAATATGGAAATATATTGTTATTTTCTATATATAATTATGAACACAATGATGCCTGTATTCGCAAAAGTATAGGCAGAAGTGTATTATACCCATGTATCGGTTAGAGGGTTAGCCTATTAGTCGTGGCACCAGGCACAGTTCCAGATTACGCTGCTGTTGACAATTTCTTGCCAGAAAAACCAATTAACATTTTACTCCACCTGGGAAACAACAATCGTTTGTCTAGGTCATCGGTATACATTCATATCTCATTTACGTTAGAGGCCGTAAGCAGAAACTACTCATTAATAAATAATCTAATTTTACACGCAAGAAAAAGTAGCAATCAAAAGAAATCTTTTTGTGCTAACAGAATTAAAATAGGTTGCAAAATAAGGTAGAAATTACTATATTTTAAATTTTGATATATGAAAAAGTCACTTTTTCTTATATAAAGTAGTGGGGATATATCGTTATCTCACTCGCATAGCTGCGGTTAAATAGGGGTTACGTCGCAGTTTGTATCAGGCATCTTTTATTCTCATATGGTTATTACCCTTACTACCAGATTTAAAACGCTTGTATATCATTTATTTACAAATCGATTTCAAAAATTGATTGCTTTTTAATTTGAATTATGTAACTATTTGACTTAAATAATAAAAACAGACAGGAAAAATATGGGTCAACTAGGTATATATTATGTTATTATTTCAGGTTTGTAGAAAATGAATGGTACTTCGAGATAATGAATACCTTGTTCAATCCGCATTATATCACCGAGGTTTTCTTCCCTCTAATCTGTACCATAGATTCAGTGTTTGGTGTTCAGTTGTTGCTCTGTATGGCATTCGGCGGATGGGTCAATTGTCTTATGAAATGGTAAGTGTAATTTAATAATAATAATAATGGTCTGTTTTTGACCAGACCGGCGGCAAGTTTATATGGAGACTGTGCAGAGGGTATTGTATAGTCTAATCCAATTCAATAAAATATTAGTAATAGCGTCCCGTTTTACCCTTTGGGCATGGAACCCTAAAAAAGGTATACAAACGGCTCATTGACATGACCATAGACATTTTAGTGAAGTCCAATTGTAGCGTCAATTGTAAAGAAATTAATTACTTAATTGAATCATTTGATTTAATGCAGCGAAAGACATAGACACTGCTACAAATATATCTTTTCGCGCTTTAATTGTACCCATCATTTGATTTTGCAGTTGAGCAAACAGAATACAGTATACGGTAAAAAATATTTGCATGGTATATAATTTCTCAAACCATTATCATTAGCCCACTATTATTGTAGCAATTACTACTGTTATTTGTCCAGTTCTTGTAGCGAAATGTTGTTGCTTCAAGAAGAAGCACAGGCCAGATCAGAATGTAATTAATACTCCGTGAGTAAGTCAAGTCGTCAGTAAAAGCACACAAAAGTAATAGAGCAGTCAACAAAATGGCAGTTTTCTTGACGGTCAGGATAATTAATTTATTTTAGAATGGTCAAAATATATTAATTTTTATTTATTTACTTTGGTTTTACGGCTGATTATCATCTTGGCTTGCAGTGGTCAGCCGCATACTTTTCTTTTTTTTTAACTCCCGCACTAGGTTTAAATATTTGTGTCGCAGAAGACTTTACAAACATTAATACAAAGGACATAAAAACACTCAGACTCGGAAAAACTATTTCTGGATCACACAAATGTTTGTCCCGTATGTGAGTCGACGAACCCATAGCATAGCCAACCTTTTTCAAATGAGAAACCTCTTTCTACACACGGTATCGGCAACAGTGAACTTTCCTGTAGCATGTAAGTGTAAGTACGTTAAGTGTAAACAGATTAATTTAAATGTTAACTCTTGTAAATACCGTATATTTAATAGCAAAGTAATATTAACTATCTTTTTTGCATAGTAAATTTCAATGAACTAATTAAATATTGGGTGGTCCAAGACCGGCCTGTGTGGAAAACCTTGGGGGAGACCTATGTCCAGCAGTGGACGTCTTTCGGCTAAGATGATGATGATGATAATGAATTAAATATTAGAGGCGCTCATAGCCAATTGCACTCACTGATCGGTAAACGATTAGCGAAGTTAAGCAACGTTGGGTGCGGTCAGTCTATAGATGGGTGACCGGGGGTTCGTGTAGGGGCCTGCCGTTTCATACGGCGGGCCGAAACCTCGGCGGGGTCGCGACCGTATGTGCAAGTGATTCGCGCGGCCCCGTCGATAGTGGTTTTGTCGAGGAACACCATGGTAGGTTTAGTCGGTATTCCGGGAGGTACATTATTCTTATTCCATCTTTCTTTTACCCCGGCGAGTCCGACATAGCCCCTCCGCCTGCCCTGCGGAGAGGTATGCTTCAAGCATTCCCCCACGTTAAAAAAAAAAAAAACTGTTGGGTGACCCCTTAGTAGTATTTCATCTGAGCGTCTCCGTGCTTCGGAGGGCAGGTAAAAAGTCGGTCCCAGCTGTTGTCAAATTGACAGCAGTCGTTAAGTCATGTCAGAGGCCTACGGGCGGCTTGAACAACTCTTGCCAACAGGTTGGTCACTAACCACACGAAAAGAAGAAGAATTAAATAACAATTTATTAATCAAACGGCAATTGCTTTGAAATGCCTTGTGGTATCATGTGAAAACCTTGAAAATACGGATAAACTTACTAAACTTATTAAGTAAGTAATTATGATAGATTAAACAAAATTTGGTGACTGCAGTGCACAAGTGTGTTCGCAAATACACGTGGACTTTTCGTTTATTCCGATAGGCTAATGAGACAGGAATCCGATACGGATCATTCTTATAACATAAAACTTATATTATAGCGAATATACTTTTTCGAAGCGTCATTAAAAATTCTGAAAAAATATTTTTTGACACATGAGTCATTCCTAGTGCGGGCAACACAACCTTTTTAAAGATAATACAATCAGATGTCTAGTTTCTCGGACATTATCTCTATTTATAATGTCTGAGATTATTAGCTACCAGTGAAAACTTTTAATTGGCCTTCTTTTTCCGTATCGAATCTGTCTATGATACTAATTTAGCTGTAAGTTTGCCTAAAATAGTAAAATAAAATAAAATAAAATTTATATTAGCTAAATTTGAATTTAATTTTCCGATGCATGGGGTCGTGTAACACCGCCAACATGCTAACCCTGAGCTGTTATTGTGAATTTCTTGGCAAAAACATCCAATATCTTATTCTAGATTTAATATCTAATATAGCTCCTAGAATTGATTCCTCATCTCCAGGTGGCTTCAAGAAGACCGACCATACTGGTGGGTCCGCGAGACTACATACTACAGACATTCTGCAAGACCTATACTTAGGCAGACTTGTCAGACCTGCGAGACGGGCCCAGGGTCTCCTTCAGGCCACAGTATGGCGGCATCAACACTAATACTGCTGGTTCTCATGTGGATTAAACATATTATGTATGACAGGTACTGGTAGATGTTTTCTTTAGTCCTACTTTTGGTTTTTTATTTTATTTAATAGGCTTGCTATATTATAAAACAAAGTCCCCCGCCGCGTCTGTCTACCTGTTCACGATAAACTCAAAAACTACTGAACGGATTTTCATGCGGTTTTCACCAATAGACAGAGTGATTCATGAAGAATGTTTATGTGCATAATTTATTAAGGTTATATACTACTCATGCCAAGCCGGGTCGGATCGCTAGTCTTTACATATAATACAATTATTATATACTGCTCGATGTCTGTATATAGAAGGTATTTAAGAAAAATGAATGTTAGGGCTACAGAAACCAAAATATTAATTATTTGAATTTTTCTCTGTCTGTCTGTATTTTTGTACACGCATCACGCAAAAACTACTGCACGATATTGAATGCGGTTGTCACAGTTGTATGGCTGGAGGACTAATTTAAACTTTTGATTATTTTTGATCTAGATTCGCTGCCTAGAAAACCTAGCTACTTCCAAATTCCACGCGTGTGTAGTCGCTCGCAAAAGCTAGTCTATACTATCTATACTAATATCATAAAGAGGAAAGATTTTATTTTTTGTTTTTTTGTAATGATTCAAATCAAAAGCTAGTAAACAGATTTTAAAATTTTTCTCTATTAGAAAGCTATATTATTACCGTGTAACATAGGCTATATTTTAGTTTAAAAAAAAGAAGTATTGTTACTAACCCAACCTAAACTACTTTTATACAAGCAATGTCGCCGGCAAAAGTTAAACCGTAACAAATTATACACCTAAACCTTCATCATGAATCACTCTGTCTATTGGTGAAAACCGCATGAAAATCCGTTCAGTAGTTTTTGAGTTTATCGCGAACAGACAGACAGACAGACGGCGGGGGACGGTGTTTTATAATATGTAGTAATGTTCATAGTACGTACCTCTTAGCAGCGATACTTTGTTGCTATTTTAGTCGAACAGATGCACATCATCTATACTTCTATACAATACTCTTCAAATTTGAGTATTCTATCCGAATATATATAACTTTAGCCCGGGCTTAGCTTTAATACAATTAACTTTAGCCCGGGACGCCACTAGCATAGACTTAAGCTGTTAAGGTATTTCTATCATTGCTTTATATTTATTTTTTAACGTCTTGACGCATCTCTCCACTGAAAAGGGGATCGGAGAGGTTATGTCGGGCTCACTCGGGCAAAGATGGAATGTCCCAGATACTGCCGACTAAACCTACCACGGTGTGCCAGGCAAGAAAGGTATTTCTATCCTAACCCAAGGGAAATTTCAAAATTCTGACAATATTAATTATTAATGATACAAGCCTACTTATGTGTTAAAATTGAAATCTGTTTCGCAACTATAATCATCAACTACTTTTAAGCGAGCGAAGCCGCGGTCAAAAGCTAGTTCATATATTATTTTGTTTTCCAGAAAATGCTATTTCTGGTGGTGGAAGTACTTCATGTACCCGCTGTCAGTGTTCGTGATGGTATCAGTGATGTTGTCTCGCCTGTACACCGCCTCGCACTTCCCGCACCAGTGCCTCTTCGGTGCCTTATTAGGTTAGTATTAACTGAGACTTTATTTGAGATAGCTAGATAAATGGATAGCAGTAATAGCTCAGTGGGGAGACCAACAGACTGCAATGCAGAGGGTCTCGGGTTCGAACCCACATCGTGCACCTCTGACTTTCGGAAGTTATATGACTTTTCGGAATTATGTGCGTATCTATTAACAATTATCGCCTGCTCCGTGCTTCGGAGAGCACGTTAAGCTGTCGGTCCCGGCTGCCATGAACATCTATGGCAGTCGTTATTGGAAAAATCAGTACCTTCTAATATTCTGACATTGGTCTAGCCTTAGGGTATCGTTAGCCTTCGGGTTGCGGAGGTCAGGTGGCAGCCGCTCCGTGTAAAAACTGATATCCAGTCAAATTCGGTTAGACTAGAAAAGCCGACCCCAAGTGACTTGGGAATAATAAAGGCTAAGAGAGAAGAGTAACATTGTAATAAACTATCTGCAAAGATTTATATCATCCATCATACGTTTAAATATGGTCAACTTTTTATACGTCAAGTAGTCATTTCACACACAATGCCAACATGACATCTGAATTATAAAATATAGTATAACCACGCTCATTCATATGCAACATCTCATTCAACTGTACACTATCGTTTTGAACGTGTGAACGCCTCTTAGTGGACACTTTCGCCCGATCTAAGTATGGTGCGAGCACATTTATAATTTAAATCTGTAGTCAGTTCACAGGCGCAACTCTTGTAAACTGCCATTACTCCAATGTTGTCCGGCCCGCTCGTTTAATTGACATCCAGGATCTTGAGCTTACACTGCATGATATCTGATGCGGATTTCGCACTTGATATAGTGGAAGACGGCCACGCAGAGGTCTCGAGTTCGATGTCAAGACCTCTGATATTTCCAGGTTGCGTGCGTATTAATTAGTTAATTATTGCACGCTTTAACGGTGAAGAAAACCGTCGCGTCGTGAGGATACCTGTATGTCTAAAAGTCATTTAAAATGCTCTCGACAATTTTTAATTCTTGAGGTCTTTCAACCCATGGGCCACTGAAAACCGTTCTCACAATGAGAAGGGGCATGTGCCCAGCAGTGGAACAGTTTATATACAGGGACAGGTTGTTATTTGGTTGCAGGCTCGTTTCTAGCACCAGCGTTGTGTATCTACGTGTCAGACCCTTACATCTGGCGCTACGGCGCGCATGCGTCGTCCGATTCAATACACGCGCGCAGCTGGCACGTTGCCGGTGCGCTGGCCACGGCCGCCGCCAGCCTACTGGCTTACTACATACTAGTCATGACGGGACACGACCCGCAGTATTCTGTTAAGCTGGTGAGTTTCTTTTGTTATACTTTCTTCCTTATATATATTAATGACCTGAGTATATTCACACTCCCCAAGGGTAGGATCATAACATTTATGGACGACACGGCTCTTCTCTTTAGCGCTGATGCATGTGACGAAGTTTTTTCATACGCGCAATTAGGGTTCAATGCTGTGTCAAAGTGGTTACGCAGTAATGTCCTAACGCTTAACGGGGCGAAAACTAATTATATGACCTTCTCTCTTATAGCAAATAGTGATGTCCCAAACTCCTCAGTGCCCTACACAATATTAACACACCAGAACCACACGATAACAATATGTGTACCTGCACTCACCTTTGCAACACTAAACACGTTAAGTATTTAGGAGTTATAATCGATAGTACCCTTGGATTCCAGGAACACATTGATACACTTAAAACCAGGTTACGCATGCTAATATACATATTCAAAACCTTGAGACGAGTAGCTGAAGACAAGTTAAAGAAATTAGTATACTTTGCCTCCGCTCAGTCACTGCTAACCTACTGTATCCCTGTCTGGGGAGATGCCCCGAAAACTAGAATAATTGAATTGGATAAAGACCAGAGAGCTATCTTAAAAATGTTCTTATTCCTTGCTTACCACTATCCCACAGTGCTCCTGTAAAAGGAGGCTTAAATTTTTGACAGTGCGTCAACTTTTTATCTTAAGTATTATACTAAAACAGCACTCATTACTGACCTATCATCCCACGGCCTCACAACGAAAAAGACGGTACAACCCCGTAGACCGCCGTCTCATACACCACTCTACTACCCAATTTTCAAAGCGATTCCTTTACCACTTTGGTGGTTTTCTATGCAACAAAATAAACAGGATGTCACTTATAGCTCACCTCACTAAAACCATATGCAAAAAGGAAGTTATTGCCTTACTACAACAACTAAATTATAAAGATACTGAGAACTTACTTACCTCTATGGTGTAATATCGCAGCTGTAACAATAACCTTACAAAACACAAACTTAAATTATTTACCGAGTCTTAAAGTTATATCATAAAAGTTTAAAAAGTTATTTACCTACCAAAACCCCGTTCTTGTATCGGAACACAGCCACACAATAATATATAACACAAACACACACACACACACACGCACGCACGCACGCACTGTTATGCCCGGTCCTCTCTATGCCTAATGCTTACCAGACTTGACTTTCGCCTTACTCAGCACTTTTAGACCATAGCAACGATATTCTCATACTATACCTCACTCTCTGTCCGATCTCCGAGCTGTTCACTTGTTTTTCATTTTCCATGTTTTTTAATTAATATAATTTATCTTCAAGGCCAACAAAATCTTTTTTTTTAAAACCTGTATTCGGTCAGAGCGCGTAATATTTGGTGGCAGCGGTAAAGGGATTAGTAAAAGTCCCTCGGAAACGTCTCCCTTCCGTGTTAAAATTAAAGTTCTATTACGAATAACTACCGAAATCGTGCTTGACCTTGTGAAGTGAAAACTGACTGTAAGCCAGAAAAGTGGTCTTATATAAATATAACAATTCTATCGCTCGTGTGAAGTTATCAGCAGTGCTACAAATCCTGTGGTTCACCTCTGTGCCAAACCCAACAGCCAAAAATAAATATTAAGTACTTACCAACCTCTTTGAATAAATAAGCGAAAATAGAGAGAACACGCGAAAACCTGTAAGAAGAAGACCTTGAGTACTTACCCTTGTATCCAGTTGACGAAACGTACTCACAATCACCAAAATCGTTTCATGGTCACCGTAGCCCAAGGACAGCCGTGCTTGCCTGTCGCCGTACAGTCGCCATCGTGCCGAATCTCCGCTACAATACTGAAAGGACCCCCTGTGACCCGAAATTATTTAATAATGTTCCTGCCGATCCTGTGAGTTATTTTATTTCTATATCTTTGAACTGTGTTAGGTCGTGATTGAAAAAACTTTAGTTTTCACCGCGTTTTAAGCCTAAAACACATATGATATACGATAGAAACTAAGTTTAACACAAGCCAGTTTTGTTTATATTACTATTTTTGTGAATTCTTGTACACATTTCATCGTCTTATCATCCTAATAACGATTATTAATTTCTATTCCATATTAAAACCTTTGTTATAAACTTACAAGTTACCGTGAGCAGTGTTATCGCCCGTCGCCCACGTATTAGGTGGCCGAGCTTTAGAGAATAGATAACGGTGTAGTACAGTGCACAGTTTGAGCTCATCTTATAACGCAAGTTATAACCTTGAGACACACGTTAAATAATTAACAACCATTTACCATTGGCAGTATTTAATAATTTTTATATTATTCAAATATGAGTAAACAATCAAACCCCAAGGAAGAGAATGCCTCTGCGTCTGGCGAAACTTTTGAAGTAAATATAAACTTCTTGATAAAATTTATCTCGAAATTTGACGGCACTCGAGAATTACTTAACCCATTTCTAAACAACTGTAGAAACGCCATAGAGTTAGCCACCGCCGTTCAAAAACCAATTTTATTCAAATTTATACTCAGCCAGTTGGAAGGCAGAGCGCAAACCGCGTGCTCTTTGAAAGAGTTTGATGACTTTGAACAATTCGAAAGCTTTTTACAAAATCTATATGGGGACCGAAAACACTATACCTACTTGCTCACGGAATTACAAGAATGTAGACAAGAACAAAAAGAGACGGTTAACCAGTTCGCCTTACGAATTGAAACTTGTTTATCTAAACTACTGTCCGAAATTAATTTAACGGTGCCAACTTCAAAGAGAAATACAGAAAAGAAAGGAGAACTGGCTGGCCGTGCCGCCGCTATGGAAGATCTAGCTCTTCATACTTTTGTCACCGGACTTCATCCATCAGTGTCTACAATAATACGCTGTCGCGAACCCGAATCTTTATCGGATGCCATTAGTTACGCTTGCGAAGAAGAAAAAATATTTTTGAGCTCTCGAAAACATTTGATGACATTTCAAAATCGTGACAATGTAAAATATAGCCGTGATAATACTAAATACTCAACTCAAAATCAAGGTCGATCCCAACCCCCCAAATTTCAAGGTGGCGGCCCAGTATATAAAGGTGCCATAATCTGTAGATATTGTAAAAACATTGGGCACAGCATCGAAAATTGTAGGAAGCGCCAGTTTAATAATAACCGTAACCGTAATCTTAACGAATATCAACCTGGCCCTAGTAACAATAATACCGACCGTCCCCGTGACGTGAAATATATGCACGAGACGTACTCGTGTATAAACCGCGATGACAGTCAGCCTGGCGAACAATCTAATAACAATTTAAACTATTAAAATTTCCCGATGAGTGTCGCACGGGAAATGTAATTACAAAAGCCGACACAATACGTTCTAATTCCACTGTTTCCGTTACTAAATCCACTGTTTCCGATACTAATCACGCTGCTTCTTGTTCAAGTTCTAAATCCACTGTTTCTCGTACTCAATGCACTGAATCATTCGCTGAATCCACTGTTTCAACCGTAAAGCCTGCTACATCACTTGCCAAATCCTACGTTCATGCTACTAAATCAAAATATACCATTTCCAATCCTAAACCCGCTGTTTTCCAAACTACCTCTATGATATCAATCGATAACAATAAACATACTATTTCATTCTCTGACACTGTATCTGAAACGAAACTTTCTACTTCAAATGTCAACAACTGAATTCAAAATGATAATAAAATTTATGAGGTGATGTCTAACGCCACAAAACGATCCCTACCACATATTGTAATAAAAAATGATATTGCTAATTCTCCGTTAAAATTCCTGATCGACTCTGGTTCAATGGTTTGCCTTATTAAACAATCTTCTATCGATAGAATGCCCTCGCTAGGAGGAAAACAAATACTACTAAAGGGTATAGATGCCGGTGATGACACAATACGAACTGTAGGTAATGTTCAATTAATTATTCTACCAGATCCAAAAATAACATACGAATTTCATGTCGTTAACGAAATTACCCTATCATACGATGGAATTATTGGAAGTGATTTACTAAACGATCTTGATTGCACAATTGATTACAATAAACATATTTTAAAAATTAAAGATACTAAGTTTGACCTCATTTTTAGTCATCCCGTATATACTATTCAGCCAAGATCAGAAACTATAATCGAATGTTCTGTTGCTAACCCCGAAATAACAGAAGGTATTGTATTGGACCAATATATCCATGAAGATTTATTAATTGCAAATTGCATAGTTTCTGTAAAAGAAAACAAAAGAATAAATATTTCAGTTGTTAATATCTCTGAATCACCTGTGACCTTATCATCTAATTTAAATATAAATCTCATTCCAATAAGTCCCTCGATTAAGTCGTATTGTTTCACTTCCACCGTAAGTAACGAGGCTAACGCCTATGCTAGGACACAAGAAGTCCTTAATCTCCTCAGAATTTATCACCTTAACACTGAAGAAGCTAATGCTCTTCACGATGTTTGCTCCAATTTCTCAGACATTTTTCATATACCTGGTGACAAACTTTACCTCTATGATATCAATCGATAACAATAAACATACTATTTCATTCTCTGACACTGTATCTGAAACGAAACTTTCTACTTCAAATGTCAACAACTGAATTCAAAATGATAATAAAATTTATGAGGTGATGTCTAACGCCACAAAACGATCCCTACCACATATTGTAATAAAACATGATATTGCTAATTCTCCGTTAAAATTCCTGATCGACTCTGGTTCAATGGTTTGCCTTATTAAACAATCTTCTATCGATAGAATGCCCTCGCTAGGAGGAAAACAAATACTACTAAAGGGTATAGATGCCGGTGATGACACAATACGAACTGTAGGTAATGTTCAATTAATTATTCTACCAGATCCAAAAATAACATACGAATTTCATGTCGTTAACGAAATTACCCTATCATACGATGGAATTATTGGAAGTGATTTACTAAACGATCTTGATTGCACAATTGATTACAATAAACATATTTTAAAAATTAAAGATACTAAGTTTGACCTCATTTTTAGTCATCCCGTATATACTATTCAGCCAAGATCAGAAACTATAATCGAATGTTCTGTTGCTAACCCCGAAATAACAGAAGGTATTGTATTGGACCAATATATCCATGAAGATTTATTAATTGCAAATTGCATAGTTTCTGTAAAAGAAAACAAAAGAATAAATATTTCAGTTGTTAATATCTCTGAATCACCTGTGACCTTATCATCTAATTTAAATATAAATCTCATTCCAATAAGTCCCTCGATTAAGTCGTATTGTTTCACTTCCACCGTAAGTAACGAGGCTAACGCCTATGCTAGGACACAAGAAGTCCTTAATCTCCTCAGAATTTATCACCTTAACACTGAAGAAGCTAATGCTCTTCACGATGTTTGCTCCAATTTCTCAGACATTTTTCATATACCTGGTGACAAACTTTCGCATACAGATGCATTAAAACATAAAATAATAACAACCGCTCAGAATCCCATAAATGTCAAGTCTTATCGGTTCCCAGAGGTACACAAACAAGAAGTGAATAAACAAATTGATCAAATGCTTGGCCAAGATATTATTAGACATTCCACATCCCCATGGTCGTCCCCAATCTGGATAGTACCCAAAAAGTTAGACGCTTCTGGTGAACGCAAGTGGCGAATAGTTATTGACTACCGCAGATTAAACGACGTAACCATTGGTGACAGCTACCCAATCCCGCAAATTTCCGAAATTCTAGATCAACTCGGTCGGAGCAAATACTTTTCCACTCTTGACCTTGCATCTGGATTCCACCAGATCCAAATTGACATAGAAGATGCGCCTAAAACTGCCTTTAGTGTACCTCAGGGTCACTTCGAATTTACAAGAATGCCATTTGGCTTAAAAAACGCTCCCGCTACTTTTCAGCGATTGATGAATACAGCTCTACCAGGCCTTCAAGGTGTGCGCTGTTTTGTATACCTTGACGACATCGTAATTTATTCACATGACCTTGGTACACACGTAGAAAACCTCTCATTAACCTTCCAAAGACTTCGAGATTTTAACCTAAAACTCCAGCCAGATAAATGTGAATTTCTCCGACGTGAAGTCGCTTACCTTGGCCATGTAATAACCGAAAATGGCGTAAAACCGAACCCTGAAAAAGTCAAGGCTGTAACCCAGTTTCCAACACCTAATAGTCCAAAGGACATTAAATCCTTCCTTGGCCTCGTCTCTTACTACCGCCGTTTTATACCAAACTTTTCCAAAATTGCTAAGCCACTAACTCATCTCCTAAAAAAGGATACCCCTTTCTTGTGGGAGAACCAACAGCAGCTATCTTTTGATGAATTAAAATACAAACTCACCTCTGCTCCCGTGCTTATATACCCGGATTTCTCTTCACCTTTTATCTTAACATGCGATGCTTCTAATCATGCAATTGGCGCCGTTCTGAGTCAAGGCCCGATTGGCAAAGATAGGCCAATAGCCTATGCCTCTCGCACCCTTAACAAAAGTGAATCAAATTATAGCACCACAGAAAAAGAACTCCTGGCTATAATTTTTGGATGCAAAACTTTCCGTCCGTATCTCTATGGACGGAAATCGGAAATTTCAAATTATCACCGATCACAGGCCCTTAAAATGGCTCTTCAACCACAAAGATCCCAGTAGCAAGTTGCAGAGATGGCGGCTAAAATTAGAGGAGTTTGATTATGAAATCGCCTACCAGAAAGGTAAACTCAATGCAGCAGCTGATGCATTATCCCGCTATCCTGTTAACCCTATTAACGAAGAAATCCTCAACCTCGACGATAACATCAGCCCATTTAATAACAACCTCAACTTTGACTTCAGTCCTCCAAACTTACCTGATTTAACACAAAATCCTTTAACTGAATCCCAAGCAGCTCCGGGTCCTAGCTCTATCCCAAGTGAAAATCCTGAAATACATGCTAATCCTGAAACAAATGACAATCATAACTTACCTCTAACATCTCACATGGACCCTCCGCTGTCTCCTACATCCGATTCACCTGGAATCATTCCAAATTCTCAAATTCCCACCAATGATCCTTTAGAAATTCTTGACATCAACGACGATAATTATTCCCAATTCCTAAGAGCAATGAACAGTAAAAATTTTGAGTCAAATGCCAAGATCTTAGAATCTAACTCTAGTGTACTTACTAGCTCTGATAAAATACTTGTTATCCCCACCTCTATTGACCTTGATGAAAGTAACCTACACGTTGAAGAAATTTTAAATGACGTAACTAACAGAGAGGAAATTCTTAATAAAGAAGGAGTATTGTATTCATTTCTAAAACTCGAATACAAAAATAAAGTCGTGTATCTACTCCTTACTAAAGTTAATCATTTTGATAATGCTACTTACGAAGATCTATACAATAGTCTAAAGAATCTACGTAATGAACTAATTGTAAATTCACCAACTAATATAAGCATTACAGATTTCAAGAATCCTTTTGAATCTCATTCACACACCAAACTATATAATATTATATTATACTTATTCCATAATGTAGATATATTCGTAACCATTTATCGTAACGCTATTATCTTTCCATCTTTAAGTGATATAAAAAAGATTTTAAAAGAAAATCATGACATACCCGTTGCAGGTCATTTAGGAACAATCAGAATGCTAAAAAGAATTCAAGAAAGATATCATTGGAAAGGCATGCGTAACGATGTATAAAATTATGTCAGATCATGAAAACTTTGTCAAGAAAATAAAGCACTCCGAAAAGTTAATCGCGAACCCATGAAAATCACTACAACTTCTACAGCTCCATTTCAACGTGTCGCCCTGGATATAGTGGGACCATTGCCTGAAGCAGGTCTTGCAAAACTAAAATACATACTAACGCTCCAGGACGACTTAACAAAATTTTCTATAGCTTACCCTATACGGTCTACGACTGCAGAAGAAACTAGTGACTGCCTAATTCACTTTATATCTTTATTTGGCATACCAAAAACTATACTTACCGATCAAGGTACAAATTTCACTTCCGAACTTTTTAAAAGAACCTGCGACTTTTTAAAAATTAAGCAGTTGTGGTCTACTCCATATCACCCTCAGACGCAAGGCGCTCTTGAGCGCAGTCACTCGACTCTAAAGGAGTATCTCAAGTCGTTCGTGAGTGACGATCAGGACGATTGGCATCGTTATGTCTATACCGGTATTTTGACCTATATTACTACCGTTCATTGCACTACTAATTATACGCCTTACGAACTACTCTTTGGACAAAAACCCTTAATTCCAGATTCCGTCTATGATTCTTCATCTGATCCTACCTATCCCGAATACTTGAAAATGCTTATTCATCGATTTAAACATACACGACAGAAAGCAATCGAAAATATTAATAACTCTAAGGAGAGATCAAAGAAATACTACGATGTTTAAACGAGACCTAAACGATATCAAATCGGTGATCTTGTATACCTTCGTAATCACCTGAGACTTAGAAAAGCGTTATCACCACAATGGAAAGGGCCTTATAAGGTAATTAAAGTTCACGACAATAATACAGTAACATTACTCATTAATAGGCGCCATGTTATACACCATTATGATCAAATAAAATTAGCAACACCTCGTTCGGCGTAATCGGTAACATTATTATCATATTCAAATTTTTCAGGACTACTCTACTATTTCTTCCCGCGTCACTCTCCACCCAAGAGCTTGTTCAACAACTGGATAAAAGCCCTGGGATATATTTTAATCCTACAAGTACTATGAAAATAATTAGTGACCACGCTTACTTTGTTATTCCAGTAGATTTAAGTTTTATTAAACCACATCTAGATAATATAAATACTATTTTAGGAACATCTAGGTTCATGTGTCACCAAAATGAGGCCATCAAGGATTTTCAATGTTATAATATGCTACAACCTCTCTCTACACTCTACGACGATATTGCTCGCGATTACAATGCTATATCACATCTAATCTCATCTAAGTCAAAACGATCAGCCTGGATTTCTGGGAAAGGTTCGATTATGAAAAAAGCATTTGGAGTAATGGATGAGGAAGACTATGAAATGTATAATGATGCTATTCAAAAATTATATTCAAACGAAAAGCAATTAACGTTTTTAATGAAACAAAATATAATTATTTCTAAATCTGCAATCACTAACTTCAACGATACCCTCTATACTATTTCGAAAAATGAAGTTTATTTGAATGACGTCATTGACCAATTAACCTTAAGTCTAAAGAATGTAACTGTAACTACTAATGAATTAATGCTTAGAAATAAAATTAATGAAGTAATTAACGCATTACACGCAAGTTTACTTACCTTATCATTTAAGGTCGAAGATATTATTAACTCTGTAATTTCTGCTAACAGTAATACTTTGCATCCTGCTATTATAACGCCGAAAGAATGCGCCGCCTGATTCTTATGCAATGATTGTACCGACAACCAATTTTATTGCTCTTAATAAAGAAAAGTCGGCTTATTGTACTCTTAAAGACACAACATATTGTAAATCTTTAGATAAACATGTGATGATATGTGACATCTCTAATATATTATCAGTTAGTTCGGAACCTATATGTGAAATAGAATTATTAACTAAAATTGTAAAAGACTTGCCGTCTCAATGTGAAACTAAATTTATTTACGGTAATGTTAACATTTGGCAAAGTCTTGGCTCTAATAAATGGGTTTTTGTACAATCTCGAATTACGAAATTGTCTATTCAATGTTTGTCTAATATAACTGAAATAACTATAAGCGGTACAGGTTTGTTAAACCTTAAACCACAATGTACTGCATTCTGCAAAAATATTAGACTATTATCTATGTCAGAATTAACATATAATATAAGAAGTAATGAAATTAATTTAGATTTTAACATAATACAAGATAAGTGTTGTACATTAAGTAAATTTAATGAACTTAAAGTTAATGTTTCTACGTCCACTATTACAAACATCGATTTACAAGGTTTAAGACATCTCAAAAGCCTTACCGATGTTACGGATAAAACCCTTGATGATTTAAGTAATAATTTTACAACTAATGTAATATCTCATACTAGTTTATCTCTTTCAACGATTATATTAATTCTAGTAATTTCATTCCTAGCATTTCAATATCGCAAACTAGTTTGTAAAAAATGTAATAAACTGGATACAAATCCAGTAGAACCTGACGAGATAGAAGTACAAACTACTCGTCCTAGAATAAGAATTATCTAAGTTAAGTTCTTTAATGTAGTAGCTCGGCTAGATCATTATTATGTTAACCTTTGCTTTCCCTATCTTTCCATCTCCCTATTTTTCAGTAAACTTACCTGTAAGGGTAAGTTTATTCTTGGCCGGGGAGGTGTTATGCCCGGTCCTCTCTATGCCTAATGCTTACCAGACTTGACTTTCGCCTTACTCAGCACTTTTAGACCATAGCAACGATATTCTCATACTATACCTCACTCTCTGTCCGATCTCCGAGCTGTTCACTTGTTTTTCATTTTCCATGTTTTTTAATTAATATAATTTATCTTCAAGGCCAACAAAATCTTTTTTTTTAAAACCTAAATTCGGTCAGAGCGCGTAATTGCACGCACGCACGCACGCACGCACGCACGCACGCACGCACGCACTCACGCACGCACTCACGCACGCACGCACGCACGCACGCACGCACGCACACACGCACGCGCGCGCGCGCACGCACATGCACACGCACACGCACACGGGCTCGTGCACGCGCACGCATGCACTCACACACACTCGCACACACCCACGCACGCACGCACTTACGCAGGCACGCACACGTTGTAATGATACATAAACTTTATATTATTGTGATTGGAGACTCGTGTCTAAACTAGTCCAAAGACTTATTTCCGGCTACAAGTTTATCATCCGATAAGATCCCTTCCTTGAAACCCTTAATCGACCGTAGTTTACTACTGTTGATTACTAGAATTGCAAAAGTAAATTAACTCGCCTCGTTTGATGGCAAGCGGTTACTGTAATCTATAATAACATTAAATACTAGAGCTAAAACAAAGGACCGGCCACTTGCGCATAGCTGAGGTAGCGAAGAAATCGCTGTACTGTCTATACAAGAGTTTAACATCACACTGGTTATTTGCCACCTTCTTAACGACAGTAGTCATTTTCTTTTTCCTTTATTAAAAGCAATGTACTAATTTAGTAATAAGTTGCCTACGGGTTTAAAGGGGAGGTATTCTACTGGCTACAGATATAGCCCCCTGTCAATATTGATTTAAATTATAATTAAATTAATATATTTTACTACTCATATGTATAAGGTTTTGCAGGTTTATACCATCTTTCTTTCTTCTTTATATAAAATCTTTCTCGTTTCCATGTCTGCAGGCCTTCCGTTGGTGCGCGACCCCCGACCACATATACGTAAGCAGCACTCCCATCTACGCGCTCGTGCAGTGCACCGGCAGCCTGCTGGGGCTCGCGCTCAGCGTCACTCCTGTTGTTGCCGAGTAAGTTCTATATTAGCACTCCTATCTACGCGCTCGTGCAGTGCACCGGCAACCTGCTGGGGCTTGCGCTCAGCGTCACTCCTGCTGTTGCTGAGTATGTTCTGCCACGTAACCAGCTCAATATCTTCGAGGTAGTGACCTTCGCTAGCACCAGAGATCTGCAGAAACGACTCTTGAATGATGCCCCAGCTGTTGACCAGTGAGTTCCGTACAGCATCAGATCTGCCACGTAACCAGCTATGAAGGTGCCAGTGAAGGGAGAAAAAAGATCTTTACTGAACGTCACTCCTGCTGTTGCCGAGTAAGTTTATAGCATCAGCTCGGCTATGTAACCAGCTATGGAGGTGCCAGAGAAAGAAGGAAAAAGGGAGACCTTTACTGGCACCAGACGTCTGCTAAAGCCATCCCTGATCGTCATTCTTGCCGTTGTCGAGTAAGTTTACAGTGTCAGGTCTACCACGTAACTAGTTATGGAGGTGCCAGTGAAGGAATGCAGAAGGTAGACCTTTACTGGCGCTAGAGTACTGCTAATAAGATTCGTGAACATCACTGCTGCTGTTAATGAGTTAGGTCTATACAGCATCAGGTCTGCCATAGAACCAACTCTATATCTTCGAGGTGGAGTCTGTCACTAGCACAAGAGCCCTGAAGAGACGACTCTTGAATCAGACTTCTACTGTTGATAAGTGAGTTCAATACATCATCAGGTCTACCACGAAAACAGCTCTATATCTTTGAGATGTAGACGTTGACTGCTACCGAAGGTCTGCAAGAACGATACCTGCTTGTCAGTCCTGCTGTAAACAAGTGAGTTCTGTACTGCTATAATAATAATTATTATTATTTATTAAGCTTAAGTTGACACAAATATGAATAACAATAGGTCTTAAATAGTATTGTCTTCTGATTACGCGAATGTTATTCATTGAAATGAACTACTATATACGGATTTTATCGCGTTGTTTATTTTACACTTTATTGCATAATTTTGAAGTTGAGTTTGCTTCTTCAAACTTCAAACCACAGCTAGACTTCATGATACTTTGAGCTCATTCTGCGTAAATAGAAACACCAATGATTAAATTAAGTTCGGGTACTTTGAAATAACGACACTGGAACATTGAGACAACTACCATCTTAGTCTCCCCGTGACCATGCCTGCTGAAAAGCAACCGAAACGTCGGGGAAAGTGTAAACTTAAATAAATATAAATAGTTTAATAGTTTTAATATTTTAATTAGCTTAAAAAATAGTAAAGTTTAATAGTATTTAGTAGTAGTGTAACAGTTTCAAAATAATGCAATAAAGTATAAAATAAACAACGCGATAAAATCCGTATATAGTAGTTTAATTTCAATGAATAGGTCTTAAAATACTTAAAATAGGATACATCACTTTGGTCGCCTGTATTAGGTTATACCTGTATCACAGGCGATAATTATGTGCTATTATAGTGTAATAGAAGAGCATTCTTAACAATATTGAACAAATATAGATTGTTCTATAATAAGTTACTATTACAATGAAAATGATATAACTTATTTATATAATTTTGTATTTAAGTATTAGTTGACATATATAATGTTTATGAAATAAACAATATATGTCTAATAATAGGAAAGTAAGTTAACTAGTGTAAGTGATGAAAATATAAATAAACAGCGATCTAGGCACCCTCATAATATACTGAGTTACATACCTATATTCAGCTAGTTTTCTTGCTAGGCAATCAATCTGGCTGCTATCTTTACAATGGCCATAGTGTACCACGCTGGCCCAATTCGGGCTGGAAGACTTCACATATCTTCGAAATCATTATGGAGAGCTCTTAGAAATGCAGGTTTCTTTACTGTTTTCCTTCACCATTAAAACGAGTGCCAGTTACATATCTTTATTTATATAATTCTACTGTAGTGTGTATGTCACTGAAATAATAAACGTCTGGACCGATTTTGATAAAAAAATGGTGTGTGTTCATGTAATTTCAAGGATGGTTTAGATTTGGATTTTTTTTTCGTGTGTACAGGACAACGTCTGTCGGGACAGCTAATTTAAAATATATTTCGAAAAGTCAGAGGTGCCTGAGGATCGCACTCAATACCTCTGCGTGGCAGTCCAACGGTCTCTCACTAGATGAACTTAATATCTATACTCTTGTTACAGGTATCGGCACTACACGAAAAACCGTTCACTTTTGCTATGCGCAATGGTGTCTGCCATCACAATGTTTGGCTCCAAGCACATTCTACACAACATATGCAGAAACAACACATTCCGTTTCTATGCCACGCATTTCGTCGTAGCCGCTCTGAAACCCATGTTACTTCTGAGAGTAGGACCGGCGTTCGCTATGTGGCCTTTCGATAAACCTAAACAGAAAATTGAATAGATATGCTTAGTTTATATAAGACCTGGTTGTTAACTGCACTGCTGGGCATGGGCCTCTAAAGATAAGAAAGGTTTTAAGAAGAAGAACTATCCGAAATGAACCTCAGCAATGGTTTTCTTCGCTTTTAAAGAGTGTCATCAACTGTTAAATAGGCACATAATTTTTACAGCTGATTGACTGTAGCTGTACGGATGGCGTAGTGGTTTAAGTGGTCGTGTTTTCTCTGCCACTATGCCGAATGTTGTGGGTTCGAATCCCACACGGGATAAACAATTGTGTGATCCACAAATGATTGTTCCGAGTCTGTATGTTCTTTGTGTCCGTTGTTTGAATGTTTGTAAAGTGCCTCACGGTACAGAAATTATTGCTAGTGCGACAGTTGTCTTTTGTTAAAAGAAGAAAAAGGAAGTCATTATCACTTTACTACGCATATAATTTAAAAAAGTTAGACTCTGTCACTTCACAACGGCGCTGTAAGTGACCCTTAAGATTAAGAGAATAGTTTTAAGAAGAAATAAGGGGCATTGCATTGTATCGCAGCGTCACGTTATCGCAATGCATCAGGACATATAATAATAATAACAGTAATAATATTCTATCATATACACACAACATCTAGCCCAAAGTAAGCAGAGCTTGTACTATGGGTACTAGACAATGGATAAACATACATATATACTTTTTTTTTTGTAAATTTATACATATTATACATAGAAACACCCAGAGCAAGATAAACATCCATGTTCATGCACACAAATATTTGATTTGTGCGAGAAACGAACCCGCGATCTCAGGCGTGGCAGTCGTTTACACTAACCAAGTACAAGTTACTATATATCGTTGTAATGTGGGCCTTACAGGTCCTTAGAGATGGGTGTTTCAGAAATCACAATATGTTTATTCATTTACGTCAGAAAGTTACACTTATAAACAGGGGTCGGAATATGTACAGTTTTTAAGTACCAAATGACGTGACGTAAAACTACCTACGAAATCTTAATATGGATATGCCTTTTAAGCCCGAAATAGGGATTAATAAAAATTGTTTTCTCAAACTTCCGGGATTGATATTATTGTCTGATAAAACTCTTTTTTCCTGAGTTAAACACAAATTAAGAAGCGTTACATGTAACACGCCGGCAAATGGCGCTTGACGGAATTTTAGTACTCGCCGCCTGGCGGCTTGATAAAGTTTAATTATTTTCTATTTTATGTGCAAAGAGAGTAGAGAGATAAAAAAATTAAACAAACTTGACTCTAAGTATATATATTTTTTTATTAAACAGTATCTACTAATCAATGAAATGAAATGAAATAACAATAAATCAATCAGAATCTATTTCAACTATGTTAGAAATACTGGTGGAAGCTAAAGGTTCATCGTCCACGTCATTTACTAAATAATTAAAATATATTATCATAATTTTTTTAACGTTTTCTTATTTTAATCGGTTTGGATACGGGTGTAAGATACACTTATATGATGAAAATGATCTTTCAACGTTAACCGATGTGAGCGGAGCAAATTTAAGCCATGTTTCTTCGCTTGTTAAACTGTCGAAAATAAATGTTTTGTGTCCAAAGAAGGTAAACGAATTTAGAATACTAAATCAATCCCGGGTTAAAAAAGGCATATCCATATTAAGATTTCGTAGTAGCATATTTGACGTTATTTGGTACTTAAAAGCTCTACATATTCCGACCCCTGCTTATAAACGTCCAAGTTATTCTTTGTAAGTTAGATTTACATGTATCCGTGGCTACGTTCAGCAAAACATGGTCGTAGAACCTATGAAAAGAACTCATGTCTTCTGTGTGGCAATCCAACGGTCTTTTCATAAGACCATTCTTGCTTTTTGTCTTCCCATGCTGTGAGGAGGCCCATGGTCAGCAGTGGTACAGTAACATTTAAATAGTTTAAACGCAGTTTGGATGTATAAATTCACTTTTAAACGTTAAGCGTTTTTATAAGTTATTAAAATTACTTAAACTGTAAATGTAAAAGCACTTATCAATTATATTTGTGAGTCAAATAACACTTACGTTACTATGTTATTGGGTAAACATTATATTATGTAAAAAAACGTATGTTCTAATGTATTCTTAATGTGTGATCACTCAAATGGTTAATTGACTTCATACATACATAGTCTTACGCTTTTACCCCAAAAGGGTAGGCAGAGGTACTTCACACTTCAAAATAGTTCTTAATTACAAAATTATTTTGATACCGAAATTCAAACCGGGCTTGATTTTTAAAGTTGACATGCAATTTGTCATTGTAAAATCTTTTACTTTCTAAATTCTGTGATAAAGACCTGTATGTGGAAAACCTCAGGAGAAGGTCTATACAACATTTTGTGTAAAATTTATTGTCAAAATATGTCATTTGAATCTAATGTCTAATTTTTCTTTTACACCAAATTTGGTCGCGCAGGATGTGTGTGATTAGGCTGTTTTAATTTAATTAGCATAGGTTAGCTTTAGTGTAAAAAGAGTTCAATTAAGCGAGGATTGTCATATCACGCCTGAGAGTCATAAGGTCACAACTGCTCCCTTACACCTTAGGTATTGTGGGATTAACACATTAAATGCCATGCTGGTCGTAAATCTATCTATCTATCTATCTGCTATGTGGCAGTAGCTCCGGCATTTGCCTTTTGAGAAACTGACAATAGAGTCCACATTTTAAAAACCTTAAATCCATTTTCATACTTACACATCATCACACGTCTAAATCCTCGAAGAATAAAACGGAGATCTACACATAAAGTATAAAACTTTAAACACAGCATTCAATTACACGTTGTTACAGAAAAGTGTGCTTAAATAATAATAATCATAATTAATAGGCAATCTTCTGCAAAAAATTCCTAGGGATTCTTGCAGCATGTAGTCAATAATTTACAGTGAGCCTTAATATTCTCACATTTCAGTTGTATACAGCACAAGTCACTCGGTACAGATAGTCCTCATGATATACAGTAGAAAACCGGCCAAATTACTCCCTCGGTACCCTCTCTTTCTCTTCTCCGTTTCTGCATTCTTGCCCTATTAAAATAAATCCGTAGATGACATATAGAATAGAATGACAGACGTCGTACTCATCATCCGGTATATGTTCACGTGATTTTTGGTCCCTAAGTAGTTTGTTTGCCTTGTGTTCAAAAAGCAGAAAGTAAAATCCATATTTTCAAACCAAAAATCGAATTAATATACTTACACATCATTATATCTGTAAATCTGCGAGGAATGAAGCAGAGGTCTATACGTAACGTCAATTGAACAACTTCGAGTACATGATTCAGTTACAGAACAGTGCTCTTCAATTAAGTTGCTGTGATTATAAAGCCATTCAGTTATCCGTAATGTTCTTACATTCCTCTTGTCTAAAGCATAAGACACTGGGTACTGATAGTCCTTATAATATAACGTAGGAAAACAGATAAGTCCTCGGTCGCCTCTCTCCTAGCCACCTTCCACAGCTACCATCCTTAGATGACCTACGTATTATCAGACAGTATATTATGTGCTTCTTCGCCCATAAGTAGTCTACGGTAAAGAGAAGCTTGCATTATTTTCTTTATTAAATGTCTTTTGGGGTCGCCAGTGGCTTGAGTTTTTTCTATGTCGTTTAAGGTCGCCAGTAGCTTGGTTTTATCCTTGATCATATCCTTGATCCATGATCCGAGAAGACACAGGAATGTCCATGAGAATTGGTTGACACTTACCATCGCTTCGGTCATTGGCTCTATTGTTACCAACATTGTACACATAGAACTCGTGAGTCTAGCGACTCGGTTCATATCAGACGTGTTATTTCCTTCGTTGTATTAGGTAATCCGTACATGTATAGATTTTTGATCTAACACCAATTTCTATTAAATATTTTGCGGAGAAATTTTCGCCGGTTCGAACACGGTATGTTAAGATTCCGATTAGTTATAGAAAGGACCAGTGAACATTTGTAAGATTTTGAATTCTTCTACGAACTATCATTCAAAGTATCTATCGGTCACTTGATTTTACTACACTAATAATTGAAGAATAATAAACAAATACGTCATATTAATGAGAAAGTTTTAATTCATAAGCTAGGCATTGATTTGCTATATAGCTACTTAAATCGTTGACCGTATCATCTTTGTGACCATAGTTAGTTACGGTGCAGTGGACGGATACCTCAAAATTTACGGGCTCCAATTTTTCTGTTAGTTAGACTCCCTTAATTTGTATGAAATTGAAAATTAATATTATCATACGTACACGCAGTTATTAAAAATATTATATCTGAAAAATAAACCGATATAAAATCCTTATAAATTAATTTAATTGCAATATAAAAAATATTTTAGGGATTTGTATATCACATAGTTATATATGTTTCCTGAAGGGGAACACAGACACAATGAATGTCCATTTGCTAAATGCCAGCATCATATTCCTCTTACTTCATTCACTTGCATTACATTTTTTATACACAGTCTTCGGTTTAAAACTATTTATGATCGGTTGCTAGCTAGTCCAAGCTTATCTCAATACGTCTAAGTCGTTACAGCCATTGCAGATCCTCGCACACGCACACAAACAAACAATAAAGAGCCGGCAAACAATTTTATTATTTACACAAGTGCCTATTTGTATGTTAAGTTGCGTGTGCTTTGATGTCAATGAAATGAAATGAAATGAAATATTTATTTGCATTAAACATGAGTGATACATTGCAGCATTGATGTTAAACAATTTGAAAGTCCAGCATGTTTTACCTGAATAGGTGTACAAATGAGTATATAAGTTACATAGAAAATAAAATAATAATTAAATTTAGAATATTATTCAAATATAGTTAATTAAATATAAATTGTAAAATCGTATAAAGACAGTAAAAATCAAATTAAAATATATCAAAATTTAATTAAATATTATTAAGCACATATAATTAATATCAAGTATTGTCAAAAAGCAAGGTTAATTAAATATAAATTGTAAAACCGTATAAAGACAGTAAAATTCACTCCATCCCGCCTAAGTTAAAAAATAGTCCGTGTCTATCTAGAATAATGTACCTTTCAAGTAGTAAAACAATCTGATGAGTAGTACTGGAGAATACCTGTAATATCCTTACTTACAAATATTTCTTCTTTATAATATTAGTATAGATAGAAAGATAGCAAGGCAGCTTCTGAGCCTTTAACGTAACATAACCATAGACTTTAAAATGCTGTGATTAGTTTTAGATTATATAAATTGCTTGTTATGCACGGATGGTGTAGGTTAGGTGGCCATCTCAACACTGCCAAACATATGCTTATGACATTCATAGGTAAACGTCTCGAGTCTAGGATTGAAAAACGAATAAATTAATAAAAATTAAAACGGTATACCAAAAATACAGGCTCACAATTTTTCTTTCTAGTATATTGTTAACAATTTCGAAAGGAGCACATCTCCTATATCATATTTCCTATAGCATAGAAGATGCACTGAATTGTTGCTATGGAAAAGCTTTTTTTCGAAATTGCCGTATTTTAATTATGTGATAGTTTTGAATATTGTTCAACGATTGAACTATAATATAAGTTATATTAACACAAACTCCAACTAGCGTTTTTTCAGCGTAGACTTTTGATAAACGTATCGGAAACGCAAGGCATACGTCGCGTAGTTACAGTTAATTTTTGACAAATATTCCGTAAAATATATGACAAAATTTAACAGCCCGTAACTGAGCGACTCGTTTTTTTTATATTGGAACTGGGCCGAAGTTAGCAAAGTAAAAGTCAAAATCAAAAATCTTTATATTTGTAACCACTTCTTGGATACCTTAATTAACTAATTATAGTTAGGTATAATAAAATAAAAGGAAATAAAAATTAAGCATTTAAAATGCTTGCTTGAGGAGTAGAGCTCTCATAAGAAGAGTCTGGCAAGGAACTAACAAAAAGATAATAACTCTCTTCCATCATTTTGTGCGCATATAGTTAGATCTACAATTTGGTTTTATACTGTATACTTTATACCTATAAGATTGTAACTGGTTTTGTGAGACAAATACATACATATTTTTTTAAGCCTGTGAGATTCTTACGCAGCTTACAAGCGAGCACGCGATGTGGCCGTCACGTAATCGTGGCGTTTGCGCTGCGATTACGTTTATCGAACGTCAACGCTGGCAATACGCTACGCTACGCTATACGCTGTGCATTGGTATGTAGGTATCCTTACAACACTTTTCTAATTAGTTATGTGCACTGTAATTATTGTTAATTTATTATTATGTTAAACACGAGTGTATTTATTAATATTTATAATTTATTATGCTGCGATATTAAAATTATTTAAAATAAAAATCAATTTGAGTGTTAAAAATAAATTGCTGTATTGCGAGCACGGAATTTTTTTAATTTTTAGTTTTGTCAATGACAGCTTGCGATGAAATAAAAATGGGAAACGAATTTTATTGAGTTTTATTTCTCTCTTCCCCAAATTTCTGCGTTTTTCTAGTTATCAGTGAATACTGAAAAAGCTAAGAACATTGTAGGTACGTCGGAACAACCCTGCTCAGATAGATGGCCGAGTTTTTAAACTAATTTTATCAGAATACAGATCAATTATGTCTTTTAGACCGAATTTTGTGTGCGGAAATACAAGTGCACTCTCTATTATCTCACTTTCACTGTTTATTTCATTTCACTGTTCAAGCCGTTGTTACACCGGATAAAAGTAGCAAAATTTACAAATAGATATATCTGTATCTGGATATTCTGTGTCCATTGTTTGACTGTTTGTAATAATCAAGCAACGGATAGAGAACAGCTCTCCAGGATGAATATCATCAGGCAAGCTGTATTTTAATTCGTCATACGTACATAACTCTTTATCTGTGAAGGGCTAGGTTAGGGTTAGGTGGGGGAGTTTGCACTCTAATTTCACTAACTAGGTACGATTTTAGGTGCCACGAAATTGGGGTTTAGCTTATTTCCATCTACAGGGCACAGTTCAGAACTGCATTACTGAAATTCACTTGACTGAAAACCTACTAATACCTACTTTGCCAGACCCGGAAATTAAACCTTATGCTCAATATTCGTATTCAGTACTGCTGCGTCATTGAGGTACCTTAGTAAATAACAATGACATAGTAACCAGGTTAAAGTGAAACGATCGGTAGGTGTATTTAATATTGTAGAGGGCTATTAACGTCTATGTGACTCCATTAGAATTTGAGTGCCTATGTCTGTTTGATTTTAATGTTTGATTGATTGTCTGCATGAGTGGCGTAATGGTATATGTCATTGTGATGCAATGGTGGTGTTGTGGGTTTGATTCCTATATCATTTCAGCCCTGTATATAACCTGTAAACAACAACACTACTGGGCACAGGCCTCTTCTCAGTGTGAGAAGAGTTAGACCATAGACCACCACGCTGGCTTATTACAGGTTAGCGGATATCACATATCTTCGAGAATTTATTTAAGATCTCTCAGACAAGTTTTTGATCGCCATACGGATAAAAAACTTATTGTTGTGGAAAGTTTATATTACCTTAGTCTTCAACTTCACCCTCTAACTTTCTCAGTCAATCATTTATCGATTATTCTTTTAACGGAAAAACTGGTAAGAATCGAATAAATCAACTCAAAAATTTTACGATTCATATATTTAATACAAAATAACGCCACTTGAAGAAAACTATTAAACTAACTTGATTTTTTTGACTTCATGTGTGATATACCCAATGACTCTGTTACTGACAAGGCTTGATGACGAGATCGATCCATTATTCGCTTTTGGACCATCCCCTGACGATTCGTTATCTGTGCATCGAACAGAAAAAATTGTCATATTCGCCCGCCCTTTATTGAAATGTTTTTTCTTTTTGTGATCTTTTTTATCAACCCATCCAGAAATTTTAGCAATTGTCTTAGCTTTCGTACTTCTCTCAGAGCTTTTAATAGAACTATTGGATTTGTTATCCTTACCACAACTTTCTCGATCACTTCTTGCGTTTGTAGTCTTTTTCCTGCTGATTTTACTTTTGAATAGTCCACATAGCGACTTCTTGTGGTTCAACATGTTTTCTGAAGATTCGAATTTTAGCTTCTTCTGTCCCATCGGACATTTTTTCACTTCAGGAACGTCTTTGAATGTTATTTTTCTTTGTGATGATAGTAGTATAGGGCAGAACATTGTGTCTTGGCTGTCAAACCTTTTATCTCTGTCTTGTGGTTCGCCGTTAGCATTGTTTTTGTGTGGCTCATGGTTATTTTCGGTTAGACTTGTTGAGCTGAACAAATACGTAAAATTCGTGTTTCTTTTAGAAAGTCTTATGTCTGAAGGTATAATGTGGTCGAGTGGTATACAACATACTATTCGTGCACAAATTCTTAGTCTGTGACACATATTTCTCATAACTTTGCAGACTAAAGCCGTGTCGTCTGCTACGTAATTTTTGACGGCCCATTCGTCTGATTCCATTTTATTTTGTACTTTAAATTTAGCATTTTTGTATGGCTTATTCTTTATATAAATACGTCATTTTTGACAACTAAAGTAGTTACCATAAACTTGTTTATAGATTTTTATAAAACTATACAGAAATAGTTATGTTTTTATTCATAACAGTATTGAGGATGTACTAAGAAAATATTTTTGAAAACGATTTGATTTCAACTACCTATTTAGAAGAGTCTGAACCCAGAACGATTTCTTTTAGATTTTAAGTATGTCTGCTTGTTCTGGCATCGTGTTAAAATGACGGAATAGCTTTTGAAAATAACGATACCTAGTGAAAGAGAGCACTTTATTTAAAAAGAATATATTACCTATATTTGATTGATACTTATCTAAGTTTTGGATCGTATTTGATAGTAACACTTTATTTAGGTACCGGATTAATTATAGCTACTTATCGCCACTGCATGAGGCCCTCATATTAATTTGATTAAACTCAAGGGCCAAAGCGATTTATCATTTTTAATAAAAGGTTAATTAAATAATCTTATCGCCACTTCTGAAAAATTGAATTTATTATGAAAGCTATCATTACCTATTTTACTTTAACATCACTGGTTATAGTGCTAAAACGTTACATTTCTTAATAAAATAGAAATGGTAGTATCAGAAAATAATTTTTCGCCATCGAACTTGATGCAATATGTAAGTTATATATTTTTTATATTTCTGTTCGTCTGCCACCAAGGGTAAAACTAACAATAATAATTATATTTTTCTGACAATATATTCTCAATAGCAGCTCGGTGTTAAAACGTTTGCGGTGTTGCGCACCCCCGCGCCTCGGAAAGCTCGAAAAGCTGTAGGTATTGCACTTGATCTTTCTCTTGTCGTGTCGGATTGCTGACCCATCGGATTATGAAAGTTAAGGAATAGAAAGTGCACTAATCTTGAGTTGCGCTCACACTTGTGCAATGCACAGATGGCTGTCTCCGTTAAAATTGGCCAGGTTAACTGAAATACCGTTTGAAGGACATTATTATAATGCGGTTATGTTTACATGCGATCGTGAGATGCTAAGTTCATAAGTTGATGCCCGGCTCGGGCAAAACGTAGGTACTTAAAAGTAGCAGCATGGAGCCTGGATACGTCCTAGTAGACGTCAGTAGACTGAGCTCCCGGATTCGATTCAGTCTGGTAGGAATTTTCCGTCAAGAAGTTCTAAGCAGCAGCACGCAGTCAGGAAATGTGCCCATTAGTCAGCAATTGTCTCGTTCTCTGTTATGTAGAACGTAAAGCAGAGCAGAAAGAACATGTTATCCGACCCTAGAAACATAGGTTTATGTCATAAGACCAAAGACGAAGTTCTCTAGCTATAAGTAGAAATAACATATAGCTACATAGGTACAAATTATTTATTTTCTAGGCCGAAACGTTGCTGAAGGAATCTCTAGGCGAGACGAGCAACTACAGTTGGTTGAAGGCAAGACACGTGCAGCCGGAGGTAGCCAAAACACACAAGGAGTTGGAAAAACTAAGGCCAATGGTTCAAGAGGTATATATAGTGGTGGAGAATTGTGATGTGATGTCTCTTTAACGTATAAGGGTGGTGCTCAGATCAGGCTGGGTGATCATGACTGCGGCCTGATGGTTGGTGTGGGGAGCTGGTATGTAATATGCTAACATATCTTGCAAACTTTGTTAGCACGATGCAGTCAACAATTTGTGTGGAGTAGTGCAGATATGAGTAAAACACCATCTGATGTAGCTAGTTTTTATAATAATATCAGCCCTGTTTCAAACTGTCCCACTGCTGGGCACGGGCTTCTTCTCAGTGTGAGATGAAGCCCGCTGGCCTAGTCCGGGTTGACACTGCAGACATCACATATTTTCGAGAACATGACGGAGAACTCTTAGGCATTCAGGTTTCCCCATGTTTTCCTTCACCGTTAAAGCGAGCGATAATCTTCTCTCTTAGCCTTTATTATTCCCAAGTCACTTGGGGTCAACTTTTCTGGTCTAAGTCTAAGTCTAAGTCACCGCGAGCGATAATAATTAACAATTTAATACGCATATAACTTCGAAACAACAGAGATGCCTTGGCATCTAACTCGAGACCTCTGCGTGGCAGTCCAATGGTCTCCCACTAAGTCTGTTGATTGTAATAAATTTATATAGCTGTGATTTGTTTTCAGATGACATCAGAAAATTGCGCCAAAATAGCTGTCAAACTTGACAACTTGACAGATGGCGTGTATTCGGCCGCCGCCATCATGGCCACGTTCAAAAACCTCTTGCAGGAGCAGTACAGCATACAATTATTGGAGTATAGCGTCAAAAATGCTAAAGCGAGAAAACACATTAGAAGTAATAGGGTGCATCCTGAATTAAAGCCCGGTGGGAGGATGCCTACTGTATCCTTTATACTGCAGTCATGAAGTTCCAGGATAATACATGGTCTTAAAAGAAAATAATTGTGTTTCATTTTAGTATAAGTAGGTGCTAAAATTGGTAATTCTCATTTCCAATTTTAGATGGTAGTACGCAGATAGATGAGCCGATGGTCATATATCACTACAACTACATAATTATTACCGTTTAACGGATTCCACTTACTTTATTTTCGATTATCTGATTCCGGTAATTATTATTGAAATTAAACAAATTTACACAGATTTTATCGCGTTATAAGTTAATAAACTGTTTCGATTTAGGTTTACACTTTGCCCGACGTTGCGTTTGTTTTTCAGCAACCACGTCACGGGGAAATTAGTATTTTATTTTTCTGTCACATTGATGTCCCACTGTCTTAAAAGTTATCATCTAAAATGTAAAAAGGTGGTTTGCACGCTGAAGACCATAAAAAAATTTCTTGTTCAGGAACGAGACACGTAACAACTTATTATCTAAATTCGTTCAACAGTTTACGCGTGTTTGAGTCACAAACATACATCTTCACAAACTATTTACTTTATAACATCATTAAGATAATTTAGACCGCCTCTGAATTCAAATTCGAAACTAAACATCGCAGAAATATTTAGGCAAAATAATTATACCATGTGCACCACATAGTCTAATACTTATAGCTAGTAACTATCCTCAGGGTACAGTACTTCTTTCTGGAAGAATAGATTCCGTACGTCCTTTTCTCTACCCATGACAACGCGAAACATGATGATTGGTCGAGTAGATAAGGTGTGACAGCGTAACAAACATAAAAATAAAAATGTGTTTGCTAAGATATTTTGATACCCCACGCTTTTTACATTTAAATTATTAAATTATTTTCTACTTTTTAAAGCGTGTTTTTTAGTTTATAACTATTATTTACTTTATATTTTTAAATTATTGTTTTGTCGTCGATCCTCGACAAGTGTTCAAAGTTTCAAATCAATCCGTCGGTTTGAAAGGGGTGAAAATTATGTTCAAAGATTCCGTTACATAGATTCATAGATACAAAGATACAAACCAAGCTAATAAAAGTGTGTTAAAAAAATCTGACATTGCCATTGACATTTATATTATTAAACTTTTTCTGAATGAAAGATACCCTATGTCCATTCCTGTACCCATGACAACGTGTATGCAAAATTTCATGATGATCGATCGTATAGTTAAGATAAGAAAACGTAACAAACAAAAAAACTGGCATTGGCTTTTATATGATTAGTTACGATACCCCCAAAGGGGTAGGGATTGTATTAATAGGTACGCCTATTATGATACGCTAGCTATATTTTAGTTCCCATGTAATAGGTCGCCCTATTTTCTTTAGCCTACAATATTTCACATTTATAATATTAATAGCACGCTCAACCTTACAGTTTATGAAACATTAACTTTACAATGCCTAAAAAACTTTCAACACAGGAATTTTCGTAATTGGCAACACGCATGTACCGTAGCGATGGCAACACTATCGCGTTTCTTACAAGTGACGCTAACTGACTTGAAATTGATTATGTCAGTTTTAATTAAATGATAAATGGCTTTTTAACACGCACTCAATATATAGAAATACTAGCTTTTGACCGCCGCTTCGCTCGTTCGCGCTTTGCGTAAAAGTAGGTTAGGTTATGTTACTAACAAAACTCTTAAATTAATTTTTGCCTATGTTACTCGTTGATAATATAGCATTCTAATGAAATAATTTTATAATCGGTTAATTAGGTTTTCAGTTAAAAATTACAAACAAACAATTAAAAATCAAATCTTCCCTCTTTACAAAAATATATACATAGGTATATACATATATGTACATAGAAAAAGAATGCGATAGTGAAGGTGTTTTTAAAAAAAACCATGAGTCTCAAATCAACTGTATTTTTGTGTATTTTTGTTACGCGATTACTCCGTCAATTATGAATTGACTACATTTTCCCCGCAGCTTCGTTCGTATAAATACATATAGGTTAGTTTGGTAATTGTCCTTTTTAGAGTTCGAAAAAACTCTTATACAACAGCTTTGTCCGTCCGTCCGTCTGTTATACAACTTTTAACTCAAGAACCGTAAGAGCTAGAGACTCGCGGTCAACGCTATTCGACTCAGCATAGTCGATATACCCCGAAATGACTATGACCTTTTACCTCTGACCTCAAGGTCACGTAATAATTTTTTTCGAGCTCTAAGGTTTACGGCAATTCATGGCCGTTTCTCAATTGTTTTTGGATGAAAGGGTCTCTATATACTCTTCTATACCCCTGACTATGTGTATGCAAAATTTTATGATAATCGGTCGAGTAAGTAGTTAAGGCGTGAAAGCGTAACAAACAAACAAATTCACATTCGCATTTTAGTTAGGAAATTAGGATTTGGATAATATTTTTTCTTTAGTACGTCAGGGTTCAGAGGACTGGTTCAGAGGTGGTATGATGTTAAAAAATCAACTACAGCAAACACATTAACACAGATGACGTTTTGGTTTTTAAGCTTATCTTCAGAAAAAAATTATGCTTCCTTTCAATTTATGTTTCCACTGTTATCACAAAAACATAAGACAAGAACAAAGAATATTGTACCTTTATATTTGTAAGGAGCCGTAATAATAATTATACATTAAAACCTGTTCTTAAGAGGACACACTGAAAAAATGCACTGACTTTCATCGAATAGTATAGGACTATGAGAAGACCAATTAATCTAGAATTTTGATATAGGTAAATTGATGTCTTTAACTAGAATTTCCTAGCTCAAAAACACGATATTGTGGTTTTGGCTCGATCATAATTATTTTCGAAAACACTTCTGAAAAATTACTATTTTTGAAATTACAATGAAGTTACACTATCATTATGCTTAGGAATTACTTAAATATATTCGTAACATCAATATTAGTGATTTGCTAGCTCATTATTTCCAAAACCAATCATTTTTAAATAATATTTTAATTCATTGACGCGGATATGGGCGGAGCTATTCTAAACGATAATTTTCGCGGTGTCCGCTTAATGAAAACTACCTAATTATTGGCAAGTTTACGCAACCGAGTAATTTCTGCTGTACATGTAGGTACATATATATCTCGCAATTTTTTAATCGGTAAATTTTTATATTTTGGATTTTAAAAAGACTACTACCGCACTATGAATAGTGCCTGTGTCGCGGGGGACTTTACAAACATTCAAATAACGGACACAAAGAACACACAGACTCGGAAGTCGGCCTCGATGGCGTAGTGGTGAGTGTAACCGACTGCCACGCCTGAGGTCGCGGGTTCGATTCCCGCTCAAGTCAAACATTTGTGTGCATGAACATGGATGTTTGACTTGGTCTGGGTGTTTCTATGTATAATATGTATGTATTTACAAAAAAAAATGTATATATGTATGTTTATCCATTGTCTAGAACCCATAGTACAAGCTCTGCTTAGTTTGGGCTAGATGGTGTTGTGTGTATGTGGTAGAATATTGAAAAAAAGAACAACCATTTGTGGCTCACACAAATTTTTGTTCCGTGTGGAATTCGAACCCACAACACTCGGCGCAGTGACAGCGGCGAAGCGACCACTTAAACCATTGCGCCATCCGTGCAGACGCATTGATTTAATGATATCTGATATAGATATGCACGATGTAGAAGAAAATAAACTAATTTAAAAACTCAAACGAAGACATTGTTGCAAGCTAATTCTTTAAACATTAAAATGGAATAATCCACTGTTTAAAAGATACAAAATAATTTATACATATATACTTAATAAAATTGTATCTGATCGATATCTGTATATACTAGCTAATATTATATACAGGTGTCGCAGATGTGAATCAAATTATAACGAGAGATTCCTTACCTGTCGTAGTCCGCCGGCTCGCATGCGAGCCGGCAGATTTGTACCCGTCAAAGGCCGGTGGCTCGCATGCGAGCCACCAAATTGGCGCGAAAACGCCGCGCGTCGCCGCCGTTTAAAACGGCAATATAAGAAACATCTTGTTTAAAAAAAAAAAAAAAAATAAAATATATACCACGGACCAATAAAAACGCCTGCTTTGGACAGCAAAATATTAAAAATAAAATTCTAAAGTTTAGTCGACGCGCACGCCCATAATGGCCGCTGTGAATGTATTTGTGTTGTGTATTTAAGTGATTTTTGATGGATTTCAGTGCTTGGAAGTACATTAAAACGTAAGTAATTGTTATTTTATTTATTATTGTAATGATTATAGTAGCAATAGTAATGTTTTAACAATGTATACGTTATAAAAACTTAAAACAAAATAGTGGCCGGCGCTTTCTTTTGTTTTTTTCGCCGTGTCGTATTTATGCTAATAAGATCTAAACCAATAAGATTCTTATGTATTCTTATTAGAATTCTAATAATATTAACGTATTTGTAAGTAATATTATAAAATATATCAAGAAATATGAATTATTTGACTAAACAAAAAACGGACCCTTGACACACAGGTTGGCACCCTTTTTTCATTTTATTTTGCATAATGATGATATATGTGCTTTACATAGTTAGAAAGGTTCTTTTTTCTACTTTTAGAAACAATATAACTAGTAGTAAATTGTATTATTTCTAGATATATAAAACGAAGAGAATAATACCGTTGATTTTTTCATGATTATGTACCTATTTTCATAGAATGTCTTTTTAGATAGAATAATAAGCTGTATTTCTTTATTTATTTATTTGATTATCATAATTGAGTAGATTTCATACAAAAAACACCTAAAATTAACTATATCCACGAATTAATTCGCTTACGATGATTTTTTAAAAACATTAACGCAACATAAGCGAAATAAAGATAACGGCGGCTTTACTGTAATTTTCAAACGCTAAAATCGTAACATTTTTTCAGACAAGTGTAGTCCATATTTTATGTTTTTGTAAAGGAAATATCATAAGGTATTACGAAAATATAAATACGATAGGTTAAATATAATAGTTTTACTTATATATCAGCACACATCATATGAGTCGTCATTTGTTTACATTATTTCATTCCAACCGGACAATAATATAAACAATTGAACATAAATGGTCTTGTTTATATTGTATAATGTAGCTAGCATCATAAGCTTCCCAGAAGTACCATTTGTTTCATTCTGCGAACTATGAGAGCGACGTAATTCACAATAACAAAAGCTCAAGTGGCACGCGGCGATAACGGGCGATAACGTAAACTACTAAGACAGACTATTACAGACTGTATCCCTATGAAAAAAACGGCGAGTAATAAATATCCTGCTTGGTACTCACGTGAACTTATAATACGTCTTAGAGAGAAGTACAAATACCACATTCGTTTTAAAAAGTACAAAAATCCATTAGACCAAGAGTTTTTGAAAGATTAAGGGATGAATGCAATGCTCTAAGTTCAACATGTTACAAAACGTATATTTCAAGTATGGAAAACAGCATTACACAAAACCCTAAAATATTTTGGTCCTTCATTAAAACAAAAAGAAAAGGTAGCAGCACATACCCCGCACAAATGTCCTTCAATAATAAAATCGCGTCAGGCGGACAGGATATCTGTAATTTGTTTGGAGAAAATTTCGCAAGTACCTTCACTGCTCCTACAGACAGTAATCCAGGTCGCGCGAATACTGCCTTTTCCCTCTCTTCCGTAGCACTGTGTAATCTACAATTTGATGGTAAAGAAATATACCGAGAATTAATCGGATTGGACGAAACTAAGGGCGCGGGTAGTGACGGCATTCCACCTATGTTTGTAAAACGCTGCGCTAAGGCCTTAGTATCACCCCTTCAAATAATTTTTAATAGATCTCTACGTGACGGCATTTTTCCAAACACCTGGAAAGAAGCTCTCGTGATACCCATATTTAAATCCGGGAAAAAGCATTCAGTGACTAATTATAGGCCAATCTCATTACTAGCTTCATTTGGAAAAGTGTTCGAAAAACTTGTTAGCAGACATCTGATGTGGTACCTTAAACAACAAATCACTGAATATCAGCATGGTTTCGTCAAGTCCAGATCTACCAATACTAATCTATTGTGTTTTACATCAGCTTTGTCTAAGTTTCTTGACAATCGTATCCCAGTGGACGCTATTTATACAGACTTTAGTAAAGCTTTTGATAAGGTAGATCATCGCCTTCTTATAAATAAATTGGCTCAACTGGGTGTGGGCGGGACTTTGATAGGGTGGTTTAAATCTTACCTTGAAAATAGAGCGTCAAAAGTGGTAGTTAATGGTCATTTTTCTGACAGCTATATAGCAACTTCCGGAATTCCGCAAGGATCACATTTGGGACCTATTCTTTTTAACGTGTTCATTGACGATATCACTGAATGCTTCAAACACTCCCGTTTTTATTTGTTTGCTGATGACTTAAAAATAATGAAGCCAATTCAGAGTAACCTAGACTCCATAATGCTTCAGGACGACATCAACAGACTTGTAAACTGGTGTACACAAAACAACATGCACTTAAATATCAGTAAGTGTCACTACATCCAGTTTACACGTAACAAAAAGGTGTTAGAAAATAAATACTACATAGACGGGGTTGAAGTACAGAAACTGAGTACTGTTCGCGACCTTGGAGTTCAACTCGACCAAGCACTGAAGTTCGATGTGCACATTCTAAACATTGTGTCTAAGTCCTTTAAGGTACTGGGATTCGTCTTGCGAAACAGTAAAGAATTTAAGAGACCATCTACAAAAATAAAGCTCTTCAACACTCTAGTCCGTCCAATCTTAGAGTATAGTTCAGTGGTATGGAATCCGCATTACGATGTTTACACTAAGCGATTAGAGAGTGTCCAAAAGCGGTTCCTTTACCATCTGTGCTACGGAGATCACTTGGCTAAACAACTGACTAGCTACTCTGATAGGTTGAAACATTATCACTTGGATACACTAGCTAGTCGTAGGAAGAAACTAGACCTCACTATCCTTCACAAAATTTTCAGTGGAACGATAGATTGCAGTGAACTTTTGAACTCATTAGAAATTAAAATTCCAACTCGGACTCCCAGGCATAATACATATGAGTTGTTCTACATTCCTGGCTCGAAAACCAACTTGGGTCATTACGCCGCTGTGCCAAGACTTTGCAGGCAATACAACACACTAGCTAAGACCACCAATTTTGACATCTGTGAATCTCTCGCAAATTATAAAAAATGCTTCAAAAATAATTTATCTATTTGTTAACTATTTTAATTATATAATTTTGTTATTATTTTAATTCCAATTATTCCAATTTTATTACTAATATGTTTTATGTTCTGATTTTATTACTATTATTTTTTTTTTTTAAATTTAAATTTTAATTCATTTTATGTTTGTTAGTTTGGTTATATTTTTTTTTTTTGTGCATGCTGTGGTCTCCTGTAAGTGAAGGAGTACACCTACGTGATACTTTTGTCGCCTTTTATTTATTTCGTGTGTTTGTGTACATCCTTTGTTGGAGATCCTAAATAAATAAATAAATAAATAAATAAATAAACATATGGCCCGGTTCCTGATGGTTTATTTGCTGACGTAGGCCCGCCCCGCCAAGGGGTAAGGACCTTTCAAAGGTGCTAAAGCAGCCATAAACGAAACACCTGTAGTTAAAAGTTTGGAGAAGTCGTACTGTTTGAAACTTTAATTGTTTTATTTTAACCATAGGTCATAAGTCATAATTTTTTTAGCACATTTCAACGGTCCTTACCTAAAGAATCTCTCGTTACATTTTGATTTACATCTTCTGGGACATCCTGTATATGTAAATGTGAGTTTGTATGTTACGCTTTCACACCTTAACTACTCGACTAATCATCATGAAATTTTGCATATACGTTGGGTACAGAAAATAATATAGTATATTTTTTGCCATGAAAAGTACGTGTATGCAAAATTCTACAATGATCGGTTGAGTAGTTAAGACGTGAAAACGTAACAAAAAAACTCATATTCGCATGTATAATATTAGGTTATACCTACACCAGAAACGCATCACCGTTCTTCTGCCACAGCGGGTATAAACAGCATTAATTTGTCTTTAGCCGTGCGGCACGTTAACTGCATTTTCCGCACCATATATCTTAATCTCTCGAACTCATAAAAACTGCATAAAAAGTTAATGTAGCAGGAAGTAGCGAGATATACGCGCTCGACCAGATTTTTGCGTCAATTGATACGTGACATTTGGACTGAAGCCCTTCAGCTGAAGAGAACCAAGAATAAATTACTAACTTCAATTCCTAATAAACAAAACTAGATATTTAATTTAGTAATATTTATTGCCATTCCACAGTGGTGGTGGTATTTATAAAGATGGTACTTAAAATTATGTTCATCCATAATGTAGTTAATTTTAAGTACTTAGGTAGTAGTAATTTTAGGACCCTGTTTGGGCACATCAATTTTTACATAATTAAACCCAGCTTACAAGCTAATTAAATATGAAAACATTTGACAGGATATTGTATACATGACCTGATATTAAAACACAAATAATTTATTTATAACTTACTAATAGAAAATTTAAAATAGAATGGCAAAATAATTATTTGGAGTGAAGTGCAATCATTTTCACCTTCTGTTTATGATCAGCATAATTATTAATTATGTACTTAAGAATATTATTTTATATATTTATCTTACTTTCTTTTAATTCAGTCTGTTTTAATGTCAGATATATTTAAAAAGACATTGTATCTGGCCGCCGCGCCGGCGTGCCGCTGCCTCTCTTTAGGTTAAAATTGACAATGCATTAAGAGTGACACAAAGAACACCAAGACTTGATATAATACTTGTGAATCACAGATTTTTTTGTTCTGTATGAGGATCGCACCCATAACACTCGGCGCAGTGGCAAGGCGACCAGGACAGAGACATTCTGAAAAATGAAATTCTTGCTTATCGGTTTAAGGTACTCTTAGAGTGTATATTATAGTCATATGGATTTATGACGGTATGACACCGATAGGATAGTTAGAAGTGTACATATTATTACAAACATATTTCGCTAGCTACATTTTAGGACCCACGTAATAGATTGCGACCCTATTGTCGTTTATAGAGCACATTTTCAGACTACGTGCTGTAATGAACTGCTTTACGGCAAAATCTCCTACTTACTACATTTTTTTAAATCATTATAAAACGAATAAATACCACGACAGTGGCAAACAGACACAAGGAATACCTGATAAACTGTTATTATATGCCTATGATCGCTTGCAACACCAAAGGTATCATTCGCATGTTGCCGATCCCAGGGAAAAGAAATTGAAGTAAATGAACGCAAGATATGAGAGACCTGTGTATATCACACATCAGAACTCATGGCAGGGCCTGTCTGTCAAAATGATAACCTCAAATAATTAGTAAACGCGGGCTGCAAGTTGGAGTGCACCCGGGTTCCATGACGTGGCTGTCCCTATCTAGAGGAGTTCGGTATTGTCTACCTTTTTTGCAATAGATGGGCAATCCGAGGGTGCGTGGCGGGTACCTCTCTTCCCGACATTATTATTACAATAGATTTCCGCCAAGTAACGTCTAATTCTATTCAATATAATATCTTAATTTCTGCAATAAAATTAATTATTGAATATATCCTACATAAAACATCCACCCACCCACATACCATCGCAAGGCCGTGCATTGACTGATGTCAGATGTGCAATCTGTCCAATATGGCGTCGCGTCATTGTGACAGCTGACGCTTCCCCCCTAAATAAACGTCATGAATTATTTATGGCGGGAAATGAAGGATGCAATAATAAATAAAGTATTGTTTTTATTGTAATTTATTGGTTTTATAGTCTGGAAAGATTGCAATAGCGATAATGATTGAATAAAAAATGATTAAATGTATTTTTACAGTGTACTCATATTCAATAATTAATCAGTTTGGTATCAGTGCTATCCAAAAATGCATTGTTGTCAGAAATGTATTAAGGTAATATTTTGTCAGCTAGGGTTTAAAAAAAAGAGCCTCCCTTTCTAAAAAAAGCATATTTCAACAACTATTATCTAACTATTGACTATAATATGAATGGAAATATCCATTTATTTATAAGTACGTGGTGCTAAAAACATAATTGGCGAAATGAGAATAGGAATAGTATAGTCTGCCTACTCTTTTAAGTATAAACAAGCGTGAGTATATCAACCAAATCGACATAGATATTATTTCAGGGTCGCAAACCCAGACTGAGAACAAGAATAATACATACATACATACATAGATTCACGCCTGTTTCCCAGAGGGGTAGGCAGACTACGGATTTCCATTTGCTACGATCCTGACACACTTCTCTGGCTTCATTCACTTTCATCACATTCCTCATACGCGCCCGTCGGTTCAAGGTGCTCTTAACCTGGCCTTTGTCCAGAACGCCTCCGATCTGATCAAAAAACGTTCACCTAGGTCTTCCTTTTGTGACTGTTACATTCACACTAGCCTTATAAACTTTCTTAGTCAGTCTTTCCTCGTCCATTCTTTCTACATGCCCAAACCAGCTTAACATACCCTTTTCTATTCTTGTCACTATATCCACTTTCATGCCGCATCTCTCTCTAATCACTCTATTCCTTATTCTATCTTTCAGAGTCACACCACATATATTTCTCAGCGCTCTCATTTCTACAGCATTTATTTTGCTCTCATGCTTCTTTTGCCATACCCAACTTTCACTTCCATACATAAGTGTGGGCACTAATAGTCCTCTATGAACAGCCAAACGTGCCTTTTCGGAAACATTTCGACTGTTCATAAAAGCGCGTAGAGCTCCATTCACTCTGTTTCCCGCAATCGTTTTTCTTTCAATATCTCCCTCATGTTTACCATCCCTTGTAAACAAAGTACCCAAATATACAAACTCTTTCACTTGCTCCACTTTTTCTCCATCAATCATAATATTACACATCGTCACGCACTCTTCCTTTTCAAATACCATTACTTTCGTCTTGCTTACATTTATTTTCATTCCTTTACTCTCAAAAACAAGAATAATAGGCATGTGAATCCCTAAATATTTGTCCCGCGTACATGAATCCACTAAATTCAGCGCGGCTTAGTGGGAACACCTGAACCACTGCACTACCCTTCTATTAAATTATAATTAAATAGTAATTAGATTTAGTACATCTCCGGTCGGCATATTTATGCTAAAACTAACAAAACTTTATTTTTGACAAATGAAACTGACAACTGACAACTGACTACAAAATGGTTGTACTTTTAGCTGGTGACTTTAGACAGACCTGCCGGTTATTACTAGGGGTACACCAGCAGATGAAATAAATTCCTGTTTAAAGGCGTCTGTATTATGAGCACACGTAAAAAAGTTTTGTCTGACGACAAATATGCGAGTACAACTACACAACGATTCTCACGCAGAGCAATAAGGCGTCTGCTCTTTTAAAAGTCGGAGAAGATTGTATGCTAACAGACAGTAACGGCATGATTACACTGAGACGTGAATTCTGTCAAATTGTCAATAACACAGATGATTTAAATAAGAATGTCTATCCAGATCTACAAATAAGTATGGGCAATCGAGAATGGTTGTGTGACAGGTCAACTTTGGCGCCGACGAAAGAGATAGTAGCCCAGATAAACGAACAAATTAAAACTCTCAGTAGATGTTAAGGACACAATGTTAATGACACTGAACAAGTGACATCGTACCGTAGAATTATCAGGAATGGCTTCCCATAAGTTAAGGCTGAAAGTTGGTATTCCAGTCCTGTTAATGAGAAATCCTGATGCACCAAGGCTATGTAATGGTACACGGTAACAAATAACTCGACTAGGACGCAATACTATAAAATCTATAACCATGACTAGAATGGGATGAGAAGAACAAAAAAAGAAAGGAGAGAATGTTTTAATTCCCCGTATTCCGATTTGCCATTTCAGTTTAAAAGCAGTATTTACGGCAATAATAAACAAAACTGTTTTGCTTGGGCAACTCTATGTGGCGTGCTTACGAGTTTCAAACCCGCGAAATCGTTATTTTTTAGCAAAGGATGGAAAAACAAAAAACGTAGTTTATAAAAATGTATTAAAATGAGCTATTTGCAGTAAACCACGACGTGTGTATTATCTGCAAAATAAGTTTCTTAAAAAATTATAAGTAGCTATTCCACGCGGACAAATTCGCGGGCAAAAGTTAGTAATATTATAAATTCGAATGCTTATGCTTTCACGCCATAACTATTCGATCGATCGCCATGAAATTTTGCAAACACATTGTTTGAAGTACAGAGAAGGACATAGAGTCTATATATTTAGTAAAAAGTACTTTTTCCGAGGGATAGAAATTTATTACTATACAATATCTACAAATCACATTCTTTCGGGCGAGCGAAGCTGCATGCACAGTCTAGTTAAAAGTAAAACAGTGTCAAACACACACACACACACAGACGCACACTCGCATTCACGCACGGACACACGCACACATAAAGACCTATATCATCGTAACTTAGAAAAGTAATTTATAAATGTTAAACTACCTTATAAAATATAAACTGCACGGATGGCGCAGTGGTTTAAGAGGTCGCCACGCCACTACCGCAGCGCCGCCGCCTGTTGTGGGTTCGATTCCCACACGAGACAAAAATTCGTGTGATCGACAAATAGTTATTCTGAGTTGTGTTCTTTGTGTCCGTTGTCTGATCTTTATAAAGTACCTACCGATACTGGAATTATTCCTAGTGAGTACTCGTTAAAAATTTGTCTAAAATAATATATAGATTGACGAAAGAGCAGTATCTGGTAACACAGGCATTTTACGCTTAAAAGGAACGAGTTCAATCTACCCCAGTTATCAGAATATTCCTGTACTTATACTTCATTTACGTAAATAAATAATTGTCCAATTGTGGTATTTTATACGGCTATTAAATCTTGTTCAGATTCGGACAAGATAACCATAAATCCATTTTTACTTACAAATGACATCGCATTACTATTACAAGTGTTATTTATGAGCTTTTAAAATGAACGCGGTGTGTCATTTCAAGCAATAAAAATCTTTAATTGTTTTATAATGTCTTTCTCGTTTACCGAGTGGCATAAGTTTATGATTATAATATGTTGGGTGCGATCTTGAAGTCTTGGTTTCGATTTCGACGCCGAGCAAATTGTTATTCGGTTTATCTGGTAAGGATTTCCCAGTAGTAACAGCCTGGGTATGTTTCATCTCATCTCGTTGATCCTGTATGACCCCGGTGCCTACAAGGGCACCCCTTTAATCAGCTATTGATCCTGTGACATTGGTGCCTAAGCAGGCGCAAAGGAACCTATCAGTCTCCGGTTTGTACCGCACAGCTCGTACTTCGGTGCTGATTTATCTTCGACCCAAAGAAGCCTATACAAGTAAGGTATTTTTATTCTATTACGAATATGTCCACAATGGAAGACATCTTGGCTACCCAGCAGCAAATCATCGAAGCAGTAGATAAACTCCACTCGAATTTCAAAAAAGATGGAGCTAAGAGAAAAACTCCCGACTACATACGTCGACGATTAGAGAGCTTGGAGCATTATTTGACTGAATTTCACAATAATCATATGATCTTAATATCTTTTGGTGATCGATCTCATGTGTATTTTACGTCAAATCAATACGATCAAATGAAAATGAAATATAATACCATTAAAACAGCCATTCAGAACTATACACCTCTCACTGACAGACCTCAAACCCCTGTACTAAAACCTCCAACATTTCAACCATCCTGTTCCCAAGCGTCGCCGAATCCCCTTCTTAAAGATAGCTCACACTCGAGCAAGACTGAAGAGCTCTTAAGGAAACAAGCTACGAATTTCCGAGCTTTTTCGAGAGATGCTGCGGATATCGATCTTAATCTTATCACTGAAAAGTGGGAATTTGAAGACGTCCTTAAAACCTTAAAATCCCGTTGGACTGCAATTGATTCTGTTCACTGGGAGTTAGATAACGAGCTTAACGGCTGAAACAGTCAGTATGAGGAGCAATTTATAACCTATGAGAAACATTACAAAAATCTTAAAAAAGAAATTAACAGGAAAATGTGGTCTGTGGCACATATTGAAAACAATTTTATTATCTTTTATCTTAGTTTATCTTTATCTCACCCCAACCCCGAACACCCTCATAATATGGCACTACGGCTGTAGGCGGCGATTTAAAATACACTAAAAGTAAAACTCCGTCCACGGCCGACTATTTCCCATAGCATTTATAGGGAGGATATGACTCTGTGCCGTTTTAGGCAAAAATACTGACCGCTAGAGCCACAGCAAACACTGCCGTAACACACTGTTTAGAATTCACTAGGTATGAATGTCCGCCTACAGGCGGTTACGTCTCTAACCGTTACTGCCGCAACACATACTTTTAAAACTGTGTAGTGTGGCAATACATCCCGAGACGTGATGTCACTTTGTATGGAAAGTTTGTGTGCCATATCACAAATTATTGAGAGTGGTTTTGTGTCCGTGAATGTGTTAATATACTGCAGGGCAGATTTCCTTAAATCTATAGTAAAAATTCGGCTCGCTCGGAGATATACATATACCTTCCTCATACTTTATTTGTATTGAACACTTTGAAGCACTTTGTCGCTCGAAATACAGGTTTAACCTAATTCGACCAAATATCTATAAGTGTTTATTATGTACCTAATTGTTAAGATGTAATTGTAAAATTGAGAATTTATACTAAAGTAAATAATTTATTATTATTATTTATTATTATAGGTACTGTTACTGCGATTCGAGTAAGATGGTTATTTACCTATCACTTTCACTCCTGTCATTGCTCTTTTCTAGGTCGGCATCATAAACAATCATAGGCTTCTGTAGGTTACTGTATACGCAGAATCAGGAGAGCAAAATATAAGTTACTTATCTACATAATGATTATGTTGTTTTAAAAGTTTAAACTTGATTTTCATAGTGACCATTATGACCATAGTGAACATAAGTTTTTAGTCATAGTTTTCATTATACCAGCCCATCAAACACCCATCCCCATAGCCCAGATTTATTAGGTTCCTTATGTAGCAAGTCTCCTACACTTGCCGCGGCTAGTGTCTCGGTGAGGGTCTCATCTCACTCTAAATAAAAGCTCTCAAAGGGCCTCTGCATGTTGGACCCATGTCCCCGTGTAAGTCTCACAAATGGCCGGGTTTTCCTAAAGCATTAGGAAAATACCCATGAAAGAGAAGCACATAAGTGATAGATATTATTTAACTGACTTTTCAATGATACCCCCTCGATTACGTGTTATATTAAATTATATTTCTAATCTAGAAAATACAACTATAGGGATCATGGCCTGTGACAAGGAGGACTACAAAACATATATGTACATCCAGACTCTGGATGATAATTTTCAAATAAATAAATAATTGTCCCGTATGGATTTCGAACCTAATAAACAGCCGCGGCGCAGCGTCCACTTGCCATAATAATATTACGATATATTTCCTAAATTTCCCGCCATAATTAATCAACTGTCACTTTGACAGCGAAGAACAATTAAATATTCGTTCGGAAACGCACCCTTGCGATTCCAACCGTGTATGATAAAATAAAATATTATTGTTAAGATAACTCATTCGTATTGATCACTGATTTAATTAATTCCGACTTCCATTGCATAATGCGATATGTGATTTATAAGTACAATAAATTTTATTTGTACGCCATTCAAGATTGTAAATTAAACTACTTTTTATTTTACAGTGTTTATTCGCTTGCGTTTACAGTTGGCTCAAAAGTAAAATATAAAGTTTATCGTAGGGTGCTATGTTAAGGTTCAGTTCGAGTTTTTCTGCCAGGAAATATTTAGCAACAGCAAGAAGTTTGTAAGCTGGCTCAGCAAACAGTAACTTTGAGTTAGATATTGTGATACCGATGTTACTTTTCCATGCATGGTGTGACATCATAAAAATCCTTACTGATATTATAAATGCGAATTTAAGTTTGTTTGTTACCGTTTCATGCCTTATATATAAAAGTATTAATATTTTTGTAGCATGCGGGTATCAAATCCGCGATGCACGACGGCATTACAAAGCGTAAACAAACACGCCAACCGCTTACAGTCAAATTAATTCAGGACCACATAACTGCAGGAAACGTAGGCGCGTACCACATATCATAGCAGCGACAGACATCCAAAAAGGTGTAATATCATTAGAATTAATTTCTCATTTATTAATCAATCATAATTTGTGACTCCGCTCGCGTAAATGTTGGTTATGACAATTTTCTATACCTCGGAAAAACTGATGAAAAGTCCTTTTCTGTACCCCTGACAACGTGTATGCGAAATTTTATGATGATCGGTCGAGTAGTTAAGACTGCGCCGAGCGAAATGTGCCACAACAGGCGGTCACAGTTAAGTGAATAAAATCAACACTTTTTGTTTAATACAAATGTAAAATATACATTTACCATAACAATGAATGTGTTTACAATTACTCCGTGTAAGAAACTTAAAATTATTAATATTTTCGCCTACAAAATTACATAAATTTGCAAAAACGTAAGCTCGTGTTACGTGATTTTTAGATTATAACAGTAGAAATCTATCCTATTTTACAGCTTAAACGAAACATAAATACTTAGTTATATTACAATTGGTCCGTCCCAAGTATTTAAGTTATTGGTTAACAATAAAGATAGATATTTATCAAAAAAGCACTTCAAATCCTGCATACAATTTTACTATGGCGGCGGCGATCCGCCGATTTGAATATCGCACGAGCTCTGTCATTATCTATTTTACGCTCGGCGCAGTCTTAAGGCGTGAAAGCGTAACAAACAAACAAATGCACATTCGCTTTTATTATATTACTTGCGATTATATAGTTTAATTTAGTTCTATTATCGATGTAAGTAATTTAAAGCTTTTGTCTAAATAAATATATAAACATCTCGCCTTTGGTTAACCGTTGCTTTTTTTCGGACCGCATGGATCTTAGTCATGCGATTAGAATAACCAATTTCAATACATGGAATTTAGTAAAATAATCATATACATTTGTTAGCAGACTAAGTGTACAAATATCAGATTTTAAATATTTTTAATACATACTTAAGCTGACGTACTATCTCATTTTAATCATAATTTACAACTTAACTAATATTAACAAAACTAACCACTTATAAATAGAACAAAATGAAGAGTAACAAAATATGGGACTGTAAAAATTAATAAAAAGGGATGACCGGTTTAGGCAGCGTCGTAAAATTCCTCAGCATCGCTGTCGACCAGGAGTGTGCCCAGAAGACTGGCAGCATTGCCACGCTGAATGGCAATGCTGATTCTTTGAGCCAAAAAATGTCCAGCCTTCCGGTCACGCGAAGCATCGATTAGCCGTTTAGATATATCTCTAAAAAGCGCATGACCGCCCGGATCTATGAACCCAGCGTCTCTACCCCAAACGGCTCGAAAACGTAATTACCAATTAAATTACTGTATTTGCGCCGTTTGAGGTTTTCCGTCGCTACAGCAGCAGCACTGGCACAGCTCACCGTGCTCGGAAGATGTGATGACGCAAGGGTGTCGACGCATGTGGCGTCCCACACCAAAGGCCTACCCATTTTCCAAGGTAACAAAGACATACCATTGGGTCTCTTCCCATCGTCACGTACCAAGCCTATGGGTTCTAATACTGCTGGTTCGCCGGCGGTGATAAGAGCACGACGGATAATGTCATTTAGCTGAGCGTGTCGTGAAATACGTCCAGCGCTTCTGCTGCAAGACAGCCCATGGTGTCCGAGGCTGTCGACGGCTTCTCCGCAATGACAGCGATGTGGAGAAACACAAGGGGTACCTAAACGAAGACAGGTGGCGAGGCGCAATGTTGTAAAGCTTAAGCTTAGCTGACTTTTACAGCTATATCAAATTTGAGAGCACTGCGAAATATCTATAGCTAGTTCTCATAAAACTGAGAGTATTCTAAATTAGTCCATATAAAGCATTATTCGTATTCTTGTAGATTGCCGCTTCAACTTATTTTTATTCGTAGGTTTAATGAATTAGTAAATTTGTGGTAAAAGATAATTTTTAAGTAAGATATAAGTAAATAAATCATGGGTAAGGGGTAGGTATTAGTACAATTTATCCCGAATCATAGAATCAATAAAGAACTACAGTAACGAAATAATACATAATGTTAATTTATAAAATCTATTCATAAATAAATCCACCGCTTAAACCACAAATCTGCGCCGAGTGCAGATTCGCAGAGCCCACACGGGCAACAAAGAAAAATGATTTTGTAAAGATAGTTTTTCTCATAAAGGCCTAGGAAATACGTAATACTCCGGAATGAGTTACGAGGTTGTAGATTGCAATTTGATAGACCCGCTCATGTCCAATGTCACTGTCGGCGTCGTTACGTCAAAAACTTTCCGTTGCATCCTTGTGCAATGTTTGCTACAATAAAAATACCTAATATTTTTCAAATAAGTTTTCTTCACATAATAATTTAGATTATTTTATGATAAGTTTTTAAAGAATTGATTTAATTTATAATAAAATTAAGTTTTCCTTGAGATTTTGACGAACCACGCGATATTGATGTGGCGTACGTAAATTGGTACGTAGCTAAACAAGAAAGAATTTTCGACCACAGTTTATATAACAATGTAGCGAGTAAAAAAGATGCGTTCACGAGTTCTAAAAACATCTTCACAACTGAAAACTTTTATTTTTCCAAGACTTCTATTAAATATAATTGTTAATGAAATCAACACACTATAAAATAAACTTAATTTTAAAATAAATTTTATTTCCAGACACTATTAGGTTCGAAATGGCCGATGTTCTTTGTGTGATCTACAAATAGTTGTTGCGAGTCTGGATATTCTTCGTGTTTGTTGTTTGAGTGTTTGTAAAGATCACCGCGACATAGGTTTTATTTCTAGGGCGGGATATGTCTTTTTTAATAGAATAATAGATATAATTGAATAGTTTATCTTTTGTACATACATACACACATAGATTCACGCCTGTTTCTCAGAGGGGTAGGCAGACTGCAGAGACTACAGATTCCCATTTGCTATGATCCTGATACATTTCTCTGGCTTCATTCACTTTATCACATTCCTCGCCGGTTTAAGGTGCTCTTAATCTGGCCTGTGTCCAGAACGTCTCCGATCTGATCGAAAAACGTTCGCTTAGGTCTTCCCCTTGCGACTGTTCTATTCACACTAGCCTTATAAACTTTCTTAGTCAGCCTTTTCTCGTCCATTCTCTCTACATGCCCAAACCAGCTTAACATACCCTTTTCTATTCTTGACACTATATCCACTTTCATGTATGTATATATTTCATTTATGTATATTACGCCATTTAAAACCGTACTATATTATAAACTTTTAAATGATTGCTAGATATTTACCAATTAATAGTATTCTTTATAACTTCTCCAGCTAATTTAGAATGCTTGTGTTACATTACAGATTATATTTATACTTACTCGAAAAACGAATACAGTATGTTTTTTTTATTTTTAGAAATGCCGTATCAGCTGTTCGTTAAACCGTTTATGTGAAAGCTTAGATTTAAATCATAGATATTACTACGTTTAGTTATGGTCACCTTTCTGGACGTTAAGTTGTCATCTGATACACTATGCCTACATGACATCTGAATTATAAATATGGCATTTATCACGCTTACTGGTATATAAAATTTTACATTATCGTTCTCTATCATTTATGTATATATATATATATATATATATATATATATATATAATATAATGTGTGAGCTCAATTCTTAGAGCAATCTAACGGCATAATATATGGTTTCAACCTTTCTGTGAAATTACTTTTCAGTTAATTTAGTCAAGAAAACAACAGAAATATATAAAAAATATGTTTGTTTATTTACAAATTTTACACGTTTTTACAAAAAATATGTTCAAATGTAAATAAGCACTTTCTTACATACAAAAGAATGCATAATATTTACATTTTAGAAGATGGCAGTGGTTCTAAACGAAATAATATTTTTAACACCGATGTTGCCTTGGAAAGATATGTCCAAAAATGTCCACTAACTTTAAAATTGTTTACAGTCATGAGAATATGACTTCCCTTAGTGCAAACACTGTGATGTTACCATATTGCCTAGGTGAGGGTAGGCAGACTTCCTACAATCTATAGTAAAAATTACTATGTATTGAAATATCTGTAGTGGATAGCTCAGATGTCTTGAATTACCATGAAGACCATTTCATAAAACTACATCAATGAAAAATCGATAGTATGTATGTAATATAAACTCTATAGGCGGTTCTGTATATAAGAGTACTAAAGATTTCATTGACATTACATATTGATCTTTCTCTCAACCATATAAGGTACAAATTTCATAAACAACTTACAGTTAGTTAGTTACTATTAGTGGACACTTTAACACGTAGAAAAATATTGATCTTCAAACTAAAAGCAAAAGAACAGCCTGTAACTTTTACTTACAGTAATGTGTGCTATATGTATAAGTAAAACTCACACATATATAGCATGACAACTTTCAATGTGTGCGTGAATTTCAAATTAAGTTCCACGCACACATGCGCGCTGTATACGTGTGGAAGAAGATTCGACGTACACATTTTTCAGGTGTTTATATGATAAGTAATTGTTACAGGATGTTTGAAATGGGTGAAGCAGCTATTTCGTTAAATTGTCGGTGTCCAGTGGTGACGAGTTGGGATGATTACCAGCAGTAGGGGTAGTTGGGGCAAAGTGCTGGGGGAAGGCCGGCGGGGTACCTCGGGGCGGCTGGCACAGGGCTGTAAAACAATAAAACAGTTAATCTTCTTATTTCTTATCGGCTTTTCAAATATTTTAAATATCAATTTATAGGTATTGATTTCGTAAAATTTTATGTTTATGGAGACTTGACTGTCTAATATCATATCAAATTTCTGTAGGTGGGCATTGTTTGTTGCATAATAGTAATTTTATTTTGATGTTGATAATTTCCTTTACGTCGACTTCGATGTTTTCCTTCATCGTTAAAGCCATTTGTAGAATAAAAATAGACTTACGCAAGAGGAGCAACTCCGGGGAATCCCCACTGCGGGATGGGCTGGCCATCAGGGGTGTGGCGTGCCAGGGCCTCAGCGTCACAGAACGGGTAGTTGGGGCACACGGCGGGGTGGACGCCTGCTGGGTACTCCCGGGCAAGGGCTACCATAGCGAGGGCGAAGATCACCAACTGGGAAAGAAAATCAGGTTATAGATAGTTCTATCCAACTACAAAGCTACTACAATAAGTGACCAACATGATTTTAAGTAAATATTCTTATTCTATATTGTTTCAATGGCAACTAGTAGTAAGTTCGATACCTGCGCCAGTTAAGCTCTATCAAAAAACAGCATCGGTGTCTATAAGAGAAGGCTTATCAGGCTGTGCCCGTGTCAGAAATGTTAGCTTATTAAAATATTAAAAGAACTGTGAACCGTTAATAATTATGTAAGGGCTAGGTAGCCTATAAAAATTATATCTTTATAAGAAAAGGTTACTGTTACTATACAGAAGGATAATTTAACCAGTGACCATAACAAACCTAATAATATAATTTTATCCAAACATTACAATAATCTCTTAACAACACTAAACACCATCTATCATTCCATTCTAACAACTATTACATTAATCAGCGCCATCTATTACGTACTCCATAGAACTAAATTATTTACGGCATTTATATTCCAACTCCTAGAACTTACTAATTGATAGCTTAGCTAATAATTGGCCGAAAACAATAGAACATTCGGTATTTAATCGATTAACATAGTAAACATGACAAACGGGGCGGAACTGCAATAGGCGCGGCGACCTGCGCACACGCAACACAACAGCAATTGATCAACCGGGCTTGTAATCGATGCTTGTCATGAATAACACTTCAATATTCTAGAAAGTACATAGATATGAACATTTTGTGTGTAATTTTAAGTTATATTGAATTGAGCACGAAACGTATTCGACAAAATGAGAGAGTTTTTCTGTTACGGAATTATCAGTAGCACGGCTAGAGCGGGTGACCCATGTTTTTTTCTTTTGCCTTTAGTGGCTGGCAAGCTTGTGGCCCACCCGATGGTATCAATGTCAGGGGTATACACAATCAAGCTACTGCATTCTATGATAGCTTCTTTAAAAGAGAGTGTCCCGGGTTTTTAACTTTTGCCTCAAGCTGGTGGCAGCCATGCTTGGGGCCAGATGGTATCAATGTCAGGGTTGTACAGCCAATCCATTGCCTACTGTAAGACTTTGAAACCTCGTTTAAATAAGAACATGTCATAGCAAGAAACACCGTAGCAGATAGTTCATTGCTTAGGTAAAAGCAGGCTGAAGAAATGTTTGATCTATCTATTTATCTTATAAAATACAATCCCGCACCAGGAATAATTCCCTTGTCGTGAGGCAAGGGAATGCCTCACGACATTTCCTTGCCTCACAACAAGGGAGACAATTTGAATCTTGAGGAGATTTGAATCTTAACATCCTTACGATGTTAAGATTCAAACATCGGATACAGTGAACACAAGAAATAACCTTTTGTTGGGCATAAAATTTTATGTTCCATGTGTAGATCTTACCCATCTCAAGGAAACCTGAATATTTGAGAGCTAAACGTAGTTATCAAAAATATTTGAAGTCTGATAACGCAGGTGATTAGCGTGCTAGGATATGCCCTAACCCTTTTTATATTAAGAAGTGTACCTTGCCCAACAGTGGGCACAAAACAGGTCTGATATTTCATATATGAATAAAAGCAATCAATTGTTTAAGAAAAGTGGGCAGTAATTTGTTGTTTAAAACAGTATGCACGTATATGCGGCATTGCTCGTGGGAGTTTACATATCTTTGTTAATTTATGCATCAATGTTACATTCCAGTAATAACAATTATGATTTAGTGATGTGTGGTACCTATTTATGATTCTTGTGTGCCATGGGTGGATATGGCACTTGCATGGCTTGTATGCTTCGTGTAAACGAGCGGTGTGAGATACCGGCGTAAGTAGCACGCATTCACTTGCTTGCATGTAACTCGTGCTAGCCACTTGCTTTCTGTACTTTTACTATTAGTTTTGGCAAAGGTAAAGAGGAATAAACGAAAACGAGAAGGCTTTATGCTCGTTTTATGACGTGCATAAGCATATAACATATTGACGTAGATACAATATGTGGAGGTTTGAAATAAATATATCGAAAAGAGGCGTATTATGTACACGTTTTATGGCGAAATTAGATCAAATGATTGATTATTAAATGACAAATTAATTCTAATCTTACACCTGTATGTATGTCTACGCTTACTGCAGTTATGTGACTCGGAATTAATTTGATTGTAAGCTGTTGCCGTATTGGTTTACGCTTTGTAACGCCGGCGCCGTCGAATCGTGGATTCGATCCTTGCATGTTACAAGAAGATGTGTGGAGCACAGATGATTGTTACAAGACTGGATTCTATATACAACCTAAGCTATTGAGTTATTTTGTAATTATCATTTGCAATGCTTTACTAATGTAATTATTTTAGAAATAAATATAAATTGGAACTATATTCGCTTGAAACATGATGTAGTACAATCAAGGTGTTATTTAACATGTGAATAAATATTTTGAGCGAGACATTAATCAATAGGTAGTTTGATTATACAATATCTTAATCACATCAACAAATTTTAACATTAAACCGATCATGTTTAAATAGCTATTCAAAATTATTGTAATATTAAATTTTTGCTTATGTCTTGTATTTGCTCTAACTCGCTTTAGTTTTATGAAAGAAATGGGCACTACGTCATCAGTTTACTATTCTAAGGCGTAAAAATGTTGTATATTGTTTTATTACGCAATGAATTTATTATATGTATCTTATGTGGGGGCCAGTCAGTGCAGACCGGCGACACTTCGACACAGTGGGATCTTTTGTGTCGACACTCTCCCAATAACGCCTGCCATAGATGTTCATGGCAGCCGGGACCGACGGCTTAACGTGCTCTCCGAGGCACGGAGCAGGCGATAATTGTAAATCAATACGCACATAATTTCGAAAAGTCATATAACTTCCGAAAGTCGGTGGTGCGCGACGTGGGTCGAGACCCTCTGCATTGCAGTCTGTTGGTCTCCCCACTGAGCTATCGCTGCTCTTAATGAATTTATAAATAAATATAAATAAAATAAGTGGAAAAAGCTTTGCAGTCCTATTTAAGCATATTGTGCGCACCGAGCAGTGTTAGATATAACATAGTTAACGTATATATAAGGAAGGACAGCAAAAATTTCATAAAAATGATTAGGATTTTGAATTTGTTGAGTTGTATTGAATTTCATCTACATGACGATCGCTAGTTCATATTATTAATAGTGAGATGTAAAGAACAATTGTTTGGTTTCTCAGATAATAAGAAATAGATTTTAATTCCTATAGAAAATATTAAGTACATATTCTCAATCGATTTCACAATTTTAAATGCACGACTACTATTTTATAATTGTCTCGATTTATAGTATAATTAAAGTTAAATACGCTTTGTTTTATTTCACACAAAATATACAAATCCCGGGTAGTTACTTCGAAATATAGGTACCTTTCATCATACGGTATTTCAAAAAGATACAATGAATAATTATAGAAACAAATGAATTAAATTTTAATTCGACCCATATATTTAGATACCACGAGAGTATGTATTGTATCAACAAATTATTCTAAGCTCCGTGCTGCTATAGAGATTTAAAACCCAAAAATGTATTTCCTTAACTCAAATATTTAACATGACACGAAAAGCTCAAGAGAGAGATCCCGAGACCTCACAATCGAAAGCTGCCTTTAACCCAATGAGCATACAGGGAGAAAAATAATATAATAATATAACTCACCAATTTAGCGAACATTTTGTATGTATGTGTATCCTCTCGACGTCAAAGTGAGACTGATATCGAATATGGATCGCGCTGCGCTTATATATGCTGCGCACGCGCTGATTTGTATACGACATTGGTATAGCGCAGTTTTGGTTAAGCAGAGCTTCATAGTTGAGTATTATTTTCTTTTTATTAAAACTAGCTCTTTTACCCGACCTTAACTGTATTTTTTTTACTTGTGTATAGTGCACGAATGTCGTTATGGTTTAGGTCGCATTGATACTGCCATTGCTCCGTGTGTTTTAGGTTCGAACTCTACATAGGCCAAAAAATGTGTGATCCACAAATGGTTGTTTAGAGTCTGGGAGTTCTTTGTGTCCGTTGTTTGAATGTTTGTAAAGTCCACCGCGACACAGGACTTATCCCTAGCTTTGGAGTTATCTTTTTGATTAAAAGATTATTCTTTGCCAGAATTTCTGGAATCTGTCAGTATTGGTTTATTAAAATCGGCTTAGCAGTTTTAATTGTAACAAGTAGGTATAGTTGTTTTCGCATTTAATTTCAACTTTTAAAAGATTAATGAAGATCCCAGCTCTTATTTAATCTTTTTTGAGTAGTCTATATCCTTTTTTGGGAGGAAAGTTTTATCAATATCAGTGCAGCTATTTAGCCGAGGTATAAATTTAATAAACTAATATACTTGCCTGTTTATACTGTAGGAAATAATTATCTTATATACAGCGTGTGAATAGAATAGAACAGAAAGGTGTGGTGATATTTTAGGACTATACTGTATATCTAAAAAATAAAGAATATAAAATTAAAAAAATTAAGTAATTTGTTTTTAAAACAAATTATTTTAAATTTTATAACAATTTCAAACATTTTATTTATTTATTTTCATACCTAGAAAATAACGCATTAAATCACTATCAAAATTTACCCTGGTCATTTTTGGGTTCATGGAGGTCACCGCGTCAGCTGTTAGTGTTATTTATGCATCGTCTTGAATGTGCTGATATTGATTAGTCGATAAAAAGCAAATGGTATATTTTAGAGAAAATAATGTAAACGAATTTATTTGTCGCGGTTTTCCATTGTACAGGGACTATATAACCGCCGTGGTAATCGAGAGGTGCAGTAACTCAAAGACGGCCATTTTTTTTAATTACTGGTTTGGAATGCTTCTGTAGTGTAAACAACATTTTTTTCTTTCTTTTGACATATAGAACATAATAATCGAGTATATAGTTTTATCACAAACGCTAAGATTCTAATTTGGGCGATGTTTTCTAAAACTGCCTTTTCTGACTTACTGCCCTCTCAATAACCACGGCAGAATACGTGACGATTAAATATGACTCCAGTTTTCTTTTATACGATCCATCCGGAATAATGTGCCTTTCAAATAGTATGCCCTTTTATATAGGTCCAATAGCTCTATGGTCCGCTCATAGCCAGTTGCACTCACTGATCGGTAAACGATTAGCGAGGTTAAGCAACGTTGGGTGCGGTCAGTCTATAGATGGGTGACCGCTTAGTGGTATTTTATCTGAGCGTCTCCGTGCTTCGGAGGGCACGTAATAAGTCGGTCCCGGTTGTTGTCAAATTGTCAGCAGTCGTTAAGCCATGTCAGAGACCTACGGGCGGCTTGAACAACTCTTGACAACAGGTTGGCCACCAACCACACGAAAAGAAGAAGAAGAAGAAGCTCTATGGCGATGACTCTCCACATACCCATAAACTCACGAAATTAACATTCTCTCTTTATGATATTAGTATAGATAACTAGATTTTTCCCGCGGCTTCGCTTGCATTACTGAAGATTATATTTTATAATTAAAATTATATTTTTCTGAATTAATGGTATTTTGTGTCCTGTTATGTACTCCTGGCAACGTTATGCAAAATTGCATGATAATCGGTTAAGTCGTTAAGGCGTGAAAGCGAAACAAACAAACTAACATTCACATTTGTAATATTAGTTAGGATACCCTGTTTATAAGCTGTAGTATCATAGCTGGGTACAAATTTCTGCTCAGTAGAAAAAGGGTTCAACTGGTTCGTCAATCACGCTGACCGAGTCTGGGTTGGCAGAATTTTCGAGAACATTATGTAGAACATTCAGTCGTTCGATAGAGAGGTCCCGCGTTCGATTTCAGAGTTAATGAAAGTGTTACTGGTTTTCCTTTCAGAGTATTCTTAGTAGTAACACTTAGGGCCAGTCCCACCACCTACAAATAGCATTTATCTACAAGATAAAAGTCTCGCCATCTCTCTTCTTTAACCTGACAAGAGTGAGACAGCATGCAATTTATCTTTCGGATAATTTTTACTTGTTAGTTGTGGGACTGGTCATTAGTCTGAAAATGTGTCATTTTCAATAGGGTCACTCCGTTTTACGTTAGACCTAAAGCATAGCTTGTAAAATGTTGGTGTAATACACCTTTTCTATATGAGGAAACACAGGTGTAAGTCAATGCTTGTAACTTAGATATAATGAATAGTCTGCCTCGATGGCGTAGTGGTTAGTGTAACTGACTGCCACGCCTGAGGTCGCGGGTTCGATTCCCGCACAAGTCAAACATTTGTGTGCATGAACATGGATGTTTGTCTTGGTCTGGGTGTTTCTATGTATAATATGTATATATTTACAAAATTTTTAAAAATTATATTTATATATATTATTAATTATTTAATAATAATATCAGCCCTGTATTAAACTGTCCCACTGCTGCGCACGGGCCTCTTCTCAGTGTGACAAGGGTTAGGTCATAGTCCACCACCGGGCACGCCACGATCGTGGCGGTAAGTCCCGTGTTTGAGGAGTGGCTGGAGAGGCGCCATGGCGCCCTCACCTTCCGGCTGACACAGGTAATGACTGGCCACGGTTGTTTTGGCCAGTTCCTGTGTCGTATACGCCGGCAAGAGACGCCCGGTTGTCACCACTGCGGCGACTGCCGCGATGTTGTAGAGGACACGGCGCTGCACACTCTGGCGGTTTGCCCCGCTTGGGCATCGCAGCGCCGTGAGTTGATCGTGGCAGTCGGATTGGTTGCCCTCTCGCTCCCGGCCGTAGTTCAGTCTATGGTCCGGAGTGAGAGGTCGTGGAACGCCGTCGCCTCCTTCTGTGAGGAAGTAATTTCCATCAAGGAGGCGGCGGAGCGGGAGAGGGAGCGTTTGAACCCTCTCCCCAACCGCAGAGCCGGGCGCCGGAGGGCGCGGGACGACCTCCAGCCACCCTGAGGATTGACCTGGGGGTGGCGGGCTTTGTGGGCCTGCCCGCCATCCGTTCAGCACCAGGTCCGAGAGGCGGCGTGCGTGTTCCCACGCGCGCCTCTGTTGTTTCGAGTCCGTCTCCCCTCTAGGGGGGACAGTAGGGAGTGTTAGAAGTGCCTTTGGGTAGATCTTTCGTGTAGTGGCCTGCCGTTTCATACGGCGGGCCGAAACCTCGGCGGGGTCGCGACCGCATGCGAAAGTGATTCGCGCGGCCCCGTCGATAGTGGTTTTGTCGAGGAACACCGTGGTAGGTTTAGTCGGTATTCCGGGAGGTACTTCATCTTTTCAACATCTTTATTTTACCCCGGCGAGTCCGACATAACCCCTCCGCCCGCCCCCGCGGAGGGGTATGCGTCATGCATTCCCCCACGAAAAAAAAAAAAAAAAATTAGTCCACCGCGCAACCCAGTGCGGGTTGGTACACTTCACATTTATTCGAGAACATTATGGAGAACTCTCAGACATGCAGGTTTCTTCATTGTTTCCCTTCACCGTTAAAGCGAGCGATAATTAACTATTTAATACGCACATAACTTGGAAAAATTGCTGTGATCCACAAATGGTTGTTCCGACTCTGGGTGCGTTTTGTGACCGTTGTTTGTGTTATGGAATAATTAAATTAAATAAAATTTTAAAAAAATAAAAATAATTAATTAAAACACATGGAATAATTCGTGTATGTTGTCTATTCTTAAAAATTCAATAATAACAGTCATTGATGCGCACCTAAGGATTGAACTCGAGACCTCTGAGTGGCAGTCCAACGGCTTCTTACTATGCTTTCGCTGTTATATAATTAATTGGCGAATAATAATTTACAGTAGTTCATAATTGTTTTAATAAATAATTTAGTAGCGAAAATAATTGACAGCAATTAGTAGTATTGCAAGATTTTGCTACGTATATCAATTAAAACGATTAGCTACACAATTAATCAATCGGTGAAACCGATTTCAGAAGTGTTCATACATAGATTCACGCCTATACCCCTGAAGGGGTAAGCAGAGGTGAATTATTGTACACAGTGCCAGACATCGTATTGATAATAAACAATATAATATATAAACTGCCTCCGTGACGCAGCGGTAGTGAATGCGACTGCTGTGCATGAGGTCTCGGGTTCGAATCCCGCGTCGGGCCAGCAAAAAGTTATTGGGTTTTTCTGTTAAGAAATCTTGATACGAGCCCGGCGTTAGGAAATTGGCGGTGTTGGAAACCCCTGTGCCTCGGAAAGCACGTAAAGCCGTTGTTATTGTTATCCATCCCATCGGATCTTGAGAGTTAGGGAACAGAGAGTGCACTTGTGTTTGCGCACACGCTTGTGCACTATTATATCTCCTGCGCAGATGGCCAGTCTTCGTTAACATTGGCCGCCATGACCGAAATTCGGTCTGGAGGACATTATTATTGATAATAAGAATTTTTTGACAGAGCTCATTAATACTAAGCTCCCAGAAATCAAACCTTACACATCTTGCATAGCAGTCGCTTATACACTCACTTAATAAGACATTTCTATGTATAATATGTATGTGGTTACAAATAAAAAAGTATATATGTATGTTTATCCATTGTCTAGTAGCCATAGTACAAGCTCTGCTTAGTTTGGGCTAAATGGTGTTGTGTGTATGTGATAGAATATTATATTATATATTATATTATTATTTATTTTTGGTTTAGTTTCGTTCCGCTTAAGTTTATTTGGTTCGGTCCGCATTCGTCCCTCATGTTTCGTCCCAAACGTAGAAATACGCATCCGTCCCAAAAATTATTCCTTACATGCCTCTCTAAATTTAAATAAATATTTATTTCTTTATCATATTCCTATTTCGTCTCAATTTATGTTCCTTTTATCGTCCCTTGTTTTTTATATGGACTTTTTGTTGTACCGTCAACCGAAAAATATTTGAAAATACCTCGTTGATTTCTAGGGAAAACTTTGGGCTTTATGATTGCAAGACATCACGATCCTGAAAGCGAAAATATATGAAATTATTTTAGTCATGTTTTGTTTTGCTAAACATATGCACAAAAATGTAGGACGAAAAGGGAATAATTTAAAAAGCGGGGCGAATGAGGAACATTTTGGAATGTGGGACGTAATGTAGGGGCAAATGCAGCACAAACCGTTTATTTTTGTATATACCAATTTCACCTATAGATGTGTTTGTAGTATGTGTCAAATAAAGAATTTTGTTTCTCTCTATCTTGTGCCAACGAGGCAGCTCTCTGTCTGTTATTTACTTTTTAGATTCTACTGTATTTCACAAGAATGACCTCAGCAATATTCATTAATTTACTTTTTGAGCAAATTAATCAATATTGCTGACGTAATCGTCACCATTCCACCACCTCTGTCCACCCTCCTGTCTTCAATGTCATAAAAAATAAGAAAAGCAAGGTTCCTTTAACCACCATTGGCACTACTTGAACGATCCCTTAGGTAAGGCATAGTAAAGATTTAAATCTAAGTCAAAGTAGAAATTAGAAATTAAATACAAGAATGGTGAGGGCTGATCTATATTTGTATGAGCTTATGAGACTTTTTCGCATCTCTGAATTTTCGAGGTTATGTGCGTATTAAATAGTTAATTATCGCTTGCTTTAACGGTGAAGGAAAACATCGTGAGGAAACCTGCATGTCTAAGAGTTCTACATAATGTTCGTAAAGATATGTGAAGTCTGTCAAACCGCACTGGGCCAGCGTGGTGGACTATGGCCTAACCCTTCTCACATTGAGAAGAGGCCCGTACCCAGCAGTGGGACAGTTTAATACAGAGCTGATATTATATCATATCTGCGATTTGAGCTTAATTGTATTCAACTAAGCTCAAATCTGGACCAGAATGACTGGGAAGTCCATGCACACGCAGACGCGCGCCTGTTTCCTTTAGCGGTATGCAGCGATTACAGATCTCCAATTGCTTGCTACTCTGGCACATCAATTTTTTTTAATATAACTTACATATTTGGTCTAACTTCTGTGTCGCAGGTACTTTACAAACATTCAAACAACGGACACAAAGAACACACAGACTCGGAACAACTATTCGTGGATCACACGAATTTTTGTCCCGCGTGGGGATCGAACCTACAGTCCTGTTAGCTAATAGTCCTCAACAGAATATCAGAGAGTATGATTTATGACATCCTGCAGGGTCGTGATAAATCATACTCTCTGCCTTCGGTATCGCCTTCGTTTAACCAGACACGCTATATACCTGGAGTACATATGCATGAGACACACAGAATGGTAAGACTTAAGCAAATGCGTGAAGAATGTCGAAGTGTCTGCACGGATGGTGTAGAGGTTTAAGAGGTCGCATTGACACTGCCATTGCACTGAGTGTTGTGGGTTCGAATCCCAAACGGGACAAAACTTTGTGTGATCCACAAATGGTTGTTCCGAGTCTGAGAGTTCTTTGTGTCCATTGTTTGAATGTTTGTCAAGTTCCCCGCGTCACAGGCATTCTCCGTAGTATGGGAGTTATCGCTTAATAAGAAGAAAAGTTAGTTATTCTACGCTGTTTTTTTTTTCGTTAGTAACATATCAGCTTCTTTTCTGTATATCATATCATTGATTACTGACACAAAATAGAGAGCCAGAACAATTTAAAGAAACTAACTGGGCAGGCTCTTTCTGTTAGTACGTGTTTTATTCTTCTTCTCTATTAGCCTTTATTATTCCCAAGTCACTTGGGGTCGGCTTTTCTGGTCTAACCGGATTTGACTGGATATCAGTTTTTACACGGAGCGGCTGCCACCTGTCCTCCGCAACCCGAAGGCTAACGATACCCTAAGGCTAGACCAGTGTCAGGATATTAGAGGGTACTGACTTTCCCAATAACGACTGCCATAGATGTTTATGGCAGCCGGGACCAACGGCTTTACGTGCTCTCCGAGGCACGGAGCAGGCGATAATTGTCAATCAATACGCACATAATTTCGAAAAGTCATATAACTTCCGAAAGTCAGAGGTGCGCGACGTGGGTTCGAACCCGAGACCCTCTGCATTGCAGTCTATTGGTCTCCCCACTGAGCTATCGCTGTACGTAGTACGTGTTTTATTAAACGCCAAAATGTGGTCCATACAATGATGACCGCACAGGTTGATCTAAAAGAGGTGAGAAAGAAGCGAGGTTAATCGATATTCCCGAGTCATGCCGAAATATGGGTGACCACTTGCAGAATTGAAAGAGATAGAGATTGATAAAGCAACCAATTAGTGTTGTTGCAATAGCGATAGTTTCACTATCGATAGTTGACCTTGAAAAACAGTTGATAGCGCGAATAGTCCTATCGAAAATATCAAAATTCAGCAATACGATATATCGATAGTATTGATAGTGAAAATTAGGTGATACTATTGAATTTAATCGATACTATAGAGATACGATACTATACTATAGTAGTATCAATACTATCGATAGTATCGCGTCAAAATAGTCGATACTATCGATACTATCTATGGTATATCAACACATATCGATAGTATCAATTTATTTTTTTTAGTAACTGTCGGAGTATTTTCGATAGTGTCGACTGGGAATAAAACAAGCAATAATATAAGCAAGCAATACTATCGTAAATTGTTCGACTATCGATAGGGCAAAACTATCGATACTATCGAAAGTACCGATAGTATAGATACTATTGAAATGCAATCTATCGATAGTATCGATACTATCGATACCATCGATAGTATTTGTACTGATTCTATCGATAGTACCGATACTATTGATCTTAGGCAATAGTAGGTATTACTTATTTTTATCAATCGATACTATCAATAGTATCGAAAGTATCGTCAATGGTCGATAGTTTCGATGGGACTATCGATAGTATGACTGATTTTCAAGGCCACGATAGTATCACGATACTATCGATAGACTATCGCAACAACACTACCACCAATAACATTTTTCAATTTGTGGTTATCATACGGGAACGTAAATATTTGACACAAAAATATATTCATGTTATACCTATGTATATATTTCTCTGGGGATAGTCTCGTGGGACTATTCCCACGAGACTATCCCCAGAGAAATAAGCAGGTTTTTTACACCTACATTTCACACCATGACTTCAGGTCCCACCTGATAGGAAGCTAGACTATTGCCGTCCACCGGACTTCGTGCTGCTTCTGAGAATTTCTGCCAGAAAAACCCAACCACATCTTGTTGACCTGGGATTCGAATCTGAAGCCTCATGCACAGCAGTCACATTCACCACCGCTGCACCATCAACTACAACAACTTAATCCAAAACACACAGGTTGTCAATAAAGACTAAGCAGTGTTCCGCCCTCGCTCTAAGATACCTATGCTAATATTCCAATTGTGTCACGCCCCTGAGATAATTAATTATAATTTGACTAAACTGGCTTAAAGCATGCTTAAAGACATACGTAGCCTACATTCTTTGCAATATGGTAGAAAACTCACACCTCTTTATTATTTACTAAATTTTCCCACAGTTTCACTCGTATAAATATACGTTAGTAGTTAGTAAGAAGCAAACCACAGCTAGACTTCATGATACTTTGAGCTCATTCTGCGTAAATAGAAACACCAATGATTATGTTCGGGTACTTTGAAATAACTACACTGGAACATTGAGACAACTACCATCTTAGTCTCCCCGTGACCATGGCTGCTGAAAAGCAACCGAAACGTCGGGGAAAGTGTAAAATTAAATATAAATAGTTTTAATAGTTTTAATAAATTAATTAGCTTGAAAATTAGTAAAGTTCAATAGTATCTAGTAGTAGTGTGACAGTTTCAAAATTTTGTAATAAAGTGTAAAATAAATAACGCGATAAAATCCGTATATAGTTGTATAATTTCAATGAATAACATTCGCGTAAACAGAAGACAATATTACGATTAAAAGGTTTGTATTTCCAATAACAACTTATGTAGTATAAAACCGAATTATATAAAATAATGTTATATTAGACGTTAAGCAGAAGTTCAGGGCGTGGTTCTATAAGGCTCGTTACGAAGATAAGTGGTCTTTGTTAACAAAGACACCACGGGGTCTTTGTTAATAAAAACCACTTATCTTTAAGATGGCAGCGCAGCGGAACATCATACACGGGCAGGCGTCTAGAGCATTTACCATTAGATCCAATAAACGATACAGTAAGTAAACAAAATACGGATGAAAAAACGCACAAGTGTAATTTACATGTTATTTAATACAATGTAATGTACACCAAAGTTCGTTAAGATCTAATAATTATCTAGGCTCAGCTTAACCTTGCTAACGTGAAGGACAAAGCAATACGCAGTGATATTAATAACTCTATTTATGACTCGATGGCGTAATGGTTAGTGTAACTGACTGCCGCCTGAGGTCGCGGGTTCGATTCCCGCACAAGTCTTACACATTTGTGTGCATGAACATGGATGTTTGTCTTGGTCTGGGTGTTTCTATGTATAATATGTATGTTTATCCATTGTATAGTACCCATAGTACAAGCTCTACTTAGTTTGGGCTAGATGGTGTTGCGTGTATGTGATAGAATATTATTATTATTATTTCATACGGATTTTATTGTGTTTAACACTTTTGTTCACATTACTAAATTATACCCGTAGCTTTGTTTTCGTATATACATACGATACGATATGTACCTCTCTCCACATAGGTGGAGAGAGGTACAGGTTTATTTTGGAAATTATTATGATCACCTAAATATATTTATATGTTTTAAGGTTATTCTTGAACTTTATTGCATTATCTATATATTAATACGTGAAGCAAAAACTTTGTACCCCTTTTTAAAAATTTGGCACAGTTAAAGTTTATATGGAGAAGGAGTGGCGAATCCTAATATTTTTATAAAATATGCTTTAGAAATACATTAGATTAATGAAAAAACACATATGTATGTGGAGTAGGTGACTAAATAAAATGTGATTATTAGGGATTAGGTATTATGTGTTCTAGCCATTAAAACCTTAACAACGATCAAACTTAAAATATAGATCAATTATGGTCGAATTTCGATCACTTGGCGACCGCTAGTTAGGTATTAAAGTTTATTGACGAAAAACTGATGCAAATGCGAGTTTCTTTGTTTGTTACGCTTTCACGCCTTATGTACTTGATCGATCATCATGAAATTCTGCATACACGTTGTCAGGGGAACAGAAAAGGTCATAGGGTACATTTCATCCAGAAAAACTAATAAATGCTCAAGTTCATTATATTTGCTACCTTTTTAACATGAAAAAGGTCATTAGCGTACATCGAATGGAATGTGACAGACATCCAGACGGCACACGTACCTAAGCGCATTAGCGCTGGTGAAAAACCACATAACCACTGCGCCATCTCATCTCTACATCATTGTAGTGGTAGACGGAGGTGAAATACACTCAATTTTCTTCAGCTATCTTTTAGGTCCCAAGTAATGGAGGACGAGTCTATTGTCTTGCTGGGTACAGCTCCAAACTCGCTACTAAGAATTTCTTGACAGGCAAATCTTACATGAAACGGGAATCGAACCAGGCACCGCGAAATCGCAAGTAAACTTATTACACAGGACTATTAAAAAAATATTATAAACATTGGACGACCTCGTTGGCGAAGTGGTTTGTGTAACCGACTACCGCGACTGAGATCGCGTGTTCGATTCCTGCACAAGTCAAACATTTGTGTGCATGAATATGAATGTTTGTCTTGGTCTGGGTGTTTCTATGTATAATATGTATGTATTTACAAAAAAAAAGTATATGTGTATGTTTATCCATTGTCTAGTACCCATACTACAAGCTCTGCTTAGTTTGGGCTAGATGATGTTGTGTGTATGTGATAGAATATTATTATTATTATTGGAGGCTTTCTACACAAGCTGAATTACTATTTGCTGGTCGCACAGTTCTTGCGAATTATCTTCTAGACAAGCGTGCTCCATCGTCGACTGCAACGTTCATTAACATTAGATGAGATCGCGGGCAAACGCATGCATATTACAATAATATAAAAATATAATCGAATACGGCCCACTCGTAACGCGAAGTGATTCCTTAACTACTGAGCCATACGTGCTGTCTACTAAACGTTTCGCCAGAGGCAATACTATGCCATCTGCCAGGCACATTTTCAGACTCCATGGTGTTAATGAGGATTTTTTACTTAACCGTAGTGCGTGACCTAGCAATCATTCTTCTTATTTCTTTCTTTTTCTAAAAGACAACTCCGTCTCTAGGTATACTTCCCGATGTCGCGGAGGACTTCACAAACATTCAAACAACGGATATAAAAAACACCCAAACTCAGAACAACTATTTGTGGATCACACACATTTTTGTCCCGCGTGGGGATCGAACCCACAACACTCGGCGCTGAGACAGTGGCGACGCGACCATTTAAACCACTACACCATTAGTGCAGTTAAGTTGGTTATTAGTAGCTTTTGCACGCTCCACCCGCGTGGTACACACGGCTACACATCAAGTTAGACACCCTATATACGCATAACTACGCTACGTACAAAATAGAGAATTGTCGGCAAGGGACAGTGCATAGTGGTGTCGATGTAGTAGTAAGGATAGAGCGTAACAAAAATATAACGCACTCTCTCGCACGATTCGCAGCGTTCAACTTCTAATAGTTCAACGTCCAAACAGTCTAGGTTGATCTATCTTTGTACCAAATTTCATCTAAATCGATTGAGTGGTTTAGCTGTGAAAAGGTACAGGACAGATAGACAGAGACTTACTTTTGAATTTATAATATAAGTTAGGAAGTTGGGTTTTACAGTTTTTGCAGGATTCGAACACGGCCTATTCGCAGTGCGAAGTGACAACTTAATCACTGGCCCATACGTGCAGTAAACTTTTTACCAGAGGCAAGCCTATGTAAACTCCGCTGGTACTGAAATTATTATCTTCTCGCGACCGGGCCTTCGAATTCGAGACCTGATGCGCAGCAGTCCCATTCACAACCCATACATGCAGTGAATAAAACGAAGGGTTTTACCTTGACCTTATTAAGTCCCAGTAGGTACATATACGAATCACAGTATATCAGTAGCGCTATATAATTTTCGAATCAATGATCCTTTTATTAAGAAACCGTATTAAATTGCCTTCTCTTGCTTCCATATTCGGTACCGTCTTTATAAACTGAAGTCTTGCCAATTAATTTACTAAAGTTCACAAACTAACATCAACTTTATCTCGAAATGTATAAGGTTCAATTTCCCTTGGCAAGATTCTCGTTATTGATTCAAACCATGTTAAAGGAATTTAGACTCTATTTTGTTAGATAGATGGTTGAAATTTCCTTGTTGTATGTTTGGTAGGAAATTGTTTCGATTTTGATATGCGATTGAGCCGATAATGATGGGACACTTTGAATAAAAAATGTTTTGTTTCATTAACAGGTATTGAGTTCAGCGATATAATGATATGTCGTTAGCTCAGTAGTGTAATAAGAGGTGGAGTGCTGGGTTCCATTTTCGGGTAAGACAAAAGCGGTTTGTTGGTCCTGTGATATAAGTTTGGGTTTGATAATTTAAATAAGTAGATATATCGATATTTTAATTTATTCAGGATGAGTTTTTTTGTTTAATTTAAAAAAGGGTACCTACAGTTCTTGTGTTGCGTGCGATTTTCAAACATTCAAACAACGGACATAAGAGACACCTAGACTTGGAAGTTTATGGATTACACAAATCTTGTCCCGTCTGGGGATCGAACCCACGAAAGTCAGCGCAGTGGCGTTGACGAGGAGACTACCACTATTCCATCCGGTTCATTAAAAATAATATAAGGGATAAATACTTGAGCCTACGACGTCTGTTTCCCGGAGGAGCAGGCAGAAGCTTAGGATAGCCAGTGATTGCTACGCTTCCAACATAGATATTATGCAAGGTAAGCGAGACAGGTCTCTTGCTTCATTCTCTTGCTTAAATTCTTCATGCATTTTCGTTGGTTTATGGTACTGTTTAGATAACCTTATCATACCCATAACTAGATCCTTCTGCCGACCATCTATAAGAATAATATTATTGGTGAATTAAGACCAAGATAAGTTCGTATAGATGGTTGGCAGAAGGATCTAGTTATGGGTATGATAAGGTTAGGTTACTTTTTACACGGAGCGGCTGCCACCTGACCTCCGCAACCCGAAGGCTGACTATACCCTAAGGCTAGAACAGTGTCAGGATATTAGAGGGTACTGACTTTCCCAATAACGACTGCCATAGATGTTCATGGCAGCCGGGACCGACGGCTTAACGTGCTCTCCGAGGCACGGAGCAGCCGATAATTGTCAATCAATACGCACATAATTTCGAAAAGTCATATAACTTGTGACGATAATCGCCTAGACGCCCGGCGAACGCGGGCGCACGTCACTAGCCACCTCTCGCGACCGGTGGCGCGAGTCTATATAAGGAACGGACGGTGTCAGTCGCTCCTCCTTGCGGCCCGGCTTCACACTCCCAGCTAAGTGTCCTGATTATACAAGGACCACGAAGCAAGTCTTTAGCGAACCACGCCCTGACTATAGTTATATAAGTAAAGATTGTCTCTTTTATTTGTACCTTAATACATTAAAAGTGTATTTGTTATACCTTCTCTCATTGTACTTCCTAATTATATCTACATTCCTCTTAAAGTAAACCCTAAAGGTTACAAACTTATGAAAGTCAGAGGTGCACGACGTGGGTTCGAACCCGAGACTCTCTGCATTGCAGTCTGTTGGTCTCCTCACTGAGCTATCGCTGCTACCTCTGCTGACGTGTCTAAATAAAATAAAATTAAATCTTACTCGAAAATATCGCTAATGTGGACAGATAAAATAAATGTTAATGCAGTATATACTTATTTTAAAATATCTAATGTAGAATCTGTTAGTTATAGGTACATAACTATATTTTCTTTTTTTATGAAAGGAGAAGGTCACCTCTGGGCTAGACATAATACTCGACTTCTAGGCGATGTATCAAGTTGAAACATGCATCAGATTTAACGTTAGACCTCCAGCAACACAACTGTGAAAATGCATTCATTTTCGTGCAATAGTTTTTGTGGGATGCGCGTACAAACATACAAACATGCAGATAGACAGGAATGTTTAGGAAAACTAATCTTACTAGCGGTCGCCTAGTAATCTAAATTCGACCCTAGATAATTAATTTAAATTTTAAGTTTGATAGTTATTAAGGTTTTATTGTCTAGAACTACCCTTATAACCACTGCCACGCAAAGGTCTCGGGTGCATCTCTGATTTCTCGAAGTTATGTGCGTTTTAATTAGTATTTATCGCTCACTTTAACGGTGAAGGAAAACATCGTGAGGAATATTGTATGTGTGAGAGTTCTCCATAATGTTTTTAAAGTCTGGCAACCCGCACTGGGCCAGCGTGGTGGACTATGGGATAACCCTTCATACTGAGAAGAGGCCCCTGTTCATCAGAGGGACAGTTTAATATCTGTATGCCTATACTTGTAATGCCGACATTAACGGGTTATATATGATATATAATAATATTACATATACATATAATCTGTTAATGTCAGCGCATTACCGAACTCCTTGCTATCAAGAATTTAGTACCCAATAACAATTCTAAAGTCTCTACGATTTTAAAATACGACCACGCCTTATCGTTACATACATTAAGATCATAATTACCACATGATAAATAACAATCGGAATCTATTTAGACCTAATTAACATACTCGCTAATGACAAAAAGACATACAATCATACAATAAATCAAATAAAAGTGATCCAAGGACGTCTATCCATATTCATTTGATCTTTAATGTTATTTTTTGTTTCTGTATCCATAAATAATTGATCTAATTACTCTATGTCCATCGCAAAAAGTATTCTTGATTATATTTCAGACGTAGGAAGCGAAGCTTTGTTGTTGGATGTGGTATATTTTTGATTGCACGGGTCACGTTACCTCTAATTTACATTACGTAGAGTGTTGTGGTTTCGATAACCACACAGGCCGAAATATTTTGTGCGTTTCACAAATGGGTGTGTCAGGAGTGGGTGATCTTTGTATCCTTGTTTAAATAATGATAAAAATTTATTTCTATAGTACTTACCCAGTCAATTGTAACTCGGCAGTTGGTTTGAATGCGACTGCTATGTGTAAGATCTCAGGTTCGATTCCGGAGTAGGGCAAAGTTAGTTGGATTTTTCTGTTTTTTTTTGCAGCAGCAGCCCGGAGTTAGGTAGTTGGTGGTGTAACAACCCCGTGCCTCGGAACGTGCCTACAGCCGTTGTTCCTGCGCCTGACCTCTTTCCGGTCGTCTCGGATTGCCGTCGTCATCGAATCATGAGAGTAAGATAACAGAGAGTGCACTTGTGTTTGCGCAATTACATGTGCACTACCATATCTCTTGCACATATGGCCAGTCTCCATTAAGATAAACCGCCGTGGCCGAAATTCGGTCTCTCTAGACCGACATTACTATTACTATTAGTAATTAAATAGAATATTGCGTTCTTAAACTCCGCGCCGTTACGGATCACGGAGCAACAATTTGTGTGATCCACAAATAGTTTATAGAAATTAAAAGAGTTTCAATCGTTTGAAGTTTAATCTTATTTTTAGCGCATCCATCCAATTTCTGACCTCACCGTCATACTTGACATTACAGCAAGTAATCCCGTCCTCATTACACGCAGTTTCCGCGTGCCGCGGGCTGCGCGGGCGCAAGCTCACGGCGCGCAGGCGCACGGCGGGCGTGGTCGCCATTAACATTATAATTGAGTATTTTACATGTATATGTACGTCTTATTTACGTATCTTGGTATAATTGTCTCGAGGGTACCTTGGTGATAAGCTGTGATACATCAGAGATAATAAGCAAGTCGACCTTGCTTATGGCGACATTATTTAGGGTTCCTTATGCAAGATTCTAACAGGATTTTATTAGAAGTCATACGCCGCGTTTGTCAGTCAGTTCTAGTAAGCGGTAATAATAATAATAATAATAATTCTTTATTTGTAACAGCAAGGTGAATACAAACATTTTGCGCAGGTGGGTATCAGTTCCTTCCCAAAAACAATGTAAATCAAAATATTTACAAACTGATAAGTAGATAGAATTTGTTTTTAGTAGTGTGCGTGAATATATAATTGGATAAAAATTTAATGATCCCTGATCTTCTATATTTTATACGAATATAATAAAATATAGAAAGAATGGACGAGGAAAGACTGACTAAGAAAGTTTATAAGGCTAGTGTGAATGGAACAGTCGCAAGAGGAAGACCTAGGCAAACGTTTCTCGATCAGATCGGAGACGTTCTGGACAAAGGCCAGGTTAAGAGCACCTTGAACCGACGGGCGTGTATAAGGAATGTGATGAAAGTGAATGAAGCCAGAGAAGTATGTCAGGATCGTAGCAAATGGAAATCCGTAGTCTCTGCCTACTCCTCTGGGAAACAGGTGTGAATCTATGTATGTATGTATGTAGAAGACTAGATTTAACGCAAGTGGTATATAATGACTGATTGATTGATTATAGCCGTCACATACTCATAAACTCACAAAATCTGCATTCTCTTTATAATATTAGTAGGTACATACTAGAGTTTTCATACAAGAACCATAACAACTTTCATAATTTCTCGTGTTTGCTCTATTTTGAAATTATTGTTTACACTCTAAACTAATATACAAATAATGAAACTCAGCCTACGGAACGCTCAATACACGAGCCGACCTAAACTTGACTCCTATTAAAAAACATTGATTTCTTACGTAGTAGAAATAAAACTAATTTCAAATGTAATCGAAAAATCTAATCGAAATGCAGCGATAGCTCAGTGGGGAGACCAACATACTGCAATGCAGAGGGACTCGTTCGAACCCACGTCGCGCACCTCTGACTTTCGGTAATTATATGACTTTTCTAAATTATGTGCGTATTGATTGACAATTATCGTCTGCTCCGTGCCTCGGAGAGCACGTTAAGCCGTCGGTCCCAGCTGCCATGAACATCTGTGGCAGTCGTTATTGGGAAAGTCAGTTGCCTCTAATATCCTGACACTGGTCTAGCCTTAGCGTATCGTTAGCCTTCGGGTTGCGGAGGTCAGGTGGCAGCCGCTCCGTGTAAAAACTGATATCCAATCAAATCCGGTTAGACTAGAAAAGCCGACCCCAAGTGACTTAGGAATAATAAAGGCTAAGAGAGAAGAAGAAGCATGTATAAATGTAGCAAATTCTTTATTGCATGTGTTGTTTACCTGTAAAGATGGTACAGTTAGCATTTAAGTAGTAATATGTATGTATGTAAATCGTTTTTTTGTATCACTGTGACAATAGCTGGTAAAAATAAATAAATATTTAAGGAAGCGTGCAACCCGATGCTGAAAACAAAATAAAGAGATATCGGATAAGTAACCTTTGTTGATAATGTTTCAATAGCGCTCGACAGTAAGTGCGCCGGCAGTCGTGTCGTACAATACAGGCGGGCCAAACTAAATGTGTGGTTTTATTACATACTCGACAAGATGGCTTCCACTGTCAGATAAGCTACCTTTTTTAATAATATTGTCTTATGGTTACGCGAATCTCTTATCCCTTAGCCTTTATTATTCCCAAGTCACTTGGGGTCGGCTTTTCTAGTCTAACCGGATTTGACTGAATATCAGTTTTTACACGGAGCGGCTGTCACCTGACCTCCGCAACCCAAAGGCTAACGATACCCTAAGGCTAGACCTGTGTCAGGATATTAGAGGCAACTGACTTTCCCAATAACGACTGCCATAGATATTCATGGAAGCCGTGACCGACGGCTTAATGTGCTCACCGAGGCACGGAGCAGGCGATAATTTTCAATCAATATGTACATAATTTCGAAAAGTCATATAACTTCCGAAAGTCAGAGGTGCGTGATGTGGGTTCGAATTCCTGTTCTGAATTGCCTTAAAGAGGTTCTTTTTTGCGAAAAGCTTGTTTAGCCAAAACAATTCTAGTTGCAAATGCAAATGTTAACGAATATTATAAATGTGAATGTGAGTTTGTTTGTTTCTGACGCTTTCACGCCTGAACTACTCGACCGATCATCGTAAAATTTCGCATAAAGGTTGCGAGGGCAACAAAAAGGACACAGGATACCTTTCGTCCACAAAAAAATACTGTTAGTAATCTAATAATCACCGAGATATTTGGATTACTCGCTTATTTATTACTCCCTATTGCAACTGATTTTGATCCTGTTTGCACAAAAAGATTTATTTCGGTTGTTATTTGCTCTTGTATGTAAAATATTGTATATATGATGAAATATATGATGAGATATAATGAAATATAGGTGACTGCTCTATTCTTTTCTTTTCATCTCTATTTCGATTCCTTTTGCGAAGGTCGACAATGTGCCAATGATTCCCCTGGTATTGCATGCAATCATAGTCTACAGGCCATTTAGAATAACGCCTCATTCTAAGCCATATATCTATCACGACTGTCGTAAATCCAAAGTCGAACCAACAAAAAGCTATTTTGTTTTCTGTCAGGAATTTTTTATTTTAGTTTTGAAAAAAGCTATCTAGATCCAGGCCCGCCACCTAATAACGGGGACCCCGGGACAATCTTTCGAAGCGGGGCCCCCATTCACATACCAAACTGAAAAAAAGCACATTGTTTCAAAATAAACAAGTGAGAAACGGCAATGAATTGCCGTAAATCTTAAAGTTCTAAAAATGGTTCAAGTAATATGCAAAGGTCACGTGACACCACGTGACCCTGAGGTCAGAGGCCAAAGGTCATAGTCATTAAGGGGGTATATCGACTATGCTGACTCGAATGGCGTTGACCTCGAGTCTCTAGTTCTTACGGTTTTTGAGTTGAAAGTTGTATAACTGACACTGACGGACGGACGGACGAACGAGTGGACAAAGCTGTTGTATAAGAATTTTTTCGAACTCTAAAAGTTAATCGGCCATTGGAAAAAGAATTTAATAATTAGATACATAAACAGGTGGTAGAGCAGGCGAGCATGTTTCCATTTAATTTAATATAATACATATGCATATAATACACTATCTTTCTATGTTCGAAAAATTTTAAATCTTTTTCTATCGATTTCAAATTTAATTGTCAACTTATTTTACATTTGAAAATAATCCTTTATGTATTTGGGGGCCCTCTTCAAGGTGGGAGCCTGGGGCAATTTGTCCCAGCTGTCCCTCAGTTGTGGCGGCCTTGTCTAGATCCAACAAGGATCAACTGAAACAACAAGCTATATTTTACAGCTTAACCATTGCTTATAGCTTCCAATACTCCAGAACCACAAAACTCGAACAATAAATACAATTTGAATGGTCGATACACGCCGTAGGTGTTGAATTGTTGTCTAAACGATACACAGCAGTATTGAGACGCTTGCATTGAGAGGAGAAAGGTCGATCGTTTACATACCGCTCAATAAGGACGGGGATTCGGTATTTATGTACTGAATATGTTGTTACGTATGTATTATATTTCTTTATCTTTTAAAAGTACGTTGGTTATTTGTAACAGGAATAGTTTAACCTTTTTAGCGCCAGCTTATGCTGAACGCGATGTGTCCTCCAGCGCCAAGCTATAAATCTATAATAGTTGGAAAATGTTAATATGCTGTTATTAAAATTAACAATATTTTTTAATGTATTTTTATTAATAAATGTTACGATTAGACATCGTTTTTTAATAAAGTCGTCGCGTGGAGGGCACAGCAACGTTTGTCTTCTATACAAGCCCGTGGCGCTTAATAGGTTAAAGATAGTCGTTTTAGATATGAATATATTCCATATTCCCTCTAGGGGGGAGACAGTAGGGTTTAGGGGAAGTTTTACCTAATAGGTAGGCCTCTTCGTGTAGTGGCCTGCCGTTTCATACGGCGGGCCGAAACCTCGACGGGGTCGCGACCGCATGCGCAAGTGATTCGCGCGCCCCGTCGATAGTGGTTTTGTCGAGGAACACCGTGGTAGGTTTAGTCGGTATTCCGGGAGGTACTTTAACATCTTTACCATCTTTCTTTTACTCCGGCGAGTCCGACATAACCCCTCCGCCCGCCCCCGGGGAGGGGAATGCGTGATGAATGCCCCAACTAAAAAAATAAAAAGTTTTGAATATATAAATTTTCACATATTTTTCATAAGTGTCAAAATTATCTGTCCATCAAAGTCAAGCATCAAAAGGTAAACATTATGCCTTAGCGCGTTAACACCCGTTACAAATTAGATATAATCTTAACAGACTGCAACGCAGAGGGTCTCGGGTTCGAACCCACGTCGCGCACCTCTGACTTTCGGAAGTTATATGACTTTTCGGAATTATGTGCATATTGATTGACAACTATCGCCTGCTCCGTGCCTCGGAGAGCTCGTTAAGCCGTCGGTCATGGCTGCCATGAACATCTATGGCAGTCGTTATTGGGAAAGTCAGTACCCTCTAATATTATGACACTGGTCTAGCCTTAGGGTATCGTTAGCCTTCGGGTTGCGGAGGTCAGGTGGCAGCCGCTCCGTGTAAAAACTGATATCCAGTCAAATCCGATTAGACTAGAAAAACCGACCACAAGTGACTTGGGAATAATAAAGGCTAAGAGAGAAGAAGATATACATATACATATATATATATATATATATATATATATATATATATATATATATATATATATATCACTGAGGGAATTGAAATGGCAACACTCTGTGTATTGGCAAAAGCGAGGTGACCGTTTCTGCCACTATGCCATCATGCTATGACTGCGTTCAAGATACAATTAATCCACTATTTGACATCACGGATGGCGTTGTGGTTTAAGTGGCCGCCTCGCCTCTGTTCCTACACTGAGTGTCGTGGGTTCAATACCCACACGGAACAAAAAATTGTGTGATACACAAATGGTTGTTCCAAGGCTGGGTGGAATTTGTGTCCGTTGCTTAAATGTTTGTAAAGTCAGACGTGATAAAGGAATTATTCTTAGTACAGGAGATGTCTATACATCTAATTAAACTTAATTGGCCTAACCCTTTTCACACTGAGAAGAAATCCGTACCCAGCGGTGGGATAGTTCACAAACAGAGCTGATATTATTATAAAATGTGATTAATAAAAATCTATTAATATTATAAGGCCCGTGTCCAGCAGTGTGACAGTTTAATACAGGGCAGATATCATTGCACAATATTATACTATTTATATGCTGGAAGGCGTTACTATAGTATTTACGCGGACGAAGCTGCGTACACAAACTAGTGTTACTTAATATACTTTTTATACAGAGACCCTGTAATCATAACACATTTTAAGCACAGCAGGTAACTAATAAATTAAATTATTATAGAGTAGTCGTCATTAATCCGATAAATAATTCAATTATTTAAATTGTACGCTTATCACAATTATGCTGCTGCGTTATGTAATTGAAGGTCGGGCGGACATTTTGTTTTCGATCCAGTTTTTTTGCCACAGATAATTTCTTGGAATTGAAATGTATGTCGTTGATTTTTTTGTTTATATTTTTCTATGGATTGCCGGAATGCCAGAAGTTATTAAAAATATATATTATTATATATATTATATTATATTGCAAATAAATATTCTTCTTCCTTAGCCTTTATTATTCCCAAGTGACTTGGGGTCGGCTTTTCTAGTCTAACCGGATTTGACTGGATATCATTTTTACACGGAGCGGCTGCCACCTGACCTCCGCAACCCGAAGGCTAACGATACCCTAAGGCTAGACCAGTGTCAGGATATTAGAGGGCACTGACTTTCCTATAACGACTGCCATAAATGTTCATGGCAGCCGGGACCGACGGCTTAACGTGCTCTCCGAGGCACGTAGCAGGCGATAATTGTCAATCAATACGCACATAATTTCGAAAAGTCATATATTTTCCGAAAGTCAGATGTGCGCGACGGAGGTTCGACTCTCAGCATTGCAGTCTGTTGGTTTCCCCACTGAGCTATTGCAAATAAATTATTATAATTATTATTATAAATAGGACAGATTTGTATGTTTGCTACTGATAAATTCTGAAAAAACTGAATCGATTATAATAGTAATTTGACCGTTAGAAATCTACTTTATTAAGAAAGACATAGGCTATATAACATCACGCTACAAGCCACGGGGGCGGAGTAGTAATCATAAGCGTGAGTTTAACCGCGTGACTGACTAAAATCATATAAACTTATTTAGTATATTTTCATTTCAATAACATTCAGAAGATATAAAATTCGTGAGATATACCAACAGTAAATATTATAATTTCTTTATATTACTTGCTAACTTAAAACATTATATATTGCTTCATTTAACTGCAAAGTTCTGGACAAAGGCCAGGTTAAGAGCACCTTAAACCGGCGAGCGTGTTTGAGGAATGTGATGAAAGCGAATGAAGCCGCAGAAGTGTGTCAGGATCGTAGCAAATGGAAATCCGTAGTCTCTGCCTACCCCTCTGGGAAACAGGCGTGAATCTATGTACTAATTGCAAATTTAATACCAAAATCGAATGATCTATAATTAAAATATAATTATACTAGATTATGTTGTAGATTTTGTAAAATTTTGATCTCTCAGGAACAGTACTTTTTCTTGATGGAAGGTACCCTATGTCCTTTTCTGTAACACCTGACAATAGGTATGTGAAATTTCATGATAACTGATCAAACAGTTCAGGCGTGAATGCGTAACAAACAAACAGACTCACATTCGCATTTATTTATAATATTAGTTAGGAGTGATACCATCATTAGGGTTAACACCTCGACTCATATAGGTTAGATTAGATGGATAGGTTTGGCAAAACGGAGCTTCGCGAAGGCTGGACTCCAAAGAAATAAAAAAACGTGGTAGTGTTAAATATTTATTTGATAGATACATGCATAAGTATTAAAAGATGTGATGTCATTCCAAAACTCCCTACTCAACATCAACGCTACGAACTGTGAGAGTGGAGCTGGAATCATGAATTTTGATGAAACCGCGGTAGACAGCTATGGAATATTTTGATTGACTTGCAATTTGTATAATTGTAGGCTTCATTATTCAAATAATATTACATTACTCACATACATTTGCATATTATTATTGTTGCCTCCACATATTTATGAGGTAACACAGCATCTGTGTCAATATGCAAGGTCCATCCGTCGATAAAATAATTTTTATTTTATTTTATGACTTAATAATCAGTTATTACAATGTCACGAACACTTTCGAATCTTATTTTCGTGTTAAAAAGTATTTTCGCGATTTCAAATACATTGGCATCCATTGTTTACATCTGATACACGCAGTGTTGCCATGCCTACAGTTTTTACAATATGTGCACGGTTTTATCACATAAATTATTTCCTATTTAGCTTGTCTGTAATTTTCTTACATAGTTAATACGAATGCTATTCTATAAATACCATTATTGAACTTCATCATAGGTATGACCAATTTCTTTAAAAGTCATAAGTTTTAATGAATGAATACCACTTTCTCGGTATAATACGTTTTTATAGTGCAAGCATGGCAACAGTTTTTTTTCGTTTTACGTGAGAGAATGCATTGACGCATACCCGTCCGCGGGGGCGGGCGGAGGGGTTATATCGGACTCACCGGGGTAAAAGAGAATGATGGAATAAGGATGATAATAATGGACCGCCAGGATTATTCAGAAGCAATATTCAGAAGTGCCCGTGACTTATATTCAGTTTTAATTGAATGTGGTCATCCTTAACCCCATATTTGGCGTATATAGAGGCGCTCATAGCTCACTGATCAGTAAACGATTAGCGAGGTTAAGCAACGTTGCGTGCGGTCAGATTATAGATGGGTGACCGCTTAGTGGTATTTCATCTGAGCGTCTCCGTGCTTCGGAGGACACGTAAAAAGTCGGTCCCGGTTGTTGTCAAATTGACAGCAGTCGTCAAGCCATGTCAGAGGCTTACGGGCGGCTTAAACAACTCTTGTTGACAACTGGTTGGCCACTAACCACACGAAAAAAAGAACACATACCTATTTATCATTTTTTGCGGCCGTTGGTTCTTAGTCTAATAATGTATGGCAGCTGAACAATGTCCTTTGAAGTTAATTTTTCGACGAATTTAGTCGTGCATCAAAAAATGAATATTTGTATTATATACCTATAAATAAAATTACCCAAATAGTGGTGTACGGTGTCGTGAAGAAATTGTGGTTATTGCGTGCGTTGGTACACTAGAACCCACGATTATCCAGTGAAATAATTATGTTTATTTATAAGTAATTAAATGTAATAATAATAATATAATAATAATATAAGTCTATGCTATTGCGGACGAAGTTATCAAGACGAATAACTACCGGAAATATATCTTGAGGGATGGTACGGTTGACATTTGTCGGGCGTGCCATCTACCTGGTGAGTCCCTCAGGCATATAGTTTCCGGTTGTTCTCGTCTTGCTAACGGCGAGTACTTGCACAGACATAACCAAGTAGCCAGGATTATTCATCAGCAACTTGCTCTGAAATACAAACTTGTAGATGTTGAAGTGCCGTACTACAGGTATGTAGCTGAATCAGTTCTCGAAAATGATCATGTCTCGTTGTACTGGGATCGAACTATCATCACAGACAGGACTGTTGTGGCCAACAAACCTGACATTGTGGTGATAGATCGATCAGAGCGCCGTGCAATGATTATAGATGTCACCATTCCGCATGACGGCAATCTCGTGAAAGCTGAAAAGGATAAACAAATTAAATATGACGATTTCGCTCGCGAGGTTGTCGACATGTGGGATGTGGATTCGGCAATCATTGTGCCGATAGTCATATCTGTCAATGGTCTAATTGCCAAGAGCCTCGATCACCATCTAAAGAGGCTCGCGTTAGGTGCTTGGATCAGGGGTTTGATGCAGAAGGCAGTGCTATTAGATACAGCACGCATTGTGAGGAGGTTCCTGTCTCTGGAATCCTAACCACCGGCAGCTTGGACCCTGTTCCCGATGCCGGTGGGTCATTTCAGTTTTTATATTTTTAAATATGTATGATTTTATATTTATATTTAAAAATGTAATAATTAGAAAAAAAATAGTAATAAAGAGAATAATAATAATAATATTCTATCACATACACACAACACCATCTAGCCCAAACTAAGCAGAGCTTGTACTATGGGTACTAGACAATGGATAAACATACATATATACTTTTTTTTTTGTAAATACATACGTATTATACATAAAAACACCCAGACCAAGACAAACATCCATGTTCATGCACACAAATGTTTGACTTGTGCGGGAATCGAACCCGCGACCTCAGGCGTGGCAGTCGGTTACACTAACCACTACGCCATCGAGGTCGTCAATGTAGTCATTGATGAGCGCATTTTCTCTTTGTTAATCGTTTTAGATGTAAAATGTGTACTAGTTTGTATGATAAGCGTATTGCTTAATATACTTCTTCTTCCTAGCCTTTATTATTTCCAAGTCACTTGGGGTCGGCTTTTCTAGTCTAACCGGATTTGACTGGATATCAGTTTTTACACGGAGCGGCTGCCACCTGACCTCCGCAACCCGAAGGTTAACGATACCCTAAGGCTAGACCAGTGTCAGGATATTAGAGGGTACTGACTTTCCCAATAACGACTGCCATAGATGTCCATGGCAGCCGGGACCGACGGCTTAACGTGCTCTCCGAGGCACGGAGCAGGCGATAATTGTCAATCAATACGCACATAATTTCGAAAAGTCATATAACTTCCGGAAGTCATAGGTGCGCGACGTGGGTTCGAACCCGAGACCCTCTGAATACATTATTATTACATATTACTTAGTATACTGTATAATCGAATCCAAAGTGAATCGCAGCGTAAGCGAAAAGATGTACGGTAGTGAACCGTACTAGTGTTATCAATCCTAATCCTAATTAATATTATAAATGTAAATGTGTTAGTTTACTTATTTATTTGGTCCTTTAACGCCTTAACTACTCGACCGATCATCATGAAATCTCGCATACACGTTGTCAGGGGAACAGAAAAGGACATTGGATACCTTTCATCCGGAAAGCTTTTCAGATACAGAGAACATTCACAAATGAAGCCGCCTTAACCAAAGTTATATTAATTAAAATTTCAATTATGACTTAATTGGAAACCCATCCTGACATTGACATTTAGGTGAAATTCTTACCACGTCAAGTAATCAACACGGCGCGGGTATGTGTAAAATCTGACATGTGTCAATTGTCAACCGGCACGTGTAGTCTAGGAGCTGACGTAACATTTCAACGACAGTTTAACTGCATGGATGGCATTTAAGTATTCGCCTCAGCACCGCCAGAGTTTGATCCACACAGGAGATAGAAATTTGTGTAATCCACAAATAGTTGTTCCGAGTCTGGGAGTTCTTTGTGTCCGTTGTTCGAATGTTTGTAAAGTCCTCCGCGACACAGGTATTATTCCTAGTGCGACAGTATTAAAAAAAGGTTTTCGTCACGTCATAGGCAGGATATATATGTATAATTTATAATAATATCAGCCCTGTATATCAACTGTCCCACGGCTGAGCACAGGCCTCTTCTTTGTATGAGAAGCGTTAGGCCATAGTCCACCACGCTACGACTATGCCTAGCTTGGAGAATATTATAAACTCTCAGGCCTGCAACTTCCTCTCGATGTTTACCTTCACCAGCAATCGATAATTAACTATTTGATACGCATATCACTTCGAAAAGTCAGAGGTGCGTGGCTCGGGTTCGAACTCGATATCTCTGCGTGGCAGTCCAATAACCACCCAATGGGACATCGTAGCATATATACGATATATTCGCAGGATATACATATGCTCAATAGCATATTAATAATAATTGCACTAGAGCAAATATATTTATTTTAGATCAATATCTAAAATAAATATATTTGCTCTAGTGCACTTAAGATAACCGCGGCTATAACTTGTACATCCTCAGGAAACCTGGGAAATGTACCCCTAAATACAATTAGATGAGCGATTCTTTATTATTTTCTAGTATATCCGTAGCGCAATATAAAATATAAAATGTTTGACGTTTGTCGTGCGGACTATTTATGACAAGTTGGTAGATGACATTAATTTATACATAACCTAGAATGCTAGAATTATCAGAAGTAAAAAAACTCTTGCTGGAATAATATTCACCATAGAATTGATAATTCTTGTAAAAATGAAAGGACAACGTATGAATTCAGGAAAGTGTTATAATAAACACCAATTCAGCATTGGAATATTTATTTTCAGTCAGTATGACATTGACGGTTAATGTCAAACATAAACAAAATGTTTCGTTCCGGAGAGCACCCTGCAAAATGAGTCTTCTCTCTTAGCCTTTATTATTCCCAAGTCACTTGGGGTCGGCTTTTCTGGTCTAACCGGATTTGACTGGATATCAGTTTTTACACGGAGCGGCTGCCACCTGACCTCCACAACCCGAAGGCTAACGATACCCTAAGGCTAGACCAGTGTCAGGATATTAGAGGGTACTAACTTTCTCAATAACGACTGCCATAGATGTTCATGGCAGCCGGGACCAACGGCTTAACGTGCTCTCCGAGGCACGGAGCAGGCGATAATTGTCAACCAAAATGTAAAATGAGTATAATATGATATGAATATATTTTTTATGTTGATTAATAATAATAATAATAATTCATTTATTTTCTCTCCACAAAATTACACATAGGAGGTACATGGAACTGGTAACAAGGTACACATTGAATTTTGTGAGAGGCTGGTGCCTGCGATAGGTATCAGGATACCTGTGTTACAGGTCACCAGGGCCCCACTATAGAGTTGATCCACTATGGTCCCATTACATAGATTTGTTGCACGTTATAAAGCCTTTATAAATAGTTTACATTAATTATAATAATAAAAACATAGAATTTAAAGTGATAATATTAAGGAAAGACATGCATTGTTAAAATACATATATGTAGGTGTGTATATGTGTGAGTGTGCGTGTGTGTGTGTGTGTATATGTGTGTGTGTGTGTGTGTGTGTGTCTTAAATCTGTTGATGTAAGAGTGCCTCAGTTTGTTCATAGTTTTGTTGTTTAAGCCATTTAGTTACATATGCTTTGCAGGTCAATTTGGTTTGAGGATATATGGACAGGAGCGCATTAGCTTTTCTATAAAGGTACCCGCCAAGAAAACAATAAAACCTTTGTGCCAGGCTACTATGAAGTGTCTGATTATTTAGATCGGGACTTTTCCTACGCTTCTCTTTTCCTAGTTTAGGGTTAAACGACAATTGACTATATGTTTTGAGAATTGTATGCAGTATAAACGTCTGTCTAACAGTCAAAGTATCCCATTCACTGTAGAGATCAGTAGTTGGATAACGATAGGGCCGACCTATACCACTTTTGAGAATAGCTCTTTGGGCTCTTTCAACCTCCACCAAGATGGTTTTCGCAGCACCGCCCCATGTTGTGATGCAATAGGTTATTAAAGGATAGCACAGTGCGTAATAGACAATCTTGATAGTTGTGCGATCTGCTACTTGCCTTAGATTTCGAAAAATATAAATTAGTCTACGGAGCCTCACTGCTGATTGTTTGTTGAAAAGATGTGTATGATAGTTGAAATGAATAAATGATACTCTAAAATATATTTATTGTTGACATACATATATACTTTCGTACAGTTTTCGATGTGATTTATGAACGCATACAAAATTATATGACCATGAACCACCACACCACCATTTTGAATATAATGGCAATAATATAAAAACTATTATTTTTAAGCGCAAACGTAATTCGACCTAAATTAAGGAAATAATATTTTCCCCTTTCCTGGTATTTTTTGCTATTTTTCGCTGATAGTACATTTCATAGCCGAAAATGAAACTTCTCCTCTTTATCTCTCGCAAACAATATTGTTTTCCGAATGAAAGGTGCCCTTTGTCCTTTTCGGTACAACTGACAACTATAAACCATAGTACCTAATACATTAATACATTGTTAATTATACTTATTCTATTTTCTGATTAAATCTCATCTGTGTCCGAACTAGATACAATTAATTATCTGTACTTCGGACGACAGCGCTCATCCCAAATAATATGACTCTAAACTTTAGGCGGAGGAATGTGATGAAAGTGAATGAAGCCAGAGAAGTGTGTCAGGATCGTAGCAAATGGAAATCCGTAGTCTCTGCCTACCCCTCTGGGAAACAGGCGTGAATCTATGTATGTATGTATGTAAACTTTAGGATTACAAACACTATAAAAATATAATGTCCCCCAGACCGAATTTCGGTCACGGCGGCCCATCTTAACGGAGACTGGCCATCTGCGCAGGAGATATTATAGTGAACTCTCTGTTTCCTAACCCTCATGATCCGATGGGATGGATAATCCGACACGACCTGAGAGAGATCAGGCGCAGGACCAACGGCTTTTACGTGCTTTCCGAGGCACGGAGCTAATAATTTAATTAGCTTAAAATTAATAAACTTTAGTAGTAGTAGTAGTGTACCAGTTTCTAAGTTATGTAATAAAGTGTTAAATAAACAACGCGATAAAATCCATATATAGTAGTTTAATTTCAATCAAACCTAATATTTTACAATCAGCAGCGTCGTAACTCTTATGACGTTTATTACTATCAGCTCCTATACTACCGTAAAGTATTTTTAATTGCGCGTGCGCACGCGTTTATGGACGACTTCATGCGTTATGCAACCATTCGTTTAAATGCATAAATTGTAATTATTTTTTGATTGATTGATTTATTAGTGACTAATATACCTATCCTTTTACAGAATATTTACTTAATCCTAACCAATATTATAAATGCGAATGTGAGTTTGTTTACTTGTTTGTAACGCCTTAACATATTCATAATCATCATGAAATTTTGCATACACGTAGTCGGGGCTATAAAAAAGGACATAGGATAATTAATCCAGAAAAAAGTACTGTTACTTGCCTAGCCTAACCTACATTTACGCGAGTGAAGCCGCGAGCAAAATATAGTTTACAATATTTGTAAATTAAACAAAATTTGCTAAAAAACTTTTAATATTATGGGTTCGATCTCCGTACTGAACACGAATGGGGAGAGAAAACTGATAACGAAGTGGATGTCTTATTAACGTCACAATAAAGACAAGTCAAGTCAAAAATCGTTTATTCATCTGGATCATTAAAGATAAGATAAGATACCTACTCTATCTATTCACTCAGACACATGTGTACATACAATAACCAATAGCATGATGCAAGATATAAAGTTGAAGAAAGTTCTAGACATGTTTGCCATATAGGTTCAATGGCGTGCAAATATAATTCTGATTAATTAATAATAAAGGATAAATAGTTTATTTAGGTTACAAAGTAACACTTATGAACGTCAAAATTTATAGGTTAGTGAGTTTACTACGTTACTGTTTTACGAAATGATGTGCGTATTGATTGACAATTATCGCCTGCTCCGTGCCTCGGAGAGCACGTTAAGCCGTCGGTCCCGGCTGCCATGAACATGTATGGCAGTCGTTATTGGGAGAGTATCGACACGAAAGATCCCACTGGGTCGAAGTGTCGCCGGTCTGCACTGACTGGCCCCCACATAAAATACAAGATACTACGTTACTGAAACATCATATAAGTTAGTTGTCACGTTCAGACAAAGGATTAAGCCCGTGAGAAGAAATCATATGTTTATTGGAAAATATTGATTTTGTAAAAAGGTGTTGAACAAAAGTTGTTAATTATGATCTAAAGACAGCGACATCGAAGAGGTTATTAATTTTTAATTTATCCTTATATATATAATAATATCAGCCCTGTATATAAACTGTCCCACCGCTGGGACGGACCTCTTCTGACTGTGAGAAAGGGCCATAGTCCACCACGCTGGGCCAGTCTGGGTTGGCATACTTCACATATCTTTGACAACATTATGGAGGACTCTTAGACATGCAGGTTTCCTCACGATGTTTTCCTTCACCGTTAAAGCGAGCGAAAATGAATGAATACACACATGACTTCAAAAAGTCAGAAGTGTGTGTTATGAGATCGAATTCAAGACCTCTGCGTGGCTGTCCAACGGTCTAACATGAGGTTATAGCTGCTTGTCATATATGTAAATAGCTGACCCGACAGACGTAGTCCTGTCTAAAGACTTGTATCCATTTGAGCACGCTCACGCGAATGAGCGGCTCATTCGCCTGAGCGTGCTCGACTGGATACAACACTTTAGACGAACTATCAAACTCGCGAGGTTAAAATAATCGCTAAGATTTCTAAAATTATCAAATTTTCTTAACTTTTCTTTTCGTAAGAACCTTTCACATATAGATTCACGCCTGTTTCCCAGAGGGGTAGGCAGAGACTACGGATTTCCATTTGCTACGATCCTGACACACTTCTCTGGCTTCATTCACTTTCATCACATTCCTCATACACGCCCGTCGGTTCAAGGTGCTCTTAAGCTCCTTTCCTTTCACCGATTATTATAAAACATTAAAAAAAGATGAATGGAATCGGTAAAGTCATGGCGAGTTATGGCGTGACCAAGTGAAACAGGGATTTTTACATATCTATACTAATATTATAAAGCTAAAGTGTTTGTTTGTTTGTTGTTGCTAATCTCAGGAACTACTGCTTCGAATTGGAAAATTCTTTCAGTGTTAGACCATTTTTCGACGAAGTCTATAGGCTATACAACATCACGCTACTATCAATAATAGCAGAGCATATTTGAAAATGTTGCAAAATCGGGTAAAATTATCTTATGTGAAGCAGACGAAGTTGCGCGGGTCAGCTAGTGAATATATATAGTTTATCAATATTATTTTAATACTTATCCTATCTTGCATACTCCCATTCAACCAGCATTTACTCTACATACAAAACTGGCTGGCTGCAATGAATACATACATTTCCATACACATACATGCCTTGTATGAATGTCAAGGGCACTGACGCTATTAGCCGCAGCCTTACATACCGGGCGGTTGTTTTCGACGTTACTGGATGATCAGCTTATTACCCTGCGGAAGACATATTTAATTAAATGTCAAATGTAAATAAATATATTTATGGTTCATCGATATCCATTGTTTTTGGCTCGTGGGAAAATCGATTTATTTATTTACTTTTTGGTTTTGCTATGGTTCTGCTTAGTGTGGTTACCGATTGTGGGGTACAAGGTTCGATTCCTGGGTTGGGTAAATGGTTATTGGAAGTGATTCGATATGTATATTCCATGAGACTAACAAAGCAGGCTTTACATCTAAATACCATTTCACGTAACAGTGGCGGCCCGACCCGGGCGGCACTTTTAAGGGGCGGCTAAATTTCACAATAAATAATAATATTATCTTTTGAACCATTTCATGAAAAAGACAATACACAATAATGATGACTGTTCTTGCCGAATAGAATGTCTGAATGTTATAGTATTTTAAATTGGATTACCTAAATAAGAGAGGGGCAAAATTTTCTTCCGTCCCGGCCGGCTGACACCTACGCTACGCCACTGGACGTAACAAAAGCTGTTCATAATAGAGTTTCTCTGCAGTTCTCGTAGAAGTTACCTAAGTGATTCCCGCGCAACTGCCATATGTCGGTTTGATCCCCATACAGGAATAATTGTGTGATTCACAAAGAGTTGTTCCGAGTTCAGGTGTTTTTTGCCTGTTGTCAAACAACAGACAGGTGTCTGTTAAGTCCTTGCGACGGAGGAAACGGATAGATGTCAATTATTTTTTATTATTTCAATCAAATAGTTTCATTACTTGTCTCTAATATATAAAGAATTTCAGAAATCTTCTCAAAGATAAATAAGGTACAAGCGTTTTAAATCTGGTATTAGGGGTATTTGTCAATGGCAGAAAAAGAATGCACGATACAAATTGTGACGTAATCGCTATTTAATCGCAGCTGTGTGAGGGAGATAGCGAGACATCCACACAAGAACTCAACTTTTTATTATATCTAATATTAAAATCATAATTTTTGTCTGCCAGATGGCGTAGTGGTTTAAGTGGTCACCTCGCCACTGCCGCTACGCCGATTGTTGTGGGTTCGATTCCTAGAAGGGACAAAAATTTGTGTGATCCACAAATGGTTGTGCCGAGTCTGGGTGTTCTTTGTGTCCGTTGTTTGAATGTTTGTAAAGTCCCCCGCAATACAGGAATTATACATACAGCGGAAGGTGTCTTTAAAAAATTACTCTCTTATTTTGCATCCAATTTTGATACAGTGTGCATCAAAAGATTTCTTTTGATTCCGTTTTGCTCTTGTATGTAAAATAATGTACATAATCGAATCTAGGAAACTACCCTATTAAAAGGTTAAACAATTACCAACTACCCCATTGTCTAATATAATATTAACTACTAGATTTTGCGCGCAGCTTTGCTTGCTTTTATCTAGATCTCAGGCACAGTAGACACTTTTATTCTGTATAAAAGGTACCCTATGTCGTTTTCTGTACCCGTGACGCAACATTTCATGATGATCGGATGAGTAGTTAAGGCGTGAAAACGTAACAAACAAACAAACTCGCACATTCGCATTTACAATACTAGATTTTTCCCGCAGCTTCGCTCTCGTTAATGTAGGTTTATGTGAAGATAATTTTTTTAGTAGCCTAAGTATTATTCTGATGTCAATACAATAACAAGTTAGAAACGGCCATGAATTCCCGTAAATCTTAAGAGTTTGAAAAAATTGTATCACGTGACATTGAGCCTAGAGTTCAAAGGTCATTTCGGGGTATATTGACTATGCTGAGTCGAATGGCGTTGACCACGAGTCTCTAGCTCTTACGATTCTTGAGTTGAAAGTTGTATAACAGACAGACCGACAGACGGACGGACCGTCCGTCCGTTGGTTGGTCCGTCCGTCGGACAAAGCTGTTGTATAAGAGTTTTTCCAGCTCTGGAATTGAAAAGTTTCATCAAAATCCGTTCCATAGTTTTTGCTCGCAAGAGTAACAAGCATCCATCCATTCATCCACCTGCACAAACTTTCACATTAATAATATTAGTTATGATTAGTATCGATACTAATATTATAAAGCTAAAGAGCTTATTTGTTTGATTGTCTTTTTGTTTTTTTTGAACGCGCTAATCTCAGGAACTACTGGTTCGAATTGAAAAAATATTTTAGTGCTGGATAGCTTATTTATCGAGGAAGGCTATAGGCTATGTTATAACATCACGCTACGATCAATGATACGATATGAAGCAGACGAAGTTGCGCGGGTCAGCTAGTAATACTATATTATTACGCTCACTCATATCGAAAATTATATACTATCAGCCTTTTTCTAATATGTTAGCTTACTGTTTTTAGTGTGGGCACTTTTGCCTGCGAACGAGGTATGGTGAGGTCACGTAAATAATTTATTTAATTTATAATAATTATGGAGAATATCATTCTTTTACGACTCGATGGCGTAGTGGTTACTGTAACCGACTGCCATCCGCGAGTTCGATGCCCGCACAAGTCAAACATTTGCATGAACATGGATGTTTGTCTTGGTCAGGGTGTTTCTATGTATGATATGTAAGTATTTACAAAAAGAAATAGGTATATATTATGTATGTCTCCCCACTGAGCAGCGATAGCTCAGTGGGGAGACCAACAGACTGCAATGCAGAGGGTCTCGGGTTCGAACCCACGTCGCGCACCTCTGACTTTCGGAAGTTATATGACTTTTCGAAATTATGTGCGTATTGATTGACAATTATCGCCTGCTCCGTGCCTCGGAGAGCACGTTAAGCCGTCGGTCCCGGCTGCCATGAACATCTATGGCAGTCTTTATGGGGAGAGTGTCGACACAAAAGATCCCACTGGGTCGAAGTGTCGCCGGTCTGCACTGACTGGCTCCCACATAAGATACATACATACATGTATGTTTATCCATTGTCTAGTACCCGTAGTACAAGCTCTGCTTAGTTTACGCTAGATGGTTTTGTGTGTATGTAATAGAATATTATACACTATGTCTGTTTACCAGTGTCAGACTTAAGAGGGTGAAATATGGTATTTTATTTATTTATTTATTTATTTAAGGATTTCCAACAAAGGAATATACAACAACATACAAGTACATTATAAAGAAATAATTAAATTCTTAACGTGTATAGTCCCTCAATTATATGAAACCACAGCTTGCAAATTATAATTACAACTAAACTAACAACTTAATTAAAGAAATAAACATGGAAAACATAAAACATAAAAATTATAAACATAAAATTCTGCCTCTAGGGTAAACTTTCGAGTAAAACAATAATAGCTTATTAGATAATAGAGTTCGATAAAATATGTACAAATTTAATTAAGAATAAAAAAAATAAAAAAAATACGTGTATCTAAAACTAAGATAACAATTTGCGAAGACACTTTTTAAATTGTATTAAATTGTTACTTATGTCTAGGTCGGTGTTAACAGAAAGTGCATTGTATTGCCTACAGAGCCTGGAGACAGCTGCATAGTGTCCAAGATTTGTTCTTGAGCGAGGAATATGGAAAAGCTTGTATGTGTTAGGTCTTGGAATACGAGTCGGAATATTAATTTTGAATCTATTTAAGAGAGGTTTGCAGTCAGTAGTTCCGTTTATTATTTTATGTAGGAAGACAACGTCAGACATTTTACGGCGGTTAGATAGAGTGTTCATGCGGAAGTGTTTCAGGCGACCTTCATAATTATTTACGTTTTGCAGTGAGTGGTCCCAGTAAGCGAGATGGTAGAGAAACCGCTTCTGGACCCGTTCAAGATGCTTGATGTAGATGTCATAATGAGGGTTCCACACGACAGAGTTGTATTCTAGTATTGGGCGAACTAGTGTGTTGTAGAGCAATGTTTTAGTTGTTGTTTTTTTAAATTCTTTACAGTTACGCAGAACAAATCCTAGTATTTTAAATCCCTTAGTGGTGACGTCAAGAATATGTGCATCAAATTTTAGTTGGCTGTCTAAAATAACGCCCAGGTCACGTAGTTTGTTCACGTTTGTGAGAGGAACATCGTCAATGTGGTAAGTGTTTGGGACTGCGGTTTTATTTCGGGTGAATTGTATGTACTGACATTTATTGATATTTAAGACCATGTTATTTTCTTGACACCAGTGCGTTAATCTGTTCAAGTCTTCTTGTAGCAAAGCTTGGTCTCGTAAATTTTTGATGGGCTTCATGAATTTTAAATCATCGGCAAAAAGGGAGAAACTTGAATTTTGAAAACATTTTGCAATATCGTTAATGAATACATTAAATAAGACTGGACCTAGGTGTGATGCTTGTGGTACTCCTGAGGTAGGGGTGTAGTTTGTAGAAGAGTAGCCATTAATCACAACCGAAGAGCGTCTATTGGTTAAGTACGATTCAAACCATTTGATAAGATTACCGTCTATTCCAACCTCAGCAAGCTTCCTGATAAGAAGGAGATGATCGACTTTATCAAATGCTTTGCTGAAGTCAGTGTATATGGCGTCAACGGCAATGCGGTTTTCCAGGTGATCTGTTAAAGAAGCCACAAGGTTCAGAAAGTTTGTTGCAGTTGACCGAGATTTTATAAAGCCGTGTTGGTTATCAGTAATATGCTGACTAAGATGCCATGTTAGGTGTTTAGTCACTAATTTTTCTAACAATTTGCCGAAGACAGTTAGTATTGATATAGGTCTGTAGTTGGTTATCATATCTTTTGAACCGGATTTATGAATGGGCATAACTAACGCTTCCTTCCAGAGATCAGGAAAGATGCCTTCCTTAATAGATTTGTTGAAGATTAGTGATAGAGGTGGTACTAAAGCTTTAGCGCAACGTTTAATGAATAGAGGTGGCATATTATCACTGCCAGCGCCTTTGTTCTCGTCGAGTTCTTTAAGGACTTGATAGATTTCATTTTGTGAGAAGGATAATGAGCAAAGTGCGAGTGGAGTGGATGAGGGTGTAAGAGAGTTGCGATTTATTGATGAACTTGCGCTGAAATCTTGTGCAAATTTTTCAGCAAAGAGGTTGCATATATCATTACCATTTGTGGCAGTTTTACCGTTAAATTCCATTTGCGAGGGGTAGGTGCTACTACCTTTTCTTTTGACTTTGATAAATGAGAAAAAGGCCTTGGAGTTTTTTGTGATTGCGCTTTCGATAGTGTCAATGTATTTTTTATAGCATGATAACCTTAAAAAACTGCATTTTTCACGGAGTAATTCAAAGTGAACACGGTCAAAAGGATTATTGTATTTTTTAATTTTAACATGATATTTGTATTTTTCCTTGAAAAGACTTATAAGTTCACGAGAGTACCAATATGGGTATTTTTGACGCGTTGCTTTGCTTAGAGGAATATATTTCTTTATAGTTTCTCTTAGAATTCTGTAAAATACTTTTACCATGTCATTGACAGAAGAGGACTGTTTAAATTCTAAATCCCATGTAACTGACATAAGCGAATTTGAAATATTCTCATAATCTGCTTTATAAAAGTTGGGTTTAGAGTGATGTTTATCATGTAAGTAAGAGGTAAAAGACAGAGGTACGTTAAATGTAATTGGTGGATGAATAGGGTCTTCCACTGAAAGCGAATAGTCACACCTACTTACATTCGTGACAGCGATATTGGTTAAAAGTAAGTCAAGAATTTCAGAACTATTATTGAGAGAATTGTTGTATTGGTCTAGATTATTTACAGTGATAAATTCTAGAAATTTTAGGTTGATTTCGGAACTTTTGATTTCTGGGCACATGCGCGGGGAATCTAGACTTCGCTTCCAAGAGATATTAGTAAGATTAAAGTCACCGATAATAATAGTCTGTTCATTCGTTCTGATGACTCTTTGAGCCGCGGCTGTGAATGTGTCAAGGGTGTCTGTGTGTAATGGAGGTGGTAGATAGACTCCGCAGAGGTTAAAATACTTACTGCAGTTATTTGAGGAGCTAACGTCGATACTTATCCAGATATCTTCAAGATCGCTTTCATATTGGGCTAATCGACGCGATTTTAATGATTTCAAAACAGCTACTAGAACGCCGCCTCCAACTTTACGTGTGTTGTATCTGGTAGTCTCTCTATCTCGTCTATAAATAATGTATCTGTCATCAAATAATTCTGCATCAAATACGCTACTGTTTAACCAGGTCTCTGTAAGCACTACAATGTCATAATTGTAGGTCGACAAGTTATGAATAAATTGAGATGTTTTAGTCCTTAGTCCTCGTACATTTTGATAATATATTAGAAGTGAACGATTGAATCTGAATGAGTTAAGCCTAATAATCTCTCAATATATTATGTGTATAGTTTAATTTTGGTAGTGAATTCAGTTTAAGGACTTCAACATCTCCAAATTGTTAATTATAAAACTTTCAGATGTATCATCCCAGACGGACTTATAACCTAATTCCTTTGCACGAATGCGAGCAGCGGCATGTAAGGCCTTATTATCTGGTGAAAGGTGTTCCACAACATATACAGGTTCGGGTGTATCTGTAGTTATACCAAGATGGCTGGTGTTTAATTTGTTCTTGGGGTTGGTCTTATTGTATTTAAATGCAGCTGCAAGGAAGCTATCACGTGTTCGTGGAGCGTTGAATTTTACCAGTATCGACCTAGGTCTTTTGCTTTGCGTGTCTTTTTTCGCGATCCTTGTGCACTGTAAGATCTCTGCGTCTCGAAGTTTACAATTGATAGTCTGACTGAGTTGCGTTACGATTATGACTAGATTTTCTGCTCTACTTTCAGGTACACACTGTAATTCAACATTACCGGACCTAGCGTGTTGTTCTATCATGTTCATGCGTTTGGATAATTGCTTGACGGACTCTTGCAAAGTCTGGTTATCCTTTTCCAGGTGAATAAGTTTTGCAGATTTTTCATCTAGGCTCATTTTCATTATTTCATATTGCTCGTTAAAAAAGGATAGTGACTGCTGAAAATCTGTGATAAGTTCCTGGGTCTGTTTGAACTGCTCTTCTACTACTTTCTTTATTGCACATTCAACTTCAGATCTAATTATATTTCGTAGCTCGCTCTGTGACAATACTGACTTAATCTCATCTTGAGTTTTGTTCATTTCTTGACTTAAGGTGTTTTTCTTACGAAAGGTAACATTTGGTTCGGTAAAAGAAGGTGAGTGCTGACATATATTTGTGGGGCTATCTGAATGAGCTGGACGTACAGGCGTGTTTGTGACGTCTCCCTTAGGCTGTTTATTTCGACATCCAGGACATTTCCAGTTATTCTTATTTTATTAAATGCGCTCCTTCCAGATAACAAAACGCTGAGCGTAGCGAAAATATTTTAAGTCTATCCAGAACGCAGTAGTACAGCAATGTCGTTGGCGCAGGACACAGCGAAGCTCAGTTAGTAATGGCGTTGTTACCAAAAAGCGTTAGAGTGCTTCAAGCAGCAGGTGGCGTCTAGCGTGCAATTAGTAGTAAAGCGCTTTATACTTATCGCGTTGTGTTGTTGTCCGTTGAGACGTTAGGGAACGTTGGCGTGAGTAAGCGGGAACGTCGCGGCCAAAAGGTCGTAAGCGCCGTGCAATATGCGGCGCTTACGCGTTTTATCACGCACTGCGGTCGATCGACAGAATTCAAATTGTACTTCGTTAATTTATGTTTGTTTGAAATAATAATGTTGTATTTATTCACTTTAAATAATATGTCACTTGTGATATTGTTTAACACAGATTGTATTTTAATGGTTTAAAAGCTTAGCACAACTTTACGGATACTTAAGTTCACTTTAGAAGCAGATATTTTTATTTAAAGCGGGAGTAAACAAAAACGTGTGTTGTTTAGTTGCGCGCGACGAAAAGTTGGTTGGTTTTTAACGACAAATTACTATCTAAATTTTCTCTTGCCTCTTCCATATAAAAACGATAATTAGAATCGATTTACTTGGTTTTATTTATCTTTTCCCACTCTAGGGTTAGAAACACTACCTTGTTTTAATCATCATAACTTCTAAATTATCTTACTTAGGGCTTGGATGTAAGATTTATTTTAAAGAAAATATCCTGTATTATGACAAGACAACAAAAAAAAGTAGTTTGACAGTAACCTGTCAAACTACTTTTTTTTGTTGTCTTGTCATAATACAGGATATTTTTTATTTTTTTATTATTTTAATTTATTATCTTTTGCATGAAAAAGATAAAAAATTAAAATAATAAAAAATATATATTGATTTTTGTTTTTTAAATCCTTTTGTGCTCTTCTATGAAAAAGATATTGAATAAAATGTACCATTAGTTGATTGTCTACATTGTTAGCTTTCAAATGAGATATCTTTCGTCTTCCTAGGACGTCTACATCGATAGCAATGATTAAAACAGTACAGTCGCCCGAGCTTCGAGGTAAAAAAAACAAAATGGCTGCCATTTTATCATGGAGGGGGCAAAAGAAAATTGAGATAGTGAATTGTAGATAAAAATACCATATATCAAACCCCCCCCCCCCCCCTCTTAAGTCTCCGACACTGGTAAACAGGCATATTGTATATTATTATCATATATTTTTGACACTGCGACTTGATCAGCGCTCCGACTGGAACAGTTTTCTAACTTTTCTTACTTTCAGTTTTTTAACTAGAGCTGCCCTGATCTGATAGTCTGTTACTAAGCCTCATAACAATTCTGATTTTATTTAATGTATTTATTAATTCCGAGCCACATAGCTGCAGTAAGCGTAGGCGCGTACCACATATCATAGCAGCGACAGACATACAAACAGGTGTAATTTGATTAGAATTAATTTGTCATTAATTATACATGTATTTATTCATTTAATTAGTTATCTTAATTTACACTATAATATCTACGTTGTATATAAATAGTGTTGATTATTTTTGTTTATGAGAAACAGGGTAGGTGTAGATTTTTCTATCATACATAATCTCAAGCGTATTGATTGCTTGGATGGCGTACTAGTTAAGTGGTCGCCTCGCCGCGCTCTACCGTTACGCCGAGCGTTGTGGGTTCGAATCCCACACGGGACAAAACTTTGTGTGACCCAGAAATGGTTGATCCGAGTCTGGGTGTTCTTTGTGTCCGTTGTTTAAATGTTTGTAAAGTCCCCCGCGACACGGGAAATATGCCAAGATTGCCTAGTGCGGGAGTTGTCTTAAAAAAAGCCGGAGGGGTAGGTTGAGGTGAATAATAAACAATAATATCAGCCCTGCAGTAAACTGTCCCACTGCTGGGCACAGGCCTCTTCTCACTGTGAGAAGGGTTAGGCCATAGTCCACCACGCTGGCCCCGTGCGAGTTGGCGGACTATACATATCTTTGAAAACATTATGGAGCACTCGCAGACATGCAGGTTTTCTCAAGAGGTTTTCCTTCGCCGTTAAAGCGAGCGATAATTAACTATTTAATACGCACTTAAGACTGCGCCGAGCGAAATGTGTCAAAACAGGCGGTCACAGTTAAGTGAATAAAATCAACACTTTTTGTTTAAAATACAAATATAAAATATACATTTACTATAACAATGACTGTGTTTACAATGACTCCGTGTAAAATATTTAAAATAATTAATATTTTCGCCTACAGAATTACGTAAATTTGCACGGAAAATGCAAAAACGTAAACTCGTGTTACGTAATTTTTAGATTATAACAGTGGAAATCTATCCTATTTTACAGCTTAAACGAAACATAAATAGTTATATTACAATTGGTCCGTCCCAAATATTTAAGTTATTGGTTGACAATAAAGATACATATTTTTCAAAAAAGCACTTCAAATCTTCCATACAATTTAACTATGGCGGTCGCGCGCCGACTTGAATATCGAGCTCTGTCATTCAGTCCAACCGCGTTTTACGCTCGGCGCAGTCTTAACTTCGAAAAGTCAGAGGTGCCTGCCTTGGGATCGAACTAGACATGTATACCTAACACTTATAATTATTATGCATGTTATGATTTTAGGTCTCACGCAAAAGGCGTATTGACGTTTTCCGGTCAGAGGACCAGACTCCGTGCTAATACTACAAATTTTATGACAGCAAATCTCAATAACACATTGTTCGATCCGGGTATTGAACCTGAGGCCTCATGCACAACAGCCGTATAGGTACCGATGCGCCACAAAAGCAGTCCGTCAATAACGCGAAAATAAAAATGCACGGATGGCGCAGTGGTTTAGTGATCGCCTTGCATGCTGCTACGCCGAGGGTTTCTGAATCATGAACTGAACAAAAATGTGTGTGATCCACAAATAGTTCTTCCGAGTCTGGATGTTATTTGTGTCCGTTTTTTGAATATTTGTGAAGTACTCTGCGACACAGGACTTTTTATATTGGGTCTCTTATAATGGGAGTTCTTAACAGAAATTCCCAATAAACTGTTGGCCCAAGTCCGGATTCAAACCCAAGTCCTCATGCTCTAGTCACATACACGCTACACTAGAAAGACATGTCTTAAAAAATATGTTCAACACGTAAGAATTTAAAGTATTTAGTCTAATTGCAGCTAATTAAACACTTTCCAAGAAAATTACTTCAATCAAATTTCCTAAAAGTTTCAATATTTCAGCTGCGTTTTGTAATGGCAACACTCGATTGCGCTTGTGTTGCCACAACAAATAATTGCCGGATACAGTTTTATAATCTGTCAATCATTATTCATTGTTTGTTTGTTTTACTATGTTGCTGTGGAAATTGTTAATTATTATGATTTATCTTTTCATAATTATTTAGTGCTTCGGTAACGCAGTGATAGAGAATGTGACTATATGCAACGCTTAGGGTTCGATGCCTGGGTCTCGCAGAATATCCACGTAGTTACGGCTGATCGGCCGACTTGCAGTTAATTAATAAGCTTTCATATTAAGTGTTAACTTATGAACGTCAAACGGGCTACTGAGTTTACTAATTTTAGTGAATTTACATTTATGTTAATTAGGTTCCTGCAAAAAGTTGAGCCTATGAGAAAATACCTGCAAGAAATTCACGGCAGTCTTTTAAATCGCCATCAAATTATAATTTTAGTAACTCATTTATATACAAGAATTATATGTATACATTTGAATGGCAAAGCTGATTCTTCGGGCCAAGAAAAGACGGCTGGTCAGTTGTTTTGCAACCACTCTGTAGAAAATACGAGCGCTCGATCGACTACAGTGATAATGTAATAAAATTTATGCATGATATATAAAATTAAAACATAATATTTGCATGACGAAATTGGCTAAATGTGGCAAGGACAAATTGTAATGTAACTAAGAACTTTATGTACCCATGTTCTGCAAATAAATAATTCATTCATTCGGATCCCACGAGCTTAAGGTTTTCACGCCGAACGGCTTATAATTATAGTAGTAATTGCCGACTAAATTACTATATTTGCGTCGTTTGAGAGTTACCAGTTTGCAGCAGCAGCGACGACACATCTCGCGGTGCTTGGAAGATGTGATGGCGCAAGGGTGTCAACGCACGTTGTGTCCCACACCAAAGGCCTGTCCATCTTCGAAGGCAACAATGACATTCCGTCCGGTGTCTTCTCATCGTCGCGTACCAAGCCGTTGGGTTAGTAACTATAAATAAATTAAGTACAAGCGGTGCAGCCGAATTGAGAGGGAACAATTTCAAGTTTGGGAGGTGCCGTCGCTGAATGCCTATGAGTATAGTATTAACAAACAAATTAGAATACAATAGATTCATCTTATTATATATTCGTTCTAAACACTTTAGGAATGTACTCAACGTTTCCGTGTAGTTTTATTCATTGTGTTGATATTTCGACAGCACTGTTTACTAATAATTATTTAAATTTATGATCAGTTATAGGCGCCATGTCTGAAATACCGGTCAATTGCGAGTCGAACTCGAACCGAGGGTTTCTATATACATAGTAATGCAGATACCCTGTCGCGTAGACCGTATTCCAAGTAGTGTAAGCACTGCGCCAGGCAAGAGGCCAAGCAGGAAGGACAAGTGAGGATGTTGAGGACGGATTTCAGCGAAGACTGGAAGGAAACTCTGTAGAGAATGCAACAAGAGGAGAAAGACATAAAACCCATCCTCGAATGGAAGAAAACAGGTGCTTCGAGACCTCACTGGAATAAAGTTGCAGCAATGATCTATCATGAACTATCTCTATAATGAACTATCTCCAAGAGTTACTGGGCGTGGCGGGAAAGCTTGGTTATCCAGGATGTAGATCTGCGGCGGAAATGGGAAAATGCTCGTGGTGACAAGTATCACCTGTAAATGGTCGTGCCAAAGCTCAAGGTAGCTCAAGTTTTACAACTCTATCATAATGAGAGTGGTGGTGGTCACATGGGAGTTAAGAGAACTCTGATTCAGATCCGGAATCGATTTTATTGGATCCATTATCAAGAAGACGTTGAGGAATGGTGCCGCAAATGCACGAGTTGTGCTGCCGTGAAGGGACCACACACTCCCAGCAGAGGGTGCATCATTAAAGGTGTACAATGTTGGAGCCCCGTGGGAACGTATAGCATTAGATGTAGCTGGACCGTTTCCTGAAACCAAAGTGGGAACAAGTACTTCTTGGTGGTCATGGATTACTTCACAAAGTGGCCGGAATTCCCGATCAAGAGGCATCTACGCTGGCCGACAAGCTAGTCCATGAAGTCTTTTGCCGTTTCGGGGTACCCTTAGAGATCCACAGTGAACAAGGTCGGAACTCCGAGTCGGAAGTATTTAAGAAGACTTGTCTTCTGATGGGTGACCACAAAACGAGGACGACCGCTTATCATCCACAATCAGACGGCATGGTTGAACGATTTAACTAGTCTCTGGAAAGATATGTGACGAAAATTTTAGAAAGCAAACAATGTGATTGTAACAAACACATTCAAACATATCTCCCGTCATACCGTAGTGCCGTCCACGAAAGCACATCAGTAACACCTGCTTTTGCTAATTTCGGAAGAGAACTACGATTACCTGCAGACCTGATCACCGGCATCCCACCTGAATCTCAACACAGCATAACAGATTAAGCGCATGATCTGCGCAACAGGATGAATGATGTATACAAGCACATCAGACAGACCGGTCAACAGATGTCTGAGAGGATGAAGATCCGCTACGATCGGAAGGCGAACAATAAAGGCTTCGAGGAAGGATCGCTGGTGTAGTCATATAATCCGGTACGCAGCAAAGGAAAATCTCCTAAGTTGCAGGCAAAATGGGATGAACCCTATCGCATAGTCACTAAGATGAATGACGTCACCTACTGGATCCAGAAAAGACCACGAGGTACACCTAAGATCGTCCATGAGGATCGGCACGCTACTACAGATCCAACAATGTTCGGGACGAACATGTCTAAGAGGGGGGCAGTGCTGTAGCACTGTAGCCGAGACATGGCACTAGCTGTAGCTAGTGCCATGTCTCGGCATTGTGGGGAAGCGCCCGGCTTTCTAATAATTTATTACAGTGCCATCTATTTACGTCTTACTGAACTACATAGCTTGACAGTACGCGAAGTGTTCTAGCACTTTCTCGTAGTTAGAGTGGAAAAGTGTTGTTTTGTTTTAAATTTAGCTACAATAAAACGTGTTTTAGTCGGTAATATTGTTTCAATTCTATATGTTTGATAGATTGGTTGATCTATTGTTCAAGCGGGCAATATTAAATGTTACCGAAATCTTTCCGTACACATAAATACACAGAACCCTAAAACGCCTAACAATTAACGACTTCACATTCTTTTATCTGTGGGTGTCCCTCATATAATATAATAAATATGCCTTAACGGGTCCGTCTTAGCTCATCACTGCTTCGATAGCGTAAGTTTTACTGGTGGTTTCGCCGCTGCCACCGCGCCGAGTGTTGTGGGTTCGATGGTTCACACTAGTGTCCACACACAGGACAAAAGTTGTGTGATCCTCAACTAGTTGTTCCGTGTCTGCCACCCCCGTGCTTCGGAAAGCCAGTAAGCCTTTGGTCCAGCGCCTGATTTCTTTCCGGTCGCATCGGATTTACGGCCCATCGGATTATGGAACAGAGAGTGCACTTGTGTGTGCGCACACACTTGTGCCAGTGTACGTTAAGATGGGCCGCCGTGACCGAAATTTGATCTGGAGGACATTATTATTATTAACATTCTACAGCCGGACTGGGAACAGTACCTTTTTTCTGGATGAAAGCTACCCTCCATAAAATTTTATTTGATCGATTATGTTGTTAAGGCGTGAGCGTAACAAACTCCGACCCGCATTTATAATATTTGTTAGGATAGTTGAATTTACAGTGATAAAAATAAAACAATATAAAATTTCCATATGCACATATATTCGTTACAATAATAATATTTAATAATGTAATATAATAATAATAATTATCTCTTACACAACTATTAAAGCTGGCACATATTTCATTGGTTTCACCGCAACGCTAATTTGATTTAAATAATAATAACAATAAATAATTATTACAATTATTAATTCTAATAATAATAAGTACTTGGACTTACAGACTAACAGATGAAAATAGGTCTTATTGTGTACCAGAGAATATATACTTATATTATATAGAATGATATAAAAATATTACAATCTATGGTCAGTTTAAAAGCATTTCGTGAAATGGAATGTGAAAGAGTAATAATGTACGATTATTTATTATAAAATCTATGGATCAATAGAATTAAATATAAAATTAATAATAACAAAATAAAGAAAACTTCGTTACATTAAATAGTTTTTAAGTAATGAATAACTCAAAAAATATACGATAATGTGTTATATAAATTTATTGTATTGAAATGGTAAAATCCTGAGGTTAAATTACAAATAATATTTTTATTATCCTTTTCGCTTTAGTTGGGTGGGAATCGAACCTACGACAGCAAGTTGGCAACCAATAGACTACCTCCTTCTATAAGTCTATGGTCTGGATATATAGATATTATACCCATTATAAATTTGTATACAATATGTATTGAAATGTCTACAGAAATTAAATAAAAGTTTCAGCTCGGCTCCTTTTCATGTATGATACGCATGAAAAAGAGCCGAGCTGAAACTTGGATTAGGTTAGTTAATCAAAGTACTAATTGATTTCTAAATCAAAAATATATAAGTATATATTCTCTGGAACACATTTATATAAATTACAAAATGAAATTAGGTAGGTACTAAAATCTGGGATTGAACCAATATATGAAACGAAATTTTGTGGACTACCTGGGGTGATTATTGCATATTACACTTTTGTTCTTTTTAAACGTAAGCAAGGTATATAGTTTGCCGTACATTTTTACTTAGAAAAATGTCTTTAGACATATGTATATATTACGGCTAAAGGCGGGTGTGAACATAAATTTAAGATTAGCCGGCTGCAACTAGGTGCAGCCGGCCACATGCGGTTAGGTTATGTTATGTTACTTTTGAGTTGTAGCCGGCTAAAACTAGGTGTAGCCGTACTTCGGCTATTAGCCGTAACATATATATATATACCTAAATTAACATTGAAAATCGCAATCATTACTAAAATAGAATAATATGTGCTTCTACTTTTGGAATCATATATATAAAACATGTTGTACACAACATAATTTATTTTTGCATTATTTGATTATGTGCTTCTAAAGTGCATCGTAGATGTATTTAACTACACACCACAAATCTTATGTAAAGTGTATTTTTCTCTAAATCTGTGCTTTGGTTGACCTCTAAAATCGTAACATACATACATAGCTATTATCGCTTGAGTATATAGAATTGATTCAATATAGTATTTGTAGCGAAAACTTTAACAATGTTCCATTAAATAATAATTATTTAGTTAGTTAATTAATTATTGTTCAATCCCAGTGTTCTAAATAATTAAATTATAATAATAACTATATATTTTGTATATTTGAACTATGCATTAAGCTTCTTATATTATCCGATATCATAATTCGATAATTTCGTATATATATCTATATTTAAATATATTTATTTTTTACATTTATTTACAAATTGCTCTAAACGAGGCATGCCTCGAGTAAAGCAAAACAGAGGCGTTTTTACATCGTATAGTCTGCTGACACAAATTATAACAGGCCGAAATTGTACCCCATTGTAAATAAATGTAAAAAATAATATTTAGAATAATACAGTTATAACGTATGAACATAGATTAAGTAGAAACAGATGGAGGTATATCAAACACGCTAAAACACTCGTAAAGGTGCAAGCGTACAGCGTTCTCAGATCAGGCGCTTTGATACGTTCGCGCGCACGCAAAGATACTTGAAGTTTGGGTAATGCTCGGTTGAATGTAACACTGTTTGATCAGTATCGCTCTACAAATGCGCATGTGTCTGCGTGCATATTAGCGTCTTGTATATACGACGATCTGTTTCTATTCATTTTGTGGTATTAGACAATATCTCACCTTTCTAAACGATGCAATTAAATCAATATTATTACTGTTTAATGTCACAGTACCTATAGTGCGAAAATTTAGTTCGTGATTATAATGCAGCCAGTCAGCCAGCATTTTTCAAATTAAAATGATATTAAGTTTCATAGACTCAAACAGGTGCGTTAAACTGACATTTCAGCTATGTATGACGTAGCAGTGTCAAAGTATGTGAAATAATATAATAAAATTGTAGTTGGTTGATTGCTTTTAGATCCCACATGATAAAGGGCGCGCCTATTGACGTTTTCTGCGCAAAGTTGTAGATTCCATGCAGCTATTAAAAATTTCTACGCCACTGAGGCACTGTTAGAGATTGTTTTACGAAATGTATGAGAAAACGTACCAACGATAAAACGTGTTACGTTGAGATCTATGAAATCTCAAAGTGTAAAAATGTTTTAGACGTTTTCTCTGATCTCAATACTGCATCATAATGTAAAGTGAGATATGCTAATTCTTAATAGAGAATAGATCAACAATAATAGTTTGCGTTAAGTTAGAGTTTGAAGCAATTTTATGAAGCAAAGAATACATTTGTATTTGTCAGTAAATCTATTAAATTGGTTTGGAATGTATAAAATATTAGATACAAATTAATGTGGTGAACTGATTTGCGATGCACTTTAAAGCGTTAAAAATCTTTTAATTGCAGTTATAAAGATTTTACTATAATAAGTTAGTTTAAAAAATCAATTAATTAAAGTCACTTAATTTAAAATAATCTATACCGCTACTGATTGATATAAGGTCTACAAAATCTAAATAAAACCAATTTGCTTCAAACCCTACCTTATAAGAACAAGCTAGTAGACATAGTACAACATATATTCAGTGTAGAAAGACATATAGTGATGGGGCTCTATATCCTATTTAGATAAAAACTGTGTAGGTAAATCCGATTTCTATAATCCAAACTAACTTTAAGCCTAAATCAATGCAGTTTAGTAATATTAAAACATTATTATACATACCTAAAACCAACATCAGATTAACTGTATTTAAAAAGGCTTATCAATAGCCATCTGTAATGTTTTGAAGATATAAAGTGTTCTCTTTACGTCTTAGTCAATTTTGTTCATATTTTTTTGGATTTGAGTATACATAATATGTGCCAGTTGTTTTAAAGGTACAGAAGATATACTCAATATAATTAGACCCACATACATGTATATGTAGATGCGTGCGTATAGTGTTTGCAATTCAAATGAGTCAAATGCAATAATCGAAATCACTGTTCACTACATGCACACAGCGGTTTCGGTTGTTGCATTTATAGTATGTGTGGTTCCATCTGTTTATACGGATTATACCGTGTGACCAACACGGTACTGTACTGTACCTATAAGTTTTGTGATAAAAGCATTTCATATTTGCAATATAGAAACAGGACTTACTAATGCTTACAATGTACTTGTAATAATAATAATATAAATATGATATTTGTGTATCAATAACTGTATACATTAATATATATTTATATTTGTCTAACCAGTGAATTAAAAAGCTTCGTTTTATTGCAATAAAGAAATAAATAAATAATTCATTAGGAATTGTTTTTTATTATTATCGACATACTAAACATTGTACAAAGAATAAAATGTCTTTCATAAGATATGCTGAATGAAACGTCTTATTTTTGCTAGTAGGATAAGTTGGTGGCCGACAGGATAGTAAGTGATTATCACCGCACATGGCTTTGTTTTCTTAGTATCTATCACAAAAGCAATATCAAGAAGACACAACCAAGCTGCTGGGTACCTGCACATAAGAGGCATCACTTGTGCTTTGCTACCGTTTCACTGTTCTGTAAGACAGTTCCTACGTTATAAATAAACAACCCTTTCATATTCGCTGTCATGCATTTATCTTACATAAATCACAATGAACTAGTAACAGATGCAATTTTAATACCTCGCAATTTTTTACTTCATTGGGATCTTAGATTCAATAATGTATACAAGTAATATGTCAGTTGTAAATATTTTCTCGCCTCGAGGCGTACCCGCATCACTATAATCTACCTCACTCTAAGTAACTCTCGTGTTGCTCACATAACGACATAAAGGATATGCTACACATTATTACTATAAGCACCAACACACACACGGACAGACAGTTGATAACCAATGAATTACATTTAATATAAATCATATTACATATTTACAATATACGCGATCGGCATTGGTGACGACGAAATATTTAAGATTTTGCGTAGCAACGGAAATTGTCTTAGATATTATGCATTGTCTTATGTGAGTGACAATCATGTCTCTTCTATACATGCGCAAGTTATCACTGTGCGGTTTATATGTATCTTGACTTCACATTCTTTTATCTGTGGGTGTCCCTCATATAATATAATAAATATGCCTTATTATGCCTTATATGTATCTTGTAAATAATGCATCCCAGCCATTCGCGCAAGTAACCCCTATGATTTGCTCTTGCATATTGTATGTCGTCGTGTATAGCTTGCATGTAAGCCACGCTATCAACTTACTTCGTGTACAGATCTGATATTACGACAGCACCGGCGATATTTTCTTCACTCACCTAAGACAATTATATTACAACAGATAGGCTATATGCTTGCCATAATATATATAAGACAACTCCATTACTTTCTGTAAATTCTCAAAGGCGTATTTTGAGTAACGAATTTTCATGCCGCCTCGCTCGGAAGCGCCATTTTATTTTACCGAGGCAGAAATTGCTCTCGGCGAGGCGAAGTGAGTTGTGACGTTCTGATTGTGTCTCACCATGCTGATCGTGATTTAAAACTAAAACTTCGGTATGCAGTGCACTATATACTAAATAGATCTATTTTGTTCCTATAAATGGATATATTAAAAATGTCTATAGAAAAATATTTACAAAAACACTGGCATAGGAATTCAGGACGTATTTTATTATATTTCTTGGCACAATATTGATATAATTTTATTTTTATTAATATTTCTTTAATGTTCTTTTATTTTGATTTTGTTAAAATAATATCTCATATTTTTCAAATAATAATAGACCGAAAACATTAAATACTTATGCCAATGTACCGATATTTATTGCATTAAATTAATTTCATTTAAGCTGTTGTGGAGTGCAATGGTTTAAACTTAAACTTCTTAATGCCATATACGACAAAGCACTTACATTTCCACGACACAAATATTACATTTAATACGACATCTTCCATTTAAAATGAATAAAATGTTATATCAGTACATGTTTGACGTATTAAGCCTTAAAATATTACACCTTAAATTAATACAACACATTGATAATGTCTTAAATATTTTAAACATTTTATAACAATAAGTTTAACGTTTCATAATGATAAACACAAACATTCGATTACAACTAATTTTCTAATTACTTTTAAGTTTACATTTAATACGGTTAAAACGATCATTTAAATTAACTATAGGACGTTTAACAAAATGCACATCAAATCGCTATTTTATTTAAGTATAAATACATTATTTTCTTTACTTTCAGATCAACAACAAGAAAAGTCTATAAAAAAATAACTGTAAATAAAATTGACAATCTATAACTAAATTAATATGCACTTATTCGTTTTATTTTTGAAGTAAATAAAGTACTTTTTACTATTCCTTTTAGTCATCGCGATTTATTGGTTTATTCAATACTGCGATGGTTTCATTTAAAGTTACTACGTATTTTATTAGATTTTTGCTTAGTTATTAATTAGTGTTTCAGCTCGTATAACTTTGTCCAGTTTCTTTATTTATTTATTGAGATTTATTTGAACATTTAACTCAAATAAATCTGTTTCGATCTTGGCCAATTCAAGTCATTTATTTTTAATTATATATTTCCAAATATTTATAAAATGTTCCCTAGGTTTGAACTTTAAAAGTCTGTGATATAATTTGACTTTTAATGAATTGAGTTCGAGTCAATATTTATTTAAATAAATATTGTTTAATTAATTACAATGCTTTTAACTTACTTTGACGCTAAAATAAATGATTAAATAACCAAAAACAAAACAATTACATTTGTTTTTAATAAATAATTAAAAATCTCTTATCCAGAGTAAATGTACTTATGATGGATATTATATAAATATATTTATAAGTGTATATATTTATATCTAATATAGCAAAAATGGACGTCAGGGTTTCTGCCAGATCTTTTCTTAGCAATAAGAATGCAAGATATTGTAAGAGATCATAAATATTTAGGAAAATGATAGTATAGATTTTAGTTTCAGCTGAATAAATTAAATATTTTGAAGTACAAACTTGAAGAGGACGAAATTATTAAAAAGTTTATTTGCGTGACGAGAATCTAGAAAAATAAGTTAAAATACTATATTTTGAAAGAAGTGTGTTTTATCTTAAGTAGTTATTATATATTTTTCAATTCGTAGTATAAGTTAGTTCTTTTATCAAATCCGTTTTAAAAATAAGTGCGATTTTAGACCTTATTTGTATCAAAATAAGTAGATATTTTGGTTGCTCTTATATACGATGTAGTTGCATTTTTTTAGGCAATGAAAACCAACTGATTGATCAATCAATAATGGGAATTATTCAGTCATCAAAACAGACGACAAAATAAATTATTGCACTTACACCAAATCAACAATCAAATAAACTTTTAAAACTTAATAGGTAAACGTTTAATCACAACAATAAATTAATGAATGAATCAATCAGTTGGTTTATCAATCAACAATGACGATTGATAAATGATTTGATTGGTGCACAGAGTAGGCAGTGCATTGAGATTCAACATGATTTTATCACTTGATAAACGCATATGAAAAGATTTTATTCTGCCTTGAATAACAATTTTGCTATAAGCACGTTAAAATATCGCAATATTTAAATATATTTAACATGGTTATAGCTTACCTGACAACACTGACACTTTTTCACGAATAAATTGTAAATACCTGATTTGTAGTTCTAATAGTTGTTCAGCACATATTGATAAATCTGTTGGGTTCAAATCGTCCGATTGATAAATCTATAAGGTTGATTGATAGATTGATAAGTGTGAAGTCGGTAGAGTTAGCAGTGGGTGAAGAGTTTGAAGAATCCCCGTCCTTTTTCCGGGGCTGGTCCCATCAACATAGGTACTTGGTTCTTGTGGGTTATTGTAATCTGTAAAAACAAATATATTATTTACTGAGTGTCTCGGTCGCACAGTGGTAATGAATGCGACTGGTGTTCATAAGGTCTTAGGTGTTATTTTCGAGTGAAGTAGAATGTTATTAGGTTTTTCATTCAAGGAATTCTTAGTAGTGGTACAAAGTTTGGAAAGGTGATCGGTATACAACAATAGACTTGCTTACTTCTGAGTTGGTCATATATCATAAGTGGCTAAATGTGGCTATAAAACACGTTTATCTTTTCCGTCGGCGATATATGTTTACTTTATCCGTCATTTGCGTTGATTTCCCATCGTTTTGATCGACTTGCTTCGGTCTTAGTCACGGGTTGACTGGCTAAATAGGTATTTATACATTTAAATACCTCTCAACGCGATTAAAACCCGTCTATATAGTATAATTATTTGCAAACAGTGAAAGTCTAAAACGTTTAAATTTTGTAAATACACAAGCAGTCTATAGTTTTAAAAGAGAATTGGTACTCCTGCATTAAGAATAATTCCTGTGTTGCAGAAGACTATACAAACATTCAAACAACGGACACAAAGAATACCAAGATTCGAAACAACTATTTGTCAGACATTTTTTTACTGATCTATAGATCACTATAAGCAACCTAGTTTTCGACAACCTTCCATGTGTAATTTTCTCTCAAATGAGGAATCCAACCAGTTATCTCGTTTCTGGAAACTTGATGCTGTGTCACAGAAAGGTACTTTGTTCTTAGAGGAACAGGCTTGTGAAAAGCTATTCAAGGAAACAAGGAGATTCAAGAAACAACATCTGACCACTCGTGGAGCTATGTGCCTTCGAAGTCAAATCCCGCTGATCCGGCTCGAAGGACCAAATGTTGCCGACGATACCTCATTGGAGTGTATAAATGAGACTAGTGGACTGTATTCGAAATGTATAATGATTTATATAATTAATAATAATGTTTTGTGTCTGTCGCTGACTGCCGGTGCCGGCGGACGAGCGCCGATGGCTGAAGTGGAGCGGTGGGGCGATGACGTAGAAGTCCCGTTAGCTCCGATCAGCTGTTAGGCGCGGCAGGTGCATGTCGAGTACTCGACAATCACACAAATATTTTTCTGCGTGAGGATCTAACCAACAATACTCGGCGCAGTCGCAGTGACAACATGATCACTTAAATCATTATACAATCTGCGAAGTCAATTTCCATAATGTTTTAGGCCAATACTCATACGGCGCAGCGGCTTAAATTATAACGGCATTCGTGCAGTCAATAATTGGCAATCGAACCCGCACTATATAATTAGTGTATCTCAGCATACCTTGCAAGGCGGCTGCATCCAGGGCTCACCGTCAATCTGCATGGGGAATGTCTTCTTAGTGCTGATAATGATGGAACTGCACTGGGCCAGTCGACGACCTGATGCACGGAGACCTACACAATAGGGTCATCGTTATTTCTAAGAAGACTTTTGTCCAAAAGTGGGCAAAGGGTAGTTATAATAATAATAATATTCTATCACATACACACAACACCATCTAGCCCAAACTAAGCAGAGCTTGTACTATGGGTACTAGACAATGGATAAACATACATATATACTTTTTTTTTTGTAAATATATACATATTATACATAGTTGACTCACAATTTTATATTATTTAAGTCCTATAGTTACATTGACCAAACTTAGCAGCGATAGCTCAGTAGGGAGACCAACAGACTGCAATGCAGAGGGTCTCGGGTTCGAACCCACGTCGCGCACCTCTGACTTTCGAAAGTTATATGACTTTTCGAAATTATGTGCGTATTGATTGACAATTATCGCCTGCTCCGTGCCTCGGAGAGCACGTTAAGCCGTCGGTCCCGGCTGCCATGAACATCTATGGCAGTCGTTATTGGGAAAGTCAGTACCCTCTAATATCCTGACACTGGTCTAGCCTTAGGGTATCGTTAGCCTTCGGGTTGCGGAGGTCAGGTGGCAGCCGCTCCGTGTAAAAACTGATATCCAGTCAAATCCGGTTCGACTAGAAAAGCCGACCCCAAGTGACTTGGGAATAATAAAGGCTAGGGAGAAGAAGTTACATTGACCAAACTCTAAAATAAGAAGATCTTTTTAAATCTACTGGAAAATAAATAAGATACAAGCGTTTTAGATCTAGTAGTAACGTAATTGGAACACTTGCATCTTTATATTCTAGTATAGATTTCAAAAAACGCGAACGTTAAATAATTGTCAGTGCATTTTTATAACGTCGACAGGTCCCAGACCGGTCTGTGTGGAAAACCTTGAGGGAGGCCTATGTCCAGCAGTGGACGTCTGGTAGATGATGATGATGATGATGACAGATTTTGGATTTCTCGCTTAACCACTACGTATTTCCGTTAGCAGCATACATACATCTGTTCATACTAATATTTATTTTTAAATTACATATTTGGCTGGTGCTAAGTTGTGCACGACTGTATTCGAATATGATTCGAATGGAATTATGTGCATCACTACTAGGCGGGTTACATGCTGGTTTCTTATGTTATAGTTAGTGTTTTTTGAATAGTTACCTGTCCGTACTTGTCCCATATGTAGACAGTTCTCCAAACCAATCACTTCTATTAGCTTATCACCGATATCTGGAAATATATTCAAAACTGCTTAAAACTGCACGTTCTGAGAAATTTTATATATATAATACTTATTTATTAAATGATAAATGTAGAAATCGCCAGTTAAATTAAATTATGTTTTCTCTTTTAAAACAGGCACCGTAGATATTTCATTAGATTGTTATGGTATATTTGCCATAATACATCATAATTAGTATTTTTTTTTTTTAGCACCCGTCATCACAGGGTGTTCTTGCTCCTCTGCCAGAGACAGAGCCTACTGTTTACGAAAGTGAGGGGCAGCTGTTGCTCCTAATCTTTATTTTATTTATACATGTGCCCTGAAAGGGCTATTATTATATTACTAAAACCTATTCACGCTCTCATTCCAGTCCTCTAGTACCATTCTAGTTCTCGCATTTATGCCTCGTAATTTCATTCTATTCCTTTCATACTTGGGGGATAATAAGGGTTTAGGTAGTTTACATTTTTAAATTATTATTTACATTTATTACATGCTATTTTCCTTATCCTACCTTATTACTACTTTTCTTTATTTGTACACATTCTCTTCAATTCAATTCAATTCAATTCAAAATTTTATTCATTAACAATTTTTACATTGTGTTTGAATTAGTACATAGATAGTTCAAAAAAGCAATAAGAATCGGAAATGTCACAATGCAATTAATAAGTAATACACAATAATACAATGAATGATAACAAAAAAAAAAACATTAAGTCAATACAATCAAAAGTGGTCAATAATAAGTTAGAAATGAAAATAATAATGTCAATGATAAAATGGTATTAATAAATGTCAATAGGATAAGATATAAAATAACAATCATAATGTATGTAAATGAATTAAAATTTATATTGATTGTAATTTATTATTGATCTTCCATATCACTGATAACTTTGGCATGTCATCTACAGAATATAACAACCTTTCAGTAGAAATGTTTTAAGCTTGGTATTAAAATTACTTTTATAGAGCAAGCTCTTCAAGCCAACGGGCAACTTATTAAATAATCTGACAGCATTGTAATGACTACTGTGCTTCACTATATTGTGCTTTACTATATCTTATATCTAGAGTTCTGGTATCAGCAAATACCTAACTTAGATACTATACTACACCTTATTTCTAATATTTGCAATTCTTACTATTCTATGTGCATATTTAATAAATTGTTTACCATGATCCTTAATTAAGATGGGTAAGTTGACTGTTGCTATTTTGACCCCAGTCTCCACTTCCAATTCCAGCCTATCCTTGTCGTGTATAGGGCAGTCTATCAACTAGATGTTGGACCGTCTCTTCGACGCCCGGCTCACAGGCGCACGATGGGTCCTCCTTACACTTGAAACGAGTCAAGTATCCGGAGAACCCACCATGCCCCGTCAGCCATAATAAGTATTGAAACAAAGGATCTAAAGAATACTTGGCACTACCCTATATGGTGTGGTGGAATAAGGTGTGAATTCAGACGGTTGATATAGGGAACTTGTATACATATTACTCGTACTGCAAACTTTGTTTGCATGTTTTAGAAATCATAAGGGTAGTGTCTAATTGAATACAGCGCCATCTCTTACCGCTACTTGTAACTATTGTCCTATCGGTAAAATCCGTAAGTTCAAATTAACAATTTAAATCTTCAACCATTGCCTGAAAGTTTTAGTCATGTCAGCTAATTTCCTAGCTCTTTAGACATAGTCACCTTGCTGTGCATTAGGAAATCTTCCCCGGCGGTGAGCCCCACTAGACCCCCATAGGTTGGACCCTCCATGCGCGTAGGGTATATTGAGCAGGGCTACCCCTTGCAGAGCTGGACCCTTGTTCAGCTCCAAGGACGCACCATCACACTAAAATTATATAATCAATAAATTATATGGTCAATTTATGTAATACGGTAAATCAAAGCATCGAGTAATTCGCCGTATAGGAAATTCTCTGAATTATATAAATTGTAATCTATTGTGTTCTCTCTTAATACTGCAGTTTTATTTGCATGTCGTGAATGAGCTGACTATAACAAACTGCAGACATTCTAGTGCTGAAAGGCATGTAAAACGCCAAAAAGCCTGACTTGAGAAAACGTTACATTGCAGCCATATATAATCTGTACTGGATTAAGCATAGAGCATGAGAAGTAATGCTATGTACGCTGCGCGTTCGACGGGCTTCATACTTGAGCAAAAATAATTTTTTTGTTCAACTTCCTAGAAATAAAATAATTTTTATATGACTCGAGCATAAATAATTCGATTTGCCGACAATGGTGCAGTGAGACTCCGGATTGTTATAGAGAATTAAATTCCAATTAAATCACTATGCGATCCGTGTAGTCAAATATTGTAAATAGTGAGGTACCACAATATCGATATGCTCGTGGAGGTTCTTGCAGCTGGCTGCGAACTGCTCGGAAGTGGCGAACTCGAAGTACCACAGCTTGTTCTTCATCCGGGAACTGAACTTGTCCGGGTTGCGCTCGCGCTCCGTGTGGAACTTCACGCAGATCGCCGCGTCCTGCCGATGACAATAATATAATATCAGCTCTGTATTAAACTGTCCCACTGAAGCCCACGGGCCTCTTCTCACTGTGAGAAGGGCTAGGTCATAGTCCTCCACGGTGTCCAGTACAGGTTATCAAACTTTAGATATCTTTTAGAACATTATGGAGAACTCTCAGACATGCGATGACATACATATCATTATGTGTGGTCTGAAGTCTCTGTATCTTGGAAGGGGTAGGCAGTAGAGGTGTTTAGTAGGAACCAAAAACTTAATAGGGGAGCAGCTTATTGACGTCGGGTATATGAACTCTATGTTCCTACTAGCGATAGGCAATTATATATTTAAATAAAGTATTTGAATGATCCAATTTCGATAATATATGAAGTTTGACTAATCCTAACTTATATCATAAATGTGAATATGAGTTTGTTTGTTTGTTACGCTTTTATACCTTAACTACTCAAACGATCATCATGAAAATTCGCATACACGTTGTCAGGGGTACAAAAAACGACATAGAAATATGCCTACCACCTTACCTTTCATCTAGAAAAAGTATTGTTGCCGAGGGATATTTTATTGATAAAATCTAGATTAACGCGAGTGCAGCCGCAGTCATAATCTAGTATATCACATGTATTGGTCTCCCACTGAGCAGCGATAGCTCAGTGGGAGACCAATAGACTGCAATGCAGAGAGTCTCGGGTTCGAACCCACGTCGCGCACCTCTGACTTTCGGAAGTTATATGACTTTTCGAAATTATGTGCGTATTGATTGACAATTATCGCCTGCTCCGTGCCTCGGAGAGCACGTTAAGCCGTCGGTCCCGGCTGCCATGAACATCTATGGCAGTCTTTATTGGGAGAGTGTCGACACAAAAGATCCCACTGGGTCGAAGTGTCGCCGGTCTGCACTGACTGGCCCCACATAAGATACATATAACATTTAAGCAGTAGATATGTGCCAAAACACAAAAGGGATAAGTTTATTACTACTACGTACTAGTGATACGCAATTATAGATAAAAACAATCGAATGACTCAATTATATAATTCAAATTCAAATGGTTATAATTCATAGTAGTGAAAGCAACAATCATAATTTACAACTTAACTAATATTAACAAAACTAACCACTTATAAATAGAACAAAATGAAGAGTAACAAAATATGGGACTGTAAAAATTAATAAAAAAGGATGGCCGGTTTAGGCAGCGTCGTAAAATTCCTCAGCATCGCTGTCGACCGGGAGTGTGCCCAGAAGACTGGCAGCATTGCCACGCTGAATGGCAATGCTGATTCTTTGAGCCAAAAAAAGTGCAGCCTTCTGGACACGCGAAGCGTCGATTAGCCGCTTAGATATATCTCTAAAAAGCGCACGAGCGCCCGGACCCCATGAACCCAGCGTATCTACCCCAAACGGCTCGAAAACGTAATTACCAATTAAATTACTGTATTTACGCCGTTTGAGGTTTTCCGCCGCTACAGCAGCAGCACTGGCACAGCTCACCGTGCTCGGAAGATGTGATGGCGCAAGGGTGTCGACGCATGTGGCATCCCACACCAAAAGCCTACCCATTTTCCAAGGTAACAAAGACATACCATCGGGTCTCTTCCCATCATCACGTACCAAGCCTATGGGTTCTAATACTGCTGGTACGCCGGCGGTAATAAGAGCACGACGGATAATGTCATTTAGCTGAGCGTGTCGTGAAATACGACCAGCGCTTTTGCTGCAAGACTCAATTTAGATAATATTCGAAAGTTTGCCTAGTAATTCGAATTTTGATATTGATGCGGCTAAAGCATGGCAATATAAGGAGGAAAACAGAAAAACTAAATTCTTGCTGTTGTGCCTAAGGATATACAAAATATCATAACTACAATATTAACAATGTAAAATATGATACTTACGACGCCGACGGAGAAGTAGTTATTGATGATGTTGTATGGAACTGTGGTGGGGTGCGGCGCAGAATCCATCATCTGTTGATGTTCGTTTTGTGACTGGAAGATAAAAGAGCTATCAGAAATCTGGTTAAATTATAATAAAATCAGCCTTGTATTTATAAGGCTGATATAGAGGACCGTGTTGAGCAGTGGTACAGTTTATTTAACTGTGCCACTGCTGGACACGGGCCTTTTCTTAGTGTAGGAAACGTAGGGTCCGTCACGCTGGCCTTGTGCGGGTTGGCAGACTTTACATTATCTTCAAAAACATTATGGAGAACTCTCAGGCATGCAGGTTCACCGTTAAAGCCAGCGGTAATTAACTATTTAATGCGCACTTAACTTCGAAAATTCAGAGGTCCATTTCTCGGGTTGGAACTCGAGACTTTTGCATGACCATCCAACTGTCTGTCTCCTAATAAGCTATAGCTGCTTAAATATTCTTATAATATTTTGATTTGATTACCTCAGCGCTGGTGTTACTCGAGGTGTGGTTGTTCTCAACGTGGATGTGCCACCGGTCCATCATCACGGTGCTGGCGCGCGCTATCTTGTCCAGGATCTTGTGGATGGACTCTCCCTCGTACCTGGCAGAGATTTCTATATTTATTCGGACAATCAGTAGTTATTTTGTTTTTACTTTTGAAACTAGAAGAGCGTGGTTTGCCGTCTCTACAACACAGAGGGAGGATCCTGCGACCAGGATGATCGTGCCTGGCGGACCGCGGTCCGACTGTTGATATCGGGAACCTGTATATATACTTAGTCACTGTGTACGCGCGATTCAGGCCTGTATCGCGAACGTGAGTATAACCGTCTATTGCAAATAGCGCCATCTGTTGATTGTCGTCGAAACTTATTCGTCTGTATGGAGTCACCACATTCTTAAATAAATAAAACTGTATAAATAGTCACTAAGAGCACATTTTATAGAATTCATGCTTGATACTGTATCAAGCATGAATTCTCAAAAGAAGATACAGATGTGTTCTGACTTGATACGAGAAAAGGCTGGAACAAATCTCGATTCGGACAACCAAGCTGCAATTGTTAGCAATACAACAGAATTCAATAGATTTGCCTGTTTGAAAACAAATATTAAAATGTGTAAAAAGCTTACCCGCCGCCCCACCGCAGACACCTAGCTAAATCATTCCCAGTGCCGAGAGGTATGACTCCTACTGCTGGCTGTGTCTCCATTTGTACTTTATCTGTAGACATTAGAAAACAAAATTTAAAATTTTATCCCACATTGGATATAGGCTAGGCTTGTGGGAGAAATTGGAATAGTATCATGCGTTCACCCAGTGCCAAAAAAAGGTGACAGATCTGACCCATCGATCTACAGGCCTATCGCCATAACTTACCTTCTCTCCAAGTTGATAAAGCGAGTGATCAGCTCTCGGCTCCTAAGATACCTTGAGGGTCATGATTTGTTGAGTGACCGACAATACGGCTTCAGCCATTGTCGCTCAACTGACGACTTTCTCGTGTATCTCACACATCGATGGACACTAGCCATTGAGAGCAAAGGTGAGGCATTGGCTGTCAGCCTGGACATGGCTAAGGCCTTCGATCGGGTTTTTCACAAAGTTCTTCTATCGAAGCTACCATCGTACGGACTGCCCAAAGGAATTATGCGAATGGGATGCTAGCTTTTTGTCCGGCAGATGCATCCAAACTGTGGTTGACAGTGATTGCCCTAACCGCATGGACATAAATGCTGGTGTCCCGCAAGGCTCTATGTTGTCCCCGACGCTATTCCTGCTGCATGTCAATGATATGTTTTCAATTGACGGCATTCATTGCTATGCGGATGACAGTACTGGGGATACTTATTACACGGGCCACGCTAATACCCTTCGGTCCACAGTGGAGGAAAGCCGCGAACGGCTAGTGTCTGAAATCGAGAAAACTCCGGATAGAGTATCCGAATAGGGAAGACAATATTTAGTTGTGTTTAACCCAGCTAAGACACAAGCCTGCGCGTTCACCGCTTAAAAAATACCATTTATTGTGTCTCCACAACTCCAGAACACGTCTCTCACCAACTCCAAGAATATTGGAATGCTTGGCATCGACATCTCAATTGATGTACAGTATCGTAGTCATTTAAAGAATAAGGTCAAGTTGGCTTCCAAAAAGCTTGGTGTGTTCAATAGAGCTAAGCGGTACTTCACTGTGGGGCAAAGACTGCTTCTATATAAGTCGCAAGTACGACCTCACATGGAGTACTGCAGTCATCTCTGGGCAGGAGCACCAAAATATCAGCTTGATCCTTTTGACGCGGTACAGAGACGAGCCTTGAGAATTGTCGATGTGCCCAAACTCACAGGCGGTATTGAGCCACTAAATCTCAGAAGAGACTTTGCCTCCCTTTGTGTGTTCTACCGCTTGTGTAATGGATTGTGTTCTGATGAGTTGTGTGAGATGATGCCCTCAGCTACTTTTTATCATCTAACCGCTCTCCATCGGCAGGGATTTCATTCTCACACCTTACAACTTAATTGGTGCCGCACGATGCGGTTCCAATGAAATTTTCTCCCGCCGACGCTTAGGTTGTGGAATGAACTCTCTGCCGAGGTTTTCCCACAAGACTACACTATGGGGATCTTCAAAAAGGCGTTTACAAGGTTTTTACAAGGTCGGCAACGCGCAAGTGATGCCTCTGGTGTTGCAGGCGTCCATAGGCTACGGTGACCACTTACCATCAGGTGGGCCGTATGCTTGTTTGCCACGTTAGTTGTATAAAAAAAATGAAAGTAGAAGTCATAATTCCTTTATTCATTTAGGAAGAAATTAAAATAGCATAAGCACACAGAAAATTAAAAAAATACAGCTGTCTCTAGGAGAAAATCCTGTTTACAATCATTCAAACAACTGATACAAAGAACAACTACTGGATTCCGCAATTTTTTGTCTCATGTGGGCATCGAGCCCTCAGCACTCGGCCCAGCAGCAGTACTATTACAGAACTATTACATGGATTTAAGTAAAACTCTAAACATAGATCGATCAAGACCTGAATTAACACAAATAATACTATAATAAAATAAAATATTTCAGTATACGTTCCCGTAGCATTCAGGCTAATGAAACTCCAGGCAGAAGTTTCGGATTGTTGATTTATAAACCAAATTTTGCCGATCAGACCAAGCTTGGAGCGCTTAAGATGGATTGTATATAAGTAAAAGAAATATGCATATAATCTTACCCATGGTTTCGAGGACCCAGCCCACAGTGCCGTCACCTCCACAGCATATCACGCGATAGTTCTTCACATCTTTGAACATCTGCAACCCTGAACATGGAAAACTTGATTAGAAGACATACTAGCTGACAATATTTACGCAGACATAGCCGCGAGCATAAGCTGAACTTCAATAATAATAATACGTATAAACATTTTGTCAAATCATAACATTTATTTGGCATAATGTTGATTATTTTTACAATTTTTAGTTAATTATTTAGGTTAATAATATAATATAATATATTATATTATTAACCTAACAATCTATTACCACCTATTCAATTTAGTTAATCATAATATTTGCCTATGCTTAAAATATTATCCGCATGTCATTACCAACATTTATAACACAAAAACATACATTTAAAGCAATAAATATTGCCGAATCTAATTTCCACTTACCCTGCATAGGTCCACCCTTCGCAATATCATGCACTTGCCGCGGATTCAGAATGTATTGCAATTTCCTTAGCACTCTGGATCCCTGCCTACCTCCAGACTTGGGGTTGATGAACACAAGCAGAGGGCAAGTACCCTCAGCGGGGGTAATCTGGAAGGAGATGGGAGGGGCGCGAGGCTCTCGTTTCTGGACTTCTTCTTTCTTCTCATCTGAAGTCGCGGCGATTGAGATTGGAAGGGAGATTGAGGTTGGGAGAGATTGCTGAAAACAGAAGATGTTAAAAGTCAATTTTATTGTATATTAGAATCATCCTATTTTACTGTTTCTGTATACTAGATTTTGGATCCATTCATGCCATGCTGCCGTGGTTATGACAGATACCTGACTGGCAGTCACCGTTGTGCAATGGTATTAACCAAAGTTATCGTTGTTGCGCTCATAGAGAAGTGATCATTTACATAACTATGTATACACAATGCAAACACGTAAGGTTTGTCCCAGACACCTGACTGCCATAAGCATCTAAGGTATGTAGAATTAAATATTCTGACTACTAAAGTATTTATTTCCAATGAATAATTATAACATATCAATCTTGTTTAACTTTTAACCGTAACGAGTGTCAAATGGTAGAAGCTCGAAGAATGATCAGATATTGAGTCAAAACTGGTAATATTGGATTAACAGCTATATCTATTAATTGTTTGTCTGTAAAGTTCCGCACGACACAGGGTCTGATAACTAATGCAGGATTTGTTTGGAAAAACATGAATACACATTCCAATACGCCTGGTTTAATAATTTCAGCTATTGGTCATGTTATTTAGAGGAGCCTACTTATAACCAAAGCCGTCGACGATGGGCTATAAAATGCCGTACGTAACTCTAAGTAATAGGCACCATCTATCTTGTGGGTTCCATACTACCCTGGTCGTGGTGCGATCTGTGCGGCAGGCTCCGCTCCACGAGCGGGCGGACGGCGGTGAGCTGCAGGATGTGACGCGCGTGGCAGCCCAGCGTAGAGTACTGACCTGGTCGTGGTGCGGTCTGTGCGGCAGGCTGCGCTGTCGGTCGAGCACGAGCGGGCGGATGGCGGTGGGCGGCAGGATGTGGCGCGCGTGACGGCCCAGCGAGCACGCGCCGCCGGCGCTACCCACGCAGCGGTTGTGGAGCTGAAATGGTAAACATACATCAAGATTTTTAAGAAGCCTTTGTCTCTGTTGACCTTCTTTCGCTTCTGCACAAACTCTGACATAGCAGTGTATACTACCTGCGATTTAGTTGTACTCTTACAACAATTGTTTATTACAACTTTAACGAGTATAACTCTACTGGGTCTATAAAATAATGCATTTGTAATGTGAATGCCACAGGGTGCCATATTAGGCCCTTGCCTGTTTTAATCCACTTAAATGATTTTACCAAAGCTCGTATAAGATGTAAATAACGTTATATTCTTTCTATTCTTTATTTCGAAAACAGACCAAGTGTCATGTAATTTAGATAGTGCGAATAGTTTACTCATGGAATGATTTATAGAAAAGTATATGATAAAATGGCAGTATACAGTGAGATATAAGTACTTACAGTGATGTGGCACCAGCGACAGTGCAGTCCAGTGATACCATTGTACCCCTTGATCTTTTTCCGACACCTCGCACACTTGCCGTGGCAGTTGCCTGCAAACGTTTATATTTGACAATTCCAGAAAAATGAATATGTTTCAGAATCGAACTTGTAATCCAAATGTCGCTTGAATATTTAGGAATATTTGCAAATCAAAAATTTGGTACTCGTTATAGCCTTATTTGGAGAGACAGACAGTAAAGAAAATTCGTTCTCTAATAAATAGTGATGACAACAATGAAAAAACAAAAAAGACAATACATAGGTCGCTATACTCTCTTTGTATTTTCTATATCTACCAGCTATTTTTTTTACAAGACAAGTAATAAAATGGATTATATAATATTTGAACAAGGTATTATCGAAGCACACATTTATAGGGCTTTTCAATAGGTGCGCTCAAACTTAGATAGTGTATAACGGCCATCTTGGTAAGGTTACAGCTGTCAAATATGGCAGGAATACTTGTTAAATTTTGGGATTCTGTTAAGACGCTTGGTTGAGAGTGTCAGTTGTTTATAGGTTATCTTTATTTCATGCGTATTGTTTTAAATGTGGCTATTAACTTGTGTATATGTGTTATTTCGGTGGTGGCTTAATCCTACAATGCTCTGCTTACTGTTTTTTCGTTTAGTTTAGGCGCGTCTATATCTACTTGATTCTTTGGGAGTCAAATAGGTATGGAGAAACCCCGGATCGATCATCAAAAAGGCCAGCCGATGTTGATTTGGCGATCGAGATCGATCCTAAAAAGCCAGGTCTCGGTAAATTAAAAATAGTGGCATAAAAGTCCTTGGTCGCAATAAAATATCAATTGAATTTAAATCAGCTGTAAGTGCCAACGAATTCCTTGAATTAAGTTTACTGGAGAGCAACAAATATAAGGCATTCATCCCAAACTTCTAGATTTGACGCATGGGAGTAGTTAGGGATATCCCTACGTACTGGTAATTTTCAGAACTGTTAGATGGCATTTCCACTGTTGGAAAATGTAGTGAGGTCATTCGAGCTAGAAGGCTTAACATTAAGTCTCGGAAGAATGACACCACAAATTGGATCCCGTCCAATTCTAGTCTCCTCTCTAGAATGAAGTCAACCAGCTAGCATAAATTCTGCGAATCTCTTTACCCTTGCTCGCCTCTTTCCATGGTGTGGAAATGGATTAGGTCATTTTGCAGAAGTTTTCAAGATTCGAATGTCACAAACAACGATCCTAATTCCTTTCTTTATAATTTCCATTTTAGACTAGCTCCTCCCTTCTTCCCTGATCTCGACTGGCTCTCTCCTCCTAATTTCAATTCATCTTCTTTTTCCTCTGACAGAATGAATTACCTTGTCACTTTCTACGAACTTGTCCTAGCTCTTGACCACCTACGTGATTCCTCCTCTGGCGCTGATGGTATCCCTACTCTTTTATCTGTAAATCGTCGAACTTGAGCAAAATATCCTTTCTACTTAATATCTTTAATGCGATCTTCACCTCGGGCGAAATACCCTACCTCCTGGAAAACTCAGACTATGATCGCAATCCTTATATCAGGCAAGGATCCAGTGGATCCTTTAGCCTATCGCCCGATTGAGGATAGTTTCGTGCTAGCCAAAATAATGGAGAACCTAATCAAGAACAGATTGGAATGAATTCTGGAAAGCCTTTGCTTTCCAGAATTTATCCACGATATACTTATTAAATTATTTTTATTTCTTTTTAACCTGACGTTGGCAGTATCATCGGTACATATAAGATGGAGCCATTCGACACTAAGAAAAGTTTAAGTTGATATTATTAAGGTTTGACTTTTTGTCTACAAGATTTAGTGACGCGTAGAATTTTATTTTTTTATCGAAATCTATTGTCTGTTCGCCTTACGTTCCGTGCGCTGCGTCTAACTTATGGATTTCGTGACCATCCTTGTGTCCACAATTCAGCGTTTAATCCGTAAATATGAGGCATCTGGGGGGTCAGTGGCCTATGAAGCAGTAGCTGTAATTCAAAGAGACCTAAAATTGCCAGGCAGTCCATTTCGCATCGTGCGAAATAGCTTGGTTTTCGTGCGATATCAACTTGGGGAATTATGTGTAGCGACCTGGGCCTCCTTTTATACAATGTTTAATTAACTCAAGTACTAAAGCCTAATGACCACAGACAACGTCGTGTGTTCGCTGATTGGGCTTTAGAGCATTTGGCAGCAGACCCAGTTTCTGGAAGAAAATCATCTTTAGTGGAGAGACTAATTTCTGATTAAGTGCCTTCGTAAACAAACAATATTGCCAGATTCTGTGGGGCTATGTGAAATATCTGGTTTATGCAGACATACCACAGACGATTGCTACCTAAAAGTTCAACATAACTTGCTTTCTTCAAGATATTGAGGCCGTTTATGCGAAGATGTTATCCATAATTGGTCTATCAGGGTAAGCCATCTGCAGCGGAGCCGCGGCGGCCATTTGGTCGAAATTATATTCTACACGTAAAGTCATCAAATGCATATTGAAATAAAAATACAATTGTAGCGATATCACTTAAATTGTTTGTTTTATTAATTTTTAAAGCCCGAGCGCTGTTCATGAAAAATCCTGTATATATATGCTTTTGTAAATAAATTTGGTGCACAATAAAGAATAGTCTTTATATTTCGTAGGTACATTACCTTCGACCCAGTGGTGAGCTAAGGTGGCAGGGGCGCGCTTCGACTTGGAGTAGGTGGCGATGCAGGAGGCAGGTGCGCGTTGAACACATCTCTCGTGCACCGTGAACTTGCAGACTGGAAATAGTTTACGATTTAAGTATAATATAAAGAAATTACACAAAAAACGCCTTACGTAAGTATTTAATTTTCATTTGGTTTACTATTGACTGCAGACTTATGTTTTCTCAGTCTTCAATCTCCTCGTGAATATATATTTTCAATTTTAGCCTATCTACATATCAAAATATGTTGTCAAAATTTGGCGACGAACGAAACGACTTTCAAGGTGGCCGATTGTTGGATCTTGCTGTTCACTATAAAAGCTGTCGGTCCGACCTATTGTAAATAGTTAAGTACCATCGTCGTTTTATTGTTGCCAGCCTCGTCACAAAACAGTTATGAGTTGGCTGTGTGATATGACGAAGACAATGTTCTGAGATTGAGAAACATAAATATTAGGCGGTGTGGCCCTAATACTTAATTTTTATTCACCACAACATACTGTTTTCTGTCTTCCACAGGAGAAATCAAAACATCTGTATATATTTCGCCGTCTATGTTTAAAAGAGTCCTTCCTGTATACACGTTATGCAGAAACTGGTGGTGAGAGTGGGTCATGCATAGGTGGGTGAATTTTCGGTGTGTTTTTGGCGCTTTATCATCTTATATCAATACTATATCATAATAGTGTAGTAGTAGTTTAGTATAACAACTACTCTCACTTGGTGTGAGGGTTGTTGCCTAAACCCGCACTTCACGAAGGCGCTGCTGAGCTCACACCAGTCAACCCGTAACCACGATCGATGCAAGTCGGTCGAAACGTCGGGCAATCAATAAGTATTTATTACCTTTTAAATACTTTATCGCGAGTTAGTCCCGTTACCTGGCATTATGTGTACAAACTGCGATTGTATACAAACATTTAATACTATATCCGACTGAAATCGTGGCTGAACGATTCTTTACTTCGATAATTGCCTAAGTACTTACAGATACAACACAGGCCCTTCTTGCCGAGTCCCACGAGCATGTTGAGACACAGGTTGCAGTAGGCAGGTCTGCTGAAGTGCTTCAGTCTCCACGCGTGCTCGCCGTCTTCCTTCACGTTAGTATCCAGTCCCAATAAGACGAGGAGGGGAATTGTCGTCATGCTGTAACGTAATATAAGTACTAAGTACTGTGTGTGAACATGTGCAACAGGGGACCAACCACTACCTGAGATTTGACAAACCACAGATTCTCGCTAAAGAACACCGATTCCTACCAAGGATGCTTCGCGAGGCTATTGAAATTAAAAAAACATCCTAATTTTAATAGAGAAGATGGTTGGAATGTACCACCAGCTTGGGATCCAGTAATTCAAATAGTCAAACCCAAGAAGAAGCAAACCACAGCTAGACTTCATGATACTCTGAGCTCATTCTGCGTAAATAGAAACACCAATGATTAAATTATGTTCGGGTACTTTGAAATAACGACACTGGAACATTGAGACAACCAACATCTTAGTCTCCCCGTGACCATGGCTGCTGAAAAGCAACCGAAACGTCGGGGAAAGTGTAAACTTAAATATAAATTGTTTTAATTTTTAATTTAATTAGCTTAAAAATTTGTAAAGTTTAATAATATCTAGTAGTAGTGTAACCGTTTTTAAACTATGTAATAAAGTGTAAAATAAACAACGCGATAAAATCCGTATATAGTAGTTTAATTTCAATGAATAACATTCGCGAAAACAGAAGACAATATTATGTAATATAAGTAATGGGATTACTTGTTATATCTTTTACGCATCCCTTTTTTTAAATCAATAATTTATTTTACACATTTTATCAAAGTATATAATATCTGTTAAAACTGTAGGTAATTTTATTATACTGACCCTCCACGCTTCCACTCGTCGAGTGACACGGTTCCGTCAGCATCGTAGTCAATCTCAACCATCATGTCTTGTAGGATCTGCAAACAAAATAAAATATTTTATATTTGACATTTTATCGATTCTACATCACAGTTTTATGCAGATAAGTCCTGTTTTTGCCTTCTTAACGCCTATATGTAGTACAATAATCTAATTCATTTATGAGTGGATTTGAAAAGGCCAATTTTTTTTTCTTTGTTTATTTTTTTTTATTTATATTTCTGATAAGTCGTCTTTTGCACTAGGTATAATCCCTATGTCGCGGGGTACTTTACAAACATTTAATCAACGGTCACAAAAAACACCTAGACTTTGATCAACTATTTGTGGATAACAATTTTTTTCGATCGGATCCGATCCCACAACACTTGTCGCTGCGATACGGGTAAGGCGACCACTTAAACCACTAACGACATCCGATAATGTTTAAGTATTGAGGTATTAGAATTTGGCAGAATTTGGACATTCAGAATAAGGCCATCGAAATAAGCTAAATGATATGGCTAAGCCAGATTAGATGCGAAGGCGGCAGTTCGGATGCTGTGGCAAATGGGAGAGTCTGCAACAGCAGTGGACTACAAAAGGCTAAGACTGGCTAATTCAAATATGTAGTGATATTCTTATACTCACGGGTCTCAGCTCAGAGGTCTCCCAGCCGAGGTATTCAGCCACAGTCATCATCTGATTGACGATACAGTCCATCTCATTGGTGTCCAGCACTCCGTTGCCATCAGTGTCGTACAGACGAAACATGACTGGAAATGAGTAAGAAAAATGGTTAATTGTGCCTTTTGCGTAAGTTTTACCATGCAAATTTATAGTGAAAATGTGTAATTCAATCGAATAATTCAGCAAGTTTATTTCACCATTTATAACGATTATAAATCTTAGAACAAGTAAACCATTTTTTCGTAAACGACGGTTTCTTACGTTATCAATTTGTTGGTTACAAAGCCTGTCTGTCTTCAGTGGAGAAGGACAATATATACTCACATTCCAGCTTATCTTCTGGTCTTCCAGCTTCGAGCAGTGAGAGATAGCACACGATGTCCTTCAGAGATACTCTAGCTGTGTGCACCTCCAGGGTTGAAGAGCGTCGCATTAGGTGTTTGAAGTCTGTAACGTATTAATGATGTGTATAACAACAAAGTGTTTTAATTTAATGTTGTTGTTAGGATGGCCATTCCAAAGTCTTTATTAAATACAATACTATATACTAGAGTTAATAATATACAGAGACGTTATTTTAATTGACAATTGTAGGTATTATATATTTCTCGTTCTTCGAACGGCGAAGGCATATCGATCCAAGACCAGACAAGATTAATTTTAGATGAGAATTCAGAGCGATTATTCGCTATCCCTGACACCTTAAGCTTAACAGTCTTATGATTGGTCCTTCATACATACCTACAAAAATAATCTCACGCCTATTTCCCTAAAAAGGTAGCAAAGGTGAATTACACACCAACATTTCACCAACTATATATTTAGGTCCGACATAACAGGCGACGCAAAACAAATACCGTTCTACTACTTAAAATTTATCGACAAAATAGCCAATGACACTATGCCCATCTCGTGAATTGAACCTGAGACCTTACTAGCTCATACGCATTTACTACTGCTACGCTACTGAAACACTGGACTTTTATTTCTCATATAAGTTCTTATTATATTAAACCTAATAAATATGTACTAGAATTTCAAAAGATATTATTTGGACTAGGGTTTGATTTTAACAATGATTTTACAAAATAGAGCAAATAGTAATAATTAGATATTTTTTGTGCATACAGTATGTATCGAAATTGGTTGCAAATAGATATTTTAAATTTGGTTATATGAAAAGTAGGGTCGTAGTGGGGATATATTGCTATCTCCCTCGGACAGCTGCGTTAAAATAGAGGTTTCGTCATAATTTGTACCTACCCTGTCCTCTTTTTCTGTCATTTGACAATCACCCCTACTACCGAATTTATAACTTTATCTTATTTATTTTAGATTAGGTTTCAATAATTATTTGTACTAGCGGTCGCCAAGTGGTCGAAATTCGCCCATAATTTATTTATATTTTAAATTTGATCGTTATTAAAGTTTTATTATCTATAACTTAATACCCTTATAATCACATTTCATTTTGTCACTTACTCCATATACATATGTATGTAACCATAGTTACGAAGCATTCTACGAAGTCAACTGAACAATGCCGAAATACTAGGAACGAGATCCGACTGCTTGTGTCAAATGCATGGTTGTGTGCGTGTAGTGTTTTTCCATTAATTTAATGTATTTCTAATGCATATTTTATAAAAATATTAGGATTCGCCCCTCCTTCTCCATATAAACTTTAACTGTGCCAAATTTCATACTCCTCCATCCGCTCAATTTTCGTAAAAAGGGGTACAAAGTTTTTGCTTCACGTATTAATATATAGATTTTGGAGCTTGTGTAGTATAATTATTTGACTTAAATAAAAAGATTTTGAGTCATCTACCCTATTATAAGCTGTTACCTTCGATCTTAGTAGACTGGTTGACCCGGAGTGAGTTGCTGCTTTTCCTGCTAGAGTTCCTGGACATCTGGCTGTGGCTGGGACTGGCTTCGTTCCGCCCCAGGCACAACTCGTGCGACGAGTACGACGGATGGGTGGTTACAGTGAACATCGGGTGGACACTCCCTAGGAAAATAATAAAATACAGTATTAATAAAAAAATGCTGTTAAAATGTAATGACTGGTAGAATGGTGTAATAGTTTTAGTTGTTACTTCACTAGCCGCCACGAATGTTGTGGGTTCGGTCAGTGTGGGAATTGAATAATTTGCGTATTCCACAAATTATTGTCCGAGTTCGAAAGTTCTCTGTGTCCGTGTGTTAATGATTGTAGAGTCCGCTTTTCTTGGTCTGGGTCGAGTAGGCGGAGTTCGTGTTCCGCACACGCCTCTTGATGTCGGAAGGGAGACTAGGTCCCCGCTTTGTCGTCGGGGACTAGGTCTCCCAACTGTGTGTGTTTTTTGTTGTGTTTGTGAGTTTGTGTGATGGTTGTGTGGGACCCGCCACGTCCATCGGCGGGTCAAACCTTTGACGGGGTCGCGATTTGAATGCGAGAGCGATCCGCGCGACCTCGCCATAAAGGTGTGAGGAACGCCGCGGTGGTTTTAGTCGGTTAGGTCTGGCTGTTTCTATGTATAAAATTTATATACATATTCATAATTATACAAAAAAAAGTATATATGTATGTTTATCAATTGTCTAGTACCCATAGTACAAGCTCTGCTTAGTTTGGGCTAGATGGTGTTGTGTGTATGTGGTAGAATATTATTATTATTATTATATATGCCAAGAAGAGCAGCAATAGCTCAGTGGGGAGACCAACAGACTGCAATGCAGAGGGTCTCGGGTTCGAACCCACGTCGCGCACCTCTGACTTTCGGAAGTTATATGACTTTTCGAAATTATGTGCGTATTGATTGACAATTATCGCTTGCTCCGTGCCTCGGAGAGCACGTTAAGCCGTCGGTCCCGGCTGCCATGAACATCTATGGCAGTCGTTATTGGCAAAGTGTCGACACAAAAGATCCCACTGGGTCGAAGTGTCGCTGGTCTGCACTGACTGGCCCCCACATAAGATACATACATACATATATGCCAACCGTGCAGGTAGTTGTATACATCTAATTAAAATTAAATATATTAAAAGTCCATTTATCCGAGGCAAGTTTCATGAAGCAAGAGTCCTGCTATCTTTGTATTTGGTAGAAAAAAACAGGGATAACAATTGATTCAATAAACTCGTATTGGTAAAAGGAATCTTAACGTAGTAATAGTTTTTATTATTTGCCGTAACTGTCGGGCTACGGTCCACAGTACACACTACAACAAAAGATATAAGGTAATAATCCGCGTAGACCGATTCATAAACATTTGGCTATAATAGAAAACTTTTCAACAAGGCAGTTGGCCTTGAGATGTTTTCCTTGTCACTAAATGAGACAATAAAGAGTAGCAGCGTTCATAGTTGCCAATTCTTTGGTGACAGAACGAATAAGCCGTCTCACTCAGGACACGCCTTCTTACAGAAAACCGCCGTAACAGTAATTCCACTAAAATCACAACTAGAACTTATACAATCGGAGAGATGGCTTTATGATCTAAACACTAGGCTAAGTCCAAGAATACGGCCACGGTTAAAATATTCTGGGTTAATAATATCTGCCTAAAATAATACAGATTCAACTGTCCCTTTGCTATAGGCCGACCGTTTAACTCGCGTATCGCCTGCGCGGTAAGAAGGGAGCGGGTAACGCTACACGCGGTTGACGTGAGCTCTCTGCTCCGCGCACCTCTCTCACCCACTCGGTAACATCTCACACCTCTCCCTTCTTACCGCGCAGGCGATACGCGAGTTAAACGGTCGGCCTATAGGTACAGGTCTCTTCTCTGTGTGAGAAGGGTTAAGCCAAAGTCCACCACGCTGGTCTAGTGCGGGTTGACAGACTTCACGTTTTCGAGAACATTATGGAGAACTCTCAGACATGCAGGTTTCCTCACGATGTTTTCCTTCGCCGTTAAAGCGAGCAATATTTAACTTTTCAGTACGCATATAACTTCGAAAACTAACTAGCTTTTCGAAGTTATATGCGTAGTTTTAGAAGTTGTTGTTGTTGTGATTTTGTTGTGATTGTTTACTGACTAGTAAACTATCACAACAAAATTAAAACAACAACAAAGTTATACGAGAGCGAAGTCGCGGGCAAAATCCAGTAATTTATATTGTCTAGCCCAGAAATATAAATTTTTTTATATAGCCAATGCATTTAGTACAAAATTACACAAATTAGATGTAGCACATAAACGGCAATTTCATAGCTAAAGACCTAATAATATCTTTGATTTACTGTTCCAATAATATTACCGTTAATCAAAAATAGTATTATGTGTCTGTTATCAACGTCACACAATCCTAACTAATATTATAAACCAGCTGACCCGCGCAACTGTCTGATTCACATAAGAGAATTTACCACGTTTCGCAACATTTTTCATTGATGCTCCGCTCCTATTGGTCGTAGCGTAATGTTATACAGCCTATAGCCTTCCTCAATAAATGGCCTATCCAACATTAACGAAACAGTAATTCCTGAGATTAGCGCGTTTAACCAAACGAATTCTTCAGCTGTATAATATTACTAGCTGATCCGCGCAACTTCGTCTGTTTCACCGTTTTGCAACATTTTTCATTGATGCTCCGCTCCTATTGGTTGTAGATTGATGTTATATAGCGTAAAGCCTTCCTCAATAAATGGGCTAACCAAAACTTATATAATTTTTCAATACGAACTAGTAGTTCCTAAGATTACCCGCGTTCAACCAAACAAACACATAAAAAGAAATTTTTCAGCTTTATAATATTAGTATAGATAAGTATAGATGAGAATGTATATCTGCATAACTTATTAAGTTTTCATCCCTAAATTACTCGACCGATCATTATGAAATTTCGCATACACGTTGTCAGGCCACAGAAAAGGACATAGGGTACCATTCACCCACACAAAATTTTTGTTACTAACCTCACCTAATCTACATTTATTATTCGTTTACTATCAAGGGGTTCTATCACCACATTCCTAGTTAAAAAATGCCTTTAAGAACACCGTGTAAAGTACAGGTGCTGATATATTTACATTCAAACCCATTAATAACGTATAGCTCTATAAATAAATCGATATAAATCGATACTATTGTATAAAAAGCTATTATTGATTTACAACATCGAGTGTTAAAGCTAAGTCTTTAAAGATATATCGCTGACTTATATTGATTCTCCGTTATAAATCCTGCGGAGGATGGTTCTTAGGAACGTCTATTATTTTATAGACAACGTGGTGAAACGAGTATTTTAGTTGAAGGTTATCGGTTAGAGTTATCACGATAACAAGCCAAATATCCATTATTGCCGTAGTTATTTGGCTGATGAAAAGCTACCGACATGTTGAGGAAAGTGTAAATATATATATAATATCAGCCCTGTATTAAGCTGTCCTACTGCGTGGCACGGGCCTTTTCTCAGTGTGAGAAGGGATAGACCATAGTCCACTACGCTGGCCTAATGCACATTGGCAGTTTTCACATATCTTCGAGAACATTATGTAGAACTTTCAGACATGCAGGTTTCCTCACGATGTTTTCCTTCACCGTTAAAACTAGCGATAATTAACTATTTAACAGGCACGCATCTCTGACTTTTAGAAGTTATGTGCCATAACTTCTAAAAGTCAGAGATGCGTGCCTTGGGATCGAACTCGAGACCTCTGCGTCGCAGTCCAACGGTTTTCCACTAGATTATCGCTGCTGCTTTCTTTAAATATAAATAGCATTAATTAATTTGTATAGCTTATTTATAGTAAAGGTCCATAATAGGTGTTATAGTTCAACATTCAAGTGTTTGAAAATAGACAACGCGACAAAATCCGTATAAAATTGTTTTGTTTGTCGGCCTCCATGGCGTAGTGGTTAGTGTAACCGACTGCCACGCCTGAGGTCGCGGGTTCGATTCCCGCACAAGTCAAACATTTGTGTGCATGGACATGGATGTTTGTCGTGGTCTGGGTGTTTCTATGTATAATATGTATGCAAGTATACATGTATGTTTATCCATTGTCTAGTACCCATAGTACAAGCTCTGCTTAGTTTGGGCTAGATGGTGTTGTGTGTATGTGGTAGATTATGATATATTTTTTTTAAGAAGGACCTAAAGTGCACGCGCTGTCCCTCCTTTTTATTTTCTATTGTTATTATTTTTGTTAAGTAACTCTTCTTAGTTGTGTTTAGATTTTTAGCCTGTACTTATTATACCTGTCGACTGTCTTATGGCCTGAAAGATATTAGACCCCGCGACGCTCGGAATCCAAGTGTTGGGTCCAGTTAATCCGTCCCTTTAATACGTAGTAAATATTAACTTAAGACTGCGCCGAGCGAAATGTGCCATAACAGACGGTCACAGTTAAGTGAATAAAATCAACACTTTTTGTTTAACACAAATATAAAATATACGTTTACCATAACAATGAATGTGTTTACAATTACTCCGTGTAAAAAACATAAAAAAAATAATATTTTCGCCTACAAAATTACGTAAATTTGCACGGAAAATGCAAAAACGTAAGCTCGTGTTACGTGATTTTTAGATTATAACAGTAGAAATCTATCCTATTTTACAGCTTAAACGAAACATAAATAGTTATATTTCAATTTGTCCGTCCCAAATATTTAAGTTATTGTTGACAATAAAGATACACATTTATCAAAAAAGCACTTGAAATCCATCATATAATTTTACTATGACGGCCGCGCGCCGCATGCTTACAAGAATTTGAATACACAAACAGCTGCGTTAGATACTCATAGATCCTTCGGTTTTATTTCACAAGATCACTGCAACACGACCTGCAAAGGACTGATATTGATTCGTGTTACTTGATATTTAATGATAGGTATCCGTATTGCGTCCTTTCGATCTCGCCTACATACGGAACATAAATACGTTTATTTGATACCTGCGGAAAAGGGAGCAATGTTTGTACGGTTACGTAAAGATAGGGTTCAAATAACTGCTTACATCATTAAATTAATATGTGCTACTAGATTTTCACACACCGATAGCCTAGTGGAAACCGTTGGACTGCCACGCAGAGGTCTCGAGTTCCATCCCAAAGCGTGCATCTCTGACTTTTCAAAGTTATGTGCGTATTAAATAGTTAATTATCGCTTGCTTTAACGGTGAAGGAAATCATCGTGAGGAAACGTGCATGTCTAAGAGTTCTCCATAATATTCTCGAAGATATGTCAAGTCTGTCAATCCGCATTGGCCCAGCGTGGTGGACTATGGCCTAACCCTTCTTACATTGAGAAGAGACCCGTGCCCAGCAGTGGGACAGTTTAATACAGGGCTGATATTATATTATATATACTAGATTTTAACCGTGGGTTGCTCGCGTTAATCTAGATGTTGTCAACAAATTTCGAACCCTCAGGAGTAGTACGTTTTTCTAGATGAAAGGTATCCTATGATCTTTTCTGTGCCCTCGACAACATGTATGCGTAATTGCATGATGATTGGTTAATTAGTTAAGGCGTAAAAGCGGTTGGATGCGGGTGGCCCAAGACCGGTCTGTGTGGAAAACCTTGGGGGAGGCCTATGTCCAGCAGTGGACGTCTTTCGGCTGAGATGATGATGATGATGAAAAGCGTAACAAACAAAAAAATGTCATTCGCATGATATTATTTAAATTTAAATATTGGTTAAGGTGTTCTTTAACTTAAAACTTATTTATAATACAGCAAAGGTGAAAAATAAGAACTGGTCCCTAGAGTCGACAGTTACTGTAGCCTTTGATCCTTTGATATACGAGGGGTATTTGTCACGCTTTTTTGACCACTAAAAAGAAATAAAAGACAAAGAAAAGAAATGGAAGAGAAGTGTCTGAGCTTTACGAAACTCTTCATATGGCAAGACGCAGTAACGATAACCGAATTCGTAGATTTGGTGACAAAACCTGTCTACTGGTCTCTGAAGCTGCTTCTGAGCACTAAGAAGAATAACGGTTCGGATAATAAAGGTTCGGACTCCTATAACCGCAAAGTTAGTGGAAAAGCGAGGCTTTATCATAAACGGATATAGTTGTGAAGGGAGATGGCCTTCACACTACCAGGGCAGCATCGCCTGAAAAACCCTAGCATTCCTACTCACCGCAGCATCATACCAAGATTGTTAAACTGCGATATTCCGAAACGTGAAGGTGTTTACCCAGTCAGACTGCTACGACTAAGCTTATTCTATGTTGTATCAGGCCGGTCACATCCAGGTCTGCTACCAAAACCTATTAAAAGCTTTGCTATTACTCACCAGTTCGACTCCTAGCTCCTTTATCACTTCCATCGACGGAGTCTCCAGAACTTTTACCGAGCTGCTGCAGCCGCTCTGCCAGGCCGTGGATTTTAGAGGCCAGGCTTAACTTGCCCTGGAAAATACACCAAAAATATTATATGTGTAACAAAAAGGTGTGGTCATGCTCTTCGTTGGTAATACGCCGTTATGGCTGCCTTGTTGTACTAATGGCTGGTGTATATGGCCAGAGTTGGAGTTGGAAACTTATGAACCGCATGCATAAGTTCTCTGGTCAGAACTCCAGCTTAGGCTAGCAAAAAGTTATTAAATTTACTGTCAAAAAATTCTCTATGAAGACTCATTGTGAGAAAATTGGCGGGCATTAAATCTTTTTTTTAAACCTGGTTGATGATTTTACCCCATCTTTCTCCGTGCAGAAAAGAAGTGCGAAGAGGGTATGAAGGGTTCTACTGGAGAAATATTTAAAATCTCGGGGTTCTATCAACTAAACCTACCACACCACGATGTGCTAACTCACGCCTTAAATGGTGGACGGGTCACTGGAACTAGAACTACTTCAACGGAAAGCCGTTAGTCCTATGCCTCATCACTTCGGTCATGTTGTATCACCCAAACATTGGACTATGAGAGGAAGAGAATGGCACTGTATTTGTGCATGCTCTTGTGCACTAAAATATGTTCTACGTAGATGGTTAGTCTCTTTTAAGAGTAGTACTGCTACGATTTGTACTACGCTTGAGTATTCGTGTTGGCTTAGGCGCGTGCAATCTATCAGTTCCAGCGACCCACCCACCATTCAAGGCAGCTAGTTGGCACACCGTAATAGTTTTAGTCGGTAGTTTCAGTCGGTATGAGTCCGACATATCTTCTTAGTTTCTCTTTGCCCCCGGAGAGTATTTCCAAGGGGTACAAATAGAAAATAAAATCCAGTGCAATCTAACTAAGGTCTTAGTGGAGTACCTGATGGTCAGCATGGGCAGTGACGGCAGCGCAGGCAGCGGTGGAGCTGGCAGCTGCCATCTCCCGCAGTGCTGGCCTGCGATCCCGCCGGACGAACGACAGGAACAGGTGTCTGTAACAACGTTTTATTATTGGTCATCATATCCATATCCATTCTTAGGACAGCTGCTACTGCGCAGATAAAAATTTAAATGGAAATACGAAATATTGTTTATTATAATTTTCTTACATGCTTCTTTATAATCAGTAGTACTCCTTTTAAGTAAACATTATCTGTTAGTGGCGCAGTCGTAGTGAATGCGACTGCTGTGCATGAGGTCTCGTATTCGATACCCGGGTCGGGCCAACAAAAAGTTATTGGGTTTTTTGTTAAGATTATTCAATACTAGCCCGGAAATAAAAGTTGACGCGACGGTGTAAACATCCCCGTGCCTCGGAAAGCACGTAAAGCCAATGGTCCTGCGTCTGATCTCTCTCCGGTCCTGTTGGATTGCCGTCCCATCAGATCAGGAGAGTTAAGGAACAGAAAATGTACTTGTGTTTGCGCACACACTTGTACACTATAATGTCTCCTGTGCAGATGGCCAGTCTCCGTTAAGAATGGCCGCCATGACCGAACGGTCTGGAGGACATTATGTTAGGACACTCCGCTCCTTACATTAGAAAAGCAAAGTTGCATTAACGCGACTACACCACTAATAAGATTAACCTGTTGAGTCGCAGCGGCACACCGTTGGCTAAAGACAATAGGTTTTAATTATGTCTAGCATTCTAACAATTGACAGGTTTATAAGAAGTTATTGGGAACTAGTCGATGCCCGCGGTTTCGCTCGCTAATCTAATTTAGATTTTGCCAATAAGTTTATATCCATCGGGAAAGTATTTGAACGGATGAAAGGTGGGGCATCATCCAGAAATAAAATCCTGTTCCCGATTGAAAGAAATTTATTGGCATAATCAAATAATTAGGATCTAAAATAAAAGCATAACGTACTTTGTAGATTTGTATCAACATGTTTTAGTAAATTGCAATGAGTTGCTATTTGTATTTGTCATATGTGTGCTTTACTAACGGAAGTTATAGATTAGATCGTCTCAGAAACTGTACTGCGAGAACACGAACACAAGTATATATGTATGTTATTATTACAATCGTCACGGAAGGGACGAATGAGTTACGTGCTACGCCCTGCATTGTGTGCCGACACGCACTCGCCGAGTAAGTAGTACATTTTATCTTTATCATTGTTCCTTTTCCATATCTTTTATTTATTTATTAACTTAAAGACCGCCAGTGGTTACAAGAACAATACATGACTATAAATACATGGTTGTAGGTTTTTGTCGGTTGTTGAACCTTTGAAGGCAGCCACTGCATGCACTAATAGAACTAAAGACCAGTAGAATAGAAACCGAAATGACTTACTAATAGTCTTCCGTTTTATTCACAGATCGGGATGCAGGCTATACTTCGTAAAATGTAGCTTGGGTCCTGTGATAGACGCCATTCAAATCACGCCCCACAACTTCCATATATTTTCATGACAATAAAATGTTAGCAAATCCTATCCTTATCCTATGTTGCACAGCAGTCCAACGGTCTCCGTCTAGCCTCTCGCTGCTACATAAATATATTTTGTACTACCCATTAATGCAACTTAATAACGTAAAAATATTTGCAGTTTATCGTATATAGATTGACGACCACATTTTAAAAATCAGTTACTACTTATCTGGGGGCCAGCCAGTGCAGACCGGCGACACTTCGACCCAGTGGGATCTTTTGTGTCGACACTCTCCCAATAACGACTGCCATAGATGTTCATGGTAGCCAGGACCGACGGCTTAACGTGCTCTGCGAGGCACGTAGCAATCCACAAATACATAGTTTTAACGAGTCTGGATGTTCTTCCATGTCCGTTGTTGAAATGTCTGTAAAGTTCTGCGCGACACAGGATTAATTTCTGGTTCGGAAATTTTATTTTCAAAAAACTTAGGATTGCGACTTCTTCGTTGGATTGCCCACCCCAACTATTGCAATAGAAAGAGGTTGACTTTACCGAACTTCTTTTATAAGGAACAACCGCGTCGTGGATCCGAGCGTACTACAACTTGCAGTATTCTTATAATATTGTCTTCTGTTTACGCGAATGTTATTCATTGATATTGTATTTCCGTAAATAGAAACACCAATGTTCGGGTACTTTGAAATAACTACACTGGAACATTGAGACAACTACCATCTTAGTCTCCCCGTGACCATGTCTGCTGAAAAGCAACCGAAACGTCGGGGAAAATGTAAACGTAAACTTAAATATAAATAGTTTTAATAATTTAATTAGCTAAAAAATTAGTAAAATTTAATAGTACCTAGTAGTAGTGTAACAGTTTCTAAATTATGCAATAAAGTGTAAAATAAACAACGCGATAAAATCCGTATATAGTAGTTTAATTGCAGTATTCTACTGCGAACAAAAAATGTACACGTATTTCGCCTCAGCGCCAGGCATCCTCGAGACAATTTGGCAACGAATGAGCGACTGTGCACATCTGCTATCGTTTAAAAGTAAAAGTAAATCATTTCGTGGGTAGGCAAATAAATTGAGCAATCGTGACGTGTTAAAGTTTGTTTGTTCATTCAGCAATGTAATTTTCCGTTTCTTAATCTCTAATTCTTCCAATACACTAATTGTAAAGCCATTTAACACAAATATAACATTTCTAAAGTACGGCTATCATTTAAATGATGTCTCTCTTGTTGCAAGTGTTGAGCGTTAATTTAAAATACAGCTCGTTGTTCCATAGATCTAACTTCAAACCTACTTGTACGGTTTCACCGTACATCGCGACTTTGTACGCTCGTGTCAGCATATTTTTATAATATTGTTAATTTCATAAATATAGAAAAGGGTATATTAAGCTGGTTTGGGCATGTAGAAATAATGGACGAGAAATGACTGACTAAGAAAGTTTATAAGGCTAGTGTGAATGGAACAGTCATAAGAGGCAAACCTAGGCGAACGTTTCTTGACCAGGTCGGAGACGTTCTGGACAAAGGCCAGGTTAAGAGCACCTTAAACCAGCGAGCGTGTATGAGGAATATGATGAAAGTGAATGAAGCCAGGGCAGTGTGTCAGGATCGTAGCAAATGGAAATCCGTAGTATGCGCCTACCCTTCTGGTAAATGCGTAAATCTATGTATGTATGTAATTTCATATAATTCATATTTAGTTCATTACCGGACACCAACCGCGCCGCATGTGTACTCATTATCAATACATATTATCATATTATCATAACATTATAATTTTTCCTTTATATCAATAAACTAGTTCTAAATCTCTAACCTTTTCCAATTCTATCAATCTATCAAACAAAGAATCCGTGCACCACCTGTATTTATATTCTTTATTGCAGTCTTTCCAAATCAATTTATATCTTCCTGATATTTGGTGCTTCTTATTTGATCTTTACCATTACAAAATTACTTTATAGCATTATGAATTATCGTCGTCTTTCAGTACCCTTGCTAATCTGTCAGATATACTTATTGCCGAAATTAATAAGCACAGTACAGAGGTACATAATATATAAGCCAAGATTAGTCTTGAATTTATAGGCAAATAGATGTCTCTAATTTCCTCAATTAATTCTTTAATATTTTCCAGTCTATATGTTGTCTTAGATACAGGATTGTCTTTTAAAAGTAATCATATAATACACGAGGTTCCACGGTAGGATCCACTCTGCCTAACTATTTTATGACCATGGCATTTTGCCACGTAACGCTCCTGTTCTATTCAATATATGCTGCACTAGGAGCCAAGTCATGACACGGGGTCTTTCAAACATCCAAGTACAAATTACACCCAGATAAAGAACAGTTATTTATGGAATACACAAATATTTGTACCGTGTGAGATTCGAACCCACAACACAACTCACTCTAAAGTGGCAAAGCACCTGCTTGTCCGCTGCGTCATCCTTGCAGTTAGTTATTGCCTGCATTGCAGTCCCAGGCGCTGAGAATTTATCCAGAATGTTCCGACAGATAAGGCCAATAATTCTTTGCTGGATGGGGCCACTGTATATTTACGAGCGTCCCTAAGCGTAAGTGTAAACCTGTGTAGCACTGTTACTGGTTGTAAGAGTTCTGAAGGCTAACACACCTCTCTCAGTCTTTATTTCATTTATTTAATTGTCTAACATGGGAATACAAACAGTAGTATATTAGGAACTAAATTTTGCCCGCGGCTTCGCTCACGTAAATCTATATTTTGTCAATAAATTGCTATCCTTCGGAAGCAGTACTTTTTCTGGAGGTGGTGTGTGAACCACCATGTCCTTTTCTTTGACCCTGACTACGGGTATGCGAAATTTCATGATGATCGGTCAGTACTTATGAGTAGTTAAGGCGTGAAAGCCTAATAAACAAATAAATAAATAAATAAATAAATTAAGTCACATTTCCATTTTTTTTTTATCTTTAATTTCTTTACAAGCACACGAATTATATCTTTGGTATTGCAACCAATTATAGGTTACAATAACCACTTACCAAATAAAAGCATATTAACAATAGGCACTCGTATTTTTCTTTTATATGTCTACCCACATTTGCTCTCACGTTTTTATAGAACGAAAAAATAATGGTGAGTGTTTTCCTTTTCGTAAATTGACGACGACAACTTGTTGCTTGTGTCCATTAAAGGCGAGATACCTGTTAGATATACTTCGAGTAATTACGGGATTTTTCTTGTTTACGACGACGTAGCTCGTTCAATTAGGGGATCGGAAAAGTTAGGGTCTGGGTGGATTACTAGTTAATAGGATACGAGATGCGGAAAATGGATCTTAGATGTAGTAGCGCAATTTGTTAGACAACAGTTTTTGTTTTATATAAAAATAAAACTCTTACAAGTAATTCCTATATTACGGCGGTGTTTACAATCGTTTTTACGAAGAACGCATATACTTGGAACAACCTTTAATGGATCTTTTTTTCGTCCTGTGTTGAAATTGAACCTATAACACTCCGCTAGTGTCTGTGACGAAGATACTACTGAATCCTCTACTAATTATCTAATCTTATCTTATCTTACGCGGGGGCCAGTCAGTGCAGACCGGCGACACTGCGACCCAGTGGGATCGTTTGTGTCGACACTCTCCCAATAACGACTGCCATAGATGTTCATGGCAGCCGGGACCGACGGCTTAACGTGCTCTCCGAGGCACGGAGCAGGCGATAATTGTCAATCAATACGCACATAATTCCGAAAAGTCATATAACTTCCGAAAGTCAGAGGTGCGCGACGTGGGTTCGAACCCGAGACCCTCTGCATTGCAGTCTCTTGGTCTCCCCACTGAGCTATCGCTGCTGCTAACATTCGCGTAAACGTAAGACTATATTAAGTAATCGTATTCTTGATTTTACTATGGAATCGCTTTTGTAATACCATAAAAAGGGCTATGTAAGCAGCAGTGCTATCTCTGTCTGCTACCAGAGAAAATATAATACATTTATTTTAAATTAGATGCAGACTCACCTGGAGAGCTCATCTGGAGTAGACACCTCGAGGAAGGTGTCCAAAAACCACCGGAACCCTTCATAGTCGATATCCTGCAACAATAACAAAAGTCATGGTCAATTTCCTGTCTCATTTAATGCAAAATAAATGACATAGACTCACGCCGGCTTCCAGATGGGGATAGGCAAAGAGTACGGATAGTCACTTGCTACGATTCTGGGATATCTCTCTTTTCTGCTTCAACCCCTTTTATTATATTTTTCATGCACGATCATCGGTTTAGAGTACTCTCAACCTGGACGTTTTCCAGAATGTGTCCGATGTGGTCAGATAATCTAACAATATTACTTATGTTCTTATCGTATTTCGCACCAGCTATAATTCCTGTGTCACCGACGAAAAAACGACGAAAAACGAAAAGGCTATAAAAGCAGGCTCTTACTCCTCGTTCATTAATTGCCAAACTGTCCTAAAGATACCTCGTACTGAGGCGTGTCAACGCATAATATTTTGTGTTCGAAGCGGAATACTGCAAATTGAAGTACACCCGGTTCCCACAACGCGGCTGTCCCTTACCAGACCAGTTCGGTATTATCAACCTTTTGTTATTGCAATAGTTGGCAATCCGGTGGTACATGGCTGTTTCTTATCTTCCCAATTATTTTATAACATTCAAACAGCAAAGCCAGGGCACCCAGATTTCGCGACACATAGAAAATTTGTAACGCAGGAGAAATGTGTGCAAGTCCTACACACTAAACTGAGGTCGCAGTTATAGAGGACCTCCCACATACAAACACTCAACTTAGTCAAATAACAAGTGTTCAGCAAACGCGTTGTTCGTAGTCTCTGAAAAAGCCCATGGTCATTCATTCACCATTAATAGAGGGGGGAGCATTCATCAATCACTCCTACTCTACCATGACAACGCATTTGTTTTTTAGTGTTATTATATGTCATCTCACATATTGAGGATGAGGCATTGCATATATCGATGAATATCTTTATATACATATATATCTAAATCTTTTGTGCGTGTGTTTGTAATTAAACTCCTCCTAAACGGCTAGACCGATTTTGATTCGAAAATGGATTAGATTTGTTATTTTTTCGTTGTTTTCGAGAACGTCTGTCGGGACAGCCAGTATGACATCAATACCTTTTAGTAGCCCTTATTATATGTGGTGTAAATTACCTATTATAATTCTTTACAAACCTTCAAACAATAGACACAAAGAACAACAGTCATTTATGGATTACACAAAGTTTCGTGCCGTATGGGACGCGAACCCACAACTCTCGACCCAATGGCAGCGGCGAGGTGAGCACTATGCCGCGCGCCGTCGACGTCAGTGCAGTCAAAAGGTAGTCAGGCTAATGCACGCATGGTGTAGTGGTTCAAGTTTAGCCTCGATAATGCCACTGCGAGTGATGTGGGTTCAATCCACACACGGGGTAACACTGTGTGATCCACAAATAGTTATATGTTCTCCTGTTAATTGAGAATGGGCATTTTTCATAATCTTAAGTGTTATTGTAATAAAAGTGTTGTTCCAAATTGGTTGAAATTCGAGCATAAACAATTAAATTTCAAATATATTAGCAGTGTTTGCTTCCTGTATATCATCTCCATGGTTAGATATAGACTATGGTGAACGACGGAAGAATGTGGGTATTGGTGTTTAACTTCAACAAAGTTCACATGCCTCCGTGCGTGCTATATACCTAAAATGAAATAGGTACAAAGATCACGTCATGTACGAATATATAAATATTTTGTTGAATATTTCAATTATATAAATATGTAAACTCTCATAGAAAAGATTTTATACTTTTCAATGCAGGTTTCATGGCAATCCGTCAATTGTTGGTATGCCAGACATAATTAAAAACCTATTGGGTCTAGACGCCGGTGTGCCGCTGCGACTTAATAGGCCAAACTGGAAAACAGCATCAAGATGTTTAAAAACCTAAAATTTTCTCGGTCCATCGGGCTTGTAACCGCCTAATATCACATATTGTGTATATACACACCTACAACATGTTAAAATAATTATTTTCCACACCATCTTCGTTTTCAAGAAAGCCAATATTGTATCCAGTTTTCCAGTAATATAAAAAAACGACGCGAGTACCTCCACTACGAAGTACTAACTTCACGTTATTGAACTTAGTTCTGAGCTCATTTTTCTTTTACGTCGCGCGATCTTCGTCCTGAAGACTTTCCAGTGTTTGTTCGTAAAAGTATTTTCTGTGATCGTTTTACTGCTTCACTGCCTTTTTACACTCGTAAAGTTCCATTTTTATACTTATTATAGTTTAACTATTAGATAGCTACTGCCCGCGACTTCGCTCGCTTTAACCTGTGGTATGCCGGAACGTGGATCTACGCGAGACACAATGCTTTTTCTATTATGTCTGGTATTCCGGCATACAAGAGGTTAAATTAGATTTAGCTAACAAATTTTTATCCACCACACACCCACAAAACAAAATTGCCCAGTTCCTGGATTAATACACATTTTATCCTGGTATGCGTTCTCATAAGATCCACGCGCACAAAAGAGCAGCAGCTAATCCTAACTAATATTTTAAATTGCTCGTGCTCTCTATAGAGAAATACCAAAAAGGTTAATCGACGCTTCCCGTGACCAGAGGGCTGGTCTTTATTTCGCGAAAAGAATAAGCATTGCCATTCAACGTGGCAATGCTGCCAGTCTTCTGGGCATATTACCAGTCGAGTGTGATGCGGATGAATTCTATGGCGGCTATTAGAGGATTTTTACTTTTTTTATTTCTGTTATTTTATAAATGTAACTGTGAGTTCGTTTGTTACGCTTTCACGCCAAAACAGAGTTTTTAATAATGTGTCTTATGTATCTTATGTGGGGGCCAGTCAGTGCAGACCGGCGACACTTCGACCCAGTGGGATCTTTTGTGTCGGCACTCTCCCAATAACGACTGCCATAGATGTTCATTGTAGCCGGGACCGACGGCTTAACGTGCTCTCCGAGGCACGGAGCAGGCGATAATTGTCAATCAATACGCACATTATTTCGAAAAGTCATATAACTTGCGAAAGTCAGATGTGCGCGACGTGGGTTCGAACCCGAGACCCTCTGCATTGCCGTCTGTTGGTCTCCCCACTGAGCTATCGCCGCTGTTGATGATAACGCGGGTGATACATATAATTATAAACAGAAGTGCAATATAAAGCGCAAGTTGTAAATAAATCCTAACTAACATAATATTGTCTTCTATTTACGCGAATATTATTCATTGAAATTAAACTGCCATATACGGATTTTATCGCGTTGTTTATTTGACACTTTATTACAAAATTTTGGAAATTTTTACACTACTAAGTACTACTATTAAACTTTACTAATTTTTAAGCTAATTAAATTATTATTAAACTATTTAGATTTAATTTATTTTTACACTTTCCCCGACGTTTCGGTTGCTTTTCAGCAGCCATGGTCACGGGGAGACTAAGATGGCAGTTGTCTCAATGTTCCAGTGTAGTTATTTCAAAGTACCCGAACATAATTTAATCATTGGTGTTTCTATTTACGCAGAATGAGCTCAAAGTATCATGAAGTCTAGCTGTGGTTTGCTTCTTCTTGGGTTTGACTATTTTTATTACTGGATCCCAAGCTGGTGGTACATTCCAACCATCTTCTCTATTAAAATTAGGATGTTTTTTGATTTCAATAGCCTCGCGAAGCATCCTTGGTAGGAATCGGTGTTCTTTAGCGAGAATCTGTGGTTTGTCAAATCTCAGGTAGTGGTTGGTCCCCTGTTGCACATGTTCACACACAGCAGACTTCAACGAGCGTCGGTGTTTTACATCAGCTATGTGTTCTTTTATGCGGGTGCCTATGTTTCTCTTGGTTTGACCAATGTATGAGAGTCCGCAGTCACAATCTATTTTATAGACCCCTGCATCTTGTAAAGGTAGTTGGCACTTGACGGATGGTAAAAATTGACTTATCTTCGTTGGCGGCTAGATTGTGACTGCGGACTCTCATACATTGGTCAAACCAAGAGAAACATAGGCACCCGCATAAAAGAACACATAGCTGATGTAAAACACCGACGCTCGTTGAAGTCTGCTGTGTGTGAACATGTGCAACAGGGGACCAACCACTACCTGAGATTTGACAAACCACAGATTCTCGCTAAAGAACACCGATTCCTACCAAGGATGCTTCGCGAGGCTATTGAAATCAAAAAACATCCTAATTTTAATAGAGAAGATGGTTGGAATGTACCACCAGCTTGGGATCCAGTAATAAAAATAGTCAAACCCAAGAAGAAGCAAACCACAGCTAGACTTCATGATACTTTGAGCTCATTCTGCGTAAATAGAAACACCAATGATTAAATTATGTTCGGGTACTTTGAAATAACTACACTGGAACATTGAGACAACTGCCATCTTAGTCTCCCCGTGACCATGGCTGCTGAAAAGCAACCGAAACGTCGGGGAAAGTGTAAAAATAAATTAAATCTAAATAGTTTAATAATAATTTAATTAGCTTAAAAATTAGTAAAGTTTAATAGTAGTACTTAGTAGTGTAAAAATTTCCAAAATTTTGTAATAAAGTGTCAAATAAACAACGCGATAAAATCCGTATATAGCAGTTTAATTTCAATGAATCCTAACTAACATTATAAATATAATAATAATAATATCAGTCCTGTATTAAACTGTCCCACTGCTGGGCACGGGCCTCTTCTCAATGTAAGAAGGGTTAGGCCATAGTCCACCACGCTGGCTCAGTGCGGGTTGGCAGACTTCACATATCTGCGAGAACATTATGGAGAACTCTCAGACATGTAGATTTCCCCACGATGTTTTCCTTCACCGTTAAAGCAAGCGATCATTAATGCGCATATAATACGCGTATAACTTCGAAAAGTCAGAGTTACGCGCCTTGGGTTCGAACTCGAGACTTCTGCGTGGCAGTCTAACGGTTCCCCACTGAGCTATCGCTGCTATTTTATGCATATGATGGTATCCCGTCAACAGTTATTAAGCATTCTAATAAGATCTTTTGTATTCCCTTGTGCCACATTTTTAACCTGGCATTAAAATCTGGACACTACCCACCCCAGTGGAAATTGTCAAGGGTAACCCCGATACCAAAGAGCTCTGACAAGTCTAAGGTAGAGGAATATAGACCGATTGCTGTCTTGTCAACTCCTGCAAAGGTGTTTGAAATAATAATCCACAAATACGTACTTGCACAAGTGGACAAACTTCTTTGCAACGAACAGTACGGTTTTAGACCAAAGCGGTCAGTGGATTCCAATTTACTAACCTTAGTAGATTATTTGTCCACTGTATTGGACGGGGGTTCACCAGTAGACGTGCTGTATTTTGACTTCCGGAGGGCGTTTGATAGAGTCAATAATGACATACTACTGGCCAAACTTAGCGCTATCGGTTTTGCTCCTGGACTACTCCAGCTACTTGCTGACTATCTCCGCGATAGACAGCAGTTTGTCAGACTTGGTGTTTATGAGTCTAAGCCCTATCACACGCGCTCTGGTGTGAGCCAGGGATCCATACTTGGACCCCTGTTGTTCTTGCTCATGATCAATGATCTTCCTTCAGTTCTGCAGCACACCCGTTGCTTAATGTATGCCGACGACCTTAAAGTTTATATGGAGGTTAGGTCTGAAACTGACTGTTTAGCTATACAGCATGATATCGATTCTTTATATCAGTGGAGCCACACGAACAAGATGGATTTTAACCCCACTAAATGCTATGTTGTAAGTTTCGGTCGTGTGCGACACCCAATTGAACACGACTACAAGATACTTGGTCAGAGCATAAATCGGTCAACCACCATTAAGGATTTGGGTGTCACTTTTGACCGTAAATTAACGTTCCACGATCATGTAACTGCACTAGCAAAAGAATCTTTTAGACGTTTAGGTTTCATACTGAGGAATTCCCATGACTTTAGTAGCTATCCAGTTATAAAATTGATTTATGGTGCTTTGGTTCGCTGCAAACTAGAGAGTGCTGGGTGTGTGTGGAACCCGCATGAAAAAAAGTACATTCTTCTGCTTGAGAAAGTACAAAAGGCTTTCCTTAGGTACCTATACATGCGTATCCATGGATACTATCCACTTATGTACCCTACACACTTTCTTCTGGGTAGCCTATGCTATAACTCCTTAGAGGTAAGGCGTGAGATGAACCAACTCACAGTAATGTGTAAAATCCTCAGAGGTAAGATTGATGCACCGGATCTTCATGATGAGTTGTGTCGATTATATGTCCCTAATAATTACCGTCGTAACCGGAAACATGTTTTGTTCGCCGTACCGTCATGTCGCACTGTGGCTCGTGCAAAGTCACCCATACCGCGCACCCAGTCTGCTCTCAACACTCTCCTTAGTGCCAATCCGGACTGTGACTTGTTTGCGGACGGATGGCATGTAATTATGTTGGTGTGTTTGCGATTCTGTGAAAGGAATCGCATACACACTAACTAAACTTATTTTTGTGTATTGATTGTGTTTCGTGTATTGTGTTTTGTTTATACATTATGATTGTTAGTTCTTTTTTTTCTGTGTATATTTTATTTTTGTTGAATTTATTTGTGTGTTCCATTTTATTATTGTTTTTTCCTCTTTGTTGTTATTTATGTGTGTGTTACCAACTATGGTTTTGTGTTAATTAATGTAATTGGTGTTATACCGTTTTAATTAATTAATTAAATAAATAAATTAATTAAATAAATAAATAAATAACATTATAAATGCGAATGTGAAATTATTTTATTGTTTCTTTGAATGATTTATTGTTTATTTGTTACGCTTTCACGCCGTAACTACTCGACCGATTATGCATTTTCGCATACACGTTGTCAGAGGTATAGACAACGACATAGAGTACGTTAATCCAGAAAAAAGTACGGACGGTGACGAATATGTGCGACTCAAGCAAAAAAGCTGGTAATATTATAAATGCGGATGTGAGTTTGTTTGTTATGCTTTCAAGCCTTAACTACTCGCTCAATCATCATAAAAATTCGCATAGACGTTGTCAGTGACACAGACAAGCACAACGAATACCTATACCTATGTTTCATCCACCGAGGTAAGCCGCGGGCAATAGCTAGTTATGCTATGAACATCTCAACCATACTGAAGACAAGTCTGCACATCGAATAACTTTCATCCAGAAACAAAAAAATCTCTATTTCCGAGCTAAACCGCGGGCACTACGAACATTTGAACTACTAGAACACGCAAGTCTGGAATACCAGTCTATAGTAAAAACCAGCCGAGTATTCGTTGTTTTCACGTAGGTGTTCTGAAGACCCGGTTGCTATGACAACGGGAGATATATCAACGCCTCGCGACGCCTATCCGAGCTTGTTTTCCCTCACAAACAGTTCTAGTTTATTTTCGAATAAATCAATACGAACCGTTTAAGGAAATCTCGACGCGACTCACGATTGGCACCGTTTGTATAGACGTAGTATTCATGGTTTTGAAGAGCTAGGCAGACGTGTTTTAAACGGTTTTTGGATTCTTATATTTTATGGGCGTTTTTACAGGCTCCTACGATTTTTGTTCTTTTTAAAGACACCGCACGAAATTTAAATCCTGTGTTGTGGGATCACACATTTGTCCCGTATGGAATTCGAACCCAAAGCCATTGTTAACCGAGTAACATAGGATAAATTTTATTTAAAAAAAGTATTATTACATACTAACATAACCCACCTTTACGCGACACACAACCTACTTTATAATATAACTAAACTGAATATTAAGACACTCATATCGGTCGAGCCGTCCTCAAGACTTATTTTTACAACGATTGCACAGTTACTTTTAATTAATAAATAAATAAAATATTATAAAGGAGATCAAATCAAGAGATTATGATTTTCTTTTATACAAGAGCGCAAGGAAATGGCAAGTAATACTATATTCACAACACAATATGCGGTTAGGTTTGATTATATCGAACCTAACCTCAAATAAAGACAAGCCACTTTCCCACTTTCGTAACGATCTTAGACGAAGAACCTGTAGACAGAACCATAACATGGCCGCGCAGGAAACAGGAATAGATTTGTAGTTTACTGCAATTTGACATCGTGGAGTATACAATGTACACTTGAGACTGCGCCGAGCGACATGTACCAAAACAAGCGGTCACAGTTAAGTGAATATAATCAACACTTTTTATTAAATACAAATATAAAATATACATTTACCATAACAATGAATGTGTTTACAATTACTCCGTGTAAAATAATTAAAACTTTTGCCTAAAAAATTACGTAAGTTTGCACAAAAAATGCAAAAACGTAAGCTCGTGTTACGTGATTTTTAGATTTTAACAGTAGAAATCTATCCTATTTTACAGCTTAAACGAAACATAAATAGTTATATTACAATTTTCCGTCAAAAATATTTAACTTATTGGTTGACATTATCATCTATATCATCATCATATATTTATCAAAAAAGCACTTCAAATCCTCCATATAATTTTACTATGGCGGCCGCGCGCCGATATGAATATGCGCCGCACGAGCTTTGTAATTATCTGTCTTACGCTCGGCGCAGTCAATTGAAATTTGCAAGGTTACAATATTACATTTAAATGCGTATAAGGATAACAGTTGCTTGCAAAATTGTGAAATGGTGAATATAGGCATGGGACTCAGTACGTATGTCAATAAATTCTCAGAAACAGTACGCAGTTTCGACCAGTAGAGGACCAGACCAGCCCGGTAGACTCTAACTTGGATCTCATAACCAGGGCTCGGAAACCGGTTAATTTTTAAACCGGCTCTGGTCAGTTACCTCGAAACAGAATGGATTGTGGTGTAGTTTTCGATTACCGATATTAAACCGGTTAAATTGAAGAACAGTTCTTTTGCCATTTTTGATTCCATTTAATAAAATTAACCGGTTAACAACGGCACGAGGGGCACAATAGGGGCTTACTACAGGCATAAGCGACGCAAGCTATTACAAGGACAAGCGTCTGAGTTTAACCGGATAATTTAGCTCGCAATAACGGTTAGTTGGTACATAAAATTATATTATTATTATTATTATATTATTATAATTTAAGTACCTGCTAACCGTTATTGCGAGCTTAAAATTGCGGTTCGTGTATTAACGGGTAAACAAAATAATTTCGATTTAATTAAAACCGTTCTTTTTACTAACCGGTTTATTAATGAACGGAATTATAACTGTTTTAAGAGAAATTTAACCACTATTCCTTAACCGGTTCCGAGTCCTGCTCAAAACTATAGCTGGAAAAATATGACAGTAATCTACCCCTACTTTTTATCCCGGGACGTAGGCATCGTTTATTTTTTTTATATAGGATCAAAGCCGTACAATATCCGCCCACGTGCTTATCAAAATAAAATGTCCGAAAACAATTACGCTAGCAGATGATCCGCTGTCAGGTGATGAAAAAAGGACGCCATTTTTAATCCAGGTCAAATAATAATAGCAAGGTGAATCTTTGTTTCCACGAAAAGTCGAACTGGAAAAGGAAAACGCTTTTCTTTAATACGCTGTGTTTTTTCGATCTTAGAGAATTATTTTAACTAGCGTTCGCCAAGTGGTCGAAATTCAACCATAATTGATTTAAATTTTAAGTTTGATCATTATTAAGATTTTATTGTCTATAACTATACCCTTATAATCACATTTAATTTAGTCACCTACTCCATATACCTACATATGTAACCATAGTTACGAAGAATTTTACGACATCAGCCTACAGCATACTACGAACGCGATTCGGCTACTTGTGTCAAATGCATAGTTGTGTGCGTGTAGTGTTTTTTTATTAATTTTATGTATTTCTAATGCATATTTTATAGAATATTAGGATTCGCCACTCCTTCTCCTTATAAACTTTAACTGTGCCAAATTTCATACTCCTCCGTCCGCGCAATTTTCGCAAAAAGGGGTACAAAGTTTTTGTTTCACGTATTAATATATAGATAAATATAGGTGGGCAGGATAAAACTGTAAAATCGGTAGCCCAATGGATATGGTATTATATCGGTCGTGGTTTCGAAACCCAGCCATTGCATTACCGACATAACCCACCCATAACGCAAGCATATAGCTTTAGCTGAAGGAGTTATCAATAAAATTAGTATCTAATATACAACTTAAATTGCTGGTGATTTTTTGTCGATCCTACTCATATTATAAATATGAAACTTTGTGAAGATAGTAGTGATATACACTCAAACCTCTTTATAAACTTTCACATTTATAATATTACTAGCTTTTGCCTGCAGCTTCGTTTGGTAACCGTCATATTTTTCTAGATGACAAGTACCCTAGTTCATTTTCTGTACCCAAGTCTGCTATAACAATAGTGTCAGAATGGTCTATCATTGATTTCATAATTATTCATTTTGACAAGTTTGGTAAGCTACTAATATAATGGCGTCATTATGACTTTCCGGTGGTCAACCACTGACACTCCATTGAAAAAATGGCATAGAATGGTAATCTCGTACATAATAACAAATGATAAAATTTTGACAGTTCCTTTGATCAAATTGCTTTTAACACTAATAAATAATATGTAAAAATATATATAAACGAAATGTGGCATGAATAAATGTTCAAATTTAATAGTAGTTTTTCTAAAATCACTTCTTTTAACGGATTTTATAATAATGGCTATTCGACATGTCATTCTACCACAATCCTATTACGAGACCATTGACCGACCAATGATCGACCATTATGAATTTAGCAGATTACGAACTTTTAGCAAATTGACAATGGGATTGCAGTTACGTCGTGTCGGAATGACGAATTTATAAAAATAGCTGAGTTGGGCAACTGACACGTTGTATGCGAAATTTCATTATGATCGGTCGAGTAGTTAAGGTATGAAAGCGTTATAAACCCACATTCACATTTAAAATATTAGTTACGATTATAGACGCCAGGATTTCACGCCTGGGTTTAAGGCTGTATAAACCCAAACATATTATATTTAGTAAACGGCGCGCGTTGGTAATCCTACGATTTATAAGTAGAACCTAACGATCACGTTCATTGAGGATTAGGGGACCCTATGAACAGGCTAACGCTCAATATTTATTGAGTATTAAACACCAATCTATAAATTAAGAGTAAGCTTACTCGGTCGGACGTATTTAACTACTTCTGTCCATAGTATTGTCGCTTATAATGTGTATAGTCGTGCTGTATATATGTATACCTAAATAGAATAATGCGTAGCAGCGATAGCTCAGTGAGGAGACCAACAGACTGCAAAGCATTGGGTCTCGGGTTCGAGCCCACGTTGCGCACCTCTGACTTTCGGAAGTTATATGACTTTTCGAAATTATGTGCGTATTGATTGACAATTATCGCCTGCTCCGTGCCTCGGAGAGCACGTTAAGCCGTCAGTTCCGGCTGCCATGAACATCTATGGCAGTCGTTATTGGGAGAGTGTCGACACAAAAGATCCCACTGGGTCGAAGTGTCGCCGGTCTGCACTGACTGGCCCCCACATAAGATACATAATGCATAGCGATATGGTAGTGAGAGACCGTTGGACTTTAACGCAGAGGTCATAGGGTCGATCCCAAGACGCACATGTCTAACTTTTCGAATGTATGTGTATTAAATAGTTAGTAGCTTTAACGATGAAGGAGTTATCCATAATGTTCTTCGTAGATATGTGAAGTTTGCCAATCCGCACTGGGCGAGCGTGGTGGGCTATGGGTGAGACCAGGCTAATGTTTAGGCATTCTCTTATTGACAAGATGCGTGCCCGGCAGTGGGACAGTTTAATACAGGGCTGATAGCTAAGTGGCTACGTACATACTTTAAATGAAAAAACGTTGATTAACCGATAGCAATTCAAATAAGGCTGATCTCATACCACAGAGCCTAGCTAAGAGGTTTTTATAAAAGTTGGCCTTAAGGAGATATATTAGGAGTTTGAAGTATAATTGAGAAACACGTAGAATCGTCTTAATAAGTTAAAGCTATGAAGCTATGTCGTAATACTATAAAAAGATGTGGGTAATACACCTTTGTTCAGGCGTAGGTCTATGTTATCTATAACAAGACGTCTAGTACGAAGAACAATGTCGAAAACAATCCTAATTAATATTATAAATGCAAATGTCAGTTAATTTGTTGGTCTATTACGCTTCCACGCCTTAACTACTGGACCGATCATCATGAAATTTCGCATACACGTTGTCAAGGGAACAGAAAACGAGATAGGATACCTTTGATTCAGGAAAAAGTACTATAATCAACCTTACCTAAACTACTTTTACGCAAGCGTAGCCGCAGGCAAAAGCCAGTTAAATATAAGCCTGCAAATAAATAAGTGATTCTATTAGTGTACGTGTAAAAACAGCTTAACAGATCAATACTCATCTACAAACGAAGATTCAATACCTTCCCACCTACGATGAAAAGCGTAAGAAAATAAATGGAAGATTCCAGAGCGTCGTGTACTTTTTAGCCGTGGCAACAGGTGGGCGGTTGCTAGGCAACCACCGACGCTTCTCGACGCCATCTTGGATAAAACAACAAATAGACAATGTAGCAAAGTTTTGGTGAAACGTGTTTTAATTAAAATCTTCTTCGTCGGATCGATGTCTGTGTTATTACGGAAAATGTTTTGAAGATAAATAGGAAGGAATAGGTTATTGTAGAAGCTTGTTGGTTCTCAGTCCTGATATTATAAGGGGTTAGTATACCATCTTATGTAATGAGTAATTCTCTCTTCTTCTTCTTCTGAGATGTCTTCACAAATCTGTAAATCAGAAAATTAATTCCCTCCACGACTCTTTTCAAGATCTTCAACGCCATGTACAAAAAGTCACTCTTGTTTCAGAGTTCTTAACTTCCGCATTCTCAGCAAATAACTTATTGTATAATTTAAGAAGAATGCAGGATTCCATTTTAGACATGGTGACTAACATTTATAATGGCAAATTCGATTTTCACTTAATATCGCCGAAACAGCTTAGAACCGAGTTAAGTTCGATATCTGCTCAAATACCTAAAGATTTGGCGATCCCTGTGGACAATTTGCATATAAAGGATCTTTACAATTTGCTTAAAGTGAGAGCAAAATACTGTAATAAGTACCTGATCATTGAAATGAGAATACCTTTGATTGAAAGAGATCTTTACGAAGTATTTAATCTTATCCCAATCCCAAAGTCCTTGAACAACGACATGATAAGTGTAAAGACAATATCAAAATACGTAGCCATTAACATCAGAAAGGACTCTTATATAACCATTTCCCCGACCGACCTCCAGTCTTGTATAAGACAAAATCCTATGATGATCTTATGTCACATCAGAAATCCCATTTATTATTTAAAAGATGATCACAGCTTGTGTGCGACGATCCCAACCACACGAACCTGTAAAACCATAAGAACTCCTTACAAAAATGTATGGGAAGAACTAACATCTCCACATAAGTATTATTATTTTTGTTGTCATAAATGCCTCATTAAATTTATTTGTGAAGGTCTAATTACCGCCGCAAAATTGACAAATGCCGGTTTATTGAACGTAGAGGAAGGCTGTATGATAAAAACTGAAAATTTCATTGTGCATTCAAGCAAAGTGCTGTCTAGCAGAATGAGTACAAGCACAAAGATAGATGCGCCTATAATTTCACCGATAAATCACATCTTAAACATTTCTATCCCTGAGACCACCGAGATCGATCCTAATAACTCAGAAATCCTGCGTCAATTTGAGGCTATAAACAAAAATATTGAGATCCTGAAGCATAGTGATCCTTTGAGTGATAAGGTATCCTACCACGATGTACATCACTATGCTGTTATATATATTCTCATCTTTGCAATCCTGATTGCCGCTATTATAATCTATTGGCGGCGGTGAACACTGAGAGCGCATCGTGCATCCTCGATATCTACGGGAGAGGCGCATGCGTCGGCCCCGGACATGCCGATGAGTCCCGGCAAAAGTGTTTTAAGTGCGTGTCGTGAGGCTAGGGAAAAAAGGCAATCTGTAGTTAAATTAAAAAGTGCAGTGAGTGAGTGTTGTGTTGGGGAAAAGGGCAATTATCTCAATCAGTGAAAAGTGTTAACAAGGGACTAGCTAAATCTCATGATCATTTACAGACAGGGGACAGAGCCTCCTCGCCCATATTTCGCGTTTTTTCTCTTCCCGATTTAAAAAACTTATGACGATTTGTGAGTCATGTCTCTAAAGTCACATGACGCGCGTGTGTTCTGCTTATGCAGTTTTATTATTAATCATTTAATTATGTAGGTACTAAACTTTTCAATAATTTATTATTTTAGTTAAAAATTGTTTCACCTTGTTACTCACCATCCATTCATCTTACTAACCACATTTTTGCCCCCGGGAGCATGTACGGGTCAATAACCGTACAACACGTGTATATTTTAAATCATTTATTTTATTGCACTTTACGCAGCAATAATGAGCTAGTTCATCGTTAGTCGTCATATCGCGCGCGTGACTCAAATCTCTTACCTTTCATTATTTTCACTCATCCTCATTCTTTAATTAATTTGATCTTTATTACTTTATTGTGGACTTTAAATATAGCGAATTTTATTATCTTTTATCTTAGTTTATTTTTATCTCACCCCAACCCCGAACAGATATTATATATACAAAAGAATCAAATGTTACTAGCATACGGAAAGTAAAGACTCAGGAGCGACCCAATTAGAACATTTTCTATTATTCTCAAAACAAAATCGGTTTTAAACAGTTAAGGCCAATTATATTATATAATACAGTAAATAAGCAGCTAAGTTTCTACGACACGAAAAGTGAAGATTCAGAAAAGATCCATTTGCGTCGTTTTACTTTTGTCTTCAAAACAAAATCTGTCCACACAATCCCTTCTAAAACATTTAAAGCGCTATTAGCTACATTTACGTAAGATCTTTAGTTATCTTTTACGCTACTTATTTATCAATATATATTTCATAGAAACATTTTCAATGTTGTTAATTAAAATTGTCAACACTAATGCAATCCTAACGGATATTATAAATGCGAATGTGAGTTTGTCCATGACTATGAAAGTGACATATAGTATATATAGTTTTAGGGATTAAAGTGTGAAATTGCCGATTTGTACTGAAAAATTGAAACTCGTTTTACCTAAGATGTACCATATCTATTTAATCGAAATATTAACCCTCATTATCTATACATTGCTGCCATCTAAACGGAAGTTCATTTATGTCTTTACCATAAAACTCCGGGGATCTAGATTCGACAAACTGTGTGAAACATTTTGTACTGCCTCCCGGCAAGATTTTTTTTTAACACATAAAAAATTGTCCAAATCACGAAAAAAAAGGTAGTCCTTTTAAGCAAGGTCTGGCGAGTACGGGGGATGACGTATGATTCCTAACTGCAGCTCCTGTAGAGTTACAACGATTTCTTGTGCAGTGTGAGGTCTTGCGTTATGATGGAGCAATAATGGTATACATCGATTCACGAGTCGGGGCTGTTTCACTGCCAGTTTCACCATCATTGTTCGAAGTTCAGCACAGTAAACATTTGCTGTTATTGCTTGACCAGACCTGAGAAATCTATAGTGAATAACATCATGAAGAGACCACCAAACAGTTACCACTACCTTTTTATTGGTAAGATTTGCTTTATGGCACTGTTGCGGCGTTTGACCTGGGGTCAGCCATTGTATTTTTCGCTTACGGTTATCGTAAAGAATCCACTTTTCGTCACATGTCACTATTCGGTCCAATATTCCATCATTTCTATACAGATTCAACAAGGCAACACAAGATTCAATACGCATTTCTTTCTGCAGATCAGTCAAATCATGAGGCACCCATTTTTCATATTTTTTATCTTATTGATTTGATGAAATTGTGCCAATATTATAGGTAGGGTAACGATAAGCCATGTCGCTAATTCCTGGGTAGTTTGACTCGGATCGGCTTCCACCATCTCCTTCAATTGAGCGTTATTCATCTGTGAACCGCCCGTCTTCCACGTGGTTCGTTCTTTAAGTCGAAAACTTTTAAACTAAAAACGCACAGTGCGTTCATAAGGAGTCTCCTCTCCAAACGCAGCGTTGATATTGCGAGCCGTTTCTGCCACATTAATTCCGCGTCGAAACTCGTATTCAAAAATTACTCGGATTTTTGAAGCATCCATCTTTCCCGTTTAAAAGCTGAATAAAAAAAAACAATAGAAAGTCGAAAATCATGTGTTGCACATTTTTTTAAAGTAGAATCTTATAGGTATCATGTGAAAAAAGTTTCTCCCGAAAATTTCACACCGTGAAGGTTTTATGTCAATTCAAAGTATCTATTACTATACAACGGCAACTTCATACTTTAACCCCTATTATCATTGGTTAAAGCGCAATCGTTTGAATAATAGCTATATCTTTCGCGTAAGCTCTATCGATATCTATTCTGCTGCTTGTTAATTCAAATTGTCAACACAAGTGTAATCCTAATCCTAACTAATATTATAAATGTGAATGTGTTTGTTTGTTTGTTACGCTTTCACGCCTTAACTACTCGACCGGTCAATATGAAATTTCGCATACACGTTGTCAAGGTTACAAAAAACGATACAGTGTACCTTTCATCGACAAAATAGTTTTGTTACTAACCTAACCTAACATACATTTATGACGACCTCGATGGCGTAGTGGTTAGTGTAATCGACTGCCACGCCTGATGTCGCGGGTTCGAAGTCCACACAAGTCAAACATTTGTGTGCATGAACATGGATGTTTGTCTTGGTCTTGGTGTTTCTATGTATAATATGTACGTATTTACAAAAAAGAATGTATATACAGTCGACTCTCGATAATTTGAAACTCTAGGGACCAGAAAAATTTCAAATTACTAGAGTTCAAAATAACAAGCGCTTAAATAACCACGAGGGAGAGGGGGGACTCAAGTAAATAAAGAGTTTGATCAAAATTCGTGATTTATTATTTCTATATTAACATTAAATACAATAATACAATTATTCACAAATTCTTATTACGAAAAGAAGTGCGTACCTACCTTATTTTTTTTTTGAGTGAGCGTCTTCAGTCTATCATTGTCCAAAGAATTTTCGATAGTAAAGACTGGAATACGAACATTGTTGCCACAATAGTAATATATTTATTTGCCAGCTATTTATTTGTCTTTTTACTTAATTATATTGTTCTATATTATAAAAATAATTATGTAATATCTTATCTTATGTGGGGGCCAGTCAGTGCAGACCGGCTACACTTCGACCCAGTTGGATCTTTTGTGCCGACACTCTCCCAATAACGACTGCCATTACATAGATGTTCATGGCAACCGGGACCGACGGCTTAACGTGCTCTCCGAGGCACGGAGCAGGCAATAATTATCAATCAATACGCACATAATTTCGAAAAGTCATATAACTTCCGAAAGTCAGAGGTGCGCGACGTGGGTTCGAACCCGAGACCCTCTGCATTGCAGTCTGTTGGTCTCCCCACGGAGCTATCGCTGCTCTTATTATGTAATAAGTCTTTGTAACAATAAACAATGTTTTCTTTCTTTCTTTTAATTCACCTCATGCTTTCCTTTGGGGATGAAGACTTGATACTTTGTACGTATGTTAAACAACGTACACGTAGTCTCCCCGTGAACATGGCTGCTGAAAAGCAACCGAAACGTTGGGAAAGTGTAAAATGAAATCTAAATAGTTTTTATAATTTAAATAGCTTAAATATAAGTAAACAGTAACTAGTACAACTGTTTAATAATAGTAGTTTAAAATTTCAAAATTATGTAATAATAGAGTTATATAAAAAATAAACATCGCTATAAAATCCGTAGGTATAAAGTTGTTTAATTTCAAAACCTACACGTTACTGTATTACGCTAGATAAAGTTTATGTTCAAACACAACATAAACTTTATGTTTATGTTACAGATAATAACATAGAGGGTAATGTTTATGTTTCGTGTTATTAGAATATTACGTTGCCATGGTAACGCAGACTTGATTTTGTAACAGAAACTAGTTATGATAATAATAATAATAATAATATTCTACCACATACACACAACACCATCTAGCCCAAACTAAGCAGAGCTTGTACTATGGGTACTAGACAATGGATAAACATACATATATACTTTTTTTTTTTTGTAAATATATACTTATTATACATAGAAACACCCAGACCAAGACAAACATCCATGATAACTTTAAGTATTTTATAATGTACTATACTCTATTCAAATAGGCTTGAGACAAAAGGTAAACAAAGATAGCAATGTTTCTCAATCAAATGTGCACTCTCGTATCAACAAGTTAACAGGGAATGAAAATGACGGTTATAACCCGACTTATAACAAAATTATAAATTCACTACAGATCATTTGTGCTTTTTGATTTAGCGGTACTATAATGCGTTCGAACTTTGAGAATCATTACATTTTTAGGTTTGGTTTTATGTCACTTTTTTAAACTAGGGTATGTGGCGACTCCGCACAGACGAAGAAGTTCCGCCTACATCTAATAGATGGCGCTAAATACGCTCAAATGACGTCACAATCCTGCATCGCGCAAGCGGAGTTTACACAGCGACTTACTATATATACAAGCTCCCGACATCAACAGTTGGGCCGCGGTCCGCCAGGCACGATCAACCAGCCTGGTCCGAGGATCCTCCCTTTTTGTTGGAGGGCCATCACATTCTGTTCCTCCACAGGTCTTTAAAGTTATCGTAAAAGAATTTAATAAATTAAAATGTTATGTATTTTAATAATACATTGAATTTTAGTAGATACAATATATTTATAAATATTATATTTCAGCTATTTAATGATTTTTGTCTAACTTTATAATATTCACAGTCAAACGTGACGTATTAAATAACCTTTTTTATTGTTTGTTTACATTTTGTCTCAAGACGAAATGAATAGAGATAGATATTGCTCGCGACTTCGTCCGCGTAAATATAATATTCTATTACATGCACACAACACCATCTAGCCCAAACTAAGCAAAGCTTGTACTATGGGTAGTAGACAATAGATAAACATACCTATATACTTTTTTTTGTAAATATATACCTACATATTATACATAGAAACACCTATACCAAAACAAACATCCATGTTCATGCACATAAATGTTTGACTTGTGCGGCAATCGAACCCGCGACCTCCGGCAGTCGGTTACACTAACCACTACGCCATCGAGGCCATCATAAATGTATGTTAGGTTAGTTTAGTAACAAAACTATTTTTTCGATGAAAGGTACAGTGTCCTTTTTTTGTAACCTTGACAACGTGTATGAGAAATTTCATATTGATCGGTCGAGTAGTTAAAGCGTTACAAACTAACAAACAAACTCATATTGACATTAATAGTATTAACTAGATTTTTGAACAAAAAGTAACTAACAATCTTATTATTATAATTTAAATCAGTGGTATATTAATATAATATTGCATTAATATAATGTTCGCCACACCTAATTTCGGTCACCAATCTTAACGGAGACTGCCTATCTACGCAGGAGATATTATAGAACACAAGTGTGTGCGCAAACACCAGTACGCTCTCTGTTCCCTCACTCTCATGATCCGATAGGACGGTAATCTGACACGACCGGAGAGAGATCAGGTGCCGCCAACTTTCTAACTCCAGGCTGCTATTGAGATTTCTTATCAGAAAATCCCAGTAACTTTTTGTTGGCCCTTCCCGGGATTCGAACTCGAGACCTCGTGCACAGCAGTCGCATTCACTACCGCATCCACCTAACAAGGTGGGACTTAAAACGGCTGACGAAATGTGTGTATATTACACCTCTTTTAACACGGGAATATTAACGTAAAACTATCTATAGGTACCCTCTTTTTTTGTCACTGGTCTTATTTGGTTAACAATCAAACTATTTAAAAAGAATACGCGAGTGGCGTAGTTGTTTAATTAGTCGCCTCGCCACTGACACTGCGCCGAGGATTGTGGGTCCGATCGACACGAGACAAAATTGTGTGATCCACAAATAGTAGTTTCGAGTCTGTATCTTTTTGTCCGTTGTTTGAATGCTTGTTTCCTGTGACATAGGATACATTCCTAGTCTGGGAGTGGTCTAAATAAGATAAAAGATAATTAAATGACTGCTCGCAGATTTTATTGCTTTTCTAATGAACTGAATAGACGAAAAAGAAAGACAATACACAAAGAGGGTCTATAAGTAATCGTATTTACAAAAAGGAAAAGGGAATTAAATTTATTTACGTATCGAGCTTTTATTATGTTATTACAAAATATATATTTATCTTTTCGTCTCACGGTAATGTAATACAATTCAATTTGAACATAACAAGCTTTGTACAATATGCAGAAATCCTAACTTTATTCAACATTATAAATGCGAATGCGAGTTGATTTATTTGTTACGCTTGCACGCTTTAACTACAAGACCGATCATCATGAAATTTCGCATAGGTAGACATTTTCAGGGGTACAAAAAGATACATATTTTTATCCATTCAATTTTCATCCAGAAAATGTTATTTTCCGTAGAATAGCATATTGACGTCACCTACATTTACGCAAGCGAAGGCGCGGGAAAAATCTAGTAATATTTATTACATAGGAATATATATTTATAATTAAGGTGTCGATGAGTACAATCTGGGTGTCTTCAAGTCACGAGTGAATAGGTATCTTCGAGACAAACGTGCTCTATCGTCGACTGCATCTTCACCTAACATCAGATGAGATCGCGGTCAAACGCAACTTATTACAATATAAAAAAAGATCCTTTCCTATTTCTTGTTTAGAAAATACAACTCCAGCTTTAAATACATATGCTATACATATACATATGCTACATATGTATTGCTAAAAGTACATTTACTTTTAAATATATAACGAAGCCATCTTATATTTGGGTGGTTCTATCAATCTACACAAATATCTTCAGGGTAAATTTGAAGAGAAAAATGGTCTCTTTATTGGGGACTCGCGTGCGCCGGAGGGAAGGTTTACAAGCCTTTGTGTTTAAGGGATGTGCGGGGTTATTTCTCGGATATATTTGCGGATATCCGAGAAATGGCTCTCGAAAAAGGAAGTAATTTTTCGTCTAACTGCGCTTGTTGAGTACGCTCAATTGGTTAATACGTTTTAAATACGGCGATTTGGCTTTAAAAAGCGGTTGGCGACTTGCTACGCGAGAAATGGGTAAAATGTTTGAATCGGAGCCAGGGAATGGGTCTGCTTCCGCCTGCCGTACAAATGTATGTAAAAGAAACGTTTATTGTACTAGTTTCTCTGTCTATCTGTCTGTCACAGGTGGTTTTATATTAGCAACTATTAAAACTATTACCTTCATAATTGGAATAGCTTTTAGCTTGTTTTGGTAAGTCAATATTTTATTCGTAAATTAAGTTATGTATTGTTAATCCTAACTAACTACACTTTCACCCCTTAACTACTCGACCGAACATCATGAAATTTCGAATACACGTTGACGGGGATAAAAGATTATATAGAATACCTTTCATCCAGAAAATCATATCCCCGAGGAATAGAAATTTATTAAATAAATTAACACGTGCGAAGCCACGGGAAAAATCTAGTACAACACAATCTATCAACATTTGAATAGCGAAATATTTAAAAACTTTGATTGTTTTATCGATAACTGCACATGGTGCCTCCTAATCCACCTGCCCTTTCTCAGTATGTTGAAAAAGGACCCAGCTTTGTGGTGAGCTTCTCTAAGCTTCTTATCAGATACTGCTGCTTTTGCCCGCGGCTTCGCTCGATCGGGAACAGTATTTTCTTTCTAGATATAAGTTACTGTATATAATTTTCTGTACTCCTGACAACGTGTATGTCAAATTTCATGATGATTGGTCGTTTATTTAAGGCGTGAGGGCGTAATAAAGAAACAAACTCACATTCGCATTTATAATATCAGTATAAAAATATGTATATACATTTTAAGCAATCAGTTGTACCGTACTACACACTTAATCTTCTTCAATATGCATCCAATCTCATCAAGAAACGTCCATTTAGGTTTTATGCTACACACTACATTTTGCCCGCGGCTTCACTCGCTTTATCTAGATTTCGTTAATAAATTTCTATCGCTCCGACACAACAACTTTTTCTTATATTGTCTTCTGTTTACGCGAATGTTATTCATTGAAATTAAACTACTATATACGGATTTTATCGCGTTGTTTATTTTACACTTTATTGCATAATTTAGAAACTGTTACACTACTACTAGATATTATTAAACTTTATTAATTTTTAAGCTAATTAAATTATTAAAACTATTTAGATTTAATTTAATTTTACACTTTCCCCGACGTTTCGGTTGCTTTTCAGCAGCCATGGTCACGGGGAGACTAAGATGGTAGTTGTCTCAATGTTCCAGTGTAGTTATTTCAAAGTACCCGAACATAATTTAATCATTGGTGTTTTTCTAAGTTAAAGATACCCTTTGTCCTTTACTGTACCTCTGACAACGTGTATGCGACGTACTATTTTAGCCTAGCCTTCTCTATAATAATATCAGCCCTGTATTAAACTGTCTCAATGCTGGGCACGGGCCTCTTCTGAGCGAGAGAAGGGTTAGGCCATAGTCCACCACGCTAGCCCAGTACGGGTTGGCAGACTTCACATATCTTAGAGAACATCATGGAGAACTCTTAGACATTCAGGTACGGTTACGATGTTTTCGCCGTTAATGAAGCGATAATTAACTGTTGTAATCTATGGTAAATATTATAATCTTGATGTTTAGTATGTATTTTATCTGTGGCACGCTCTTCAAGTTTAAAAACTGTCATGACTACTTCCGTTTAGTCGCATCCTAGGTAGGTACTAGTAAGCTGTTCGGATTGTTAAATGTTAATAAATTAATATAAGTAATAAACCACTGAATACCACTACTGGCCTGTTCATTTTAATATTCCTTCATTAACTATTTAATAGTACATAACTTCAATCAGACAGATATGCGTACCTAGGGATCAAACTCGAGACCTAGCGCGCCAGTCCAACGGTTTCCCACTACGCTATTCTGATCACGAAATCGCCACCTCAGTTTTATATTACACATGTTGCTATTATTTACCAACCGTTTATCGGCAAGATTGCGGTAAATTATCCGCAACACAATATCCGCGCGGTACAGCCCTCGACACAGAACGTGGTTAAACATTGTTTACGACGCAAGCACCGATTGCTTACGATGCTACCTATGTACCTTTGTCCTATTATGTACCCCTAACAAAGTTTATGCGAAATTTTATTATGATTGGTCGAGTATTTAGACGAGAAGGCGTAACAAACAAACAAAGTCACATTCGCATTTATAATATTAGTATATCAATATGAATATTCATTTTAACCACTTATTTTTAACGTACTACTCACTTAGCCTTCAAGAAACGTCCACCTCAGTTTTATATTACAAATGTTACTATTAATTACCGACCGTTTAACGACAAGGTTGCGGTAAATTATCCGCAACACAATATCCGCGCGGTACAGCCCTCGCCACAGAACGGGGTTAAACATTGTTTATGATGCGAGCCGATTGCGGCTCGGTGCCCGCACTCTGTGTATTCAGCTCGAGTTTCATTATCGCTTGTTATAATTAAATGTAGTCATCATAATAAATTGGTTTGATCATTGCACTAATTAATTTTGAATAATTATTATTGTAGCAGAATGTATTTGTATAACTCCGCGCCTATTTCCCGGCGGGGTAAGCACAAGAGTACAACCGCTGATGACTGTAGATAATATGTAATGTCTTTATGTGAATGTGTAATGGATGTGATGAATTATTATTTGCTGTAAATGGAACCAGTTTTACGCAAATATATCTTTCTTCTCTCTTAGCCTTTATTATTCCCAAGTCACTTAGGGTCGGCTTTTCTGGTCTAACCGGATTTGACTGGATATCAGTTTTTACACGGAGCGGCTGCCACCTGACCTACGCAACCCGAAGGCTAACGATACCCTAAGGCTAGACCAGTGTCAGGATATTAGAGGGTACTGACTTACCCAATAACGACTGCCATAGATGTTCATGGCAGCCGGGACCGACGGCTTAACGTGCTATTCGAGGCACGGAGCAGGCGATAATTGTCAATCAATACGCACATAATTTCGAAAAGTCATATAACTTCCGAAAGTCAGAGGTGCGCGACGTGTGTTCGAACCCGAGACCCTCTGCATTGCAGTCTGTTGGTCTCCCCACTGAGCTATCGCTGCTATTATATATTTTACGCAGATGTATATAAAATATAAATAAATAATATAATAATGTCAGTCGTGTCCAACTGTTCCACTGCTCGGCACGGGCCTCTTCTCAACGTGAGAAGGGTTAGGCCATAGTCCAGCTCGCTGGCCCAGTGCGAGTTGGCAAACTTCACATATCTTCGAGAACATTATGTAGAACTCTCAGACATGCAGGTTTTCTCACGATATTTTGTTAAAGCAAGCGATAATTAACTATTTAATACGTACATAACTTCGAAAAGTCAGAGATGCGTGTCCTAGGATCGAACTCGAGATGTCTGCGTCGTAGTCCAACGGTCTTCCACTAGGCTATCGCTAATGAGCAGCGATAGCTCAGTGGGGAGACCAACATATTGTAATGCAAGGACATATTGTAAGACCAACATATTGTAATAAAAAATTCAAAAAAAAAAACCCACATCGCGTACCTCTAACTTTCGGCAGTTATATGACTTTTCGAAATTATGTGCGTATTGATTGACAATTATCGCCTGCTCCGTGCCTCGGATAGCACGTTGAGCCGTCGGTCCCGGCTGCCATGTACATTGGCAGTCGTTATTGGGAGAGTGTCGACACAAAAGATCCCAGTGGGTCGAAGTGTCGCCGGTCTGCACTGACTGGCCCCACATAAGATAAGATGGGCTATCGCTACAAAAAATAAATAATAACAATGGAATTGTTATTATTTATTTATTGTATATAGCCCATCTTATATCGACTCCGTATTGCTACAGAAAATTCAAATAATATCTTCTTACTGTTCGCTGCCTTTTACGATCGGGCGTAGCGTAAGTTCGTAATATGATCCGTATTACTGACACAGATACACACACACAACAGAAACAGCTGGAATCGTTACAGTCTTTACAAACTGTCTTGGTTTACGACAGACGAGCCTATTGTTGTCTGCCGAGCACAGTTTCAGACGCCGTGCTACTAATTATTGACGAAAAATCTTTTCTGCCCCGACCTGGGAGTCGTATCAGAGACAGCATAGTAATTGCATTTACTACGGTTGCGCCATCGACGCAGCCTATACCACACAAAATGAATCCTTGCGGCCTCGATGGCGTTGTGGATAGTGTAGCCGACTGCCACGCCTAAAATGGCGGGTTCGATTCCCGCACAAGTCAAAAATTTCTGTGAATGAACACGGATGTTTGTCTTGGTCTGGGTGTTTTTATGTATAATATGTATGTGTTTACAAAAAAAAGAAGTATATATGCATGTTTATCCATTGTCTTGTATCCATAGTACAAGCTCTGCTTAGTTTGGGTTAGATGGTGTTGTGTGTTATAGAATATTATGATAGAATATTTATCCATGTAGTCTGCACAACACAGTACAACCGTTTCCGGAGACAGATTCAACATCAGGGGCAACCTAGGCAAGTACTTCTTAGGCGCCCCTCTGGCGGCCATATATTTGGCAAAATAATCAGGTTGCCGAAGATATTGGTACCGTTGTCTCTCGCTGCCCTAGGCTCAATGCTTAGTTTGCGTTAAAGATAATTCGTCACTGACCTCTGCGCTACCAAAGCTGTTAATCCCAATCGAAATAAAGTTTATATAATATTCTATCATATAATATTCTATCACATACACGCAACACCATCTAGCCCAAACTAAGCAGAGCTTGTACTATGAGTACTAGATAATGGATAAACATACATATATACTTTTTTTTGTAAATACATACATATTACACATAGAAACACCCAGACCAAGACAAACATCCATGTTCATGCACACAAATGTTTGACTTGTGCGGGAATCGAACCCGCGACCTTAGGCGTGGCAGTCAGTTACACTAACCACTACGCCATCGAGTCGCCTTTATGAAAACATATTGCATTTATAATTTAACATCTCATACAAATGCACAAACACAATTTAAATATGCATGGAGCTTCTATCGGAAAAGTTGGCCTGCATGGAAACTACATGCGAAATGCAAATGCAATTTATTTTGTTCTTGCATTCGTATGCATACATTTGCGTAGCTCTCCGTGACGAGCTGCTTTATAATATACTAGCTAAACTCGGCCACGCTCCGCTGTGCCTCTGTCGGCTATTTAAATTTCCTGTTCCCGTAAGAATGTCGGAATAAAGAGTATATAAAAATAGTCTCATATAGAAATGCAAAGTTTTATAGAAAATTAAAATAAATCCATCGACTACTTACAAAATATGAGCCCTGTATAAACTGTTGAAATTAAACTGCTATATACGGATTTTATCGCGTTGTTTATTTGACACTTTAAATAGTAATAAAGTGTCAAATAAACAACGCGATAAAATCCGTATATAGCAGTTTAATTTCAATGAATAATATTCGCGTAAATAGAAGACAATATCCTGTATAAACTGTCTCATTCCTGAGCACAGGTTTCTTCTGAGTATAAAAAGTTTAATTAGATCGTATGGTTAGTACGGTTTGGCAGACTACACAGATCTTTGAAAACATTATGCAGCGCTCTCAGACATGCAGGTATCCTCACCATGTTTTCCTTCACCGTTAAAGCGAGCGATGATTCACTTTTTAATACGTACATAATTTAATAAGTCAGAAGTGCGCGCCTTGAGATCGAACTTGAGACCTCTGTCCTGTCCTGACCTGTATGGCCAACGGACTTCCAACTGGGCTATCGCTGTATATTATACGTTTTGTATTTTGTACTACATAGCGGCATTGTGTAAAATTCACACGGGACAAAAGTTTGTGTAATCCATTAATGGTTGTTCCGAGTCTAGATGTTCATGTGTCCTTTGTTTGAATGTTTGTAAAGGTCCCCTGTGATACAGCAATTATGTCAGAGAGGGAGAATTCTATTTAAAGAAAAAAAAAGGATGTAAACGGTGTCTGACATAGCTCAGAGAATTAGCAAGCTGAAGTGGCCGTGGGCTGGCCATATCGCGCGAAGAACCGACAACCGCTGGGGTAAACGTGTTCTTATGTGGAAACCGCGACTCGGCAAATGTAGTGTAGGACGCCCTCCGACCAGGTGGGATGACGATCTGCGAAAGACTGCAGGCTGGATGCGGCAAGCTGAAGACAGGGCGCTATGGCGCTCATTAGGGTAAGGCTATGTCCAGCAGTGGACCTTGATGGTGATGATGAAATGGTGTCTGCCAGATATACTGACTCTATACAAAATCGGAATGACATTATTATTATTATAGAAAACTCTGCCATCCCCTACAAGACTACACGAGAAATACTCCCACACGGCAGTCGTAACTCCACTTCTCCCCAGTTTTTAGAGTATAGTAGAGCGACAGAGTTTCCGGAAATAGCATTATCTCATCAATAAATTTCTATTGGCGGACATAAAACGTCGGCGAAGGAACGTCTCAGGAAAAAATGTGCTTCCATTTGAGAGACTGTTACACCGAAACACTGTATAAATTGTCTTAATTCCAATTTCAGTTTAATATAGTTTTAAAACTGTATTTTAATCTACATATACTAATATTATAAAGCTGAAGAGTTTGTTTGTTTGGTTGAACGCGCTAATCCCAGAAACTACTAGTTCGATTTGAAAAAATATTTTAGTGTTGGATAGCCTATTTACCAAGGAGTGGGTAGTTACCATTGGGTGATCTACAAATGGTTGTTCTGAGTCTGGGTGTTCTTTGTGTCTGTTGTTTAATAATAATAATATTCTACCACATACACACAACACCATCTAGCCCAAACTAAGCAGAGCTTGTACTATGGGTACTAGACAATGGATAAACATACATATTTTTTATTTTTTATACATATATACATATTATGCATAGAAATACCCAGACCAAGACAAACATCCATGCATGAGCATGAATGTTTGACTTGTGCAGGAATGAAACTCGCGACCTCAGGCGTGGTAGTCGGTTACACTAACCACTACGCCATCGAGGCCGACCGTTTTGTTGTTTGAATGTTTGTAACGTTTCCGCGATACAGGAATTATGCCTATTGCGGGAGTTGTATTTTTAAAAGAAAGAGAAAGAAAGAAGAAGAACGCCTTGGGATCGAATTCGAGACCTTGGCACAGCAGTCCAACGGCTTTCGTGTAGCCTCTCGCTGCTATATAACTATATTTTGTACTACCCATTAATGCAACTTAATAACGTAAAAATATTTGCAGTTTATCGTATATAGATTGACGACCACATTTTAAACATCAGTTACTACTTATCTTATCTTATCTTATGTGGGGGCCAGTCAGTGCAGACCGACGACACTTCGACCCAGTGGGATCTTTTGTGTCGATACTCGCCCAATAACGACTGCCATAGATGTTCATGGCAGCCCGGACCGACCGACGGCTCAACGTGTTCGCCGAGGCACGGAGCAGGCGATAATTGTCAATCAATACGCACATAATTTCGAAAAGTCATATAACTTCCGAAAGTCAGAGGTGCGCGACGTGGGTTCGAACCCGAGACGCTCTGCATTGCAGTCTGTTGGTCTCCCCACTGAGCTATCGCTGATCATCAGTTGCTAATACTATGAATGTATTTATTTAATTTGCCTAATGTATTTAGAAACAGCGATAGTGGAATGACCGTTGGACTGAGGGGTCTCGAACTCGATCCCAAGGTGCTAATCTCTGACTTTTCGAAGTTATGTGCGTATTAAATAGTTAATTATCGCTAGCTTTAAAGGCGAAGAACAACATCGTGAGGACCTACTTGTCTGAGAGTCCTCCATAATGTTCTCAAAGATATGTGATGTCTGCCAACCCGCACTGGGCTAGCGTGGTTGACTATGGCCACACACAGAAGAGTCCCGTGCCCAGCAGTGGGACAGTTTAATACAGCACTGATATTATACTATGGATGTAAAGTCTGAAGTTAATATGTAGGTATGTCATTTTATTTTAAACAAAAATCTAATCAAAAATTTATTTATTCATGTACGTCACAAAGTAACACTTATGAACGTCAAAGCTACACTTATTAATGTGAATTTACATTTACCTGTTACCATGTTCAGCAAAGCAAGGGCGTAGAACATTTACTTTGAATGTTTAATATTTTAAATTCCGCCTTGAGGTATTGATTTTAAACTCCAAGGTACGGTACGGTGTGAGAGGCATCCGCCATAATGAAGATCTGTGTTCGTTACTACAGATCCGTCCATTCATAACAATTAGTTTTAAACACAGCCCACTTTTTACCCCACGGGTGGGGTGCGGCTTTATTTTTTTATTGAGGCGAATACACCTACTTTCGTGCGAATAACGAAGGAATTACTTGTGAAAGTTTTTAAGAACAAATTTGGTAAGGTCAACGTTAGTGCTAACGCCAGCATGTCGACATTTAGATCGAGGTTTAATTACAGAGTTTGGTAAAGATATGATGATCATCGAGTATCTGTAAAATCTATACTAATATTATAAAGCTGAAGAGTTTGTTTGTTTGTTTGAACGCGCTAATCTCAGGAACTACGGGTTCGAATTGAAAAAATATTTTTTTGTTGCATAGCTTATTTATTGAGGAAGATTATAGGCTATATAACATCACGACACGACCCACGGGGATGGCGCAGTAATCATAACGCGGGTGAAACCGCGGGCACATCTAGTTAAAAATATTTCCGTCATGTAACCAATCGCAATTACAGTCGCATGGGCAATGACATTATAATATTTAAACAAAGTGATGAAAGTGAATGAAGAAGTCGGTATGTTAACATCGTAGCAAATGGAAATCCGTAGTCTCTGCCTACCCCTCTGGGAAACAGGCGTGAATCTATGTATGTATGTACGAGCCACAGACGCGGAGAAGTAATCATATACATGGGGAAACACGTGGGGAATAGTTTTTACAACATGACTAGGAACTGCAACAAAGTATTTGTTTTATTTTAAAGTAAATCCGTAGGCCTTTAGCCTTCTGGTTCTAAAAATGTTCGTATAGGGCTTATTTTCCCTTCTTTTTTTATAATAATATATTAAGTAGGTAACAGTTTTCTTTTTTTCCTGATTATGTATTTACACACATTTTTACATTTTCCCATATTTTGTTATGTTATAAGATTGTATGCAGCTGGCTTGACGTCCGTGCGTAACGGTGGTCTCCATTGAAAATCAGCGTTGCGGTATCACGTCAGTTTTATCGCAACATCAATGCTGAATGGAGACCATTTGTTGCCACAATAGGCATAATATCTATTTTTTACCTGCGAACTACTTATTTAATTGTCTTTTTTATTATTTTGTTGTTATTTTATAAGAACAATATGCAGTTATAGTACTTTGTGGCAATAAAGAATGATTTATTTATTTCTTTCTTTCTTCTTCTCTCTTAGCCTTTATTATTCCCAAATCACTTGGGATCGGCTTTTCTGGTCTAACCGGATTTGACTGGATATCAGTTTTTACACAGAGCGGCTGCCACCTGACCTCCGCAACCCGAAGGCTAACGATACCCTAAGGCTAGACCAGTGTCAGGATATTAGAGTGTACTGACTTTCCTAATAACGACTGCCATAGATGTTCATGGCAGCCGGGACCGACGGCTTAACGTGCTCTCCGAGGCACGGAGCAGGCGATAATTGTCAATCAATATGCACATAATTTCGAAAAGTCATATAACTTCCAAAAGTCAGAGGTGCGCGACGTGGATTCGAACCCGAGACCCTCTGCATTGCAGTCTGTTGGTCTCCCCACTGAGCTATCGCTGCGATTATTTCTTTCTTTCTTTAAAATAAATATATAGGACTGTGGAAACGTCCGATATTTTCATACGAATGATCCGGCTTACCTGACGCCACCATTGCGCCATCCGTACGATGGCGCAATGGTTAAGATATAGTAAGTTATGATTACGGTTTAAGCTACCCTGCCACTGCGCCTTACTCTTTCGCTGGTTTTGTGTTAGGGGATGGAACATTGCTTGCTTGTCTTATAAAAAGTCAGCAGTCACAATAGATGATCGCAATCTTACCCACACACACACACACACAGACACACACACACACATACACACATTATCATTCACACATATAAGTGTGCTGCACAGCTTAATTTACTTAAATTTGTTTTATGTTTTTCTATTTTCATATTGTTTTTCACGTATTAACTATTCTTTAGTACAATAATCTTAGACCGACTTAAATTACTATTGTAAAACACCACAATTATTTCATAGGATGACTTATAATAATAACAATAATAAGATTTATTTTCTTAACTTGGCACAAAAATACAATAACAGCGTCACAAACACGATATTTAGTATTTACGATAAACTGGTACCCAGAATAAGATTCAACTTGTGTTTAGGGTACATACCAGCGTTCTCACGCACACTATAATCACAGTGTTAATTAGGAAAATACTACTAAAAGAATAGACAAACAAAAATTAAATTAAATTAAAATTAAAAAATAAAATATAAATAGTTTTACATTTAATTTTACTACTGTAGCCTCTTGTGTGTGTGTGTGTGTTTTTTCTCTTTCACGGGTATTTATCTAATGCATTAGAAAAAACCCCGGTTCCTTGGGAGGCTTACACGGGGCCATGGGTCCAACATGCAGGGGCCCTTCGAGAGTTTTAATTTAGAGTGAGATGGGACACTTACAGAGACACTATCAGCGGCAAGTGTAGGAGACTATTGCTACATATGGAACCTAATAAATCTGGGCTATGGGGACGGGTGTTTGATGGGCTGGTATTTATTATATTATTATTATTATTAAATATAATGCCTGTGTCGCGGCAACCTTTACAAACATTCAAACAACGGAGTAACAACACACAACACAAAACTGACTTCTCTTCCACTATAGTTGCATAAAAAGTGGCTAACTGTGACCTTTAATCGATCCTGTTGACCTTAAACTTGACATGTACTTGCATAATGTATGCATATGTAACAAACGGACACTAATATCTCATGCACTATAGTTGCATAAAAGTACCTAACTGTGACCTTTAATCGCTCCTGTTGACCTTGACCTTGACATGTACTTGCATAATGTATGTACATGTAACAAACGAACACTAACTTCTCTTCCACTATAGTTGTATAAAAGTAGCTAACTGTGACCTTTAATCGATCCTGTTGACCTTGACCTTGACACGTACTTGCATTACGTATGTAAATGTAACAAATCTCTTTGTTCTCAGATACAACGCATTATCATAATCAATACTTGGATTGTTTTAGGTCCTTACCTATGACATTTTCGATGTGTTTAATGTCATACATTTACATTTTTAATGTCATAATTGTTGTAAATGTATATTCTAATATTGTCTTTTGTGTATACAAACGTTGGTGAACCTAAATAAATAAATAAATAAATAAATGTGTATAAAGGGGATTGGTTGGTAAAGTTCTGTTTTTCCCGCACAAAATGTGTGCATAAATATGCATGCTTGTCTTGGTCTGGGTGTTTCTAGATATAAAATGCGCGTATTTACAAAAAAAAAGTATACGTGTACATATGTTTATCCATTGTCTAGTACCCATGGTACAAGCTCTGCTTAGTTTAGGCTAGATGGTGTTGTGTGTATGTGATAGAATTTTATTATTGATTTTTTTAGACTGCCATGCAGAGGTGTTGAGATATATGTATTAATTATCGGTCGCTTTATCAGTAAAGGAAAACATCATGATAAAACCTGCATGTCTGAGAGTTCTTCATAATGTTTACGAAGATATGTGGAGTCTGCCAACCTGCACTGGGCCAGCGTGGTGGACTATGGCGTAAGCCTTCTCACACTGAGAAGAGGCCTGTGCCCAGCACTGGGACAGTTTAATACTGGGCTGATATTATTATTATATATATATATGTATATATATTATTATTAAGTATAGGGATCACAAGATAAGAAGTAGAATATAAAAGGACTATTTCATTGGTAAAGATCTTATGAAGACGGCTTTCTAATCTTAGCACGTTCGTATATCACACTCGAGTATGTGATACTGTTTTAAAACTCAACTTTTAATAAAGTTAAGACAGTAATTAAACGGAAATTATGTTTAAAAGGATTGTACTTACTCACATTATTTGGACTATGTAGTGATATCAGTACATACTATAAAACAAAGTCCCCCGCCGCATCTATCTATCTGTTCGCGATAAACTCAAAAACTACTAAATAGATTTTCATGCAATTTTAACAAATAGGATTGAAGAGAGTGATTCATTAGGAAGGTTTAGATGTTTAATTCGTTAAGGTTTTGTGTAAATTTTTTGAAATATGACGATCATTGTTGTTGATGTCGGATAAATCTAGTCGACTGAGAGATTTCATCAAAAACGTTGCTTCATCCCCTTGAAATATAACCTAATAATATATAGTGTAATTGTTCCTCTTTTATAGGTGTACAGAACATTTTAATTAAAAAAACTATCTTTCTATTAAGGAAAGCTCCCTATCTTGTATTACTATCCGTGCAGTACTTACTGGACGCTCTCGACAGATTCTGAAAAATTGTGACATAATATGTATTATGTGGCAATTGTAAAGCTATTTTGACGGATACATTATTAATCCTTATCAAGTTAAATACGTTAGTTACCTAATCATTTAATGTATTATGATACGAAGAGTTGCAGGCGATGGTAACTATTATGCATGGTGTTTTTGAGAGTAAAGGAATGAAAATGAATGTCAGCAAGACGAAAGTAATGGTATTTGAAAAGAAGTGCATGACGTTGTGTAATATTATGATTGATGGAGAACAAGTGGAGCAAGTGACAGAGTTTGTATATTTGGATACTTTGTTTACAAGGGATGGTAAACATGAGGGCGATATTGAAAGGAGAACGATTGCTGGCAATAAAGTAAATGGAGCTCTACGCGCTTTTATAAACAGTCGAAATATATCCGAAAAGGCACGTTTGGCTGTTCATAGAGGACTAACAGTACCTACACTTATAGGAAGGAGGTATGGAAGTGCAAGTTGGGTATGGAAAACGAAGCATGAGAGCAGAATAAATGCTGTAGAAATGAAAGCGCTGAGAAAAATATGTGGTGTGACTTTGAAAGATAGAATAAGGAATAGTGTGATTAGAGAGAGTTGCGGCATGAAAGTGGATATAGTGACAAGAATAGAAAAGGGTGTGTTAAGTTGGTTTGGGCATGTAGAAAGAATGGATGAGAAAAGACTGACTAGGAAAGCTTATAAGACTAGTGTGAATGGAGCAGTCGCAAGAGGCATACCTAGGCGAACGTTTCTTGATCAGATTGGAGACGTTCTGGACAAAGACTAGGGTAAGAGCACCTTAAACCGGGAAGCGTGTATAAGGAATATGATGAAAGTGAATGAAGCCAGAGAAGTGTGTCAGGATCGTAGCAAATGGATATCCGTAGTCTCTGCCTACCCCTCTGGGAAACAGGCGTGTACGTATATATGTATGTAAAACGATTCAGACAGATACATTAATAATTCTTATCAAATTAAATACGTTAGATACCGCGCAAAAAAAACACAGGAAATGCGCAAGCAAATAAATTCATGCGGTCCGGCGAGACTCACTTTTCATTCCTTAGCTTGACCTCGACCGGTCATCATGAAATTTCATATACACGTAGTCAGATGTACAGAAAGGTACATAGGGTACGTTTTATCCAGAAAATAGTATATACTATTTTATCTGAATTCTTAGATAAAGAACAGACCAACATACTTTTCTAACCACGAAAATTCATGGTGCCTTTGGATGTGTCTTCACAACCAAAGCAGTGGTTAAAAACTAGCATATCATAAACTGAATCTAACAACATATCAAGGACGATGATTCGCCTATAATCTACAAACAAACAACAAAAGGACCCATCCATAACGCGACCTCTCAATACACCCTTCGCATTTATTACCATAATTATTGCCATCGCACAAAATATGGCTTCCTTACCACATAAAAACTGATATAACGGCCTAGCGTTATCAATTTCATCTCTTGAGAAAATCATTATCACTGTTTACTAAAATCAACCTTAATTCTTAATATATAGAGTTTATTTTACCTTCAGCAATTTTGAAATTGTTATTTATTCGAAATTGAGCTTTTGGTGGAGAGAATGAGGTTTATTTTAGAATGTGTGTGTGGCATTTCAGATCGACCTAGTGATATTTATTTGACCCATTTTAAGGACATCGGTGCTTTATGATTTCAGGCGCTGTACGTTCACGCTATGGGGGAATTGGAGGCTTTAAAGTTAAGCAACGTATAGTAAGGATGGGTGACCATTTTTATTTGGGGTCTCAAACATTAAGAAGACGAAGAATTTTTAAGAGAAATGATAAATTATTTTATGATCATGGTATTTTTGATACTAAGGTGGTTAAGTGGCGGTAGTCCATAGGACTTGCGATTAAGAGATCGTGGATTCGAATCCCACCCATTGCACCAAAATGAACTTACCTAATACAAGCATTCTAGCTTAGCTAGACGGGTTAATTTATTTATTTGGACAACCAACAAGAACATACACCTTGAAAGCTAAGTTACAAAGTCAGTGGTATACAAGTATTGGTGCTGCCTTAATTACAGGTTGCCACGGAAAGCAAAATACAAACGTTAGTTGGGAGCATAAGGCTTCCCAGAACTTAAAAATAAAAATAAGTTTACAGGAATATTAGTAATTTGTGACCTTAAATAAATGCCAAGTAACATTTTATTTTTATTGTGCTTACTACGCACATGATTGTAAGTGGTTACCACAGCCGGTGTCCGCTTGCAACATTCGATACATCATTTATGTACATGTTATGTATGTATCTTAAGTGGGGGCCAGTCAGTGCAGACCGGCGACACTTCGACCCAGTGGGATCTTTTGAGTCGACACTCTCCCAATAACGACTGCCATAGATGTTCATGGCAGCTGGGACCGACGGCTTAACGTGCTCTCCGATAATTGTCAATCAATATGCACATAATTTCGAAATGTCATATAACTTCCGAAAGTCAGAGGTGCGCGACGTGGGTTCGAACCCGAGACTCTCTGCATTGCAGTCTGTTGGTCTCCCCACTGAGCTATCGCTGCTCTGTACATGTTATAATAATAATAAGTTGGCGAGTCACCGTCTGCCCATTGCATTGATGCTATTAGAGTATTAAGTGCAGACGCCGTTTTTCATCCATAGTTACCAATATACCGGTCCACCAAACACTCATATCCATAGCCCATATATTAGAATTCATACCTACGTATGGATTCTAATATATGGGCTATGGATTGGTCCTACGCCTGCTGCGGCTAGTGCCGCTGTAGGTGTTCTATCCCACCTTGATTAAAACTCTCGAAGGGCCTCTTCACGCTGGACCTGTCTCCGTGTAAGCGTCCCAAAGGGCCAGGTGTTTTCTAAATATAAATATGTAATTCCTCGATCGAACGAATCCGCAGGCAGGAGCTAGTTTGTTTGCTTTCTAAGTAAGATATGTATGAAAAAGACCTATACATTACTTTCATATTTTAGGTTTATTATTCAAACCCAAACTCAATAGAAAGATTGCTTTATAGAAACGCTATACCATCACATTTGTAACCTCACTGAGCTACGCAGCTACGTCCCATAGAGGCGTCAGACATCAAAGCTATGTACATAAAAGTATCACTCTCCACACACGCCGTCGGATCTGTACTAGTTAAAGTGCAACCTTATGTAACGCGAAAACCTCATGAATGACAATAACACGTAATTATCTCTAACAGACGGTATGTTAGCAGCGTTGGACTGCCACGCAGAGGTCTCGAGTTCGGCCCTAAGGCACGCATTTCTGTCTTTTCAAAGTTATGTGCGTATTAAATTGTTAATTATCGCTTGCTTTAACGGTAAAGGAAAACATTGTGAGGAAACCTGCTTGTCTGAGAGTTCTCCATAATGTTCTCGAAGATATGTGAAGTCTGCCGCACTGAGCCAGCGTGGTGGACTATGACTTAACCCTTCTCACATTGAGAAGAGGCCCGTGCCCAGCAGTGGGGCAGTTTAATACAGGGCTGATATTAGACGGTATGTGCCGCATTCGTGTTTCGTCCCAAACGTAGACATACGCATTCGTCACAAAAATTGTTCCGTATATGCCTCTAAATTGAAATTAATATTAATTTCTTAACCTAATTCTTATTTCGTCCCAAATAATTTTCCTTTTCCGTCCCTGTTTTTGTTTTATGGTATTTTTGTTGTACCGTCAATCGAAAAATAATAAAACCAAAAAATAATTTAATATTGAAATGTGGAACAAACCTACCAGACAAAACATAGTATTAGTTTGTAAGCTATAAAATAGCGGATACATTGTATAATATTATATTTCGTGATTCCTATCTATACTAATATTATAAAGCTGAAGGGTTTGTTAGTTTGTTTGGTTGATCGCGGTACTCTCAGGAACTACTGGTTCGAATTGAAAAATTCAGTGTTGGATAGCCCATTTATTGAGGAAGGCTATAGGCTATATAACATCACGCTACGACCAATAGGAGCAGAGCAAATGAAAAATGTTGCTAAATCGGGGAAATTTCTCTTGTGTGAAGCTGACGAAGTTGCGCGAGTCAGCCAGTACAAAATACTTTTTAAATTGTCATACATGTATACTCGCTTTCCTAGCGTCTTATAGTTGTAATCAAATGGTAGCCTGTGAACAATGCCGTGGGTTAAGGTTTAAGGGTAGTAGAGCCTCGCTGATTTCAGCATGAATGCGCCGGCTCGACCGGGGAAGGAGTAGTCCTTCCTCTCACAGAATATCGACGTGAAATACCAGTATCTCTACTGTTGTGTTTCGTTCGGTGAGTGAAAGTACCGGAAGCCCAATCACCCTCTTTCTCCCTTCCCGCTTCTTCTCATCCCACTTCCTTTCCTAAAGCGTCGGCAACGCGTAAGTGATGCCTCTGGTGTTGCAGGCGTCCATAGGCTACGGTGACCACTTACCATCAGGTGGGCCGTATACTTGTTTGCCACCTAAGACGTATAAAAAAAAAGAAAGTTGATTCTGATGTTTTACCTACCTCCTTAAAATTTATTTATTTACATATATACAGACATAGATTCACGCCTGTTTCCCAGAAGGGTAGGCAGAGACTACGGATTTCCATTTGCTACGATCCTGACACACTTCTATGGCTTCATTCACTTTCATCACATTCCTCATACACGCCCGTCGGTTCAAGGTGCTCTTAACCTGGCCTTTGTCCAGAACGCCTCCATTCTGTTCAAATTCAATCAAGAAACGTTCGCCTAGGTCGACGGTGCGACTGTTCCATTCACACTAGCCTTATAAGCTTTCTTAGTCAGACTTTCCTCGTCCATTCTTTCTACATGCCCAAACCAGCTTAACATACTCTTTTCTATTCTTGTCACTATATCCATTTTCATGCCGCGTCCTCTCTAATCACACTATTTCTTATTCTATATTTCAGAGTCACACCACAGATGTTTCTCAGCGCTCTCATTTCTACAGCATTTATTCTGCTCTCATGCTTCTTTTGCCATACCCAACTTTCATTTCCATACATAAGTGTGGGCACTAATAGTCCTCTATGAACAGCCAAACGTGCCTTTTCGGAAACATTTCGACTGTTCATAAAAGCGCGTAGAGGTCCATTCACTTTGTTTCCCGCAATCGTTCTCCTTTCAATATCTCCCTCATGTTTACCATCCCTTGTATACAAAGTACCTAAATATACAAACTCTTTCACTTGCTCCACTTTTCTTCATCAATCATAATATTACACTCTTCCTTTTCAAATTCCATTACTTTCGTCTTGCTTACATTTATTTTCATTATTTATTTAATAGTGACGTATTTCATTTCTAACTCTGTTTTCATATTTGTAAAGAGTACCTATTTGTAAACATAATTTAATATGACCTATACGTTTTCCATGTGTACGTATGTAGCAGTACCACATTTATTTTATTTGTATATAATGTAAAGCATTTGCCTCCATCCGTGCATCACTTATACCGGGTGATCAACTGAAAACCAGCGCTGGTGCATTCAATTTGGGTGCCCAGCTAATGCTGAGGTGGTGACCCTTTTCGGCGAGGGCATACACATTTTGCTTTAATTCTTCTCCCTAGCCTTTATTATTCCCAAGTCACTTGGGGTCGGTTTTCTAGTCAAACCGGATTTGACTGGATATCAGTTTTTACACGGAGCGACTGATATTTTGGTTTAATATGTATCTATAAATAAGTATTTTTTGTTTTTATTATTGTGTGTAATAAACTGTGTGTACGGAATAAACATGATTTCGTTCTTTCTTTCTTTTAATTATGTAGTGTGGCTGTTTGATGTTCCTTTCTTAATAAAATAAAATATGATGGGTAGTAGATACCATTGAAAATTATTTTTTTCTTTGAATATTAATAACAGCCCTTTATAATTAACCATCCCTCTGCTGGGCACGGCACTATTCTAAATTTGAGATAAGTTCCGTTATAATCCACCACGCTGGCCCAGTGTATTTGAGAACATTATGTAAAACTCTCAGACGTGCAGGTTTCCTCACATTGCTTCTCTCATTCTAGGGCGCGATATTGTCCTCCAGACCGAATTTCGGTCATGGCGGCCAATCTTAACGGAGACTGGCCATCTGCGCAGGATATATTATAGTGCACAAGTGTGTGCGCAAACACAAGTGCACTCTCTGTTCCCCTAACTCTAATGATCCGATGGAACGGATAATTCGACACGACCGAAGAGAGATCAGGCGCAGGACTAGCGGCTTTACGTGCTTTCCGAGGCACGGGAGTGTCTAACACCGCCAACTTCCTAACTCCGGGCTCGTATTGAGATTTCTTAACAGAAAAACGCAATAACTTTTTGTTTCGATTCGGGAATCGAATCCGAGACCTCATGCACAGCAGTCGCAGTTGATATACAGGGCGCAATAATTAACATATCAGGCGAGCGGTAGTTAACTATTTAATACTAGATTTTGCGCGCGGCTACGCTCGTTTTATTCAATATTTTGTCAATAAATTTATATCTCTCGGGAACAATACTTCTTCTGGATGAAAGATATCCCATACACTTTTCTATTTCCCAGACAACGTGTATGCGAAATGTCATGATGATCGGTCTAGTAGTTAAGGCGTAAAAGCGTAACAAACAAACTCATTATAATATTAAGTAAGGATATCTGTCCCCATATGTATTGTGCATATGCCTTGAATATTCTCCCTCAAACAAACGTCGACTAAAGTTTAAGATAAACAACTGCGTACCCTCATTGCGTTCAATATACGCATGATATTGGAACGTTAACTCTGGAACACAAATATTGTCAGAAACAAAATTTAACTACTAATGAAAATATATATACATATTAATATTGAAATTGTTTCGGTAGCGGTAATAAATGCGGCTGCTGAAACCGCTACCGGTTGTTAGGCCTCGGAATAAATATTTAAGCGGGAAGGTGTAATAAACAAACAAACTCACATTCGCATTTATAATATTAGTAAGGATTTTCATTCCCTTGGAATGTTATCTTCTCTTCTCTTTAAGCGCAAGGAAAGGTGCTTATAGCAAAAATATCTATTTGGCGATTCCGGCGAACCATGGCATCGGCAAGCAGTGGTAACGGTAAACCATTTATTCTTTGTAGCATTTTTTCAGCGAAACATGCTGACTATAAATAATTGCATATTTTTCTTTAAAGAAATACAACTCCCGCACTGTGTCGCGGTGAACTTTACAAACCCTCAAACAACGGACACAAAAAAACTCCCCAAACCCGAAACAACAACTTTGGATCATACAATTTTTTGTTTTTGTTTGTGGTAACTTGCAACACTTTGCGAGGTGGCCGCTGTAGCGAGACAAACACGTAATCCACTACGCCAACCGTCCAGTCAGTACGCCACATGTAGAAATGATATCTCAGTATCTCCCTCGGACAGCTGCATTTAAATAGCGGTTACGTCATAACTTGTATCGTGCATCCTTTTCTATCATTTGAAAATTACCCATACCACCAAATATGAAACGCTTGTACCTTATTTATTTCTCTAAGATTTCAAAGAATCCTATTTTTAAAGTTTGGGTTATGTATCTATTTGACTTTAGTAATAAATATTTTTTTTTTTGTTTAAGATGCAAACGCGCAGCCGTATCTCCTGATGGTAAGCGATTACCGCCACCCATGGACACCCCCAACACTAGACGAGTTACAAGTGCGTTGCCTGCCTTTTAAAATTGCCTCCCCTCTGGAGGGGAGGGGGGGCCTCCGGTATCCTCACTCACTCGACGAAACACAACGCAAGCGCTATTTCACGCCGGTTTTCTGTGAGGCCGTGGTATCACTCCGGTCGAGCCGGCCCATTCGTGCCGAAGCATAGCTACCCTATTGCACAACCCTAGGCAACACACGGCAGTTACCAAACAAATAGAGCTAACCTAAGATACCTACTATAAAACAAACGGAATCCTCAAGTCAGCACACTCCTCTCTCGACTGCATCTCAGCCAATTTAGCTCTGTTATATAAACTAGACATACCTGTGCCGAGTGTTTGAGGTTCAACGTAGCGTTGGCAAATAGGATAAGCTTTCTAGAGATTTGTAAGGCTATATAAACATAAACGTTGGGGTTTACGTTAGAGCGTGGTTACGTTAGTGTTGAGAAATGTCCCAAAGGGTAGTCTTGTTGTGTAGTGGCGTGCGTTTTATACGACGGGCCGGTCGGCGAGGTCACGACTGCATATAAAAGTGATTCGCGCGGCCCCGCCAATTGCGGTTTTGTTAAGGAACACCGTGGTAGCTTTAGTCGGTATTACCGGGAGGTCTATTATCATAATTACCATCTTTCTTTGCCCTGGTGAGTCCGACATGATCCCTCCGCCCGCCCCCGCGGAGGTATGCGTCAATGCATTCCCACAAGAAAAAATATTTTGTGGAATGTGGGTATTTGAACTGCTGTTAACGACGAACGTTTTAATTTTCTTTGTAGCGCAGCGGTATACCAAATGTGACTGTTGTCTCGTTTTTTCTTGGGCAAAGTGTTATAGGTTTTTCAGTCAGAAAATGGAGTGCCTGGCAATATACTTGCAGCCTTAGGCTGCCTGTCCATTGAAACGGAGCGAGGCTGCGGAGCGAAGAAACGGAGAAATATTAACCAATAGGATATGATTTATTAATCTGTCAAGACTTAGAAAACCAGAAATCTGTCTGGCCGCTGATGTACCGCTGCGACTCTATAGGTTAACTAGATCATATTAATGAATTTGTCAGTGTGAATTGATTACGTTATTTTAATTCGCCCTATAACAGGTATTCTGAAAAAAGCCCTTATTTAGATGCAGCTGATTCAAAAGCATTATTTTTGTGAGCCTTATTTAGTATCCCGCATGACCACTGAATTGATTACGTTATTTTAAATCGCCCTATAACAGGTATTCTGGAAAAAGGCCTTATTTAGATGCAGCTGATTCAAAAGCATTATTTTTGTCAGCCTTATTTAGTCCCCCGCATAACCACTGAATTGATTACGTTATTTTAAATCGCCCTATAACAGGTATTCTGGAAAAAGGCCTTATTTAGATGCAGCTGATTCAAAAGCATTATTTTTGTCAGCCTTATTTAGTCCCCCGCATAAGCACTGAACAGATTTTGATGAGGTTTTTTTGTATTATACCAGATGACCCGGTGAACTTGGTACAGCCTAAATAAAATTTACATACAAAATAGCCAACATATTGTTTTTATCCCTTTCTGATTTCTCGGTTACTCCTTTAGGCTATTCCTATTTTCCTCTTACTCATACCTACCTTAAGTTGGTATCGAGGCGAACAAAACAAAATATTCAAATCGGTGGAACCATTTCTAACATTTATTTTTACATATGTAGTAAAATCTTTATTGTTATATTTATTGACGACTCGATGGCGTAGTGGTTAGTGTAACCGACTGCCACGCCTAAGGTCGCGGGTTCGATTCCCGCACAAGTCAAACATTTGTGTGCGTGAACATGGATGTTTGTCTTGGTCTGGGTGTTTCTATGTATAATATGTATGTATTTACAAAAAAGAAAGTATATATGTATGTTTATCCATTGTCTAGTACCCATAGTACAAGCTCTGCTTAGTTTGGGCTAGATGGTGTTGTGTGTATGTGGTAGAATATTATTATTATTATTAACTTCAGTTCTGATAATATCAATAAACTAGGTTTTGTCCAGTTCTATTCCGGTTCCAAGATGGATATATATCTTTTCTGTATCCCTGATAACGTGTATACGAAATTTCATAATTATCGGTCGATTAGTTACTACGTGTAAAGTGTGTGTGTGTGTGTGTGTGTGTGTGTGTGTGTGTGTGCGTGTGCGTGTGCGTGTGCGTGTGCGTGTGCGTGTGCGTGTGCGTGTGCGTGCGCGTGCGCGTGCGCGTGCGCGTGCGCGTGTGCGTGTGCGTGTGTATGTGTGTGTGTGTGTGTGTGTGTGTGTGTGTGTGTGTGTGTGTGTGTGTGCAGCGATAGCTCAGTGGGGAGACCAACAGACTGCAATGCAGAGGGTCTCGGGTTCGAACCCACGTCGCGCACCTCTGACTTTCGGAAGTTATATGAGTTTTTTAAATGATGTGCGTATTGATTGACAATTATCGCCTGCTCCGTGCCTCGGAGAGCACGATAAGCGTCGGGCCCGGCTGCTATGAACATCTATGGCAGTCGTTATTGGGAAAGTGTCGACACAAAAGATCCCACTGGGTCGAAGTGTCGCCGGTCTGCACTGACTGGCCCCCACATGAGATACATACATACTACGTGTAAGCGCAACAAACAGGCTCACAATATTAGTTAAGAAGTTAGGATTCAAAACTAAGAGGTTGAAAAAAAATCCGATGCACAATAACATCGTGATGTTACTTCTTTTTTTTTGGGATAGTTGGTATACGAGCTGACGGATCGCCTGATGGTAAGCGATTACCGCCGCCCATGGACAACAACAACGGAGGGAGAGAAGGTTTAAAGGTCGAATTGGTCCGGAAATACTGCAGGCGATAGTTTATTCCACAGTTTTGGTGTGCGCGGCAGAAAATTTCTGGAAAAGCGCAAGCGCTTTTACACGCAAGTAAAACCCTGGGCGGTACCTAGTTTACAACAACCCGATATCGCCGGCCAATATCACAGGCAGTATTACTAAGTGACCCTTGACATAAAAACTGGATGCAACGTTTATTTTTCAGTAGTCCGCGTTCACCGATAATGGAATTAAATTTTCAGGGAAAAGGGTAAGTAGGGCGGTTGGTATAGCATTACAATGTTTCAGGAAAGCCTAATGGATATTGCTCTTGCTAGAAAAGTTAATAATATTAAAAAGTTTCATTGGATATGAATGCTTTTGGGAATATTATAGACTAGCTTTTGCCCGTGGCTTCTCTAGTTTGAGAACAGTGCTTTTTCTGGATAGCACCATATATCTGCAACACTTGTTGTAAAATACGGAAATTGTAATGTTTTGCAATTGCTAAAATACTGAAAGAATAATTAAATGGCGATTTAATGGAACGGCCATGAGTTTGTCTTGCAGGCATCTTCTTATAGGCTCAATCTTTTGCCTGATACTTTTATTGGATTTAGTAAACTCACTAACCCATTTACCATTCTCAGGTGTTCACAGGTGTTTTGTGACCTAAATGAATAAATGATCTTTGATTACACTATATATAATAATAATAATATTTTATCACATACACACAACACCATCTAGCCAAAACTAAGCAGAGCTTGTACTATGGGTACTAGACTATGGATACACATACATATATACTTATTTTTTGTAAATACATACATATTATACATAGAAACACACAGACCAAGACAAACATCCATGTTCATGCACACAAATGTTTGACTTGTGCGGAAATCGATCCCGCGACCTCAGGCGTGGCAGTCGGTTACACTAACCACTATGGCATCGAGTCGTCGTGTATTATACATAGAAACACCCAGACCAAGACAAACATCCATGTTACCACTAATGTTATACAATCAAACTCACATTCGCATTTGTGATATTATAGTTAGGAGTAGCTGTCCCCCGCAGTTTTAACTTTTATCCGCGCTTATGATTGCTGCTACGTTCGGTAGCTCGTAGCGTGAAGTTATATAGTATTTGTAACTTCTGGACAAAATAACCTTCTACTGGTAAAAAAAAATTAAAATCGGTTTATTAGCTTCAGAGTTCCTAGATTACAAACTAACAAATATTTCCTTTTTTAATATTATTATAGTACTTTCCGAGGCACGGGGGTTTTTAACACCGCCAACTTCCCAAGTCCGGCCTGTGATTAAGGTTTCTTACCAGAAATTATAACAAAAATTTTTTATTGGTTCGACCCGGGATTCAAACTACCGAAACGGAGGCAAAACAAGCACATACACAAACAATGATATGCCACTTAACATTATATATAATTCCCCAACATTCACATAATCACAAACATTATCCGCCTACCCGCCATCACGCCAGCGACAATGACGTCACGTATCGCGTTATCATCGATTACATCACTTCCTGCGCAGCTCCGCGTGATGTATTACCACCAATATCGTGGTGACGTGTTTCCGGAAAATTCTCGGCTTTTCATGAGAGATACGGAGTGTTATAAATATATTAATGGATACTAGATTTTGCCCGCGGCTTCGCTTGCGTAAATGTAGGTTAGATTAGGTTAGTAACAACACTTTTTTGAAATTGAAGGTGCCCTATATCCTTTTCTGTTCCCCTGACAACGTGTATGCGAAATTTTATTATGATCGGTCGAGTAGTTAACACGTGAAAGCGTAACAAACAAACATACTCACATTTGCATTTATAATATTAGGAAGTTAGGATATGATGGTTACTAATAAACAAGCGGTTACTATTAAGATAGTAGTAGCCTAATTGGAGACCATTGGACTGCCATGCAGAGGTCTCGAGTTCAATCCCCACGCATCTCTGACTTTTCGAAGTTATGTGCGTATTAAATAATTAATTATCGCTTGCTTTAACGGTAAAGGAAACCTGCATGTCTGTAATTTCTCCATAATGTACTTAAAAATATTTGAAGTCTGCCAACCCGCACTGGGCCAGCGTGGTAGACTACGGGCTAGCATTTCTCACACTGAGAAGAGGCCCGTGTGCAGCAGTGGGACAGTTTAATACGAGATCGATATTATTATACCTAGTATTAAACATACATACGTAGTGTAGGACGCCCTCCGACCAGGTGGGATGACGATCTGCGAAAGACTGCAGGCAGATGCTGGATGCGGCAAGCTGAAGACAGGGCGCTATGGCGCTCATTAGGGGAAGGCTATGTCCAGCAGTGGACTATTATAGCCTGAAGATTGATTTGATTAAAGATACATAGATTTATGCGTGGATATCCCGGTAGGATAGGGAGGATTGTAATACACTCACTCTTAGCCAACAATACTTTGGGTCCCACTTAGTAAAAAACGAGCCTATTATGACTACTGTTCATAAAAATTTTTTCAGAAAACTCAACAAAACCGTGCCATGCCCAACTCAGTTATCGAAACTGAAAACTCACAAAATAAATCAACAATGACTGCACGAATGGCGTAGTGGTTTAAGTGGTCGGCTCGCCACTGCTGCCTGTGTTGTAGGTTCATCCCCACATGGCACAAAAATTTGTGTGATCCAAAAATTGCTTTCCCGACTGGGTGCTTTTTGTGTCCGTTGTTTGAATGTTTGTAAAGTTACTCGCGATACAGGCGTTATTCCTAATGCGGGAGATGTCTTTTTTAAGAAAAAGCAATTTATAGAAACAGTCTGTAACCTATCCGGGAATTAAACCCGACACCTTATACGCAAGCTTCAGGCCCACTAACCACTGCACAACCAAGGCAATCAATCCAAAAACACGAAGGTACTAACGATGCCACAAAATCAACACCAAAAGACAAATACCCGAAAACAGAAGTGTTTCATTCACAGTACGTTAGTATTTAAAAAGTAAGTCACGTATTTCAACTTCTTAAAATTTTCTCGTTACTCCATATTGGAAACGCTTCATAAATTAGGGAAGACCTCCTCTTAACGTTCTATATATAGGGAAGGCACTCATTATTCTAAGAATACGATAATTGCTTTTAAAAAGAGCTGTGTACATCATTCGAGGATTATTTTTAAGAGATTTTGACATTTTCTGATTGTTGAATACGTTTACAATATAAATAATAAGTATTACTACATATATTCTCTTAGAAGATTGCAAGATAACAGTTTAAATAGTCTATACTAATATTATAAAGAGAAAAGATTCGATTTTTGTTTGTTTGTTTGTAATGATTTATCACTAAAAAAAACTCAACCGGCTTAAAAATTCTTTCAACATTGGAAAGCTACATTTTCACTGAGTAACATAGGCTATATTTTATTTTTAAATAAAAGTACCGAGATACTGTGTGTGTAGTGCCGATATACCGATATGATGTGAAATAATTTTTAAAATCGTTTGAGTAGTTCTCAAGTTAAATCATTGCAAACAAACAAATAAAAAATTAAACATAATTTTTTACCTTTTTCTAATATTAGTATGGATCGATTAAACCCCCGAAGGGAAAGGCAAAAGCGCATAACAACCAATTTTTTTTGCTATATTAAATATCGCCCATCTAGACCAGCGGTCGGCATCCCGTGGCTCGCGAGCCGCATGCGACTTTTTGACTCCTTGGCTGCGGCTCTTCCCCTTCCACTTTCTTCTCTTATTATCTTGCCTTATAAGTATGACACCCTTCTTCCTTAGCCTTTATTATTCCCAAGTCACTTAGGGCATCGTTAGCCTTCGGGTTGCGGAGGTCAGGTGGCAACAGCTAAGTGTAAAAACTGATATCCAGTCAAATCCGGTTGGACCAGAAAAGCTGACCTCAAGTGACTTGGGAATAATAAAGGCTAAGAGAGAAGAAGATCGTGGCAGAGCTAGCCCTAGGCGAAGTGTTAGTAGTTGGAAATGTCCCGAAATAAGTGCTAAAGTGACGACACACGGCTTTGTCCTCGACAAGCACTTAGGGTGACCAGGTTTGGAGAGTAAATATCAAATCCTAGACACTAAAATAGTGAGTGTAACGTTAAATATCTTTTTCAAGATTGTTTTGATTTGTGTTCTGGGTCACTTTGTTTATAATATAATATTCTATCACATACACACAGCACCATCTAGCCCAAACTAAGCAGAGCTTGTACTATAGGTACTTGACAATGGATAAACATACATATTATATACTTTTATTTTTTGTAAATTCATACATTGTATACATTGAAACAGACCAAGACAAACATCCATGTCTATGCACACAAATGTTTGTCTTGTGCGGGAATCGAACCCGCGATCTCGGGCCGTTTATAATTTCTGTATCGTAAAGGATAGGAACAATAATTGAAATAACGGACCCAAGGAACTTCTTGTTTTCTAACAACCATTTGTAGACCACACAAATGTTCATTCCATTTGTGATTCGTTACTCAATTCCTGCATGTGTAAGAGTTTGTTAAGTCTATTAATCTGCACTGAGCCAATGGGGCGGACAGTGGCCTTTCAAAAAAAGCGGGCAGAAGCCTGTGTCTAGCTGTCAGCCAGTTTGTATACAGAACTGATATTATCATATTATTATTTGTGATTCAAATCCTCAATACTTGGCGTGGCGAGAAAACCACTTTAATTAATCACTAAATCATCTGTGGAATCTTGTGTTCGGTTTTAATACATCCTCACTTGCTCTTTCAGAAATATACAAGTGGCAATCTGTCTGGTTTTTTATGTTTCAAATACATTTTTTATAATCAATTTCTTGTATTTTTTACATTTTAACACAGCACGGCACACGTTAGCTTCCTACTAGAGACACACCGCTTGTCATAAAGTATACATTTTCTTTTTTTTAAAGACATTAACCACACTGGAAATATTTCCTGTGTCGCGGAGGACTTAACAAACATTCAAACAACGGACACAAAGAACACTCAGTCTCAGAACAACCATTTGTAGATCACACAAAGTTTTGCCCGATTCGAACCCACAATACTCGGCGCAATTGCTGTAGCGAGGCAACCACTTAACTACTCTGCGCTGTCAACCACTGGCCACCACACCACCAAATAATCATAAAATATTTCATAATAATGGTGGCCAGTGGTTGACAGCGCAGAGCGCAACCAGGTCCGTCAGTTCCACAATATGAGTGTCATATTAGTATCGCGTGTGTAGTAGAAAGGAATAATTTCCTTTCGTCTCTAGCAACATCGCACAATATTACGTGCTCTGTTTTTTAAACAAGCAATGTAAATCACTCGTACTTCATTCTACAAATAAAGTGCTTTAATCAGAGGCGGCAGTGTTGTTCTTTGACATTTGACACGGAAAACATCAAATAAAATATATTCCTATTACGACGAAAATTACGTGATTACGCGTCGAGTAAATTGAGGCAAGTAATATGAAAGTCTTCTGTAATACTTGTGTTTACAATCAGGCATGAGCGGAGCTTCAAATTAACTTTAAGTTAAGAAGAAAAGATGGATGGCGTAGTTGTCGCCTCGGTATTGCCACTAAAAAAAATTGTGTTTATTTTTTTATTTATTAGAGGAAAAAGCGGATACAATAGATTTTATAAAGTTTACAATATATAGACAGTACATAATCCAGAAGCATTTTCCACAGATAGTAATAAAGTACATATAGGCTATAGTAAGAAAAGAAGAGAACCTAAAGAACCATATACAAAATATACGTTATATTTTTAAAGACAACTCAACTCAACAAGAATATAGTCTATGAAAATCTAATAGCCAAGTTTTTCGAAACATTTTTCTGGGAGAGAAAGGTGAAATGCATCAATTAGGTTAGTAATGACAAAAGGCTGCTCAGAGTCTGGGTGTTCTTTGTGTCAGTTGTTTGAATGTTTGTAAAGTTCCCCGCGACACAGGAATTATACTTAATAGAAATCTAAACTATTTCAGAGTTACATAGGCTATGTTTTATTTACATACAACACTGATGGAAGCTAACATTGATATACAGGTGTCCTTAAAGAAGTGGACAAGAATTTGGGTGATAATTGGTGGATACTATCTTATACACAGATTCACGCCTGTTTCCCACAGGGGTAGACAAAGACTACGAAAAAAAGACAAAAACGTTAAAAACTCTAAGTTTATTGTCCTAGATTTTTTTCAAAAAGCCGTAAATTGGATACTGTATTAATTTGATTCCAAGGTCTACACTTGTTATTTTATGCAAGAGGCGCCGTAGCTATCTATTCGGTGATAGTATGAACAAGCTGGCTCGTGGGGGTAAGTACCAATTTCACAGAAGACCTGTGTAACAGTAGAAACTATGTTCCACCTTACTTACTTACTTTGCTGGCTCAGCGATCCAATGTGGATCTTGGCCTCCGACACTAAAGTGCGCCGTTCTTTCCAATTTTGTGCTAAGTCAGACCAATCGAGCACATTCATCTCTTTCACGTGAGAAGAAGCAGGCATGGTTGGACTGGCTATCTGTCAGAGCCAATGAAAGAATGCAAGAAGCAACGAATGAGGATGTAAATGAAGCTAGAAATAAGTTTATAAGAATGAATAAGGTAGTGAAAGATGTAATTAAAAGGAAAAAAGAGGAATTGAAAGACGAGTTTGATAGAAGATTATCTGAAGATTTCCGGACCAACGCTAAGTTCTTCTGGAAATCCATTCGCTCGGTTCGAGGTAAAACCGTAACCACAGAGCTGAAATTAATCAGAGATAAGAATGGAAGTTTATTGAATGAAGAAAAGAGCGTACTGAAGCGATTGAAGGAATATTTTGAAAGTTTATTTGAAAGAGAGGAATGGCAAGGGCAAAGTTTCGGAATGAATGATAATGATAGTAGTAATGATGAAAGCCCTATTAATATGGATGAAATAATGAGAGCTTTGAAAAGCATTAAATTAGGCAAGGCTGGTGGGTATGATAGGATTACAGTCGAAATGCTGACAGCTGGACAGGGTCTCATAGCAACTCAGTTGTGCCGCCTTTTTAACTTGTGCTGGAATACCGACCGTGTACCAAGTGATTGGTGCAAGGCCGTCATAGTACCTTTATACAAGGGAAAAGGTTCACAGCAAGATTGCAAAAGCTATAGAGGCATTAGCTTGCTCAGCGTCGTCGGTAAATTATATGCGAAAGTGTTAATTGAAAGGGTTGTGAAAGTAACCGACGAGAAAATATGGGATGCACAAACGGAATTTCGAAAGGGTATGGGATGTACGGATCAGGTCTTTTCCTTACGGAGCATAGCCGAGAGAGTTTTGGCCAAAGGTCACAAGGTCTATTGCGCATTCGTGGATCTGGAAAAGGCTTATGATAAAGTGGTGAGGAATGAACTTTGGTCGGTATTGTCCATGTATGGAGTGAATAGCACCCTCAGCACCCCAGCAGCACCCCAGCTCTGAAATCTCTTTATGATGATTCCAGAGCTTGTGTTAGGATAAATGGGACCTATGCAGAATGGTTTAGCATCGAAAAAGGTGTTAGACAAGGATGTGTAGCGTCACCTTGGCTGTTTAACCTATACATGGACAATTGTTTAAAAGATTTAAAAGATTGTGAATGGGGATTAAGAATGAATGAGTTACTTGTCAAATGTCTTCTTTATGCCGATGACCAAGTAATACTTGCGTCATCAGCAGAAGAGTTGCAGGCGATGGTAACTATTATGCATGGTGCTTTTGAGAGTAAAGGAATGAAAATAAATGTAAGCAAGACGAAAGTAATGGTATTTGAAAAGGAAGAGTGCGTGACGATGTGTAATATTATGATTGATGGAGAAACAGTGGCGCAAGTGAAAGAGTTTGTATATTTGGGTACTTTGTTTACAAGGGATGGTAAACATGAGACATGAGGGAGATATTGAAAGGAGAACGATTGCGGGAAACAAAGTGAATGGAGCTCTACGCGCTTTTATGAACAGTCGAAATGTTTCCGAAAAGGCACGTTTGGCTGTTCATAGAGGACTAATAGTGCCCACACTTATGTATGGAAGTCAAAGGTGGGTATGGCAAAAGAAGCATGAGAGCAGAATAAATGCTGTAGAAATGAGAGCGCTGAGAAATATATGTGGTGTGACTCTGAAAGATAGAATAAGGAATAGTGTGATTAGAGAGAGATGCGGCATGAAAGTGGATATAGTGACAAGAATAGAAAAGAGTATGTTAAGCTGGTTTGGGCATGTAGAAAGAATGGACGAGGAAAGACTGACTAAGAAAGTTTATAAGGCTAGTGTGAATGGAACAAGTCGCAAGAGGAAGACCTAGGCGAACGTTTCTTGATCAGATCGGAGGCGTTTTGGACAAAGGCCAGGTTAAGAGCACCTTGAACCGACGGGCGTGTATGAGGAATGTGATGAAAGTGAATGAAGCCAGAGAAGTGGGTCAGGATCGTAGCAAATGGAAATCCGTAGTCTCTGCCTACCCCTCTGGGAAACAGGCGTGAATCTATGTATGTATGTATATCATCTCTTTCAGGTTTTTAGCTAGTTCATCTTTCCAGCGGTACATTTGGTGACCTATCCGACGACGCAGGCTTATATACCTTGACTTCTCCGTTTTATATAATATTTAATTCCTTTTCTTGTCGGCTGGTAATACGTGACTGAAGCTCCTGGTACTGCTAACTATCTAAGGCTACGGTGGTGCCTATTATAGGACAGGCTGTATGACTTTTTGCCACCCTGCTAGTAAAAAACTTCTGTGGTTAGTTCATTTATCACTACCACCAATGTGCAAACAACTTAACTGACCTGGAAATACAACCCGAGACTCCTCAGTCGTCAGAAAAGCGATAATGGGCTACGGGGCCAAGGAATTCAACCTAAATATAAAGAAGGGAGCGAACTGTCAGATGTACCGAAAGGGGGAGACAGATGGCACGATGTTATCGTGTGCGGTAAGTACCTCGTGATTAGAATCTCGGTGATGCCGTGTCGGCAACATTTTTGAGAGGAAAAGGACTAACGAAAATTGTTTCAATAAAAAGCTTTTAACAGTTATTTGTGTACGCATGTCGCTGGATTTCTTGGTTACGTTTCTTTTTAAATATCTAATGCTATTTAAAGATACTTCAATTTCAAATTTTAGATTATTCACGCAGTGATGCACGAAAGGCGTAATGGTTTAAGTGGTGCCTGCCTGCCATTGCGCCAAGTGTTGTGGGTATAATTCCTTTTACCTACACAGGAAGCCCGGAGTTCTTTGCGTCCATTATGAATGTTTGTAAAGTCCTCCGCGACACAGGAATTATTTGACTTTTCCTGTTTTTTACTTACCGGACACATTGCCGCACATCGTACTGATACAAAAATTCCCAAACAGAAAATCCCGACAACATTTTACCCGATCTGCAAATCCAAGATAGACTTCACATGCAAACGAAAACCACTAGACCAAGCAGTCACGTTTATCTCCAATCTATTACTTCTAGCAAAATTGTTGTCCGTAAGATTACATGTAGCATGGAGACCCTACGCCGGCGGCTCGGCGCCGAGTAATCTAAGCACTCATCTCGCGTTAGGGGTGTCGAGTCTCTACTAAAATATTAAATAAGATGAAATCCACGATTTTTCACCAAATTATGGATGTATTTTTTTGTTGTTGATTGTACGTAGAATCGAATGGGACTTTGTAAGTTTATTATTGTCTGAATGGTATTGTGGTATAAAGGTTTTATGTTTGCGACTGATAGAGGTTTTGGTCTCGATTCTTAGGCGGTGCAAATGTTTTATTAAGTTTATTGTTAACAAATTCTCAGTACCTGCCTGTTATTTATAATGCCACATTTCCAGACTGAATGTTAGATGGAAATAGGTATACATAGCTGGCTAAATGTTAGTGAATTACATCTTTACTTCTAATACCCTTTTCAGGATATGCAGGTGAATTTTGCGTTGGTGGGTTAATATTTGTACTAATATTTAATTTAATGGTCCCGTGGCCTAGTTTGTGTTAATGTATGTAATTTTCTTTTATGGATTATTAGATAAAATGAATGTGAGTTTGTTATGTAGATTATTAAGTTGTTCATGGTATGGTTTAAATTAGAGGACGGATTTGATTCTGGAGTCGGTTAAATTATGATAAAGGCATTGGAATTAAAACAGCCCTGTATTAAGCTGTCCCACTGCTGGGCACGGGCCTCTTTTCAGTGTGGGAAGGGTTAGGCCATAGTCCACCTCGCTGGCAGTGTACATACTTAGATTACACTTTTAGAGCAAACGAGAATTTAGATTAAGTATTTTACATTTAGAGAGTTCCCGATATTTAGATTGCTTTCTAGTAGCCATGGTCACGGGCGACTAAGATGGTAGTTGCCTCATTATCTTTATTTTCAAGTATACGAACTTTACTTAATTATTGGTTTTACTATTACACGGAAGGATATGTTATTATATGTTAAGCGTCTCCTTGGGTTTGAAAGAAAGAAAGAAAGAAAATAATTTTATTTGTTCCACGCTCATAATATAAGGTAACAGGAAACACAACCAAAAGTACCTATAGAACAAATAAGGTCCTGCGTCAGCAATGTTGCAGTATATCCACAACGCTGGTATTCTCGCAGAGCCTGAATGATGTCGGTGCATGTAGGCAGTAACATACATACATACAACTCAATTAAAAACAAAATATCAAAAAACAAAAAGAGTAATTTAAATATTTTGGTTGTTAAGGTTTGAGAATATGAATGATTTAATCCTAAGCCTAAATGTTTATTTTTAAAGACAACTTGCACACTAGAGATTGTGTCTGTATCGCGGGCACAGTTCCACGCTCTGGTTTTGAACACAATGGTCATTTTGCCTGTATGCTCAGTGCTGTGGGCTCGATTTCGCCACGGCACAAAAAAAATGTTATCCATAAATAGTTGTGCCGTAGTTTGTGTCCGTAGTATTAAATTTGTAAAGTTGAAATAAAACTACTATATACGGCTTTTATCGCGTTATTTAAATTTAATTTAATTTTACACTTCGTCGGGGTAAGTGTAAAATTAAATGAAATCTAAATAGTTTTAATAATAATTTAATTAGCTTAAAAATTTGTAAAGTTTAATAGTAGTAGTAGAGTAACAGTTTTCAAAATTATGTAATAAAGTGTCAAATAAACAACGCGATAAAATCCGTATATAGTAGTTTAATTTCAATGAATAATATTCGCGTAAACAGAAGACAATATTTGTAAAATTGTCTGTGACACAGGCATTATTTCTAAGTGCGTGAGTTGTCTTTTTGACGAACTCTTGCTCTAGAATTGTTTCCAATAGCTCGGTGGCTATACATTCAAACAACGGACACAAAGAACACCCAGACACGTAACCACTACTTGTGACCATACCACCATCCTGTAGTGCAAGGATCGAACACAACATCTGGAATGACATAGTGACAGAAACGTAACGCAATCAAAATCAAAGAACCCCTCACAACACCGTCCAAAAAAACTTTTAATCCTGTAAAGTTCAAATACATGGTAACTATAGTCATATCATTACAATTTTGCCTTTAAAGCTCAATCGTCGTTCCTATCGAGGTTCAAATTCAATACTACAGAACTACTCACACAGCCATACAAAATAAAAACGAGAAAATATATTTTTAATCCTGTAAAGCCCAAATTCATGGTAACCTAAGGCCTATTACCACAATTTTGCGTTTAAAGCTCAATCGCCATTCTTATTAAGGTACAAATTCCATACTACTGAACCACACACAAAGCCGTACATAAAAAAAGGGGAATATACATTTTTAAACCTGTAAAGTTGAAATTCGTGGCCACCTTAGTGCTATCATCACAATTTTGCGTTTGAAGCTCAATCGTCGTTCGTATTGAGGTTCACTTCGCACAATACAGTCGCTTTATCCATTCACTCCCTATTACTGGGATACGGAAATTATCCTTAAGGAAAGCGATAAGAGATGAAAGGTACTTTATTTTTAAATGTTTGGCTTTTTTCGTTATTCGTTGTGCGAATGACATTGCAGATATAATCGTGCTTACCAAAGTGTTGAGCAGGTTGGCGTAGTTTAATAGATCGTGTCCCCGCGGCCTCTACGCCGAGTGTTGTGAGTTTGAATCCCACTTCTTCTCCCTTAGCCTTTATTATTCTCAAGTCACTTGGGGTCAGCTTTTCTGGTCTAACCGGATTTGACTGGATATCAGTTTTTACACGGAGCGGCTGCCACCTGACCTCCGCAACCTGAAGGCTAACGATACCCTAAGGCTAGACCAGTGTCAGGATATTATAGGGCACTGACTTCCCAATAACGACTGCCATAGATGTTCATGGCAGCCGGGACCGACGGCTTAACGTGCTCTCCGAGGCACGGAGCAGGCGATAATTGTCAATAAATACGCACATAATTTCGAAAAGTCATATAACTTCCGAAAGTCAGAGGTGCGCGACGTGGGTTCGGACCCGAGACCCTCTGCATTGCAGTCTGTTGGTCTACCCACTGAGCTATCGCTGCTACATACATAGGTTTATATTATTAAAATTTCTCATCAAGTTTTATTTTATTTATTTATTTGGTTTGGAATAATAAACAGTTACACATTATGTCCTTATTAAGTGTAACTGTTTAAGTAGTTAAGTAAAGTACTTACTTACGTACAGTACTTAAGTAAAGTTTGATTAAATGTGCGACCCACACCGTTATTCACAGCTTACATAATTATAAATTTATGTCAATTTTGCAAAAAATTATCAAAATATGAATTCAAATTTTGAATTTTACTTAATATTTCTTACATTTAGGTTTTAAAATCAAGTTCTCTCTTGTATCGACCGCATTTGTGGAGCTATTCAGTTCAACGGATTCATCCAGCTATCATAGTACCAACGGTGCTCGAGGACACAGAATGGCCGTCAAGGGACAAATGAATCCATTCGTAGGGGATTTATTATATTGTTTGTGTACAATTTTCCTGTTGTAGGTGATCTTGAGTGGGATTAAGGGAAGTATTACCCGTTATAGAAGTGATAAACAAGTTACAAAGTTTTGTAAAAGTCATTTACATAATGCAAGAAGGTATATGTAGGCGCGTTATCGCCGTTGTTGTCACGATCACACATAATGAGCAATATTCTACCACATACACACAACACCATCTAGCCCAAACTAAGCAGAGCTTGTACTATGGGTTCTAGACAATGGATAAACATACATATATATGTTTCTTTTTGTAAATACTTACATTTTATACATAGAAACACCCAGACCAAGACAAACATCCATGTTCATGCACACAAATGTTTGACGTGTGCGGGAATCGAACCCGCGACCTCGGGCGTATATGTTTGTGGTGTGTATGTTCGTTAGTGTAAATGTGAGTGAAAATTTGTGTATTATTTATATTTTTTCCTGTTGTTTTATTGTCATTCCTGTTTATGCTAGTGGATGAAGAAGTTAATAAACATACATAGTTTTAATAATATATTTAGCTTAAAAAGTATTCAAATTCAGTAGTCGTAGTGTAACAGTTTTAAATTATGTAATAAAGTGTCAAATAAACATCGCAATAAAAACCGTATGAAGTACTTTAATTTCAATGAATAACATACTGCTTTTCGAACATAATGCAATTTAGCCAGCGTATAGACACTCCATCGGAGATGAATATACACTATGATAATATACCAATAGTGGAAGTAGACAATACTAAATTTCTTAGGCTGAATATAGATAAAAAATTGAACTGGAAAGACCACATTAAGAATGTAAGTAATAGATTAAGTAGATCTTCCTATGCTTTATATAAGCTGGCTCCTACAGTAAAGGTAAACACACTGCTTACTGCGTATCACGGAATGGTGGCTTCCATTTTAAGATATTTTTTGGGGAAACTCAACTGACAAAACTTTGGTATTTAAGCTCCAAAAACGATGCCTCCGCGCATCGTTTGGTCTGAAGGTAAAGGATAGTTGTCAACCATGTTTCCGAGGTAATAGCATTTTAACACCTCCATCTTTGTATGTTTTAGAAATATGTCTGTTTGTAAAAACGAATCCGACATTATTCCCACGACTATCCGACACTGTTCAGCGCAACAGGCGAGACAATGATCGGCTATGTCTACACAGCGCCAAAACTGCTAAATTGGGTCATAGTGTATTTTATATGGCACCTAAAATTTATAATAAGCTTCCTAAACACTATAAAGCTATGAATCTAAATCTTTTTAAAATTAAAGTTAAAGAAATGTTATCAGAAAATGTTATTACAATATTACCGACTACATGAATGATACTTTTTAATACTTAATAGAATTTTTATTTTTATCTTTATTGCTATTATTATTAATAAATCTTTTATTGACTTGTATTTTCTAATTTATTATTGACATTATTAGTACGACATTTCATTAACGGATATACGCCAAATATTGTTATATAATTTCTAAATTAATAATTTTCTTATTGTGACTTAATTCTATTATTGTTTTATTATTGTATTGCATTTATTATTCTGTTTAGTCACATAATTTTAATATTTGTACGCCGGCCTTGGCAAAACATGTTGATACATAACAATTACGTATTATGAACAACTTTATAGGATGTATGTCTTGTAAACCAGACATGTTTTATACAAATAAATATATCTTTATCTTTATCTCTTTATCTTTAACATCCGCGTAAACGTATGACAAAAGAAATTTAGTTCGTAAACATGAAATGTTGACACAAGCATTGATAGCCTTATGATTTGATTTGGCCAGCCACGCAGGGATCTCAAATTCGATCTTAAGGCACGCACTTCTAACTTTTTGAAGGTATGTGCATTAAAAAGGTAATACTTGCTTACTAAAAGCAAGCGAGAATTAACTATATTTTTTTCGAAGACGAAAGATATCGAAAGCATACCTTCATGTGTAGGAAGTGTTCAATGAAGATATGAGAAGTCTGCCAATCCGCACTGGTCCAGCGAGGTTGTTCATAGCTCAACCCTTCCCACACTGAGAAGTGGCCCGTGCCCAGCAGTGGGACAGTTTTTATAAAAGACTAAATATTATAATATTATTAGCTGACCCGGCAAACGTAGTTCTGCCATATAAATTATTTCTTAGCGGTATGAAATATAATTTACGACCTATTCTCATACCCACCAAATATAAATGAAAAATCATAATTATTAAAAAAACACATCTTCGTTCGATCAGTTTCGAAGGAGTACGACCACAAACACGATGATAACAGATTTTTATATAAATAGATTCTGATGTAGTCTGTTCTGCTTCTTGTTTGCCTACATTTCGCTAAGTATTTTTAATACCCACGTAATAGTGGGACCCACTCTAAAAAGTGGCTGATGCCCAGCAGTGGCCCCGTTTATATACAGATCTAATATTATTTAGATAGAATTATGCCACAGAATCAATAACGAAAGCAAACAGAATTTTAAAACGGAATAAACTCAAGGTCCTCATAAAACAGTTTATTCGATAAACTAGAAAACGACATTTTCTCAGAGCATAGAGTAAAGAGCAAGGGTGGTATAGAGAATATTAAATTTCTTTTAGTACACGTCATGCGCGGGAAAATGGATTCAAATATGAGAAGACAAATGTTTTTTATTGGATTTACTGTCTTGTTGGTCGCTTGGCAGATGTTTTGCTTGGTTTGTATGTTCATGTAGATTGTGATGTCCCGGGTTTGATCTTGGATCGTGTAAATGTTAGTGAGATGTTCAGTTGAGAAAACTGGCAATGTGCTCAGTATGTCGGGGGCTAACTCTGCCCACCCCTTTGGGGATAATATGACCGGAATCTAATTGAAAATTGTATAAGTGCAAATACGCCAAATCGAATTGTTTGCATATAATATCATATTCTATTTTCAATGTTCTATCCATAAATATATTTCCTTACTCACAGAAGTATTTTGACGGATTAAGCTTATTTTTTAATTTTATTTTATACTAGCGATCCGCACCGTCCTCGCATGGATAGTAACAAATTATACACCTAAATCTTCCTCATGGATCACTCTATCTATTGGTGAAAGCCGCTTGAAAATCCGTTTAGTAGATTTGGAGTTTATCTTAAATTGTTTATGTATATTTATATGGGGATTTTGTTTTATAATATTTAGTGATAAATGATCAGTGTTTAGGTTCTCCTCTCGAACTGAGTTTAATGCGAGTATTAGGGGTGGGTTCAATTTCTACATGCGTTGTGTGTGCCATAGATAGATCCCAAGTCTAAACCATTATTGTTTATGCACTGCATCTAATTTCGTGGTTGCTATATTGTATTTCGAGAATATCTATATATATAAAACTCTTCCGTTACTGAGTGACTGACAGACAACGCACAGCCGAAACTACTGAACGCAAGAAGCTGAAATTTAGCATGTATGTTCCTTGGAGGGTGTAGGGGAGCACTAAGAGAGGATTTTTGGAAATTCCACCCTGAAGGGGGTGAAAGGGGTGAAACCCGATATTCACACGGGAACGGGACTTAGGCGGGTGAAACCGCGGGAAACATACTAGTACTATATATAATTAATAAACTCTCGGTATGTGTATGTTTTGTTGTTTAATATTACATCTTTATTGACTAAGTAATATTAGTAATTGGCTACATATTGAAATTATTATTAAGCTCAACCCTTTGCCTGAACCTGGCCACTAACTTAAATCTAGCTTCAGTATCTTAGACAGTTACCAAAAGATTTTGACATACCTAAGTGTTACTTTGAGATCTAAATGAATAAATGATTTTAGACTTTGAATTTATTTGTAACAAATTATTAAACCATAAGTGGCAACACTGTAAACTGATAAAATTATTTAAATACCGATATTAATTTTGTATTTAACGGTTACATTTTAACTAAATGTAGTTTGTTTGTTACGATTTCAAACCTTAACTACTCGATCGATTATGAAATTTCGCATACACGATTTCAGGAGTACAGAAAAGAACATCGAGTACCTTTCATCCAAAAAAAAGGTACTGTTCCCGAGTGTTAAGCAATTGACATAACCTACATTTACGCGAGCGACGCAGCCGGCAAAATCTAGTTTCAAATAAATCCGTGTCACACTTGTTAATCCATTACTCTTTTCTGAAATATAGATTGGATCCTATAAATATTGCCTACATCGTTATTTTAAAGAATTATTTAATTTGTGGAAACTTCACAAACATGCAAACAAACACAATGAACACCTACTCTCAGAACCAATACTTCTTAATCACATCCAGCGTGAATATCAAACTTAGAACCACTGAAACAATGCAACCTTTCGTGTATCCTAAAATACCATACAGATATTTCTTCCATTACAAGTTTAACGAGAAGCCATTGGAAGTACCCGGAAAACCCTAAACTTAAGGTAACAGCCTTAAAATAATCACGTAGGCCCTACAAGAGAATACTTTTAAACGAGAACAAATAGGCCTTCGGAAATCCTAACCTATATAACTTTACTATGGCATCAAATCTATTTATAGAACACAAACGAAAAAACACTCTAACACATAAGAAATAGATCTTAAAATTGATCGAGTGGCAATATTTATTTTCAACTTACACCCTTCCTGTGACGTCATAGTCCACGGTACGTCTTTCTTATTTCAATGTAATTAAAGTTCAGTTCGCCGCGACTGAATTTTCGTGGCATCATCGATTGTGTGACGTCAATGAGAAAGAGAGGTTGTATGACGTCATGGGTTTTCCGTCTCGCTCTAACACACGTAAAATTGTGGTGGGAGTTAAACAATTGGTCATTAAATGTCGAGGGTCCTCTGAATACTGATTGGGAATAAAATATAATTTATTGGTGCTTTCGTTGGATGTTTGATTATGAATTGCGGGAGAGATTTTGAACGGACGAAAAAAGAGGTTTTCTGGTAGACACATATTTTTTGGCTATTGCCTAGTTGGTGGCCGTTGGACTGCCACGCTGAGGTCACGAGTTCGATCCCAAAGCATGCACCTATAAATTTTCGAAGTTATATAGGTATTAACCTCTCAACCAACGTTAGGATGCCGGCATCCCAACTTAACCAGACTACATAATATTGTCTTACGTTTATGCGAATGTTATGCATTGAAATTAAAACCACTCTGTACGGATTTTGTCGCGTTGTTACCCTATCTTATCTTGTTACGGGGGCCAGTCATTGTAGACCGGCGACACTTAATGGTTCCAATGTTACAACCGTGGTTATCACCCTATAACCATGGTTGCTATAAAGCAACCGAAATGTCAGGGAAAAGTATAAAATTAAATATAAATCGTTTTAATTAATTTAAATTGTTTATATTGTAGTAGAGTTCAATAATAGTAGTGTAACACTACTGTGTTAAAATAAACAAGGCGACAAACTCCGTATAGAGTGGTTTTAATTTCAATTAACCAGACTATTTAAAATGTAAATTTTGTCTTCTGTTTACGCGAATGTTATTCATTGAAATTAAACTACTATATACGGATTTTATCGCCTTATTTATTTTACACTTTATTACAAAATTTAGAAACTATCACACTACTACTAGATACATCGCGAGGCTATTGAAATTAAAAAACATCCTAATTTCAATAGAGAAGATTGTTGTAATGTACCACCAGCTTGGGATCCAGTCATTCAAATAGTCAAACCCAAGAAGAAGCAAACCACAGCTAGACTTCATGATACTCTGAGCTCATTCTGCGTAAATAGAAACACCAATGATTAAATTATGTTCGGGTACTTTGAAATAACGACACTGGAACATTGAGACAACTACCATCTTAGTCTCCCCGTGACCATGACTGCTGAAAAGCAACCGAATCGTCGGGGAAAGTGTAAACTTAAATATAAATAGTTTTAATAGTTTTAATAAATTAATTAGCTTGAAAATTAGTAAAGTTCAATAGTATCTAGTAGTAGTGTGATAGTTTCAAAATTTTGTAAAAAATGTGTAAAATAAATAACGCGATAAAATCCGTATATAGTAGCTTAATTTCAATGTAAATTTATTTATGATAGTCTTCTTTTTTAGAAATGCTTTTTTTTAAATTTCGTCTTTTTGATAACTGGATTGGTTGAGAGGTTAAAAAGTTATTTATCACTCGCAACGGTGAAGGAAAACATCAAGAGGAAACTTGCATATTTGAGTAAGAATTCTCCATAAAAGTTCTCAAAAGCATGTGGTGTGGTGTGGTGGACGATGGCCTACCCTCACACTGAGAAGAGGCCTGTGTTTCAGCTTAATACATGGCTGATATCATTATTTTTCTTTTGTAAACACGTACATATCCTTACGCCCATATTTTCAAAGAGATAAGCAGGGATGACTGACACCTTCATTTCGCACCTATGATTTTTGGTCCCATGTTGGGCGCCTATACATTGCCAGCTAGGTATCTGGATCTCACGTAACTGGAGGCAGGCCTATTGCCATGTATCGAGCTTAGAATCAGCCCATACTGCTACTGAGAATTTCTATCCAGAAAATAAAAATATAACTGCCTGACCCGAGAATTGAACCTGGGAACTCATGCCTGATTCGCATACACTATCGCTGCGCTACTGAGGCCATTTATTATTAAAAAACACTAGCTTTTACCCGCAGCTTTGCTTATGTAAAAGCAGGTTAAGTTACGTTAGTAGCAGGAGCGGCGATAGCTCAGTGGGGAGACCAACAGACTGCAATGCAGAGGGTCTCGGGTTCGAACCCACGTCGCGCACCTCCGACTTTCGGAAGTTATATGACTTTTCGAAATTATGTGCGTATTGATTGACAATTATCGCCTGCTCCGTGCCTCGGAGAGCACATTAAGCCGTTGGTCCCGGCTGCCATGAACATCTATGGCAGTCGTTATTGGGAGAGTGTCGATACAAAAGATCCCACTGGGTCGAAGTGTCGCCGGTCTGCACTGACTGGCCCCCACATAAGATACATACATACATACGATAGTAGCAGGACTTTCTTTTAGATAAAATAGAGCCTATGTTACTCGGTCATAAAATAGCTTTATAAAGGTGAGTGTATGTTTAATACAGTCAATACATACATACTGTATGGGGTTTTATTTCCTTTTATTTTTGTAATTTTTTTTATAATAGTTAGTTAAGTAATAGTTTATTTTTTCTCTGGTTACGTATCCTTACATTTTCTATTTTTTTGTTAGTTGTATAATTGTATGCAGCTGGCTTGACGTCCGTGCGTAACGGTGGTGTCCATTGTAAATCAGCGTTGTAATATCACGTCAGTTTTATCGCAACATCAATGCTGAATGGAGACCATTTGTTGCCACAATAGCATAATATGTGTCTATTTTCTACTTACGAACTCTTTATTTAATTATCTTTTTTATTATTATGTCGATATTTTGTAAGAAAAATATGTAGTCATGTTTCTTTGTGGCAATAAAGAATGATTTCTTTCTTTCTTTCTTTAACATTTCTCATATATTTTTTGAGTAAAATCCTTACAAACAAACAAAAAAAATCAAATCTTCCTTCTTTATAATATTAGTACAGAAGTATAGATATTACGATTACAGTAGATATTGTGGTTGTGCATATTTGTTGACAGAATATGATTTGTTTCAAACCAACAGTAAGAAATTACTTATTTAACGATCTACAACTTCTAACAGCATGAGGACTCGCAAACCTAATAGTAAAATAATAAACTTTATTTAACCATACCTATTATTAATATTACATGATGATGAAGCGCTCATAGCCAGTTGTCCACACTGATCGGTAAACGATTAGCGAGGTTAAACAACGTTGGGTGCGGTAAGTTTATAGACGGGTGACCGCTTAATGGTATTTCATCTGAGCGTCTTCGTGCTTCGGAGGGCACGTTAAAAGTCGGTCCCGGTTGTAGTCAAATTGACAGCAGTCGTTAAGCCATGTCAGAGACCTACGGCTTGAACGGCTTGACAACAGGTTGGCCACTAACCACACGAAAAGAAGAAAGAAGAAGATAATACATGATGCGTTTTAAATAACACTGATTACATACATAGATAAGTCAATGTATGAATTATTGAACTGGCAATTCTACTAATCCTACCATTTTATCCCAAGATTTTGTATTAATATATACTCTTTTCAAAAATCTTGAAAATAAAGAAACAATGTTCTAATTTGTATTCATCCGGAATGGACGACGCTGGCGACTGTGACACAGTTTACACTAGTACAGTCGTCAACGCATTTTTCTGAGATTGAAAACATCATTGTTATGTGTATATATGTAAACGTAGGTTAAGAGAAAAATTGAAAATATTGATTTGTTAAAATAAACTATACCATATAAAAAATATATATTTTTTGTGTCCGTTGTTTAAAAGTTTGTCATGTCCCCCGCTACACAGGAATCACTCCTAGTGCGGGAGTTGTCTTTTTAAATCAAAATAAACTTGTATATCCAGAACAGGCTAGCAGGGGGCGTCCTACACGAACATTTCGCCCATCATGTTCCAAAATCCCATGTAATAGGAGGCGTGAACGGAAACCGTCTTACGGGCATTTTCCGACACCGTGCTGATACATAAGAGAAAAAGCTAATAAAACTGCTCAACAGGGGAATTGACTTGACGACTCACGATCGCAATCATACGCAGAATCAACGATTGAATTCTTATATAAAAATGCTTTCTCAAGACTCAAGATAAAAAATTACTCTTTGTAAAACATAAAAAATTAATACTGTAGAATTGAGAACCTCCGTCTTTTTCTGAAGTCAGTTAAATATGCAACTTGCGCGTTACCCTGCTTTGTGTCACAGAGGATTTTACGCATACAGACGTAAAATCCTCTGCGGTTCAGGGCAGACATTGGGTACCTATAAATTGTATACAATTAACGGGCACTAAGTATTTCATGTGGGATTCGAACCCATAACACTCAGCACGGCACAGCAACCGCTTTTCTTCTGCACCATCTGTGCAGCTTAACTCTCAGAGCTAGAGCAGCGATAGCTCAGTGGGAACCAACAGACTGCAATGCAGAGGGTCTCGGGTTCGAACCCACGTCGCGCACCTCTGACTTTCGGAAGCTATATAACTTTTCGAAATTATGTGCGTATTGATTGACAATTATCGCCTGCTCCGTGCCTCGGAGAGCACGTTAAGCCGTCAGTCCCGGCTGCCATGAAGATCTATGGCAGTCGTTATTGGGAGAGTGTCGACACAAAAGATCCCACTGGGTCGAAGTGTCGCCGGTCTGCACTGACTGGCCCCCACATAAGATACATAGATACAACTCTCAGAGCTAACAAATAAACAAAATGCACAACAGAAGACAAACAAACCCGAGTTAGCAATAAAAGCTCGTTAGCAAATGCACAGACCCAGTTGTGAAGTAATATAAACTAACTTAGTTCCGCATTATCGTATGATGTTGAATGCAGGTATGGTGCCAGTGAAGAGAAGCGAGTTACCTATTCATTTATAATGACACCGAACAACATATTTACAATTTAAAGCTATCTAAAAAGATAATCACATAGATGATACCAATAAGTTAAGATTGAATACTAATAACTTCAATTCAAATTGATTATACATTGAAAAATCTATATATTAATACGAGAAGCAAAAACGTTGAATTCCTTTTAACGAAAATTGCGCGAACGGAGGAGTATGGGCACAGTTAAAGTTTATATGGAGAAGGAGTGGCGAATCCTAATATTTTTATAAAATCTTCTCTCTTAGCCTTTATTATTCCCAAGTCACTTGGGGTCGGTTTTTCTAGTCTAACCGGATTTGACTGGATATCAGTTTTTACACGGAGCGGCTGCCACCTGACCTCCGCAACCCGAAGGCTAACGATACCCTAAGGCTAGACCAGTGTCAGGATATTAGAGGGTACTGACTTTCCCAATAACGACTACCATAGATGTTCATGGCAGCCGGGACCGACGGCTTAACGTGCTCTCCGAGGCACGGATAATAATATTTTTATAAAATATGCTTAACATTAAATTAATGAAAAAACACTACATGCACACACGTGATTCGACTGCGTGTGTCAAATGCACCATGCATTTCCCACACGCAGTAACATTAAATTAATGAAAAAACACTACATGCACACACGTGATTCGACTGCGTGTGTCAAATGCACCATGCATTTCACACACGCAGTCGAATCGCGTTCGTAGTATATCGGCATTGATCGTCTGACGTCGTGCAATTCTTCGTAACTGTGGTTCCGACGACTCGATGGCGTAGTGGTTAGTGTAACCGACTGCCACGCCTGAGGTCGCGGGTTCGATTCCCGCACAAGACAAACATTTGTGTGCATGAACAAGGATGGTTGTCTTATGCAATTAAAAAAATAATTATATATGTATGTTTATCCATTGTCTAGTACCCATAGTAAAAGCTCTGCTTAGTTTGGGCTAGATGGTGTTGCGTGTAGGTATGTGATAGAATATTATATTATATTATATTATATACCTTATTTATATGTAATAAAGATAAAAGAAAACAAAATAGCAAGCTTGGGAATATCGTCAATGAAAGAGTATAGTTAAGTAAATAATAATTTGTTAGAAAAAGAAAGGTAAATTAACCTGCATAACCTTGGTGAAATCTAAATGAAATGTACATAATTAGAAGGGTAAAGTTATTGACAATAAAACCTTAATACCGATCAAACTTAAAATTTAAATCAATTGTGGTCGAATTTTGACTAGTTGGCGACCGCTAGGACAAATTATTAAAAGAATAAAAATTGTGATAACTTATCTCAAACATAATTATATAGGTATACTCTCTCTGTATCCCTGAGGGGTCTGCCAACAATGTTCTAGGTCCCAAGTAAATGAAGGCGAGTCCCACATAATTGAGAGCTTATTGTTGCTGTAGAGAGCAATGAGTCTTGTCGGAGACCGTTAGATTGTTACGCAGAGGTCTCAAGTTTAATCTTTATATACGGCAACACTGTCTTCTCGAAGTTATGTGCATGTCAAATAATTAAGTACCGCAATATCGAAGGCAACATGCATATCTGAGAGCTTTCCATAATTTTCTCGAAGATATGTGATGTTTCCAAATCCCCACTAGACCAGCGTGGTGGATTTACATTCTTTCACTTTTCACACTGAGAAGAGGCCATTGTAACACATAACAGTGAGACAGTTTAATACAGTGCTAATCTATACTAATATTATAAAGCTGAAGAGTTTGTTTAGTTGAACGCGCTAATCTCAGGAACTACTGGTTCGAATTGAAAAATTATTTTAGTGTTGGATAGCCCATTTATCGAGGAAGGCTATAGGTTAGATTAAACTACGGACTACAATCATGCCTTGTCTTGATTATTAATGTACATGTAAGTGGATGCTCCTATTTACTATACTGCTGCTTTAGAGGCTACCATCAAATTTTATTAAATGCTTGAGTATATTCAGTAATAGTTCATGGAGAAATGGTTGCAGCATCTTACAGCTCTTATGATTTGTAAACAAAAACTTGGCGATTAAAAAGAGTGACCATGAGTTTCGTGCCCGTTCTTCTCATCAGCCCTACACCCTTGCTTTGCTGAACGTGGCAGTAAATGTAAATTCGCAGAAAAATTATTGTAACTTTGACATTCATAAGTGTTACCTTGTAACCTAATCTGAATAAATTGATTTTGAATTTGAATTTTGGTTATATAACATTACGCTACAACCAATAGGAGCAGAGCATAAATGAAAAATGTTGCAAAAACGGGGTAAATTATCTTATGTGAAGCAGATGAAGTTGCGCAGGTCAGCTAGTATTATTATATAGTATCATGTGTCTATCCTTAAAGGGGTAAGCAGAAGAAGAATATGAATAATCATTACTGAGTAATATTATATGGAATTTTCTTGCCAAGAAGTCAATTTAAGTTATTAGTTACGTTTCTCGGTGTTAGGCACGAGAGTGCGCAACAACACCTTCGTGCTTCTGCAAGTAAGTAAAGCCGTAATTGAACACAGCGCCGAAGTTTTACAGAATACGTCAACAAATCATGAAAATAAACTCACGGCAAGCAAACAACTTCCCAAAACCCCGCACGTATTAACCCAATTACCACTTTTCATAATAAAGGCAAAACATCTTAAGAAAACCAACTCTAAAGACTTTCCTAAGTTAAATGACAACACCGTAATTAAGACTCTTTACTGCACATCTCCGCTCCTTCGCACTTCAATAGCACCCCGCCCTATCAAAGTCATCACAGTAAAAGGAAAGTTAGTGGAAAATTATAGTTTTGACGAGATCATTTCAGGTGGCACCGGTTATTACCGTTGGGATAACTGGCTTGAGTAGCGATGTTATAGTGTGGGAAGGACATATGTTTGGTATTATATCAGCCTTGTATATTAAACTGTTCCACTGCTGGGCACGGGCCTCTTCTCAGTGCAGGCAGTTTCCGACTTCCGTTTAGTTAAGCGAAAGGTGCGGTGTTGCCAGTGAGCGGAAATGAAATCATAGCTTTAGTATCTGTTATATTTTTCTAGTTTTATTATAGTTCTGTTTTTTTTTATTTCTTCGTGTTTTGCGTGTGCCCTTTTGTGTGCCAAAATAAATATTTTTCTTTCTTTTCTTTCTTTCTTTTCTTTCAATGTGAGTAGTGTCACGCCTTAATCTACCGCGCTGGCTCAGTACGGGTTGGCAGACTTTGCATACGTTCGAGGACTTGGAAAATTTTCAGACATGCAGATATAATCACTATATATTTAATCCGACTGCAGCCAACGATACGCATAATTTAGCGCTAAGTATAACTTATGTACTGCGGGGATTTTAACAATCATATAACCATTTACGGCCTAGATGGCGTAGTGGTTAGTGTAACCGACTGCCGAGCAGCGATAGCTCAGTGGGGAGACCAACAGACTGCAATGCAGAGGGTCTCGGGTTCGAACCCACGTCGCGCACCTCTGACTTTCGGAAGTTACATGACTTTTCGAAATTATGTGCGTATTGATTAACAATTATCGCCTGCTCCGTGCCTCGGAGAGCACGTTAAGCCGTCGGTCCCGGCTGCCATGAACTTCTATGACAGTCGTTATGGGAGAGTGTCGACACAAAAGATCCCACTGGGTCGAAGTGTCGCCGGTCTGCACTGACTGGCCCACACATAAAATACGTAACCGACTGCCACGCCTGAGGTCGTGGGTTAGATTCCCACAAGTCAAACATTTGTGTGCATGAACATGGATGCTAGTCTTGGTCTGGGTGTAAAAAAAGTGTATATGTATGTGTATCCATTGTTTAGTACCCATAGTACAAGCTCTGCTTAGTTAGGGCTAGATAGTGTTGTGTGTATGTGATAGAATATCATTATAACTAAAATTATACCGTTTAAGATCGAACGCAAAGCAAGCAACAAGTATTTGTGAATCACACCATTTTTTGTCGCATTTGGGTATCGAACCTATAACACTCGACGAAGTGACAGAGGCGAGGCTTCTTTTTAAATAACTACGCCATCCGTGCAGTCGATTTTCGAATTACCTCTAAGTAGAAATTACAGAGGCCCATACTGACCTCGAACCCCATTTCTTTCGTTTTATTGCCTCCTTTAATTTGTTTCCGATATTGGAAGTGATCATAAGCTACAGTAAGCTCTTACCATCAGGCAGGCCTTATGCTTGTTAGCCAAAAAATATAACCGGGATTGCAAAAGTCGATGGTCTAAGCTGGTCGACTAATATCAGGGCAAGGCAAGCCATAAATTTTTTTTTTCTGTATAGAATTTCATATATTTACCACTAATTATAATCTATACTAATATTATAAAGAGGACGGATTTGATTTTCTGTTTGTTTGTATGGATTTGACTCAAAAACTACTCAACCAATTCGATATCGAATCTGACACAACGGATCATAAACTCTTTCACCATTAGAAAAATATATTATCACCGAGTAACATAGGATAAATATATTTTTTAAAGTTACTTTTACTAGCATAACATAACCTAATATACTTTTTCGCGATCGAAGCCGCGAACAAAAGCTAGCATCATATATAGAAAAGAAGCAGATATTTTAATAGCGAACGAAAACTGAAGACTCTGAAACTAACCAATTGGGCCGCATTTTTATTGTTCTCAACACAAATTTGCAACAACAAAATAATATTAATAATATTCTATCACATACACACAACACCATCTAGCCCAAACTAAGCAGAGCTTGTACTATGTGTACATTTTTGTTTTAAATACATACATATTGTACATAGAAACACCCACACCAAAACAAACATCCATGTTCATGCACACAAATGTTTGACTTGTGCGGGAATCGAACCCACGACCTCAGGCGTGGCAGTCGGTTACACTAACCACTACGCCATCGAGAAAACAATCCGTTGCAAAACAGTCAAAGCACAATTGTTCGAATGATAACTATTTCTTTCACGTAAGCTCTTTTATTATCTATTGCGCTGCTTATCTATCAAATTTTCAACACAAGTACAGTTATTAATAACAAATTTATATGGATGAGACCTTAACTTCCATTACTATGAACGTGACATAGGTAGGTATATGTATTAGGTACTAGCTTGTTGTTACCCGCGACTTAGTCTGCGTGGAATTTAACAAAAAGATCTAAAATGAAAGTTGCCTTAGTTACTCCTTATAATAGCAGCTATCTGCCAGTGAAAGTCCCATGAAAATCGATCCAGCCGTTTCAAAGATTAGCCGGGATAAACAGAGAGACAAACATTTTAAAATATTTTTTTTGTAAGTACCCTATATACTTTCATTTTCTCCTCTCTTAGCCTTTATTATTCCCAAGTCACTTGGGGTCGGCTTTTCTGGTCTAACCGGATTTGACTGGATATCAGTTTTTACACGGAGCGGCTGCTACCTGACCTCCACAACCCGAAGGCTAACGATACCCTAAGGCTAGACCAGTGTCAGGATATTAGAGGGTACTGACTTTCCCAATAACGACTGCCATAGATCTTCATGGCAGCCGGGATCGGCGGCTTAACGTGCTCTCCGAGGCACGGAGCAGGCGATAATTGTCAATCAATACGCACATAATTCCGAAAAGTCATATAACTTCCGAAAGTCAGAGATGGGCGACGTGGGTTCGAACCCGAGACCCCCTGCATTGCAGTCTGTTGGTCTCCCCACTGAGCTATCGCTGCTACTACTATCCTATATACATTCATATATATTAAGTAAAACGCTGTTATTTTGACATTACAAACATATACCTCAATTTTATTTATTTGTATTAATATTATTGTTTATCACCCTTTAAAATAGCTCTGCTAGAAATAGCACTGCTAATTACACTAGAAAATAACATTTGAGACAGTTTATAATGCAATTTTATTAACCTACACTTGATAACAAAGTATGATAACAATATTATCTGAAGGGTGCTGACAGATGAGTAGATAAACGCATTTATTACTCTATATGTTTGATAAGACTGATAAATAACTCTTATATGACGTAGACAGTGTCTGTACCATATTGATGAACATGCAATTTAATTGATCTGTGAGTAGGCACCATTGCTGGGTTCAAGTTTTGAATGGATGAATGATCATTTACCGATATAAACAGAAAGAAAATTAGTAGGCAGTTTGGTGATTCGGTATTATTCATTCAAAATTTGGCAAAACAAGTGGTCCTTTTAATAAATTTCTTATAATAAGGAAATAAAATTTAAAATAACAGTTATTTTCTTGCTTTTATCATATATCTAAAAAAATTAAAGTGATTATTTTTTTAATTTTACTGCTAATATAAAGAAAGGGTCAGCTGTGGTGATAAAGTAACAAAATATAAATCGTCACCATATCTGAAACATACGAACATAATATGTGAATCCTATGAGATGGTACTCCACTCGAAATAGATAAAAAGCTTTCCATGTTCATGTACCAAATTACAATTCATAACATATAAAGCCATCAGAACAACAGCACTTTATAGAAACTTATTCTCTATGTCAAATCATAATATTTTATATAGACGTAAAAGAAAAGGGGCACTATGTTAAAAGTGGCGTAAAAGAAAAGGGGCACTATGTTAAAAGTGGCGTAAAAGAAAAGGGGCACTATGTTAAAAGTGGCGTAAAAGAAAAGAGGCACTATGTTAAGAAGGCAGTTAAATGCCTTCTTTAACACTCGCAATCCTTTAAAGTTATCAACTGAAAGAATTAAAGTTATGTAATAGACTCACCCCGTCCGGACTCTGCTTCTTAGCTTCACAAAACTCATGCAGAACATCCTGAAGCTTTTTAGTGGAATCTGTGAACAAAACATTAAGAATTATATGTCCATTCCCAAAAGAAATTGCCTTACATCCATATTTTTAAATTATATCTACGTTTAGAAATCAAGGAATAAAGAGCGAGCTTATCGCAGGCTTGTTGTATAATATTGTCTTCCGTTTACGCCATGTTATTCACTGAAATTAAATTACTATGTATGGATTTTATCGCGTTGTTTATTTGACACTTTATTACACAATTTAGAAACTACTACTATTAAACTTTATTAATTTTTAAGTTTATTAAATTAATTAAAACTAATATTGTCTTCTGTTTACGCGAATGTTATTCATTGAAATTAAGCTACTATATACGGATTTTATCGCGTTGTTTATTTTACACTTTATTACATAATTTAAAAACTTACACTACTACTACAAGATACTATTAAACTTTACTAATGTTTAAGATAATTAAATTATTAAAACTATTTATATTTAAGTTTACACTTTCCCCGACGTTTCGGTTGCTTTTCAGCAGTCATGGTCACGGGAAGACTAAGATGGTAGTTGTCTCAATGTTCCAGTGTAGTTATTTCAAAGTACCCGAACATAATTTAATCATTGGTGTTTCTATTTACGCAGAATGAACTCAAATTGCCACGGAACCAGTGCACCTGACACGGCGAGATATTTGCTTTAGAATAGGTACCTAAATTACACCTGACATAATGAAGACCTCATACATCCCTTTGGGGGAAAAGCGTGACGTCTTATCGGATATTTAAGTACATATTACATATAGAGTTTAGTCCGATATCTAAATGAGAAACAACTAGTTTAATTTGCTAATACTTCGCCCAACCTGTCGCAATATACGTAATTGAGAATCGCAATTATTATGAAACATACAAGCTTGTTAAGGTCGGGTTACACTGGATATTCGCCAGAAATATCCATCTCGGTAAAAGCAGCGATAACTTAGTGGGAGACCGTTGGACTGTCACGCAAAGGTCTTGCATTCAATCTCAAGGCACGCATCTCTAACTTTTCGAAGTTATGTACGTATTAAATAGTCAATTATCGCTCGCTTTAACGGTAAAGGAAAATATCGTGAGGAAACCTGCATGTCTGAGAATTGTTCATAATGTTCTCGGAAATATGTAAAATGTGCCAACCTGCACTGAGCCAGCAGGGTGGACTTTGGCCTAAATATTCTCGCACTGAGAAGAGGCCCGTGTCCAGCAGTGGGACAGTCTAATACGGGACTGTGTGTGCAAATTCAAGTGCATTCTCTTGCAAACACAAGTGCAAACCAACACGACCGAATAAAGATCAGGTGCAGAAGCAAAGGTTTTACGTACTTTCCGAGGCACGGGTGTGCTACATTACCAATTGCCTAAATACGGGCTGAGATACAGAATTTCTAGAAATAAAATCTCAGTTTCTTTTTGCTAATTCGACTCAACGTTGAAACCGTGACTTCACGCACTGCAGTCGAATTACCCAGTGCCACAACGGCAGTAAAATAAACGAAATTACGGTCGCTGTTGTACCACTGACTTAAGTATAAAGTTTCCTGTACAGAATATACTAATCTGGTTAAAACTAGCCACGTTGACCACGAGGGACTAACCACGTCATCCCTAAGTAATGAAATATTATTATGTACACGTATACACACGCCTGCTTCGTTGGTGTACCGGATTAAGTGATCATAAGGGGTTTATGGTCGATTGCTGGATCGGGTATAGAGTTCTTGCATTATTTTTTTTTGGAAAATTTTGGTAGATGGATTTGCATGCTGTTTAAGTTACTAAGGAAACTAATAAGCCCGTCTGATAGTAAGTGGTTAGTGCAGTCTGACTTGCTATGCTTGTCAGGGGCTTTCTATATGCTCTCAAGAATTTTAGAACTCCAGAAAAAAAGAATTAAATATGGAATGAAAATAAAGGAATGGGAGAGGTGTGTATGTAACTTCCAGAACTCTTCCTCATCGGTTGTATCGCAGTTACACCATTATTAGTCAGAGCTGGTTTCTTGTAAGAGGGTCGACCTTCACAAGTCGAGCTGGCTTAATCGTACCGTCACAAATTTTTCGGCAATTTTCGGCTCTTTCATACTTAGAAAATTATGTAAGAAATGTTTAGACCCTATGGGGGCAATATTTCTTCATATTTTGGATGACACTATACATACCCCTATAGAATTTTTTTAGATTTTAACATAAGACGAGCCAAATGTTTGGTACATAAAATCTGATTATAATTATCAATATTGTCTTCTGTTTACGCGAATGTTATTCATTGAAATTAAACTACTATATACAGATTATATCGCGTTGTTTATTTTACACTTTATTACATAATTTAGAAACTGTTACACTACTACTAGATACTATAAAGCTTTACTAATTTTTAAGCTAATTAAATTATTAAATCTATTTATATTTAAGTTTACACTTTCCCCGACGTTTCGGTTGTTTGAAAGAAGCAAACCACAGCTAGACTTCATGATACTCCGAGCTCATTATGCGTAAATAGAAACACCAATGATTAAATTATGTTCGGGTACTTTGAAATAACTACACTGGAACATTGAGATAACTACCATCTTAGTCTCCCCGTGACCATGGCTGCTGAAAAGCAACCGAAACGTCGGGGAAAGTGTAAACTTAAATATATACATATATCAATTCCTTTCAGCCACAGTACATAACACTGAAGAATGAATTTACTGAAAATATTGCAGTCACACCACTTTGGCTAAAATATTGGAATTACAAATGCAATGTTTAATTGTTTATATTGCGTTTCTAGATATATTTATGTTTATTATATATCTATGTATACATATATATATATACTAACTATTAAGGATATTTATAACTGTATGCCGAATAATCGTCCGTGACTAGCCCTTGGGTTTCGGCTGAGAAACAGCGCTGCGGTCATCCGTAGCAAAGGCTGAGCTGGTGGAACCTTTTAGAAACATTGAACAACATTTATTTTTTCTTTTATTTTTGTTTTAATTATAGTAATTATTAGAAATAGTTCGCAGCGATAGCTCAGTGGGGAGACCAACAGACTACAATACAGAGGGTCTCGTCACGTCGGTCACGTCGCGCACCGCTGACTTTTGGAAGTTATATGACTTTTCGAAATTATGTGCGTATTGATTGACAATTATCGCCTGCTCCGTGCTTCGGAGAGCACGTTAAGCCGTTGGTCCCGGCTGCCATGAACAGCTATGGCAGTCGTTATTGGGAAAGTCAGTACCCTCTTATATCCTGACACTGGTCTAGCCTTAGGGTATCGTTAGCCTTCGGGTTTCGGAGGTCAGGTGGCAGCCGCATCGTGTAAAAACTGATACCAGTCAAATCTGGTTAGACCAGAAAAGCCGACCCCAAGTGACTTGGGAATAATAAAGGCTAAGAGAGAAGATTAGAAACAGTTAACAATTGTACCTACTGTTACCATGTTAATATGTTGTGTTTTTATTGGTGTGTCTAATCAATTACTTTTCTTTCTTTCTTTCAATGTCTCCACATTTTGATTACTTTGTATTTAGGTAAATTACTAGTATCAGGCAAAAGAAAACCAAGAAGAAGCTTAAGGCCCCTGCTATTATCTTATTTCTATAAAATGAAAGAAACTTACATAGAGTCAACTCTTGGAGCTGCTGGAACTCTGCGGGAGACAGCTTGTCCCACTGGAAGGTGCTGCCGTCGCTCGCCATTGCCACCTGCAACAATACAGAATAAGTTGTGAGGTGGACCAACTCGTAAGTACTTAGTTGAATGAGTGAAGAAATATCTCATCCATCATAACTGCCAAAAAAGAAAACTTATCGTTATCCTTGAGTACTCATAGTGCATCCTTGTAATCGATAGAAACTTAACTTGCTATACTTGATATAATGCAAGTTAACGGGTCTTACTCGCGATGAAGTATTTATAAGGTAATAATCACCTAGTACTAGGTTTTGCCCGCGGCTTCACTCGCGTAAAAGTAGGTTAAGTTAGGTTAGGTTAGCAACAGTGTGGTAAGGAGGCGGCGGAGCGGGAGAGGGAGCGTTTGAACCCTCTCCCCAACCGCAGAGCCGGGCGCCGGAGGGCGCGAGACGACCTCCAGCCACCCTGAGGTTTGACCTGGGGGTGGCGGGCTTTGTGGGCCTGCCCGCCATCCGTTCAGCACCAGGTCCGAGAGGCGGCGTGCGTGTTCCCACGCGCGCCTCTGTTGTTTCGAGTCCGTCTCCCCTCTAGGGGGGACAGTAGGGATACTATTGTAAGAAGTGCCTTTGGGTAGGTCTTTTGCGTAGTGGCCTGCCGTTTCATACGGCGGGCCGAAACCTCGGCGGGGTCGCGACCGCATGCAAAAGTGATTCGCGCGGCCCCGTCGATAGTGGTTATACCTTGGGTATTACCGGGATGTCGCTCACCATCGTTACCCCGGTGAGTCCGACATAACCCCTCCGCCCGCCCCAGCGGTAAAAACAGCAACAGTACTGTTTTTTAAATAATATATAGCCTTTGTTAGTCAGTGATAATACAGCTTTCTAATGGTGACAGAAATTTAGAATCGGTTGTGTAGTTTTTATGTTAAACCCTTACAAACGAACAAACAACAAATCAAATCTTTCCTTTTTATAATATTAGTAGATATAGATGTGTCAAATATTAACTGTCTGCAGATAAAACGACTCATTTCTTGACATAAAAACCGGGCAGAAGTATAATCTTTGGTACTTCTTCTTCTTCTTTTCGTGTGGTTAGTGGTCAACCTGTTGTCAAGAGTTGTTCAAGCCGCCCGTAGGCCTATGACATGGCTTAACGACTGCTGTCAATTTAACAACAACCGGGACCGACTTTTTACGTGCCCTCCGAAACACGGAGACGCTCAGATGAAATACCACTAATCGGTCACCCATCTATAGACTGACCGCACCCAACGTTGCTTAAGCTCGCTAATCGTTTACCGATCAGTGAGTGCAAGTGGCTATGAGCGCCTTTTCGGTACTGGCATTACACCAAGCGTTGTGTGTTCGATCCGCAAGTAGTTGTTACGAATTTCGATATTTTTGTGTCCGTTGTTTGAATATTCTAAAGTCCCTCATGATACATGAAAATATTCCTTGTTGCAGGCGTTGCTTAAAACAAGTAAGAATCGGTAATGAATTGCCTTAAATCTTAGAGTTCGAAAAAAAAGGTTCAAGTAATATGCAAAGTTCACGCTATACCACGTGACTTTAAGGTCAAAGGTCATAATCATTTCGGGGGTATATCGACTATGCTGAGTCGAATGGCGTTGACCGCGAGTCTCTAGCTCTTACGGTTCTTGAGTTGAAAGATGGTATCACGTGACCTTGAAGTCAGAGGTCAAAGGTCATAGTCATTTCGAGGGTATATCGATTATGCTGCGTCAAATAGCGTTGACTGCGAGTTTCTAGCTCTTACGGTTCTTGAGTTGAAAGTTGTATAACAGACGGACGGACGAAGCTGTTATTTAAGAGTTTTTCTAACCCTCAAAATAAAAATATGTATATCAATCCTTATCCTTACTAATATTATAAACTACATTTCCCTTGCGGCGTCGCTCGTGTAAATGTAGGTTACGTTGAATTCGTAACAGTACTGTTTGCCGGATAAATGGTACAATTATAACCTTTTCTGTACCCGTGACAACATGTACCCGATCAGGTAATTTGGGCGTAAAAGCCTGCGACAAGGAAACAGTATTATTTCCTAGTTGAAAAATACCATACCTGAAGGAAAGGTATAAACCTGATAACGTGTATGTGAAATTTCATGATGATTGGTTAAGAAGTTAAGGCGTGAAAGCGTAACAAACAAACACACATTCGTATTTATAAATTAGTTAGGATATAATACCAGTCTTGAAATCCTTTTACGAATACTCTAAGAACATCCTAATGAGGCGGTCCAAAAAACCCGACCGAAATGATAATCCATAAGGGCTCACGAATAAAGTGATTATAGGGATGAGCTTCACGAAAATCCCCTCAAGGGTGAATGAGAATATCCTCACTTTGATCCTTAACGTTTTGGATGTTAGTACAAAACAAATAGCAGTTCAATAGAATTATTTTCCAAAGTTGAACTCGAGCGGAAAATATGGATGTTTCTACATGACCGGTGCTGGAGATAAGTTTATAGTTCCGTGGGTGTTCTTTTGATTTAGTGGATAGCGAGACTTTATATGGGTCACACCTGTTTCTCTTGGGGGAAGGCAGAATACATTTACTATTTGCTATGATGCGTGCATATCTTGCTTGCTTCATTCATTCTTATCGTTCTTTATGTTCTTGTTTGTAGAGTTCGAAAAAACTCTTATACTCCCTCTGTCTGTTATACAACTTTCAACTCAAGAACCGTAAGAGCTAGAGACTCGCGGTCAACGCCATTCGACTCAGCATAGTCGATATACCCCCGAAATGACTATGACCTTTGACCTCTGGTCACGTGATACCATTTTTTCGAACTCTAATATTTACAGCAATTCATGGCCGTTTCTCACTTGTTTTCTTTTTACAATGACAAATGCCATGTTGGGAATAATTCCTGTGTCACTGTGGACTTTACAAACATTTAAACAAGCGACACAAAGAATACCTAGACTCGAAACAACCATTTGTGGATCATACAAAGTTTTGTCCCGTGTGGGATTCGAACCCACTACACCCGGCGCAGTGGCAGAGGTGAAGCGACCACTTGTATGTATCTTATGTGGGGGGCCAGTCAGTGCAGACTGGCGACACTTCGACCCAGTAGGATCTTTTGTGTCGACACTCTCCCAATAACGACTGCCATAAATGTTCTTGGCAGCCGGGACCGACAGCTTAACGTGCACTCCGAGGCACGGAGCAGGCGATAATTGTCAATCAATACGCACATAATTTCGAAAAGTCATATAACTGCCGAAAGTCAGAGGTGCGTGACATGGGTTCAAACCCGAGCGACCACTTAAACCACAACACCATCTGTGGAGTCAATATATATTAGCAGCCATACAAAATCGTCTTTGTTAATATTTATGTGCGTTGGCCAGAAACACGCAGCACGTGTACCTATTCTTTCAGGAATATACAGAAATGAGTCCATTATGTAATCAAATTTTGCATCTATTCATTCATCATGCCTTGTCTTGATTATTAATGTACATGTAAGTGGATGCTCCTATTTACCATACTGCTGCTTTAGAGGCTACCATCAAATTTTATTAAATGCTTGAGTATGTTCAATAGTAGTTCATGGAGAAATGGTTGCAGCATCTTACATATTACCATTTGTAAAAGAAATATTATTGTAAACTTGGCGATTAAAAATAGTGGCCATGAGGTTCTTGCCCGTTCTTCTCATGAGCCCTACACCCTTGCTTTGCTGAACGTGGCAGTTAAATGTGATTCACAGAAAAATTTAGTGTAACTTTGACATTCATAAATGTTAAGTACCTTGTAACCTAACTTGAATAAATTTATTTTTGTATTTTTTTAATTTTGATTCAAATACTCTTATCTACACATCAAAAGAACCACAAGAAAACATTCAAAGAAAATAAATTATAACAAAGCTGTGTTAAGCCGTCGTCCGCGTCAGTTCGTAAACTAATAAAGTACCGTCGATTGATTGTTGATCAAATTTTTGATTGATGTTTGATAGATTGTTTTATCAACCTGTTTCCGTCAATCAAGCAAGCAAGCATCAATAGTTCCACGTTACACTGATTGATCGATCGACGTAGCTTGTGGGAGTGGTTATATACTAACCGTTAGACTTTAAAGTCGTGTATCGTTTTTAGGCAAGGTAAGTGGCAATACTGTCATTAAAACATTTAAAGAAAAGGTTTTTAACAAACCAGTAGGCTTAGCTACTGGCTTAGCTTAGCCAGTAGGGTTACGCCATAGTAGAGTCACGCTTCAGCACGAATGGGCCGGCTCGACCGGAGTGGTACCACGGCCTCACAGAAAACCGGCGTGAAATAGCGCTTGCGTTGTGTTTCGTCGAGTGAGTGAAGGTACAGGAGGCCCAAGTCCCCTCCCCACTGGCAATGCACTTGCGACTCCTCTGGTGTTGCGGGTGTCCATGGGCGGTGGTAAACGCTTACCATCAGACGATCCATATGCTCGTCTGCCGACTATAAAATTTAAAAAAAATTGTCCACAACGCTTGCCCAGTGCGGGATGGCAGACTCCACATATCTTTGAGAACATTATAAAGAACTCCCAGATATTCAAGTTTCCTTACGATGTTTTCTTTCGCCGTTACAGCGAGCGATAAATAATTATGCGTGGCAGTTTAACGGTCTCCCACTAGGTTATCACTGCTTAGCCAATACATCTTTGTATAATCGTTAACGCTAATAGATAACTAAATAAATGTATGGGAATGACATAATTATCACAACGTTAAATTACGTTAAATCATACGAATAGAAAAACCGTTGCTGTGTTGCTGTGGAGCTGGGCCCGAACGATATATCATTGTGTAAAAGAGATAACTATAGGACGGACTGATTATACCACTGAAATAATCTTTCCTCCTCCAAAACTAAAGCGAATCAAATATTTTTTATAAATAATATATTGGTATGAAGGATAACTTACATTGTAATAAGGGGTTAAAGTGGGACTGCTCCGGGAATATCCGCAGGATGCATCCTCAGACGTATATACGGTATTTATAACAACATGGTGGACACCAGACAGACGCTATCGTCGGGGTAGGCCATGGAAACAATGGCCTGATAATCCAGGTACATTTATGACCGACTGGCAGAGCGAAGCTTCGCTCTGCGTTGGAGAAACATAACTTACAATGGACGCTAAAGGTTAAGAAACACATAAGTACGAAGGCGTTTGTCTTTATCTGTATGTTTTATTTATGTTTATAGTTTTGGTAAATATGTTTGCAAGATGTCTGGAAATGTATAACGAATTAATTTTGTATTTCTAAAGGATGCTAGTCATTACAATGATTAAATGCTTACTAATATTATAAATGCGCATATAAGTTTGTTTGTTTTACGTTTCAACTACTCGACCGATCATCATGAAATTTAAAATAAGCTACAACTAAACCACTACGCCATCGAGTATTTCTAGTTTGGGAAGTGTCACCTGTGAATTCGTCCGTATATGGATGCTTCCACTATTTATTCAACGTTCAGTCGGCCAAGAAAGTGGTCTACGAGTTTTGACAGAAGTTTCTGTGAGATCTAATTATCGCTGAGATTGACTTTTCTTATTTGACACATGGCATGGCATGGCAAGGCATGACGAATAAATACATGCTAAAGAGAGCAACGGTTACTGGTATAATATTATTGCATGGAAAAATCGACCTTGCTGCTTCATGACGTTGAAATGAACCTCAACTGTAGGGTGGTAGACCACGTTTTTAGCCGACTGTACCACAAGAATTGTGTCAGCAAATCAGTATACACAACAAACCCTCTATTCCCAATAAGGTAGTTGTCTATGTTAGATTTCGTACATTTTATACTGTCACGCGGACCGCTCGCGCCATGGCGGCTGCGCGCGAGTCGAAGTAGTGGCGCCCCACCCTCGAGTCCTCCTCCTCGGCGGCAGCCAATATATAAGCCGACCGCGTTAACGGCTTGGGAGCCCTCTACGCTCACCCACAGTCTGCGTAAAGTTGTAGAGGTCTAACAACTAACACAAATATTAAAAAAATTGTGTCCAGTGTGCCTGCTCATCTGCTGTGCTGCCAATCAAGATAAGTGGTCCATTGTGCTGGATCAGGTAGGGAGTCTTTTCTAGAACCACGCACTGTTCTTTTTTTTTAACGTATAGTTGATATTTATTGTCTAAAATTACTGTTCTATCTGTACTAAGTTTACAAACCTTTTAATTGTGAAGTATATCTTTTAATTATCTCCACTAAATAGATTCCCTAGTCAACCACGTCTCTAAAGCGTGATTGACTAAATAAACGTTACAATACACAAGAGCAATTGCAATCAAAAGAAATCATTTTGTACAAACAGTCTTAAAACTGGTTGCAAAATGAAGGTGTCTAAACTAATATTATAAATGCGAAATTGAGTTTGTTTGTTTGTTACGCTTTCATGCCTTCATCCAGAAAAAAGTTAAAAAGGAAAGCAGTAAGCCAAAATCTACTAATTAATATTTTAAATTTGTCTATAAGAAGAAGTAGTAGTGCAGTGGGATATGTAGCTATCTTGCTCAGACATTTCCATTTAGACCGCGGCTACGTCACAGTTAAAATCGTGTATCCTTTTTTATCATTTGAAAAGTACCCCAAATATCTACCACATTTGAAACGAACTAACGAAAAATTTAGAAATCTTCTCGAGAATATATAAGATATAAGATATTTTATATTTCTGCCTAGATTTCTAAACTTCATTGTATTTTGTAGTTGTTACTAGTGGTAATACACTATTTGACTTATATTATAAAAATAATGTTAGTCATCTACTAGTCAGCAAATCGTCGTACACAACAAAAATCCTCTATCCCAATTCCCTGTCCCAACAGTTCGACTACGTTCCACAATTCCCAAAGTAACAATAAAACAAATCGATTCAAAATCCGTAAAAACATCGTCTGTTTACAATCAAATCGACAAATATTTACGAGCTCAAACATTGGCTAACCTCTTCTAGGGCTGGCGAAAAGATACATTATCTTTTAGAGAGAGGTTTTGTGACGTCATCGTTATGTGCCAAATGTGACGTCAGAAAGAGAAACACGAAACTTTGTGCTACAGATAGTAAGATACAATACGGAAAACATGCAAAATATAGAACAAACTCCTCAACTAATCTAAAATTAAATAAATGAATTTAAAGTCTTATCCTAACTAATATTATAAATGCGAATTTAAATTTGTTTGTTACGCTTCCACACCTTAACTACTTGACCGATCATTATAAAATTTCGCATACACGTTGTCAGGGGTATAGAAAATTACATAAGGTACCATTTACTCATACAAGAACACATTAGCTAACCGCCACAAAGACAACACGTGTTTTCTCAGGTATTGCAAGCGATACTAAGCTACGAAAACCGCTTAACATCAGGCAGGATTGTCTGGATCTCCCGCCCGTCAGCGAGGCTCTCTGTCGTAACGGGGCGTCGCCCAAGAATCGTCGCCTGCAAACCTTTTATTTGCCGCATTAGACCCTGCAGGGTAGGTCGCTGCTGTAGTTCTAGTTCCAACGACCCACTCACTTTACAAACTAGCGAGGTGGCACACCGTTGTAGTTTCAGTCGGTAGGCCCGAAGTCTCGGGAGAGCCGCGCGACCATATCCATATACCCCCATGCATCAAAAACATTACCACACGTAAAAATAAAAGGCACGCATGCCTATTTGCCACTTGTGCTGTGTAAACTAAGTACTGCCGACAACCCTACTAAACAAATTTTACGTTTTTATAGCGCCAAGTAGTCAGCAGTCAGGTCACGCGTATTTTATGGCTCGTATGAATCGATTACGATAGTTTTGTTGGCGTGACTTCAGGTGGCACTAGATTGGACTCACCGCTGTGTTTCGAGGTTCATATTGAGGTTTGTAGATGTCTTAATAGAATGACTATTAGTCTGTATAGTGAAAGGTCGAAGGTATAAATTGACGCACATACATTATGATACAACTGTTACCGAAGCAATAATTTTTTAGTGTTGTCAGAACAGAGGCCCCAGTCTGCTATTACAATAGTGTCAGAATGGTCTATCATTGATATCATAATTGTTGATTTTGACAAGTTTGGTAATTTACTAATATAATAGCGTCATTATGAGTTTCGGCTGGTCAACCACTGACCCTCCATTAAAAAAATGGCATAGAATGGTAATCTCTTACATAATGACAAATAAATGACTGACGTATGCGATAATTTGCTATTTTGACAGTTCCTTTGATCAAATTGCTTTTAACACTAATGAATAATATGTAAAAATATATATAAACGAAATCAGGGCATGAATATATGTTAAAGTTATCAGTTATAAAGTAATCATTTTTCAAAAATCACTTTTCTAACGGGTTTTATAATAATGGCAAAACAACATGTCATTCTACCACAACCCTATTACGAGACCAATGACCGAACAATGATCGACCATTATAAATTTAGCAGATTACGAAATTTTAACAAAATGACAATGGAATTGCAGTTACGTCGTGTAGGAATGACAAATTTATAAAAATAGCAGACTTGGGCCCCTGGACACGATAATGTTATTTCGGTCTCTCTCGAGGTTCGCCCTACCGGTTAAAGCCTCCATGGTATGCTTACTAACTATTTATCTGCATTAGCGATCCACCTAGCAGGGCCCAATGCAGAACATGCGTCTATTGGCGACGACTCCGAAGGCAGGCACTTGTCTCTTTTCCAGCGGCCCATTCACTATACAAGGCATTGAGTTGGCACTCCGTGGGGTTTTGGTCCGTAGGCCCGAAGTACGGGCGAGCCGGTCATAACCCTTTCGCCTCCCCTTGTGACGAAGGGGTATGCATCAGGTGCGGTTCCAAACACATAAAAAAGGTAACACACTTTACGATCCTATATACATATTAATAATATATGATTGCCCTGTTTAACTCAACAGAAATATACATACATTATTGCACGCCTGTATATCTTCGAAGTTTAGACAGAGATCTACTAAACCTATATTTCGCCAACAATATTTTTAATGGCCACCATATCACACTCACAATCAGCCAACAATACTTCAACATCCTCGCAGTTGAGAGCTAGTCTTACCACCTACTACTTCCAAAATTACTATTTCCAAACTGCATGCTGCCACACAGATGTCTTAAGGCCCGGTATCCACCAAAACAGAGACGAGAGGAACCGAGAGGAGAAGAGTTGCAAAACTGGCAGGTTAATTCCAGCAAAGCGGAGAGGCACTGCGTAGCGGAAACGAGATGTGAGCTGTGTGTAGCAGAGATGTGACCTGTGAGAGCCCGAAACCAGTCTGTCTACGAAAGGAAGACGTCATGTCGTTACAAATGTTATATCTAAATTTGCTTAAGGAAGATAAATCAGAGGCTGAAGAACACAATTAATTCTTCTGTATGTAAATTATCGGCTGAAACATAGATTCTAGATAAGAAACCATATAAAATGTCACAATCATGGCGAATATGCTACACCATTTCAAAAGCGCGCCGCCCGACATCTCTGCTCCCAACATTTTGTACGAGAAATGAAGTATATTAAGATCAGAGATATAAAATGAACAGTATTTTACAAAAGAAAACAGTATTTTATTTTATATTAATTTATAATATTAATTATATTATAAATGCGTTCTGCGCTGCACATGAGTAGCACTCACTTGACATTGACAGTTTCGTTCTGAAATGTAGTTTGTATACGGACGTTTACATTTTATAGAGACTTACGTATGGCTCCGGACCAGCGGACATAAAAACAATATTTTGTATAAAGAAAATACTTACTTTTTTTATAGAACAGTAAAAAGTATTAACGAACTAAGAAAAGTATAAACTGTTTTAACAATATGGTTGGGAACCCTACGCGCCGCTTGCTCGCTCGCGGCAGAAAATTCTATAGAATAATGAGATATCGCCTCTCCACTCCGCTTGATCCATTTCCACCGAAGCTAAGCGGAGAGGAAATATGGAAATAACGAAATTTGATTGGTTTATTCAAAACACATGTCCTCTCTTCTCCTCTATTCTCTGCTTTGGTGGATACCGGACCTTACAGTAAAATCCAACAACATTTACCCTGATTCATGCATCGACCTCACAATCAGCTAACTTACGTAACACAACCATCGAGTCAAACGGCATACGGTCAACGCTAATAGTTTGCCTCTGCCCTAATTAAATTTGGATAGCATTGGTCATGATACAATTGATTGATTGCTGCAGTTATCGAGTTAAGTAGATAATATCTTGACCTAGTATGTGAATTAAAGTTGACAGTCTGCCTTTGCCAACTAATGGGGAATCTCGCTCACAAATTATCCGGCTAAATGTGAAAGTAAAATCCAGACTAAGATTATAACTAAATATATATATACCCCTACATTTAGCTATATAATACGAATTATACCGCAAAATGGGCTTAATGAGCGAACGAATTGCGAAACGACACTTTTTATCCTTACAATTAATATTATAAATGTGAAAGTGAGTTTGTTTGTTTGTTTGTTACGCTTTCACGTCTTAACTACTCGACCAATCGTCATGAAATTTCTCATTAACGTACATACGTTACGTTAGCAGAAAAGGCTATCTTTTATCCAGAAAATAGTATTATTGTTACCAGGGTTTTAAGACCTAAACTGTCCCTATACTTTTTGCCAAATAAATAATAATAATATTCTATCACATACACACAACACCATCTAGCCCAAACTAAGCAGAGCTTGTACTATGGGTACTAAACAATGGATAAACATACATATATACTTTGCTTTTTTCTTTTTGTAAATACATACATATATATTTAGACGACTCGATGGCGTAGTGCTTAGTGTAACCGACTGCCACTCCTGAGGTCGTGGGTTCGATTCCCGCACAAGTCAAATATTTGTGTGCATGAACATGGATGTTTGTCTTGGTCTGGGTGTTTCTATATATAATATGTATGTATTTACAAAAAAAAAAAGTATATATGTATGTTTATCCATTGTCTAGTACCCATAGTACAAGCTCTGCTTAGTTTGGGCTAGATGGTGTTGTGTGTATGTGGTAGAATATTATTATATTATACATAGAAAAATATAAAAATAAATTGCAATTCTGACCTACGATAACTGTCGCATTAGAAATAATTCCTGTATCACGCAGGACTACAAACATTTAAACAACGGACACAATCACACATTTTTTTGTCTCGTTTGGGATTCGAAACGACACTTGATGTAGAGCAATTACGGCAACCGTGCAGTCTCGTCTTTAGTCTCTAGCGTTCTTTAGTGCATTATCCATCATTTTACACAAAGACTAGCAAGCAATAACCGAAGTTGTTTGTTTAATACCTCGAAGGCTCCGGTCTAAATGTGTACAAGACCGATCGATCCCTTGACAGCGGACAGAGATGTTTGTTTACTTAATATCTTGAACTCTCGCGGTTTAAGGGACTGGCAGATATGCCTGTAATTGTTCAAGGTTGTTATTATAATTCATTTGATAATGGAGAGAAATTTATTTAAATAGAAAAGCAAGTAACTAGGATTCGGCAACACGGATGGTGTTAGTGGTTTAAGTGGTCGCATCGGCACTATCACTGTGCTAAGTTGTGAGTTTGATGATACAAGACTAAATATTGTGTGCTCTACAATAGGTGTACCGAGTCTGGGTGTTCTTTGTGTCTTTATTTAAATGTTTGTAAGTTCCCCGTGACACAGGAGTTGTTCCAAGTGAAGCAGATGTAACATAATTAGAAAGATTGATGCCAATTCAATTCAGAAAAAAATCTTTTTCTGGTAATAAATACATTTTTATTTTATTTTATGTTAATGAAATAAAAATGTTATTATAATGTTTCTGACTTTTTATCAGACTAAATGTAGCACAAATCTATATTGTAATTGTACCTATGTCATTTTATTTTCCATTTGACATTTGACTTTAACGTATTATATTATTGGTAGCTCTTTGACATTTAACTCCCTAATATCTGATATTATGTATTATTATTACTATAATTTGTAACAATCTGAGGCATGTTACTAGATAATTATTTTTTCCTCGAAATTTGCACACTTGTTTAGGTTATAAATCAGAGAACTTATATTTCAATTTATGTACCAACTATGTAAACCTGTTTCATGCAAATAAACTGATTTGAATTGATTTCTTTTTTAATAATTATATGATGATTGTATGAATGTGAAACCGGCGCAAGAGTACTAATATTGTTACGGTGTTTCGTCCGAAGTGTTAAGTTACGGAGTTTAGCATATCTCTCACATTCCTTTTACCTTCATCTTTAATTTTTGTACTCTATGATCAATAAGGCGCATGTCATAAAGGTAATAATAATTATTTATTTGCGAACTGAATGTACATATATTATGGTTGTTTTAAATATTAATAGACACTTAAAACTTAGCCGGCTTTCATACCTAGTTCATATAAAAGAGAGAGTGTAAATTAATTCATGGTACTAAACAAACAGTCAAAAGATAAAAAGGTTATTAAAAAAGGTAACTCAATTATTTTATAGTAACAAAATTTTTAATAATTTTCTACCACACACACACAACACCACCCAGCCCAAACTAAGCAGAGCTTGTACTATGGGTACTAGACAATGGATAAACATACATATATACTTCTTTTTTTTTTGTAAATACATACATATTAATACATAGAAACACCCAGATCAAGACAAACATCCATGTTCATGCACACAAATGTTTGACTTGTGCGGGAATCGAACCCGAGACCTCAGGCGTGGCAGTCAGTTACACTAACCACTACGCAATCAAGTCGTCGAAATAATCTATGACAGTGAAAACTAGCCAGCCCGCACGGAGTCAGCGTGGTGAACTATGACCTAACCATTCTCACACTGAGAAGAGGCCTGTGCCCAGCAGTGGGACAGTTTATAATAATACAAAGATCTTTATTTTATTATATTATTGTACGGCCTCACTACAATTATGTACTGTGCTACAATATACGAGTTGCCAAGTGCGTGTAGCTGCGCGCCCAGCATTTATCGTGTGTTACTTACCTACAAACAGTGATACTACGAGCAGCGATAGCTCAGTGGGGAGACCAACAGACTGCAATGCAGAGGGTCTCGGGTTCGAACCCACGTCGCGCATCTCCGACTTTCGGAAGTTATATGACTTTTCGAAATTATGTGCGTATTGATTGACAATTATCGCCTGCTCTGTGCCTCGGAGAGCACCTTAAGCCGTCGGTCCCGGCTGCCATGAACATCTATGGCAGTCGTTATTGAGAGAGTGACGACACAAAAGATCCCACTGTGTCGAAGTGTCGCCGGTCTGCACTGACTGGCCCCCACATAAGATACATACATACACACCTACTGCAAATTTGCAATACAACAAAATACATGGACCCAGTTAAACGTTAACCAAGCATATTTAACAAGCTAACTTTACGAGTACATTAAGAGAAAGAATTATACTACGGAAAAAGTCTGTCTTGTATCAAGGAGCATAGATTTACAACTCATTGCCTAAAATATAATAGATAGTACGTCGTAATTGTCATATAAAAGATTGTTAAAACAACCCATATTCAAAGGCGTATCTAATAATAAATAATTTATCACCTACAATAATATTAACTTGAAACATGTAAGCCAATCTCTATATTCGCTCAATTGTAATTAGCAAACAACTCGTTATTAAAGACCACAAAAGTGTTTAGATTTACCTGCATATAGTTAAATGCAAACTTAATGGCGGCTCGGAAGTTAGCTGCGAGTGTAGGCAGTATACGGATATAACTCACACACTAAATACAAGACGCGAAGGGCGAGGCCGGGTGAAAGAATAGGCGGGCGGGGAGGTGTCCTGCCGCCCCGTGCCGTTACGTCCCGCTGACACCTAATATTGGGTTCTGCGCAATGACTTGTACGATGTTCAGAGCCGCCATTAAGTTTGCATCGGACTGTACCTGTCTGGCAATATTTAATATATTTTAGGAATACCATGACGGTATTCTTAAAAATATATTATTGTATGCGATCATGAACTTCAAATAATATTGTGCTTTGATTTATAATTTATTTCTCCATGTAAGTGATTTGTAATCTTAGATAAATAAAGAATTTTCAAATCGAAAAAAATAACCTAATTATTTTCTCTGCTATTTCAAAATCTTATTACAGTGTGTGGAGTTACTAACTTATCAACCCGTACATTTATTACTTACATGAACTCCCGCCATATATTACTTTATTAACTAGACGATGTCCGTAAATTCCTAAGTCAGGAACTAAAAGCCATATTTTCATCGTTCACTATATTAAAAGAACACAAAAGGAGCATTTTCTTTGGTCGACATTTTACAACTTTTAGGGCCCGCCATTATCCGACCGGGTGAAACGACACAATAGAGCTGTCACTCTTTATTTATTTATCTATCACCGTGGATAATAATAGTGTATTGCGAGGGTAATAGCGGGTTCGATTCCCTTCTTATGTCAACTGTGTAAATTGATTCTGGCGTTCGATCGTAGTAATTTGTGAGAGAATTTGATTTCTTTTTATGCTATTACTAGCTGACCCACTCAACGTCATCTGCTTCACATAAGAAAATTTTTCCTGTTTTTGTAACATGTTTCATTGATGCTCCGCTCCTATTAGTCGTAGCGTGATGTTATACAGCTTATAGCCTTCCTCGATAAATGAGCTGCTTAACACTAAAATAATTAGCATAGATTATAACGCTGAAGAGTTTGTTTGATGGTTTGTTAGGTTGAACGCGCTAATCTCAGGAACTACTGGTTTGATTTGAAAAATTCTTTTAGTGTTGGATAGCCTATTTATCGAGGAATGCTAGGATCCACGGAGGCCGCGCAGTAACGATAAACGCGGGTGAAACCGCGGGGACATCTAGTATTAGTATAGATTTGAAGTAGGTAGCAAATGTGACTGCTATGCATATCTAAGGTTCGATTCGAACAGAGGTAAAGTGTTTTTCTGTCAATAAATTCTTAGTTACAGCTGTGTGCCTGCACGAATGCCGCAATAGTTTTAAGTGGTCGTCTTGCCATTGTTACTAACCGAGCGTTGTAGGTTCAATCCCACAGGATTTATTCCTAGTGTCCGAGTTATAACACTGTACCTAGTAAACGACGGTAGGCTCGGCTAAAATGTGGGTCCCACATCACAGTTGCCGAAATATGGGTGCAACACACCTCTGACTAAACCTTAAAGGGCATAGCCGTGAAACTATGTGGGTTATGATAGAATTTATTGTATACTAATATAATAGTTTTATATAAGTATAGATTAAATTTTAGAGTAGTAGAGCGTCGCTGATTTCAGTTTGAAAGGGCCGGCTCGATCGGGGAAGGACTACCCTCTCACAGAATATCGACGTGAAATACCAGTATTCCTACTGTTGTGTTTCGTTCGGTGAGTGAGAGTACCGGAGGCCCAACCACCCTCTTTCCCCCTTCCCGCCCCTTCTCCTTCCCACTTACTTTTTCTCTTCTTCCTTTCCTAAAGGGTCGGCAATCCGCAAGTGATGTCTCTGGTGTTGCAGGCGTCCATAAGCTACGGTGACCACTTACCATCAGGTGGGTCGTATGCTTGTTTGAATAACAGTAGTAAATAAAAAATCTATACTTATAAAAAGGAATCTCATCTGTGCGTACCCAAGGGATTGGAGACGTAAGACTATGCATATAAGTAAGTATGTTTAATTTTCTAAGGAATACTAATAACCAATAACGCCTTGAAGAACTTCTGGTCAATGAAATACTAATAATCAATAACGCCTTAAAGAACTTCTAGTCAATGAAATACTAATAACCAATATCGCCTTGAAGAACTTATGGTCAATGAAATACTAATAACCAATAACGCCTTGAAGAACTTCTAGTCAATGAAATACTAATAACCAATAACGCCTTGAAGAACTTCTAGTCAATGAAATACTAATAACCAATAACGCCTTGAAGAACTTCTGGTCAATGAAATAGCTTTTGAAGAGTAACTTTCCAGTTTCACTAAAGCGGCAACTGGTCGACATGTGTACATTGCTACGGTGCCGGAATATGGTTCCTGACTGAAACTCTAAAGCCAAAATTGAAAATCTCCCAGTAGGCTGCAGAACGTAGCATTCTCTGAGTGAAAAGGACGGATCACGTCCGAAACACTAACCTGCGCTCCAAGGAATGTATAGCTGACGTAGGTGTGGCTCCAGTGAAACTAGCCCAGACACGTCTACCGAATATATCCAAAGAGACCAATCGTCATCAATTGTGCGCCACAAGATAGTCGACGGCGACGGGGCAGACCTAAACGAAGACAGGGGATGACCTGGACGCCTTTGAAAATGACTGGCAGGGGATATCCACCAACAAAGAGATTTGGATATCCAAAGGAGAGGGTTTTGCTCAACAGTGGGAATATCGAGAAGCTAATGAAAAAAAATCGAATCGTTTATAGTTATACCTTGTTAGTAGTCAAGTCAAAATCAAGGTAAGTTCACGTTGATAGAAAGAAAGGAAGAATAAATATTTATTTTAGCACACAAAAGGGCACACCCAAAACATAAAGAAATTAAAAAAGTTACCGCGCGCAAGTTAATATGCTCTGTTTTCAACTAAAACTGCAAAAACCAACTTAGGTCTGAATGCTACGATCAATAGATTACTCAGTCATTATAACAAGCTGACGAGAAATCAAGAAATTGACATAGACATCTTTTCGAACAGCCTTCCAAAATTTAAAAGCAAGGTAATTACACCATTTAATACTCCTTGAGATTAAATGCTTTTATCGTGAGACTAAATGTGAACTGTAATCTCGATCATATTTTGTATTTGCATATTTTTTTTTATTTTTGTATGTGGTCTGTATAAACTTAATGTGTCTTTTGAATGTATATAACTATCATTGAAATTAATCTACTATATACGGATTTTATCGCGTTGTTTATTTGACACTTTATTACATAATTTTGAAAATTTGTTACACTACTATTACTATTAAACTTTACTAATGTAAACATTAAGTTAATTATATTGTTATTAAAACTATTTGGCTTTGTTTTAATTTTACACTTTCCCCAACGTTTCGGTTGCTTTTCAGCAGCCATGGTCACGGGGAGACTAAGATGGTAGTTGTAATAATATTCGCGTAAACAGAATATAAGATATTATATAACTATCATGTTGTTTTTATCACAGATGTGATCAGTAAAATTTTAGATAATTTGTATTTCCTTAGTTTTGTGTTAGTATTAAGTTTCGTGTTAGTTTTTATGTTTATTAGTTTGATGAAATAAAGTTGTGTGAAACTGTCCCAAATCATGCCGTGGCAACTTGTAAGTGAAACAACACTCAGCACATATTTTTAAAACAGTTTGTATACCCTGTATTAGTGTATATTTTGTAAGTTCTCCTAAATAAATAAATAAATAAAAAAGAAAATACAAAATAAAAAGCAGGAAAATAATAACACTAGAAAAATAAAACATATACTTCTTTTCTCTTAGCCTTTATTATTACCAAGTCACTTGGGGTCGGCTTTTCTGGTCTAACCGGATTTGACTGTATATCAGTTTTTACACCGAGCGGCTGCCACCTGACCTCCGCAACCCGAAGACTAACGATACCCTAAGGCTAGACCAGTGTCAGGATATTAGAGGGTACTGACTTTCCCAATAACGACTGCCATAGATGTTCATGACAGCCGGGACCGACGGCTTAACGTGCTCTCCGAGGCACGGAGCAGGCGATAATTGTCAATCAATACGCACATAATTTTGAAAAGTCATATAACTTCCGAAAGTCAGAGGTGCGCGACGTGGGTTCGAACCCGAGACCTACTGCATTGCAGTCTGTTGGTCTCCCCACTGAGCTATCGCTGCTTTAAATAAATAAAAATAAATAAAACATATAATTTCATTTCTGCTCACTGGCAACACCGCACTTTTCGCTTAACTTACCGGAAACTGCCTCCGTTCAAGTCAAGGCAGTAAGCAGCGATATAAACAATAATCTATTCAATTATTTAAGTTTGAATTAAGTTTAAAAAGTAATGTGAAAGTGTGTGTCCCGTCAGTGCCAAAATTTGGACATCGCTCAGCGTACGTTGCGATTGTTATTTAAATCGCAATACTGGTATTCTGCGACATTACTACAATAGATGATGACGAGAAGGGATTCGAACTTATGTCCACTCGAACCCAATTGCCATATCTTAACCATTAAGCTATCGTATTTAAAATAATTTATGTACAAGGTGCTTTTCAAAATGCACTTTGTAATTTCGTCGTTGGCTTTATGAAAACTAATATGGCTGACGGGCGTGCATTGCCGCGGGGGTACCTACTTACCTGAATATTTCAGCCTTAATTTAGTTCCTAACATGAACTCGGAAACGAGCACACTGTAACTGAAATAGGTATGTACAGTTGCAATTTTAGATGCATGAGTTTTATAAAGTAGGACATTTTGTAAGCTTAGAATAGAATAGAGTAGAATATATTTCTAGGTTTATGGTACATTTAAGATATTGTTACGTGCTGGGTTCGACAGATAAGAATATAAACAATATTACCGAGTAAAACACGTTTTATTCAAACACACAATTAAATTTAAGCACAACAAACACTATACTTCACTTTTTCACTGTACTGCTTCAAACTCCGTAGTATTTCCGCTTCCGTTCGCTTCGATAAACACTTGATCGCTTACGATTGTAAACTGACTTGGCGGTGCGCGTGCGCCCTATTTATACGCGGGTAAAGCGCTTCTAGAGCTTTCTAGCAACGCCGCTCCCGGTATGCAAACAGTACGATGATTCGAGAAAGTACCAGCATCTTCTCTACGATTCTCGTAAGCATACCTACTACGTAGTTCCGTAAGATGTCAATAGATGGCGGTGTAAATTATTAGACGGAACTGCCGAGTCTTTCCCACAATGCCGAGAGATGTCACTGGGCGTAACAATATGCTGACTAAAATTATAAATGCGCATGTAAGTTTCTTTGTTTGTTACGCTCTCACGCTTTAACTACTCGCCCGATCATCATGAAATTTCGCATACACGTTGTCAGGGGTACAAAAAAGGACATAGGGTACCTTTTAACCAGACAAAAGTACTGTTACAAACCTAACTTAACCTACATTTACGCAAGCGAAGCCGCGGGTAAAATCTTGTAATGTTAAGAATATGAATGTGGGTTTGTTTGTTTGTTACGCTCTCGCACTTTAACTACTCGACCGATCATCATGAAATTTTACATACACGTTGTCGGGGCAATAGAAAAAAACGTAGGATACTTTCTTCCAGAATAAGAAACACTGTTCCCGAGAAATAGAATGTATTGATAAAATCTAGAGCGAAGCCGCGGTTTCTCATATTATGTCTATACTAATATTATAAAGAGGAAAGATTTGATTTTATGTTTGTTTGTTTGAAAGGGTTTAACTCAATAACTACACGACCGATTTTAAAATTCTTTTACCGTGGGAGATCCACGCTTCGGCACGAATGGGCTGGCTCGATCGGAGTAATACCACGGCCTCACAGAAAACCGGCGTGAAATAGCGCTTGCGTTGTGTTTCGTCGAGTGAGTGAGGGTACCGGAAACCAAACCGTCCCTCCCCCCTTGCCCTTCTGGTGGGGACAAAGGATATTGCCCAATGCAGTTTCTTCAGAAAAGAAAAGAGAAAGAAGAGTATGGTCATGATAATTATGTATAAATCATAACGCATTTTTATACTTTATATGAGTAAAATTGATCAAAATCATATGTAGGATATTTATTTTGTACATAATTAATTAGTTATTCGACTTTTTATTCAACTTTAAAATGTCGTTACAGTGCTACCAACGTACGACTTTTACCCAGTCCATTTTGATGAATCAAAGATAAGGTTAGATACTGATACAACCGTTAAATAATTCTAACTGTCATATTTCATTGCATAATAAATAATGATGCGTGTATTTAATAACGTATTACGTCCGTTCACAATACAAATAACTTAACCAGTTCTTAATTTTACTCAATTTACAAAAAAGCAATGGAATTTTAAAATATTTGTTGGCAACGGTGGTAAGTTTAGAGACAACTGACAACACTGATAACTGTCAAACTAAAACTATTTTTAGCCTTACAATAGCGACGGTTTTTTTCAAAATAAAAATTGGTAATCGTTGAGATTGTTGTGCTGAAAGTTCCTTACAGTTTAAATTCGTGTTCAGTTGAGTCTTCGGATTCCTGCACGACTTTGTACTAGCCGAGAACCCTTTATTGTGTCTGTATTGTTCTCGTGGATTGTGTAGAACGTTTTTAAGACTACGGTCCGTGTTCTGTGCTGCAAATCACATAACGGTTTTGCCAAAGATGTCACGCTGTGTGAAGTCTTCCCTTCTTTAGCACATCAGCTACACCATCATCAAGTCTGGCAACGAATATTATGCTTGGAATATTACGATCTTGGACCCACCCAGTAACTGTAAGTATCTTCTTGACAGGTTAATTAACTAAGCTCAATATCCTTAGTAGGAAATAAATTAACATAGGTATAAACGTACTAATTCATTATTATCTATTCGGGTTCGATTCCCGCACAAGTCAAACATTTGTGTGCATGAACATGGATGTTTGTCTTGGTCTGGGTGTTTCTATGTATAATATGTATGTATTTACAAAAAAAAAGTATCTATGTATGTATATCCATTGTCTAGAACCCATAGTACAAGTTCTGCTTAGTTTGGGCTGGATGGTGTTGTGTGTATATGTGGTAGAATATTATATTATTATATTACGGTTTTAGCTGACCCAGTAAGATTTTTAATTTTTAATTTTTTTATTGCCTTTCGTGGCAGACGAGCTAGTGGTCCACCTGATGGAAAGTGGTAACCGCTGCTCATGGACTTTAGCAATGTCAGGACACAGCAAAGCCGCTGCCTTAACATAATACTACAATGACAATAGACCAGGTCTGAGAGACGGCGTGTGTGTCCCTACGCGCGCCTCTGTGTCGTTTTGTCTTCATCCACAAGGTGCTCCAAGTAGGTATATTCGTGTAATGGCCTGCTGTTTCATACGGCGGCCCGAAACCTTGGCGGGGTCGCGATTGCATGTGAAAGTTATTCGCGCTATAGTATCACCGGGTAACATAGGGTATATTTTATTCCAAAATAGTACTGTTACTAACATAACCTAACCTACTTTTACTCGAGCAAAACCCGCGAGCAAATGTTAGTGTAACATAAACTTGTAACAGTTTTGTAATATACACCACATAATACCTTAACCGATAATCATATTGTCCAAAACCCTTCCAATAAAGGTATTACCTTATAGCTATCATAACAAAGGGTAGCTACCCTCTTGAGGCGTGACTGCCCGGGTAAATAGCCCGGGATCGGTATTATTAGCTGTCGAATAACAATATTTAACTATTTGTATTTGTATTTTTCAAACCTAGTCATATCTTTATTGTTGCGGAACATGATACGTAAAAGTTCTTACAAAATGTATTTTAACGTCATCATATTCTGCTGTCATAGCAGCATATTTTTACGTGTGCTTTTCAAAAGTTCGATAAAAGTGTAGGCAGAGGTGTTATATAATATCACTTTACCATAGTTACATACATATAGGTACCATGACTTTACCGGACATATTTCTAGTTACCGAGAATATTAGAAATTCTCTGTACTACTAACTACTATTTTTTTTAAATATAATAAAGTAACAAAAAATATTTATATAATATATAGTATTTAGAAAAATATAAAAATCACAACATGTTATTAATTAATAAATATTTAAGTTTTCTGTAGAATGTAAGATCCCAAATTCGATTGCCGGGACAGGCTCCCACAATTTTTTGTCCCGTGTGACGATCGAACCCAAAACACCTGTTAAAGTAGAAAGGCATCTAACTAACCCACTGGAGATATGTATGGACATACAAATAAAACATTTCTTTCTTTCACTACGCATCCCGTAAATTCAATATTTTTAAAGTCCTACTGCGAGGCAACGAATATAATATTCTACCAATAATATTGTACTACATACACACATATATAACACCATCTAGTCCAAACTAAGCAGAGCTTGTACTATGGGTACTAGACAATGGATAAACATGCATATATACTTCTTTTTTTGTAAATACATGCATGTTATACATAGAAATACCCAGACCAAGACAAACATTCATCTTCATGCACACAAATGTTTGACTTGAGTGGGAATCGAACCCGCGACCTCAGGCGTGGCAGTCAGTTACACTTACCACTAAGCCACCGTTTCTATTTCCATATATTTCTATCTAAAACGAATATATCCGAAGATATACATAGAATACCAATGCTATATCCAGTTTCAGTGACACACGACCGCCTTTATACGAGCAGCTAACAACCCGACAAGGATTAATGCGCAGCAGCGAGCGACACCGCAGCGTAACCGGATATCACCGGATAAAACCGGATGTATCCGGTTATACACAGTTCTACATACTACAGGTTATTTGTATACAAATTTGCTTATTGTTTATTTTTACAGTGCTATTATTAAAATATCTTTTTTTTTACATATTTATTCTTTTTATTGGTATAGTAGCTCAGTGGGGAGACCAACAGACTGCAATGCAGAGGGTCTCCGGTTCGATCCCACCACGTCGCGCACCTCTGACTTTCGGAAGTTATATGACTTTTCGAAATTATGTGCGTATTTATTGACAATTATCGCCTGCTCCGTGCCTCGGAGAGCACGTTAAGCCGTCGGTCCCGGCTGCCATGAACATCTATGGCAGTCGTTATTGGGAAGTCAGTATCTTATAATATCCTGACACAGGTCTAGCCTTCGGGTTGCGGAGGTCAGGTGGCAGCCGCTCCCTGTAAAAATTGATTTCCAGTCAAATCCGGTTAGACTAGAAAAGCCGATCCAAAGTGACTTGGGAATAATAAAGGCTAGGGAGAAGAGTGTATATCGGCGACTACGATAATTTAGCGATTGTAAGACACTTAATCGACTTCATTGTACAAGCGAGAGCGGATTATGGAGATCTCTCAGGTTTCTACACAATGTTTTCCTTCACCGTTAAAGCGAGCGATAATTAACTATTTAATAAGCACATAATTTTGAAGAGTCAAAGGTGCGTGCCTTGGGATCGAGCTCGAGATCTCTACGTGGAAGTCCAACGGTCTCACTGTAAGCTACAGCTTCTATAATATTTTGTACTTTGTTTAAAAACATAAAATAAGTAATAAAGAAAAGTGGTAGAACAAAGGTCGTTAAATAAGGTATATATTTTTTTTTATTGCCGTTGTTGGCAGACGATCGAGTGGTCCACCTGATAGAAAGTGGTAACCGCTGCTCATGGACTTCAGCAATGTCAGGACACAGCAAAGCCGCTGCCTACCGTGAAAGAAGAAATCAGGAGTAAACATTTATTAGTACTTATGTTAAAGTAACCGTATATACATTATTATATTATTATCTAATTAAGGCTCAATTTTTTATTCGTCGGATAACTTAATTGACGGTTTGATATTTTCTCAAAAGCTGTCAAAACATCAAACATTTTCCTCGATACAAATTACCTAAAGCTTGAAAAGTCGCTTCTAAATGAGCTTAAATATTTAATATAAATTGAAAAAGACAATATATAATAATAAATATAATAAAAGGTAATATTTACATAACTTCGAAATATATTTTTAGTAACTGTTTTATATGTCGTAGAATGAAACTGTCAACGTGCCCAGTAGACTGTGCACGTTTAATGGCAATGGTGATTCTTTGGGCCAAGGAAAGACCAGCCTTCAGGGTACCTAGTTCAAGATGTTTTTACATTAACGCGATCGAAACGTTTACCGCGTTTTGCTCTCTGATTGGTTAAAAGCTAGGAGCGGGCCAATCGGAGCGCCGAACGTCATAAACGTGTCGATCGTGTTATAATAAAACTAACTCGCACTAGACACTCTGATCACGCGAAGCGTCGTTCAAGCGTTTTGCGAGCTCTATACAAGATACGAGCGCTGAGGACACATGAGCCTAACGTTTCCACCCCAAACGGCTCAAAAACGTAATAAGTCAAGTGGATATTAAACTTTAAGATAAAAGTTATTTAATGCAATGTGTATTAAACAAGTGCGAAACGGCAATGAATTGCCGTAAATCTTAGAATTCGAAAAACAATATATGCAAAGGTCTCGTGATACCACGTGACCTTGAGGTCAAAGGTCATAGTCGTTCCGGGGGTATATCGACTATGCTGAGTCGAATGGCGTTGACCGCGAGTCTCTAGCTTTTACGGTTCTTGAGTTGAAAGTTGTATAACAGACGGACGGACAAAGCTGTTGTATAAGAGATTTTTCGAACTTTAATATATTGTTTACTTGTCTCTATAATAATACGTGAAGAGCAAACTATGTACCACCACTTTGTAATCATATTGCACGCAGAAATTTAGTGACAAAGTCAAAGTCAATATCATTTATTCATTTAGGTCACAAAGTAACACTTATGAACGTCAAAATATATAGGTTAGTGAGTTTACTAAGTTACTGAAGCTATATTTAGGTTCATTGCTAGGTGCAGGCAAAGGGTAGACACAATCTAGATGACACAATATAGGGACAAAATCTAGATTCCCGCGGGCGAAGCCTGGGAAAATGTAGTCCAACATATGTACATATATGTCGGTTTCGCTCTGATACATAAAATATAATACATAGTTGCTGAAACACTAGGTTTTATTATGGACTAAACAATTTAATACCTTGTCCCGGTAGTAATTTAATATTTTATTTGCAACTACCCTCATAGTTGGGTGAGTTTAACATCACATACAACTTGATAGCCGATAGTTTTTGTGATACTTGAGACAAAGGTTATGTGAAGTCTTAGTTAAGGCAACAATATTAGAGTTTGTGGACTCGAGATGTATACCTAATGTAATTAAGGCATAAAAACGTAATAAACAAACTCACATTTACATTTATAATATTAGTTAGGATACACGGGTGACGCAGTGGTCGTATGGCGGTGGTAGTGGTTACATGGACTGGCTACCCTGGTTTTTGACCTAGTGTGTCCTCATTCGTAAGTACACTACATATAGGCAATGTAAATAAATCATTCGGATGTGTGTGTGTGCATGCGTGTGTGTGTGTGTGTGCACGTGTGTATGTGTGGGCACATGTGTGTGTGTGTGTGTGTGTGTGTGTGTGTGTGTGTGTGTGTGTTTGCGCGCGCACGTGCGTGTGTGTGTGTGTGTGTGTGTGTGTACGAGTCTGGGTGTTCTTTGTATCCGTTTTATAAATGATTGTTAAGTTCACATGAAAATAAATAATAATAATAATTCGAGACACATGAAAATAAAAGAAATAGGTAAATGCATGAGAAAGAAAAATAAATACATCTTCTTAGGTATATTATGCATGGTTTGAGGACTTGATGAATGATAGTCGAAATCAAAAATCACTAATAACACTTATGGACTTCAAATAATAATATATGTAAATGCGAATGTATGTAAGTTTGTTTGTTACGCTTTCACACGCTAACTACTCGACCGATCATCACGAAATTTCGCATACACGTTGTCAGGGATACAGAAAAGGACATAGCGTACCTTTAATCCAGAAAATAACACTGATCCTTAGCGAGCAAAACTGCGGGCAAAAGCTATCCTAACTAATAATATAAATGAGAATGTGAGATTGTTTGTTTCTTTGTTTGTTACGCTTACACGCCTTAACTACTTGACTGAACATCATAAAATTTCGCATAGAAGTTGACAGGAATAAAAAAAGAACATAAGGTACCTTTCATCCAGAAAGAAGTACAGTTTTTTGGCGAGCGAAGCTACGGGCAAAAACTATTATTTTATAATAATATAGCTAATACAGTTACCGCAATAAACTGTATGAAACACTCAGAACGCGAGCGCTCCCGCAATCGTCCGCCATTTTATTTTTCAGGTCCACTACACATTAATTAAGTTGTGTAAAACAAGAAGCTCATTAACTCTCGCGACCGAGTAATAACAAATGTTTGCAATGTCGGACAATTAAAACGTACAACCTCGTTCTTATTTATATACGTAATTGTGTCTGTATTTATGTTTGATGTCAGAATTACTTGATATTTAGGGTACTGTTAAAATAATAATGATTTTTTCTGTTCATCTGTCACAACTGTCTGTCTATCTCAGCGTCTGTTAATGTTATCAAAGTGACATTTAGAATACTTAAAACGAGGGTTCCAGTCCATCTACAGAAACGTATTAAACGTTTGTTTGTTTGTTTCAATAAAGAAGATATAACCTAGTGGGAAATCGTTGGACTGCCACGCAGAGGTCTCGAGATCGAACCCAAGGCGCGACGCTGACTTTTCAAAGTTAAATGCGTATTAAATAGTTAATTATCGCTTGCTTTAACGTTGAAGGAATATATCGTGAGGAATACTGCATGTCTGAGAGTTCTCCATAATGTTTTCGAAGATATGTGTAGTCTGCCAACCTGCACTAGGCCAGCGTGGTGGACTATAGCCCAACCGTTCTCATAGTGAGAAGAGGCCTGTGCCCAGCCGTAGGACAGTTTAACACAGGGCTGTTATTACTACACAATTTTTTTTTTTTTTTTTTTTTTAATAATATTCTACCACATACACACAACACCATCTAGCCCAAACTAAGCAGAGCTTGTACTATGGGTTCTAGACAATGGATAAACATACATATATACTTTTTTTTTTTTTTGTAAATACATACATATTATACATAGAAACACCCAGACCAAGACAAACATCCATGTTCATGCACACAAATGTTTGACTTGTGCGGGAATCGAACCCGCGACCTCGGGCGTGGCAGTCGGTTACACTAACCACTACGCCATCGAGGCCGACAATTTTGTCAATTTTGGTCCCGTGATCCCCTAAACCCATAATTCTTGGTGCAATGGCTATGGCGAGGCAAGCACTCAAACCACTACAAAATAGAGATGGGTAGCTCGCGAGCGAGTGATAAAAAAAGCTATCGCCTTTCGATTCATTTCGCTCACAATCGCTCACTCGCTCGCTATATAGCTATCTAAGTAGCTCAAAGCGGCCAACCGGTAATCGTTTCGCGCTACCAAGCGACTCATACGATTTGCTTCGACAATGACGACAATATTCGGCACACTTCGTGTCATATTGTTAGCTCTTTTCAATTATAGCTCTATGTCGCTGTAAATGCGACTTTAGTCTAGATTGACAGTCCTAAGTCTTTGTTAAAGTATGACGGAAAATCAATGACTTTCGCAATATTAATGACCTAAAATTCATTCATGATTGAATCTTGGGTGATTAAAAGAAATGTTTTAATGTTTTTGTTATAATGTTTGTCTACTTGTGGTATATTATGTCATAAATAAACATTAAGAAAGAGTGTAGACGTTCAAAGATCGATTGAGCTATCGGTCGCTTTCGATTCGCTTAAGTCAAATGTAATAAGAGCTACTGAGCTATAGAAGAGCTAAAAGAGTGATATAGCTTTCTTTTGTGTGAGCTAATTCGCGTGTGTCTACTACAAAATTCGTGCAGTCAAATATCCGAGAAACATTCCTCATCAGAGTTCAGATGCAGTCGGCCAGAAATTCGTTCATCTCCTATAAAGTATGCCATGACTCTACGATCGGCAATGTTCGGGCATCTTCGGCTGTTGTTGGCTGCAGTCAAGTGTGAATATCTATCATGTGAATTGAAGCTATACGTGTGCTCGACTGCCTTTGTAATTCCACGTCAATAAATGTGGGCACATTGGAAGGGCACGCAGTCGTACTGCAAACAGTTTGCAGCTGAGTAAAATCTTTACAATTTGTTTGTAGCTGAGTAATTGTGGGTAATTGTATCGCTGGTAACTATTAAGTTTTCCGGTGTGCAGATACTTTAATCATTATATCTAGATATGGATGAGCTGACTGCTAATTAAATAATCTGAACTTAGGCAGAATTATGCATTTGTTTTGAAAGGCCATAGGCTATTTAATTAGTTTATGGAAAGCATCCAATAGTGGTGTCTAAATATGGACTCTAGAAATAATAATTATTTTAAATGATTATAAGTGTTTTATAAAAATTCATGACAAAATAGACTGATTTATTCATTTATTAAACTGGACATCCAGTATAATAAAATGACTTCATTAATTATTATTCTAACAATTAATGTAAGTACAACTTTTAAGGGTTCATATCATGCACCATTAAAGTATAAGAACGATGATTAAATCTGTCAAAACACTCTCACCGGCAATTTGGTGTCGAGTGATAAAATGACGTAACACGTTTGTAAATAAACTTGACATTGACACAAGACGATTACAAACGTGTGACGTCAAAATAAATGACGAAGCTAGAAATTAATAAAATGTGGTAAAAACAATTATTTTTATTTATATTTATATATTATTACAAATTCCTTTTTATGTTCGTAATCTACGCGGATTGAAATAAATAGGTTCTTATTTTTCATACTGTCAAACAGCCTATTGTGATGGTTCAGATTCGATTCTTCTGCAAATTATTATTGAAATTCTTCAGAGTCTACAAATATGCTTGCATTTATTAAAATTAAACTACTATATCGGCTTTTATCGCGTTATTTATTTTACATTTTATTACATAATTTAGAAACTGTTACACTACTACTAGATACTATTAAACTTTACTCATTTTTAAGATATTTATAATTTTTAATAGAGAAGATGGTTGCAATGTACCACCAGCTTGGGATCCAGCAATTCAAATAGTCAAACCCAAGAAGAAGCAAACCACAGCTAGACTTCATGATACTCTGAGCTCATTCTGCGTAAATAGAAACACTAATGATTAAATTATGTTCGGGTACTTTGAAATAACTACACTGGAACATTGAGACAACTACCATCTTAGTCTTCCCGTGACCATGGCTGCTGAAAAGCAACCGAAACGTCGGGAAAAGTGTAAAATTAAATATAAATAGCTTTAATAATTTAATTAGCTTAAAAATTTGTAAAGTTTATTAGTATCTAGTAGTAGTGTAACAGTTTCTAAATTATGTAATATAGTGTAAAATAAACAACGCGATAAAATTCGTATATAGTAGTTTAATTTCAATGAATAACATTCGCGTAAATAGAAGACAATATTATGCTTGCATTTTACTATGAGCCACAATCCAATTGCTTAGACATCATACTCAGCGATATACCATTTGCTGCTATTGAGAATTATCGCATCCATAAACCAAATAAAATTTGGCACGACCCATCATTTGATGTAGAGACCCTCTGCCGTAAGCATCTTTATTTCTTTGACCGTCACGTCAGAAAAGCAAAATCGTGATCTTGGTGCCAAGCTACGATTTCATCCCTTAATTTGTCATTTAGTCGTGACTGCTGCGTGCTGGACACATTTTGCTTTGTCATGTATACATGACTGAGGCGGTCAAAAAGTTAAAGGACAACTGTTACTCTAGGAATAAAACTAATGACACCAAAAATAATCTGCTACAATCCGTTTGCCAAGGTAAGGACTTACCCTTATGCAAGGGTATTGGATGGGTCGTTTTACCCACGATAAACTATTTAGGAACTTAATTTGAAGTGATTACGATGAGGGTAAAAAGGTAGATGTGTTTTTCGCGTGTAGTGTGAGAACGTATTTATTTATATTTAGCTCAGCGTGGGTAGAATTTTATTTTATTTCTTTTGTTTGTTTACAGGAAATTGATTTTATGTAGTTAGTGATGGTTAAATGGATTTGTACAGTATATAGTAGGATTGATTGAAGGATTCGGTTCTAAATTGATTTAGAACCGAATCCTTTTAAAAGGCAGGCCATCTGTGTAAGAATATTATAGTGCACGAGTGTGTGGGTAAATACAAGTGTACTCTCTTTTCCCTCACTCTCATAGTCCGATGGGACGGCAATCCGACGTAGTCTGAGAGGGGTTAGGCATAGACACGTAGATGAGTCACAACCAACCGTTAAATATTTGACTCCTGACTGCTGTTGAGCATTTCTTGAGGGAAAAATCTAATAAGTTTTTGTTGGTTTTAGCCGAGAATCGACACGAGGCCTCAAGGAAAGCATGCCGTAGTAGTAGCCTTCATATAAAGCCTTAAAACGTAGATTTCATAACTAAATACTTGATTCAGAATATATAATCTATACGTGTCCATGCTAATATTATAAAGCTGAAGAGTTCGTTTGTTTGTTTCTTTGTTTGAACGCGCTAATCTCAGAAACTACTAGTTCGATTTGAAAATTATTTTAGTGTTGGATAGCCTATTTATTAAGGAAGGTTATAGGCATAACATCACGTTACGACCAACAGGGGCGGCGAATCATAAATGCGGGTGAAACCGCGGGCACATCTAGTTTGTTAATATAAGGGAGCATGTACACACTACAGATGTTCTTTTCTGTACCCCTGACAACGTGTATGCAAACTTTCTTAACGATCGGTTGAGTATTCAAGGTGTGAAAGCGTAACAAACAAACAAACTCACATCCGCATTTATAATATTATTAAGGATTTAATAAAAAGCACATTTATATATTTATGTGAACACTAAAACAATAATCATGTTCACAAATAACCGGGTTTATCATAGATCCGCATAGAAGAATGCGTTATTACAATATGACCTAAAAAAAGCGGAAACGGAACAAATCGCACTCTTAATATAACAGCGACTTAACTCGAAATTTGAAAGTAAGGCAATTTGAACTCTAATTGTATATGTTAAATTCTAATATTATATTTGTATTAAATCTTTGCAATAGAGTTCAAATTTGTTTAATCCAAAATACTAAGATAAGTCTCTGTTTTATTAAGGGTGCGAAATGTTCCATGATATTTATTTTTGTTGATTGAATGAACCGTCTGCATGCGCGTCTGGCGCGGCACTGGTTACAAAACGTATGAAACTTTGCATTTTCTAACAGTAAGTCTTAAGTTATTGTCTATGTTGTTTTATAAATTTATATTATATAATTATACTTTAAACATGGGACCCGAGCAGTAGTCTTTTATTTCTACACCCGAACCTTCACACATCTTAACCTTTTATCCACAAAAAGTACCTTTTTGGTGAAGCCGCGGGCAAAAGCTACTAAAAATAAACGTGCTTTTCAATTCATACTTATTCATACATATATGCAAACATAGCTATGCTATAATAATATATAAGTAGTTAATTAACGCTCGCTTTCCGATGAATCCATCATGATGAGCATTGTGCCTGAGAGTTCTCCATAATGTTCTCGAAGATATGTGAAGTCTGCTCACTGGCACTAGGCCAGCGTGGTGGACTGTAATGTAACCCTTCTCACATTGAGAAGAAAAGACTGAAGGATACATTCTTCGACAGAATTTTAGTCCTCGTCATTCTTTTAATAACAAGTTTAGTTATTTATTAAATTTTATAGTGTTTTTGAGTTTGTTTAACATATAAAACATAGGTTATGGAGTAGAATTATGAGAGCGTCTCGCCCTTAAACAATTACATTTGGCGAGTATAAAATTGTAAATAAGTGACTACACTGACTGGCCCCGTAACAAGATAAGATAAGATAAGTAAGTGACTATTGTAAAGAAAATAAAGAATTTATAAAAAAGAGGTTGTTTCTTAGCAGTGTGACAGCTTATACACAGTGCCGATTTATTAAGAATACGATTCCAATAAATCAGTGCCATCAAGATATAGTTTTCAGTTCATCATTCAGTTCAAAGTTAATGTAAAAACAAACCAGTATTCGTCTCACAACAAACTCGGAGGGAAGTGCCCAAACTTGAGTATTTACTTAATGAAAACCAAATAAACAATTTCTACTTGTTATTTTGGACGATATCTTAAAAGATTACTCTAAATTGAGGCCATCAGTCTTAGAGGCGCGAGAAGTTTTTGGGACGCCCCTACTAACGAAATACCAATATTTTGTACTTAGACTGAAAGAGATCGTTGTCTGATGAATATATCGAATGATTCGATTTATGAATCTGAATTCGAACTCGATTTATAGATACGCTTTCATTACATTATATACCTAAATCACGAGGCGCTCATAGCCAGTCGCACTCAGTGATCGGTAAACGATTAGCGAGGTTAAGCAACGTTGGGTGCGGTCAGTCTATAGATGGGTGACCGCGGTTTTTCATCTGAGCGTCTCCGTGTTTCGGAGGGCACGTAAAAAGTCGGTCCCGGTTGTTGTCAAATTGACAGCAGTAGTTAAGCCATGTCAGAGGCCTATAGACTTGAACAACTCTTAACAACTCAGGTTGGCCACTAACCACACGAAATGAAAGAAAGAGATTATATAAATCATATTCGTGTCACGATTTAATTCTAAATGTAACTAAGCACCGTTACCATGTCGCTTACTATTTATTTACTATACGCTTACTCTTTATTATATTTACGAGCATTTTTAATAAAGCTAACATTCATTTCAACATCTTCGATGTTTGCTACTAATAAATATATATTGATACTTAATATTCTCAGTTATTCTGTTTGATAAGATCATCACGGTGTCGTCCATATTGTGTTATGTTAATTAATGTCATAATAACATATACCTAGTATAAGTACCTAACCTTTGTGAAAGAAAATAAATAAACTTTATTATTATTATTATTATATTTCAAGTGCTTGGTATTCAATGCATAAACGTAGCTATAATTAACTAACTAGTACATAATAGGGTAGTATTTCCAACTCTTTATAGACTGTCGAACTGCTGCCCTAACTCACTGGAAGGAGCTTCACGCCATAATTCACTTCACTAGCCCAATGCCTGTTGTTAGAAACTTGAAACAAGAGCGGCGGTTAACATTTACCATCGCTTGTGCCGCTAGCTCGTTTGCCACAAGGTGCAATGTCAAGAAGAGGTCTACGAGAATATTATGAAGGACTTTCTAACATGCATGTATCCTCAAGTAGTTTTCAATTTTGAAAGTTAACTATTTAATTCGCACATTACTTTTAATAGTCAGACGTGCGTGCCTTTTCTACGGTGTCTCCAATTATTTTTTATTTTTATTTATACAACTATGTTGGCAAACAAGCATACGGCCCACCTGATGATAAGTGGTCACCGTAGCCTATAGACGGCTGCAACACCAGAGGCATCACTTGCGCGTTACCAACCCTTGAGGAAGGGAAGAGGAAAGGAGAAGGAGCAGGAAGGGGGAAAGAGGGTGATTGGGCCTCCGGCACTCACAGAACGAAACACAACAGTAGGAATACTGTTATTTCACGTCGATATTTTGTGAGAGGGTAGTCCTTCCCCGGTCGAGCTGGCCCATACATGCTGAAATCAGCGAAGCTCTACTACTCCAAAATCTCCAATTGACCGATAAAGGAAGCAGTAAACTTACTTACTTTACCTTATTATCTATTTAAAACATAAATACCATTGTGAAATCAAATTTTAAAGAAAAAGAGTTTTAGCTTCTCTTAACAGGGATAAAATAAAATCCTTATTGTACACGTAAATGATATTTATTTTTCCATATGCCACTGGTAGGGGGCGCAGTGTTCAACTCAATCTAGACAATTACGAAGACGCGGCGTTTGATATTAAGTTTGGTGAAATATCGCGGCTCTTACTTCCTTGACGCCCGACTCGACCAAACTGAATTATCTCCGCAATAAACTCGATAAAGGGATTGCTGAAGACACAGATGTTTGGATACTCTGTTGCGTAGGACATTCTTGTATAACAAAGGTGACAAATAAACATACGGCCTGTCTGGTTATTAAATATTTTATAACATAGTCTCAGGCTTATGTCCTCGAAGGGGTAGTTAGACGTGTATACCAGTCACATGTTGCCAGCTATGGTGTGAGGTCATATATAATAGTGAGTGACCCTGTTGTCTGCTTACTTTTTGTTTTATTTAGGTATGTCTAAAATATTCTGATTTATAAAATTGTCAAAGTATTGTCTGAACGCGTCAATATTATAAAACAATAACATTGAATAGGATATAATTGAAAGCTCAAAGAAGTTTCTTCGAGTAATGGAGTAGGCAAGAAAATTAAATATCTGATATTTGATATTTTTATCTGATATTTCACAAACTGGCTAGAGCCAAGTTGAATAAGCGATCTACACAGTCGTAACGACTTCCTACCGGGCACTTTATTATGAGGAAATTTTGCACATCTTATGAGGAAAGCTAATTCATTATTCATCTAAATGTGAGGTCTGTGGTGACATAGATGAGCGACATGAATGAGCCCAGAATGTTGACTGAAAGCCCAGCATTTTTTTAAGATCTATAAAATAAGTTCAATATTGGAATCTACATAAGCATTCTTATTTACCTTACATGGGCATGTCGCGCACATCCGACTTTCGAAAGTTATATGACTTTTCGAAATTATGTGCGTATTGATTGACAATTATCGCCTGCTCCGTGCCTCGGAGAACACGTTAAGCCGTCGGTCCCGGCTGCTATGAACATCTATGGCAGTCGTTATTGGGAGAGTGTCGACACAAAAGATCCCACTGGGTCGAAGTGTCGCCGGTCTGCACTGACTGGCCCCCACATAAGATACATACCTTACATGGGTGTGGCTGGAATGCTTATCAGTATAAGTAAATTTTAAGGAACTAAGATGTTACTATGCTAGAATTTTTTATAATCTAAGAAAACTATCGTCTAAAGGCAAAAAGATTTCAACTCTTACATTATCCTATGACAGACACAATAGAAAATCTACTGCTCCATTCATATCTGATATAACAAGTCAAATATTTGTGTGCATGAACATAGATGTTTGTTTTGGTCTGGGTGTTTCTATGTATAATATGCATGTATTTACAAAAAGAAAATTATATATGTATGTTTATCCATTGTCATCATAGTACAAGCTCTGCTTAGTTTGGGCTAGATGGTGTTGTTTGTGGTAGAATATTATTATTATTATTATAACTAATATATTTTTACTAAAGAAAGAAGAAATGACTTTGCAACCAACTCGCTTACGTTAAGGCAAAAATTTTAGAAATAAATACAAAACGATGTTAACTTGGTTAGGCATACTGCTCGCGCGTTAGCGAAGTTAAGGATAATTACTTAAAGATGACATGACAGGAAGGAATGTTCCACCTATCTTCCTAACTCTTAAGTGTTAGAGCATCCGGAACTTTTACCGACCAGAACGCAGTAACTATGTTAGGTATTCCTACGCCGGTTCAAACTATGATCAAACTAAAAGTCGAAATTAAAAATCTTTATCACCATAAAATGTGTAAATACTTTTCGGACACGACAATCCTAACTAATAGTTATTATATATGCAAACGTGAGTTTGTTTGTTTGTTACGCTTTGACGCCTTAAGTACTCGACCGATCATCATGAAATTTCAGGACACAGGGTACATTCATCCAGAAAAAGTACTGCTGCCGACGGATAGGAAATTTACATATCCTACATTTACGCAGGCGGAATTGCGACTAAAATCTAGTTAACTAATAAATATCAATAAAAGAACATTTTAATAAAGAAAAGTATTAGTAAAGAAGCAGGCAAGAAACTCATGACCATCCTTTTTTCCAATCTCATGGTAGCAAATTCTCATTTCTACCTTCTTCTGTCTTAGCCTTTATTATTCCCAAGTCACTTGGGGTCGGCTTTTCTGGTCTAACCGGATTTGACTGGATATCAGTTTGTACACGGAGCGGCTGCCACCTGACCTCCGCAACCCGAAGGCTAACGATACCCTAAGGCTGTGTCAGGCTGTGCAGTGTCAGGATATTAGAGGGTACTGACTTTCTTAATTCTCATTTCTACCATTAGCGAGTAATTAGCAACGACGCGTTTTCCACTAAAACAACTTGCTTACATTTTTTCCATCCATAAACTTGTATTTAAATATATATAATAATTTTATTTATAAGCATTTCCCATGCTAAGTTACAATCCTTACTAATATTATGAATGCGAATGTGAGCTTGTTTGCTTATAGCGCTTTTACGCTTTAAGTACTCGACCGATCATCATGAAATTGTGCATACATGTTGTCAAGGGAACAAAATGGACATAAGAGGCTTATCTTTTATCCAGATAAAAGTACTCTTACAAACCTAACCAACATTTAGGCAATCGAAGGCGCGGGCTAAATGTAATATTATTATTATATCATGCAACGTGAAAGTTTAAAGTTATCCACACTAATATTATAAATCTGAAGAATTTGTTTGGTTGAACGCGCTAGTCTTAGGAACTACTGGTTCGAATCGAAAATTCTTTTAGTGTTGGATAGTCCATTTATCTAGTAAGGCTATAGGCTATATAACATGACACTATGATCAATAGGAGCGGCGAATCAGTAAAGAATGTTGCAAAAACGGAAGAAATACTTTTATGTGAAACAGACGAAGTTGCGGGGGTCAGCCAGTTACCTAATACTTTATTTTCAGATGTTGTACTTTATTTTTCTTACTTCAGGAAATAAGTATACTCTATTTTGTCCAAGGTAAGGTGGTAACCCTAGTTAGGTCCCATTAGATAGACATGCTTATGACATCTACCAGATGGGAATAGGCTTGCTTAAGACATCTTATGGACAATTTTGTAATATCTTTGCTGCTACTGAAAAATGCTGAACGAAAAGTCAGCTCGTTCGTTAAAAACTAATATTAATTGCCCGAACACAGCACACAGAAGACTCTTGGACTGCCACGCAGAGGTGATCGATCCAAAGGCGCATACCTCTGACTTTTCGAAGTTATGGCGTCTGAAACGATGTACCAACAGTCGATTGGTCAATGAACTGTTAGTCAACATTATCTTTAAACCATTAATTTTTCACCCAAAGGACTTTTCACCCACAAACATTTCGCCAACATGGATTTTACGTCAGTGAATGCTTAACCGACAGAATGTTTAGACCAATAACTTTTCACCCAAAGAACATTTGGCCCATGGAGTGTTCCCCAACAGAACGGTACGTCAGTGAGTGTTTACTGGGCTATATAATACTGTTTATATATACCACGTCATACATCGATAATATTATGAAATATAACTCACTTGTATATAAAGTTACAAACGATTCAGAGCACAAACTCTTCAACCTTCAATTCTCATCGTAAAAGCTCAGCAGTACTTAGTGTTAGGTCATAAACGCAACCTCGTCAAGGGTACGCAATTCTGTGACGTAGCAACTATGACGTCACCGAGTAAAAACCATGGCGCACTATAAAAGACGGGGTGAGAGCCTAACTTCATGTCATTCATTTTAGTGTGGCGGTGCGAGTGATACGCGATATGAGGGGTTTTTGAGCTAATGAGACTTGGATAAATAAATAATTATTATTATGTTTCTCTCACACGAGCATTTTCCTAGTACGTAAGGGGAAAACCCGGCCCTTTGGAAGGCTTACACGGGGACATGGGTCCAACGTCCAGAGGCTCTTCGAGAGTGTAGTGAAAACTACAATTGCGTGTTCAGAATGCTTATTTATATGATCATTACGAGAGTATTTATAATACAATATTAAGTATGTGTGAGCATACACATATACACACATGCAAACAGAAATTATATGACTAAGGGCATGTACTACCATCACCAGGTAGAATTTATCTATAAGATAAAATTCTCGACATCTCTCTTCTTTAACCTAACATGAGTGAGACAGCTTGAGATTTCTCTTTCGAATAACTTTTACTTGTTAGTAGTAAAAGTGGCCGTAAGTAAAATATTAAATAACTAGCTGTATCCGCGGTTTCACCCACGTTTATGATTACTGCGCCGCCTCCGTGGATCGTAGCGTGATGTTATATAACCTATAGCCATCCTCGATAAATAGGCTATCCAACACTAAAAGAATTTTTCAATTCGAACCAGTAGTTCCTGAGATAAGCGCGTTCAACCAAACAAACTCTTCAGCTTTATAATATTCTTAGATATAGATAATTCAGCACCATTGAGTTATACTATTAAGGTCGTAAGTACATCTAAAATATTGAGGTGACATAGTTGTAATGTGTCGACAAGAGTTTTTGTTTAGAGTGAGATGGGATAAGTATCCCATCTCACTCATCTCACTCTTTGGTAAGTACCAAGACACTAGCCGAGGCAGATGATTCCTACGTATAGAACCTAATAAATAGAGCCTAGTAAAAGATATATGGAAATCGGTGATAGTGAACGTGACTGCTATGCATTTGCTCTTGAGTTCGATTGCCAGATAAGGCAAAATAATAATAATAATAATGCAGAAGGCAGTGCTATTAGATACGGCACGCATTGTGAGGAGGTTCCTGTCTATGGAATCCTAATCACCAGCAGCTTGGACCCTGTTCCCGATGCCGGTAGAGTACGCATACAATTTATATTTTTAAATGTATTTTTATTATGTATATTTAAAGATTGAAATAATAATAATAATATTCTACCACATACACACAACACCATCTAGCCCAAACTAAGCAGAGCTTGTACTATGGGTACTAGACAATGGATAAACATACATATATACTTTTTTTTTTTATAAATATAATATAAAATTGTGAATGTGACTGATACGCATTTAGTCTTGAGTTCGATTTGCGGACAAGAAAAAAAATTATTGGATTATCTATAAAGAAACTGACAGTAGCACGGAGTTTGGTATTGTGATTGGTAGACGATTACAGACTCTGGCAAAATCTGGTTGAAAGACACTTCGAGCTATTCCGTTGGTGATTACAATTTGGTGATATAGTACAATATTTAGTTCCTGCAGCGATAGCCTAGTGAGAGACCGTCGGACAGACACGCAAAGGTCTCGAGTTCGAACCCCAAGCACGCATCTCTGACTTTTCGAAGTTATGTGCGTATTAATAGTGAAACATCGCTCGCTTTAACGGTGAAGAAATAAATCGTGAGGAAACCAGCATGTATGAGAGTTCTATAATTATAATGTTCTTAAAGATATGTGAAGTCTACCGTCCCGCACTGAGCCATCGTGGTGGACTATGGCCTAACCCTTCTCCCACTGAGAAGAGGCCCGTGCCTAGTAGTGAAACAGTTTAATACAGGGCTGATATTAGGTACCTATATATTAGTTACTTATTATCATTTATATTGTATACTCTGAAAATTTCCATATAAAAAATCCAAGAACACTACTCCGAATCGGGCATCGAATTTGGGAGATCATGATCGTGCTAACTTATGCCATATGAGAACCATGATACAGTCATTTACTAAGCACTATGGGATTATGATATCATTTTTGGACACAACGGGCACAAAAACTAGCCAGACCTAGCATCATTATTTGTGGAGCACACATATGTTTGCCTTGTTTGGAGTTCGAACCCACAATTTTCAGCGTACTAAACCGGTAACCGGTGCCGATGAACCTCTTAGCATTCCATTTTATTAATTCCTGTGCCTACCGCTACGAATTTGCAGCATCATCCTAATTATTATACATATTTAAAACCAGCTACATATTATTAATTAGCCTACCTTTCTCACGTCTCGTTAAAAGTTGTTTCGTGTTTTACCTGAAAACAAAGAAAATATTTATTATATTATAAATAAATATTGTAAATGTGTGTTATACTGATTAATTGATTTATTCAATAGCACAACCACATCATACATATTAATACAATATAAAATTTTCGTTAGATATTATTTTGTCTGATATGTCATTGTGTGTCGTGAAAAATCGTATTCACTCAGCTGAAACACTATCTGCTAGACCAGAGGTGTCCAGACTTTTTTTCTCATAGACCACTTTCAGAATTTAGCTGGTTCCGGTGGATCCCCTGCAGCTACATTTTTAGTATTCGGGGTCTTTAGCGAGTGGTATTCCTCAAAATATCCGCCGATCGACGTTTATATGTGAAGACCAGCCAAGATGTTATTTAAATTTTCATGGAACCCCGCTTACGAATTGTGAACCCTAATTTTTTGTCACGCCCACGTAGACTCCTGTCGAGTCTCCCGTGGACCCCTAGTGGTCCACCTGGACCACTTTGAGAACTACTGTACTAGACGCTTGTCATCCTAACTAATCTAAACTAATATTATAAAGAGGAAACATTTGTGTTTTTGTATGTATGTTTGTAATGTTTTCACACAAAAACTATTGCACCGATTTAAAAAAATTCTTTCACCATTAGAAAGCTGCATCTTCACTGAGTGACATAGGCTATATTACATTTTCAAAAAAATAGGGATCCTTAATAATAATGCAATAATGTAACCCAAAGTATGAAAAAATTAGTCATAAAAAATCTGTCATCGCATGCGCTGCGGAAACTATTGATGATAGAACAAAAAAAAATGTTCTACTGTATTATACAACGTATCAATATCTACAAGAAAAGTCCGCGATACCATATGTATTTTTTTAATATATAGCTAACTACACCTATATAGATGTAATTAGACTTATTAATTTCTTTAGTTGTAGTTTTATATATTAAAATTAGATAACAAATTAAAAGTAGGTATTGGGTAATAAATTAAAGACCACGCGGACGAATTCGCGGGCAACAGCTAGTAGGTATTATAAATGCGAATGTGACTTAGTTTGTTTGTAACGCTTTCACACTTTAACTACTCGACCGATCGTCATGAAATTTTGCATACACGTTGTCAGCGGAAGAGAAAAGGATATAAGCACACACCTTTAACAGAAAAAAGTACTGTTCCCTAGGGATAGAAATTTATAGACAAAATAATAAGCGGTGGTAGCCCAAAGAATTAGACATTAGATTTGCGATCGAGAGGTCGCGGGTTCGAATCCCACCTAATGCACTACTGACGTAAACCCACTCCTAATACAAACATTCTAGCTTAGCTGGAGGAGTTAACAAGAATATAAATTAGTAATTTGAAACCCAAATAGCTAAAAAGGTTTTTATAAAAAAAGAACGGATCAGTTAATTCTCGAGTAACTGCAAAGTTGTATAAGTTTAAATTAAAGTGTGGGTATGCAGTAATACCTATGCTGCCAGTTTTATTACAGACCACGGCAATAAAGCACGGTTGAGGAATGGCAAATAATGTTCTCCAGACCCAATTTCGGTCACGGCGGCCAGTCTTAACGGAGACTGGCTTACTACGCAGGAGATATTATAGTGCACAAGTGTGTTCGCAAACACAAGTGCACTCCCTGTTCCTTAACTCTCATGATCCGATGGGACGGTAATCCGACACGACCAGAGAGAGATCAGGCGCAGGACCAACGGCTTTACGTGGTTTCCGAGGCACGGGGATGCCTAACACCACCAACTTTCTAACTGCGGGCTGCTATTGAGATTCCTTAACAGAAAAACCCAATAACTTCTTTTTGGTCTGACCCGGGATTCGAACCCGAGACCTCATGCACAGCAGTCGCAATCACTATCGCTGCGCCACGGAGGCAGACAATTGGCATTAAGTATGTGTGGATACGGTTTTTAGTGTCCTGAACAGTGATGTTGCGGATGCAGATGTTTTGACATCCGCGGATGCAGATATGGATATTTCAAGGCTCACATCCGCAAATGCGGATGCAGATGCGGATATCCAAATCGATGGGGAATTCTCGCAATTGCGGATGCGGATGTTGATGTAAATTGTGCATCTTATTTAATAAAAAGTATCTAATATCACCTCTACGGGTTCAAGCCTGTTTTGCAAGGGTTCATAAATGTAACTATACCATTTTCTAGTGTTCCTTGATTCTCGTTTTTACTTGAAGAATCATCGCGTCATTCATCGGTCCACCCATTTTCTTTCATGTCGCAACCCGCGCTATATCTGGATTCGCATTAACATCCGCATTGATTATTGCGGATGCGGATGCAGGTGTCCAAATCGATGCAGAAGTGCCACAATTACGGATGCGGATGCGAATATTCGCAACATCCCTGGTCCTGAAATATCTTATGCATAGAACACGAAACACAGTAGCTGCCTACTAAAGATGCGTCGCTTGTTATACAGTAGATGAGGGGCGCGTGTCAGTGACAACAACACACGTGATACTAATATGACACTTGTAATATGAAGCTGACGTTGTGCTACGCTCGACACTCACTGGGTTTTGCGAGCCTTGGGGTATGTATGTACCTAGTCAAACATTGAGGGAGCTGAGCGAGTTTTTAAAAAGACGCGGTTAAAATGTTTAATACATTTATTTCAAGTATACAACTGTTCAGTTCGTTAACTAACTTAAGACTAACTCTATGTTTAAAATACATAAGCTTTTATACAGTAAGCTTATAGTAGGTGTGCCTGGTGACAGGCATGGCGCGACTACCTCAGGTGGTCGATAGTTACGTGGAGTCTACTCTGGTTACCTGGCTTACCCTGAACACATTAAGTTTACCAGCGGTCGCCAAGTGATCGAAATTCGACCATATGTGATTTAAATGTTAAGTTTGATCGTTATTAAGGTTTTGTTGTCTATAACTATACCCTTATAATCACATTTCATTTAGTCACCTACTCCATATACATATGTAACCATAGTTACGAAAAATTCTACGACATCAGCCGAACAATACCGAAATACTAGGAACGCGATTCAACTGCAGCTTGTGTCAAATACATGGCGGTGAGCGTGTTTTTTTCATTAATTTAATGTATTTCTTATGCATATTTTATAAAAATATTAGGATTTGCCACTCTTTCTCCACATAAACTTTAACTGTGCCAAATTTCATACTCCTCCGTCCGCGCAATTTTCGTAAAAAGAGGTACAAAGCTTTTTATTCACGTATTAATACATAGATTACATGTAACTAAGAACATGGATATTTGTCTTGGTCTGGGTGTTTCTCCGTATAATATGAATGTATTTACAAAAAAAAAGTATATATGTATGTTTATCCATTATTTAGAACCCATAGTACAAGCTCTGCTTAGTTTGGGCTAGATGGTGTTGTGTGTATGTGGTAGAATATTATTATTATTAACTTATCTTAAACAATTAATGAGGTGGCCAGTACAGAGAAACAGTTAAAATAATGGTTGCCTGTGAGGTCTGCTGTGGGAATCGTCACACTTAACTACATACATACATAAATTCACGCCTGTTTTCCAGAGGGGTAGGCAGAGACTACGGATTTCCATTTGCACTTAACTACCCTCGTATATAAAAATTTAACCCGCTGCCACTCGTGCCTTGCACCGTTTTCCGTGGAATTTCATATCCCCTCGGTCCCCATTAAGTGAGATTGCTTGGATAAGTCCCGGGATATCGCCAACAGCCGGGTGCCCGATATACATTATATATAATATATTATGACCTGTCTATTACACGCAAAGAACGTTATAAGTAAATTAAAGGATTGGCTGTTTTTTATACATAATAATATGACTGCTCACGGCTTTGTGTCTGCTGAAAAGGCAAGGTGCTATACACTCACGCTTAGCGAGTTTTTTTTAGGTCCAATGTAATTGAGGGTCTACTGCCGTATACCTGCTCCTTGTTGCTATTGAGAAGTTATAAGTTCTTAACCTTTTGAGCGCCAACCTGTGCCGAACGCGATGTGTCCTCTAGCGCCAAGCTATAAATCTATAAATGTTGCTACTTAAATTTTTCTGTTTAAAAATAAACATAGTACTATATTGAAATAAAAATATAAAACTAGAGTTTTAGGCAATAGTAAAATAACGCACAAATAGATAAAACAAACTATTTTTTAAATATTTTTAATAAATTTTACGATTAGACCTTGTCTTCTAATAAAGTCGTGGCGTGGAGGAAACGGAAACGTTTGTCTTTTATACAACACCGTGGCGCTCAAAAGGTTAAGAGAAAATCCAAACAACTTTATGTCCGACCCGAGAATTGAACTTAACCGGTCGTATACCGCCGGCTCGCATACCAGCTGGCAGATTTGTACCCGTCGTAGGCCGGTGGCTCGCATGCGAGCCACCAAATTGGTTTTACGTTAGCTTAAGCTAAAGCGAAGGCGGCGCGCGGCGTTTTGGCGCCAATTTGGTGGCTCGCATGCGAGCCACCGGCCTACGACGGGTACAAATCTGCCGGCTGGTATGCGAGCCGGCGGTATACGACCGGTTAAGACTTCATGCACAGCAGTTGCATTCACTACCGCTGAGTCACCAAAAACTATTTATATATGAAAATATCTGCTAACAATCAAACATTTCAAAATGCATCGAGAGCTATGATAACTCATAATAGCAATACTTTTATATTTCATTTGCCTTTTTTATGTTCCACTGCTGGGCAAAAGGTAGAGGCCTTTGGACTTCCAAATTACTTAGTACGAATTTACTCCTGCCAGTCTCAAGTCATCCTGCGATCTTCGTTTAGGTCAAGGTCACACAATTGGTATCTTAAAGTTAATTGATGGGTGCTTATTCATAAAAATCGAATTATCCGTATCGTCCATTAAGTTAAATTAACTAGGTACGAGACAACAAAGTTATATATCTTTAAGTGAAAATATTCTAGAGAAATAAATTATCAAAAAAAAAATTCGACTCTATTGCTTGTAATGAGAGTCTCACTTAACCATATGCTTCCAGCAAACAAACGTTTTTGTGTACAATTAGATAACAGCATTACAATATGCATGATATTTAGAATATTGAAATGTTGCATTCATACGTTGGAATTTGCAAGGTTGAGTTAGAGAGGCGTCTGAGTAAAGGTGCTGATAGACTTGAGCATTCACTTGTAATGAGCATTTTAGCGAATGTTACATTACAGAAAAATAAACGGGCGCGTTTTAGCAAGCATTCTAGCGAGCGTTCTAACGAGCATTCCAGCGGAAAAACAGTAAATTTGCTTCGAGTTTTTACCGAGCCAATTTTGACATCTTCTTGAAGAATATTTTTGACGAGCATTGACCAGAGCGTTCGCTAAAATTATTGCAAAAATGTTCGTACTGATGTTGCGGTCCTATACTTGGCTCTGTTCGTTGTTCAGTTCGACAATTTAAAAACGGCGAAGGCTCGATGTTTTGTTACAAGTAAATGCTCAAGTCTATCAGCACCTTATTAGAAAAAATATATTTGACTTGTCTCCTTTAGTACACACGGCTACACCTCAAGTTAGACACCCTATATACGCATAACTACGCTACATACAAAATAGAGAATTGTCGGCAAGGGACACTGCATAGTGGTGTAGACCCATTACGGTGCACTAGCGCGTGCGGCGACGGACGCCCGCGGCCCGTTCAGCGTGAATGAGACAAAATAACAAAAATATAACGATTCGCAGCGTTCAACTTCTAATCATTCAAAGTCCAAACAGGTTTATGAGTTGGCGTGTGTATCTAGCACGTATTAAATTCAAAGAAATCATCAAAGAGTTCGTAATATTACCTAACTTAAACATAGATAAATAATAATGAATTATAATTATTATTGATAAGTATTTGAATTCTCACACTAAGGAGAGATCTGTGCCCAGCAGTGAGACAGTTTAATACAGGGCTGATATTATATACCATTCGAATGCATTATTTCGTTGACATTAATTGATTAATTATTGGATATCGTAAAGTAAGTAAAAATTGACTTAAACAGCTTGGTTACATTTATAATTTCAATGAATAATATTCGCGTAAATAGAAGACAATATTACGTTTTCACATCTGAAATTTCGCAAATGTTCACGTTTTCAGGGGTATAGAAAAAGACGTTAAAGGTACGAAGCCGCGGGCAAAAGCTAGTTCAAAATTGATACTTAAGTATTAGATATATCTCATGTATTCGGTCTTCTAATGTAAATAACATGCTCAACATGCTTAAGTAAACTGTAGTAGTTCTTTCTTTTTTTAAGGAAATACGTTTTTCAACCTTTTACTGGTTGGAATGCCAGTCACAATTAAAAACCTATTGAGTCTGGCCGCCGGTATGCCGCTGCCAGTCAATAACTTAAACCGAATGATGTAAATACAAAACTTCTCCAAGATTCCAAAACTCATTTCGCCGTACAAATGTCAGAATTAACATTTTCCAACACAAAGTTGAGAACATTTAATTTGAACCAGTTATACGGATATAAAGTTAGTTACTTTGTTTAAATAACTCGCGATCATAATGATACTTTCTCATTGAAGTATTATGTAAGTGCTTTAAGTTGTTCAAGGTATATTTAGTTGTCAGACTTTAAAATAATTATGTACAGAACTTTAATTGAAACGGCCTTGATGGCGTAGTGGTTTAACCGACGCAGGTTCAATTCCCGCACAAGTCAAACATTTGTGTGCATGGACATGGATGTTTGTCTTGGTCTGGGTGTTTCTATGTCTCCCCGTGACCCATGGCTGCTGAAAAGCAACCGAAACGTCGAGGAAAGTGTAAAATTAAATTAAATCTAAATGGTTTTAATAATAATTTAATTAGCTTAAAAATTAGTAAAGTTTAATAGTAGTAGTAGTGTAACAATTTTCAAAATTATGTAATAAAGTGTCAAATAAACAACGCGATAAAATCCGTAAACAGAAGACAATATTATGTATGTATTTCCAAAAATATATATATATATATGTATGTATATCCATTGTCTAGTACGTATAGTACAAGCTCTGCTTAGTTTGGGCTAGATGGTGTTGTGTGTATATGGTAGAATATATTATTATTATTTATACTAATATCATAAAGCCAAAGAGTTTGTTTGGTTGAACGTGCTAATCTCAGGAACTACTGGTTTGAATTAAACATTATTTTAGTGTTGGATAGCCCATTTATTAAGGAAGGCTATAGACCATAGGGGCGGCGCAGTAATCATAAACGCAGATGAAACCTCGGGCACATCTAGTACGGATTTAAAGTTAATGTTTCGAGTTGCCTGTTTAAACAACTCGCGATCATAATGATACTTTCTTATTGAAGTATTATTTAAGTGTTTCAAGCTGTTCAACATATACCTATTTAGTTTTCAGACTTCAGAATATTTATGTACTACCGTGAAAGGAGAACTCTCTTTAAACCTAGTTTGAAGAATGATATATGGGTGTTATTTATGTCCGTTGTTTGAATTTTTGTAAAGATCCCCGCGACAGAGGTTGTATACCTGGAGCGGGAGTTGTCTTTACAAAATAAAATATTAATATTTAGGACCCCAACCGAAGGCAATTTCAAATATAAATGCAACGACAAATTCGCCCCTTCTCTATCTATAGAAACGAAGCATTTCACATTGCTCTATCCTCTAATTCATCCATTGGCATACGGACGCCGGCATCCAGACGCAATACTTTTATATTTGTTTTTTGTTTTTGCCAACACATCTTCCGCACTAGGAATAATTCTTGTATCGCGGAGGACTTTATAAACATTCAAACAGCGGTCACAAAGAACATCCAGACTCGGAACAACCATTTGTGGACCACAAAAATTTTGTCACGTGTGGGATTCGAACTTACAACACTCAGCGCAGTGTCGACCACTTAAACCACTACGCCATCCGTACAGCCTAATTATATATAAAAGCCGACAGAGTAAATAATTACCCTTCATAGTCTAGCAATCAAACCTTGGACAGCAAGAGTAGCACACGTGTGTTATATTCACACTAAGTCAACACTGCACATGTGATCGATATCCCTAATGCATATAACTGGGTCATACAAGGTAAACGTTAATGACACCGATTGCCTTACTTGTTGTCAAACTTTGGATTTTATTCGGGGGTCATAGTCCCCCATGTCAAGAAACCGATTAGTGATACAATATTTGAAAGATATTTAAAAAAAATTGTGTATTTAAGTCTACAACTTGTACTATTCTGCAGGCATAAAGAAGACAGACGTATTTGCCAGTTTTTTTATATTGAACCAGCTTTTGCCAGTGGCTTCGCTCGCGTAAATGTACCTACATTATAACCTACATTTACGCGAGCGAAGCCTCTACATCATCCGTACAGTCAAGTTTGTCTTATACAACTAAGTTGGCAAAGACGCATACGGCCCACCTGATGGTAAGTGGTCATCGTAGCCTATGGACGCCTGCAACACCAGAGGCATCGCTAGCGCGTTACCGACCTTTTAGGAAAGGAAGAAGAGAAAAAGTAAGTGGGACGGAGAAGGAGAGGGAAGGGGAAAGAGGGTGATTGAGCCTCCGGCACTCTCACTTACCGGACGAAAGAAAACAGTAGGAATACTGCTATTTCACATCGATATTCTGTGAGAGGGTAGTCCTTCCCCCGTCGAGCCGGCCCATTCATGACGAAATCAGCGAGGCTCTACTACCCTACTGCCCAATTACGCTCTTGCCACTCCTTCTCCTTCCCACTTCCTTTTTCTTCCATTCCTAAAGGATCGGCAACTCGCAAGTGATACCTCTGGTGTTGCAGGCGTCCATAGGCTACGGTGACCATTTATCATCAGTTGAGCCGTATGCTTGTTTGCCACCTTAGTTAATATAAAAGAAAATGTATATAGAATTTTTTTTAACTTGTTTTATATAATTATTGTTGTTATATCTCACTATAGCAAAAAATGTTTATTACCTTCTTTTTCATTCTTTCTCAATTGAACCTCTAACAGCTCAAATAATAAGAACATATTTATCATAATATCAAGTGCCATAATACAAATACACGCCGCAGTGGACCAGTGTGGTGGACTATGACACTTACCCTTTCCACACTGAGAAGAGATGCATGCCCAACAGTGGGGCAGTTTATATACAGAGCTGATACTAACTGCCATAAGAATTCATAAATGCAGAAACCATAATATTTAGTTATACGAGGCACAACAGAGCTTTCCAAACGCTTCAACGGTCAACGGAATATTTAGTTTTTTGAAGTAATCCAAAGCTTTTCTAAAGGGGTTAACGCTAAAACTTTGAGAACCGTCGCTGTAAAGTATCGAAGGACAGTTGCAGTATCGATCTTACTTACACTAATGAATATTTGAACGATCGGTCCAAGGTTCACGTCCGTACTACATTGATGTACAGCAAGCCAACTCTATTTACAACCAATGCCAGTACAGTAAAGTAAACTATTTATACTAATATTATAAAGCTAAAGAGTTTGTTTGTTTGGTTAAACGCGCTAATCTCAAGAACAAATGGTACAAATTGAAAATTTAGTGATGGATAGCCTATTTATCGAGGAAGGTATATATAGACTATATTAAAATCACGCTACGACCCACGGGGGCTGCGCAGTAATATTTTATTTTATTAAGAAAGAAACATCAAACAGCCACACTAGAGTACACAGTATACATGTACGACAAATAAAAATATAAAAATATACTAACATCATCATCTCCCTTAGCCTTTATTATTCCCAAGTCACTTGGGGTCGGCTTTTCTAGTTTTACCGGATTTGACTGGATATCAGTTTTTACACGGAGCGGCTGCCACCTGACCTCCGCAACCCGAAGGCTAACGATACCCTAAGGCTAGATCAGTGTCAGGATATTAGAGGGTACTGACTTTCCCAATAACGACTGCCATAGATGTTCATGGCAGCCGGGACCGACGGCTTAACGTGCTCTCCGAGGCACGGAACAGGCGATCATTGTCAATCAATACGCACATAATTTCGAAAACTCTTATAACTTCCGAAAGTCAGAGGTGCGCGACGTGGGTTCGAACCCGAGACCCTCTGCATTGCAGTCTGTTGGTCTCCCCACTGAGCTATCGCCACTGTACTAAAAATACTAACATAAAGAATAAAATAAAGACATACAAAAATATATAAAATTGCGAAGAAAAAAGGAATAAATTAAAAATATAGATTCGAACTATGTAAGTTCGAAAGAGTAGGTGCCTGTACTAGTTATGAGTTCGGTGTCCCATATACAAGTTTACGAAAACTTATCGCAGAGCATACAAATATGTCAATATGTTGAAAAGTGTCATTATATGTATGAGCCATTCGATGGATTGGTGATATCATAAAATCATAAGTCGTATAATATAAACTCTACTAAATGGTATAATATTGTCTTCTGTTTACGCAAATATTATTCATTGAAATTAAACTACTATATACGGATTTTATCGCGTTGTTTATTTAACACTTTATTACATAATTTTGAAAACTTTTACACTACTACTACTATTAAACTTTACAAATTTTTAAGCTAATTAAATTATTATTAAAATTATTAACACTATTTAGATTTAATTTAATTTTACACTTTCCCCGACGTTTTGGTTGCTTTTCAGCAGCCATGGTCACGGGGAGACTAAGATGGTAGTTGTCTCAATGTTCCAGTGTAGTTATTTCAAAGTACCCGAACATAATTTAATCATTGGTGTTTCTATTTACGCAGAATGAGCTCAAAGTATCATGAAGTCTAGCTGTGAATTGCTTCTTCTTGGGTTTGACTATTTGAATTACTGGATCCCAAGCTGGTAGTACATTCCAACCATCTTGTCTATTAAAATTAGGATGTTTTTTGATACACGTTATAACAAAATTATGTAATAAAGTGTCAAATAAACAACACGATAAAATCCGTATATAGTAGTTTAATTTCAATCTACTAAATGGTACTTCGCGTAAGCAACGATAGCCCAGTGGGAGACAGTTGGACTGCCACGCAAAGGTCTCGAGTTCAATCCCTAGGCACCTCTGACTTTTCGATGTTAAGTCTATTCATATTCGCTTGCTTTAACGGTGAAGGAAAACATCGTGAGGAACTTACTCGAATTTCGGCTACACTGATATCGTATTAGCTTAAGTTGTTGCCTCGCCATTGCCGCTGTGCCGAATCTTGTGGGTTCGATCCCTATACGGGACAATAATTCGTGTGATCGACCAATAGTTGTGCCAGTCTATGTTTCCGTTGTATGAACTGTGTATGCGAAAATTCAAGATGATCGGTCGAGTAGTTAAGACTGCGCCGAGCGTAAGTCAGATAATGTCAGAGCTCGCGCGGCGCATATTCAAATCGGCGCGCGGCCGCCATAGTAACATTGTATGGAGGATTTGAAGTGCTTTTTTGATAAATATGTATCTATATTGTCAACCAATAACTTAAATATTTGAGACGGACAAATTGTAATATAACTATTCATGTTTCCTTTAAGCTGTAAAATAGGATAGATTTCTACTGTTAAGATCTAAAAATCACGTAACACGAGCTTACGTTTTTGCATTTCTCGTGCAAGTTTACGTAATTTTGTAGGCGAAAATATTAATTATTTTACACGGAGTCATTGTAAACACATTCATTGTTATGGTAAATGTATATTTTATATTTGTATTAAACAAAAAGTGTTGATTCTATTCACTTAACTGTGACCGCTTGTTTTGGCACATTTCGCTCGGCGCAGTCTTAAGGCTTAACAAACAAAGAAACTCAAATTCGCATTATAATATTAGTTAGGATATGGTGCAATACACGTCTGCCTATCCTATCAGAGATAAAGCCGTAAAACTCTGTATGTATATTACTATATGTCCTGTCCTCCAGACCGAATTTTACGGCAAATCTTAACGGAGACTGGCTATCTGCGCAGTAGATATTATAGTGCACAAGCGTGTGCGCAAATACAAGTGCACTCTCTGTTCCCTAACTCTCATGATCCGATGGGACGGCAGTCCGACACGGCCGGAGAGAGATCAGGCGTAGAACCAACGGCTTTACGTGCTTTCCGAGGGGTGTCTTACACCGCCAACTTCCTAACTCTGGGCTGCTATTGAGATTTCTTAACAAGAAAACCCAATAACTTTTCGTTGGTTGTTTATTCGAACCGGAGACCTCAAGCCAGCAAACGCTTTCACTACCGCTGCTTACTGCATACTATATGTAACATCCAATCGCAATTACACCAGTTCGTGTGTGGCCATTTTATTAGCTGTACCAGATTGGATGTATTCGTCACACCGCCTTTGATTCTGAGGATCAAATAAGAACATATATCAACCATTAATGGCTCCCAGTTACATGTGTACAATTACAGAACGCATTATACCATCAGTATTTACGATATACATACAATTGGGCCGTGTATTTATAGAACTGGCGTGGTCTTGCGACTTTAGTTTGTGGTTGATCGTGAAGTCTTGGGTTCGATAGACTGCACAACACCAACCATATCAGCCTTGTATATAGATTATCCCACTGCTGAGCACGGGCCTCTCCTTAGTGTAAGAAGGGTTAGCCCATAGTCCAAGCTGGCCCAGTACGAGTTGGAAGACTTCACATACCTTCGAGAACATTATGGAGAAATCTTAGACTTGCAGGTTTCCTCACGATGATTTCTTTCACCGTTAAAGTGAGCATTAATTAACTATTTTATACGCATATAATTTCGAAAATAATAAAGAATAATAATGTCCTCCAGACCGAATTTCGGCCACGGCGGCCAGTCTTAACCGAAACGGGCCATCTGCGCAGGAGATATTATAGTGCACAAGTGTGTGCGCAAACACAAGTGCACTCTCTGTTCCCTAACTCTCATGATCCGATGGGACGGCAGTCCGACACGACCGGAGAGAGATCAGGCGTAGAACCAACGGCTTTACGTGCTTTCCGAGGGGTGTCTTACACTGCCAACTTACTAACTCCGGGCTGCTATTGAGATTTCTTTACAGAAAAACTCAATAACTTTTTGTTGGTCCGACCCGGGATTTGAACCCGAGACCTCATGCACAGCATTCGCAATCACTACCGCTGCGCCACGGAGGCAGTTATTTCGAAAATTAAGTGGCGTGAGTGCTTGCTTTGAGATCAAACTCGTGACCTCTGCGTGGCAGTCCAACGGACTCACCCTAGGCTGTAGCTCCTTGTCTTTTTTTACTGCACAGATGGCGTAAAAGCAAGCGGTCATCTCGCCAAAACGCTAAGTATTATGGGTTCGAATCTCAGAGGGAAAATATTTGCCTGATTTACAAGTAGGCTATATGAAAGTATGAAGAGTTGACGTATTCATTGCCATCTTGGTAGATTAAGGTTTTTAAAATCAATCGTATACATCACTAGATGTGCCCGCGGTCTCACCCGCGTTTATAATTACTGCGCCGTCCCCGTGGGTCATAGCGTGATGTTATATAGCCTATAGCCTTCCTCGATAAATGAGCTATCCAACAATAAAATATTTTTCAATTCGGACCAGTAGTTCCTGAGATTAGCGCGTTCAAACAAACAAACAAACTCTTCAGCTTTATAATAAAAAATATTTTTAATTATTTTACCAGAAAACTCAAAATTAATACATACACAATACGGATTTCCATTTGCTACGATCCTGACACACTTCTCTGGCTTCATTCCCTTTCATCACATTCCTCATACACGCTCGCCGCCGGTTATAAAGGTGCTCTTAACCTGGCCTTTGTCCAGAACGTCTCCGATCTGATCAAGAAACGTTTGCCTACGTCTGCCTCTTGCGACTGTTCCATTCACACTAGTCTTATAAACTTTCTTAGTCAGTCATTTCACTCATTTTTAGTTGAAACCACATGATCATAAATTGTTTTGATTGGCAACATTTATTTTGACGTCACACGTTTGTAAACGTCATCTGTCATTCCTTGCTGTTCAATGTTTATTTACAAACGTTACCTTACTTGACGTCGCGACGCCATATTGCCGGAGTAAACGTTTTGAAAGTTTATAATATATAAACTGTTGAAACGTCATCAGTGTATTTTATAATGATATTTTTGTATGAAATATTTTACATGAATAAAAATAAAGATGATTTGTAGATAAACACCACTTCTTATGTAAAATGGTTTCTAGAAACTATTCAGGTGGCCTATTATTATACATAAGAACTTTTATTGTATGTTTGTTACGGTGCCCGTCACACAGAGAAACAAATCAAAACAATCAAAATCAAAATCAAAGTCAAATCAAACGCTAGTGCGGGATTTGTATAAAAAAACCTACACATTTCTAGTATGAGTTTGACAAAAATCTAATGGATAACAAAAAATATTGACTCTGTATCCTAGTACACATTTATAGTGAGACCAGCTTTTGCCCGCAGCTTTCCTCGCTCAAAAATGATACTTTTTTCTAGACGAAAAGTACCCTATGTTCTGTTCCCCTGACAACGTGTATGTAAAATTTCATGATAATCGTTCCAGTAGTTAACGCGTAACAAACAAACAAAGCAACCTTACATTCGCATTTATAATATTAGTTAGGGCAGCTAAGATTCACGCGAAGCCACATAAAGAAACCAGTTGCAAATAAAATTGAACTATCAGAATCCGTAGTAATTTGAGTTGAACATTCGGTACGGACAGAAACAGCTATCTATATTTATATATGTCTGTTTATATGTGTCCTGAATACGTAAAACTCATCGATCGATGGCAGCCGAAAATAAAACACACTGTATACAATAGACAGTAATTTTAAAATGTTTGTGTCAGATTATATTGTTAACTAAATTTTGCTTGCGGCTTCGCTCGCGTTAATAAAGATTTCACTTATAGGAACAGTACTTTTTTCTGGATGAAAGGTACCCTGTGACTTTTTTGTACCACTGACAACGTATATGCTATATTTCATGATGATCGGTCGAGTAATTAAGGCGTGGAAACGTAACAAAGAAACTCACATTCGCATTTATGATATTAGTCCTGACTAATATTATAAATGCGAATGTGAGTAGACGTCACTAATCCTGTGTCATTGTCTGTCAGATGCAACTTTTTTTTTTTTTTTTTTTACGTCAAGGGAATGCGTTTACGCACCGTCCGCGCCCGGGCAGAGGGCGCGGGTGTGTGGGACTCGAGCCAGTGAGGCCGGCCCCATACCCACTAAACCCCTGACGACGTTCCCCACGTACCGGTGTCGGTGCCACGGGATTCACGCTAGTATTCACCGTGACACCGACAGGTCTTGGCCCGCCACGTAGCGAGGCGAGCCCCAGCTGTTTGGGGGAGGACTAGATGGTACAGCCCTCCCCTCCACTGAGGGGGGCGCGCGGGGTGCTTACGCCCCTCCCTCGGGCCTGTGCTGCTCGGGCGGCAGACTGCCCAAGTCCACCGCCCGCAGGCCGCCCCCTAGGGGTCAGATGCAACTTAGCGCAACTACTTATAACCTAATTTCAAATATTTAAGAGGCACCTATCTATTGGACTACAACGCAAAGGTCTCAAGTTCGCGTATTTAAGGTCTAAATTACTCTATGGCATAGCAGTAGTGTATGCGATATCCCCTCTTACGTGGAAACTAAAACATAATAAATAGTCGACTTACTATTTTTATTATTATTTAAATAATAATAAAAATTATGTTATTATTGAATTTTTTTGTTAAATTGGATCTCCGCATGAGTCAATGTATGCATATACATGTATACTGTATGGTATTTTTTTAAATTTTATAATTTTTTTTTATAGTAATATTTTAAGTAATAGTTTATTTTTCTCTGGTTACGTATCATTAAATTTTCTAATTTTTTGTTAGTTGTAAAATTGTATGCAGCTTGCTTGACGTCCGTGCGTAACGGTGGTCTCCATTGAAAATCAGCATTGCGATATCACATCAGTTATATCGCAACATCAATGCTGAATGGAGACCATTTGTTGCCACAATAGCATAATATGTATCTATTTTTTACTTACGAACTCTTTATTTAATTGTCCTTTTTATTATTATGTCGATATTTTGTAAGAAAAATATGTAGTCATATTTCTTTGTGGCAATAAAGAATGATTTCTTTCTTTCTTTCTTTTCTTTCTAATATTAGCTACATAGATATACAGTAGATACATTGAAATTAAACTATTATATACGGATTTTATTGCGTTATTTATTTTACACTTTATTATAAAATCCTTATATAGTAGTTTAATTTCAATGAATAACATTCGCTTAACAGAAGACAATATTATACAATGGATACATTAACCAAATTCTAAATTACAAAGATTTTTTAAATAAACTACAAAACAAACAAGATTCCAGCATTTCAAATGGTAGCAGTGGTAATTGTCAAATGACAGAAAAAGGACGCACGATACAAACTGTGACGTAAGCGCTATTTACACGCAGCTGTGCGAGGGAGATAGCGACATATCCCTATCACAATCCCACTATAAAATTATTCCCGTGCAATTCAAGATTTCCTCGATACAGGCTCGCCTAGTGAAAAACCAAAGGAGTAAGCCTCCTTTGGTTATGAAAACTCTCTGCAAAATGTATGCAGTACATATGGTACATATTAGTACTGATGTATATTATAGTATTAATATGTATTTTATGGCACAAGCACTAAATATTATAAGTATTTATGTTTTTTATAATGTTACACCTCATTATCTTTATGCAGTAATAAAACATTTTTTATTTTACTTTACTTTGTCTAATACCCAAATTTGGAACTAACTTATTTTTCAACCAAGTTTGTTACTGTTTGCAGAAAAAGATTTCTTTTGATTGCTTTTTTGTATGTACAAATACAAACATAGGCAACTACCCTGATTGTCTGTTAAACTACGTCGTTATGTATAAGATCAAAGATTTGGGGAACAATCTGATCACGCAGAATTTCTTATTCGAATTGATAGCATGAATGACGTACCTAGTGGTTTAAGTAGTCGTTATCCGCTGACATTGCGCCGAGTGTTGTTGTTATTTCGATCCCCAAACGGGACAAAAAATTGGATGATCCAAAAAAAATGTCTTTTTCAGTAATCAGAATTCGATATCTTTATATGCAAAAATACTGTGACAAATGGTGTTGCAAAGAAATACATTCAAGATTCAAATATTTTGACCAGAATATAGAGGCATGCAAATATTAATTAAACTTATCTCTAAATTGGAGAGCGTTGGCGTGCGAAGCATCGCTCTTGAAATTTTTAAGAGCTGTCTTGAAAACCGTAGCCAATGCATTAAAATTGATGAGTACCTTAGCGATGAGGAATCAATCTCTTTTGAAGTCCCTCAGGGGAGCATATTGAGCCCGATCTTATTCCAAATATATGTAAACGACCTTTGCAATATGACTCTCCCAAATGCCAAAATCTTTGCTTATGCTGACGACACTGCAATTGTGGTAAGCGGACAATCGTGGAACAGCATCAAAATTAACGCGGAACTTGCATTAATCAAAATAACACAGTGGCTTAACTCCAACCTCCTTACCTTAAATGTAAAGAAAACGTGTTATATTCCTTTTGCAATCCACAATAACACGTCACCAGACCACTTCTTCTCCATAATAGCTCACACTTGCTCACAACTATCTGCCCCATGTAATTGTCCGAGAACCGAAGATGTTAAATATTTTGGTGTATACATCGACGCAGGCTCAAAATGGGATAAGCAACTCGATGCCCTTTCGAACAGAACCATGAGACTAATCAATATATTTAAGTCCTTGCGTGACACCGCAAACCCAGATACCCTAAAAATGGTCTTTCATGCACTATGCCAATCTGTCATCGGGTATTGCATCCCAGTATGGGGAGGCGCCATAAAAATTAACTTCTTAAGAGTAGAAAGGGCTCAGAGGGCTATATTGAAAGTTATGACACGAAAACCCTTTCGTTACCCTACTACTCTACTATACTCGGATTGTAAGATCTTAACTGTACGTCAGCTATATGTCCTCCAATGTATCCTAAAAAAACATAGTAGCGTAGTCCCTGATCCTCATAAACGCATTAATTTGCCGCGGATTATACGTCATAAAACCACGTTCGCAAAACACCAGTATTATGTACTAAGTGCATATATATACAAAAAGATGCACAAGGAACTAAATATAGTAGGCTTAAATAAAAATGAACTGAAAAATAAAGTCACAGAATGGCTTCTTCAACAAGATTATCTGAAAACTGAATCTATTTTAAAATACGTCGCTTAACATAAATATCAACACATTCACACAACTATATAATATACCCTCACAAACACGCTCACCCTTAGCCTTCACACTCACACACACAACACACACACACACACACACACACATAGACGCATACACGCACACACACGCAAACAAAAACACACATACACAAATAGAACTGCATGCTCGCATCCACGTATGTAGATACACATATCCACACTCACACAGTTTAACCTAAGTTACATTTACGCACACCTGTAGTTCATTGATATAATTACACTAGACACAAGTTACAAATCTATTTCATGCAATAACAGCCGAACACTGTCTCTTATAATACAGGTCCTATCCTAGTTTAAGAGACAGGGTTTCAAGATAATTGTATACAGATTTCTGCTTTAAGGATCTTCAACAGTGTTATATTAATCCTTTTATTGTAACTCCTATATCATATAATACATATAATATGTATCTATGTATAATGTGTATCTGTAACTTATTGAATCAATAAAGATTATTATTATTATTAATTATATAAAATTAAAAGGTAAGTAATTATGTCAAAAACAATCAATATCAAATCAATATAAATAATTTATAATAATAATAATAATAATTTGACGACTCGATGGCGTAGTGGTTAGTGTAACCGACTGCCACGCCTGAGGTCGCGGGTTCGATTCCCGCACAAGTCAAACATTTGTGTGCATGAACATGGATGTTTGTCTTGGTCTGGGTGTTTCTATGTATAATATGTATGTATTTACAAAAAAAAAAAAGTATGTATGTATGTTTATCCATTGTCTAGTACCCATAGTACAAGCTCTGTTTAGTTTGGGCTAGATGGTGTTGTGTGTATGTGATAGAATATTATATTATTATATTATATTATATATTAATTAGATTGGACGTCAGGAGAAAATTATAATAAAAGTATGTTGTAGTATTAGTAATGTCTTTCGTCTACGCGGACGTTATACATTGAAGTTAATCTACTTTATATGGAATTTTTACTACTGTTAAACACTGCTACCAGTTACTGTTTACATTTATTTAAGCTATTCAAATGATAAAACCTACATGCCTATTTTATGGTTGGTTATAATGAGTTGAGGGTGAGAAGGGAACTGGCAATTGCCTCATATATAGTTAAGACTGCGCCGAGCGAAATGTGCCAAAACAGGCAGTCACAGTTAAGTGAATAAAATCAACACTTTTTGTGTAATACAAATATAAAATATACATTTACCACAACAATGCATGTGTTTACATTTACTCCGTGTAAAAAACTTAAAATAATTAATATTTTCGCCTACAAAATTACGTAAAGTTGCACGAAAAATGCAAAAAAGTAAGCTCGTGTTACGTGGTGTTTGGATTGTACAAGATATACCATGCGTACTTTCTCTTGAGAGGTGACATCGCGTAGGGTTTTGAAGAGGTGTATAAGTTTTCTTGTCCTGTTTTTAACAGTTTCAACTTGTATATTCCACGTCAACCCACTGTCCAACTGCACACCTAGGTACTTCGCATTTGTTACTTTTATCAAATCAGGGCATGTACAGTTATTATTAGCAGCACAGGTGTGAGCTTTAATAGAGAAATCCTGGGATGGACAATTAATTTAAGGTAAGTAGAAAGGAAGATAGAGAGTTTTATTTAAATTTAGAGTAAGTAAATTATTAGAATGCCAGACCATGATTTTTTTTAACGAGTATTCCGCTCTTGCTTTTACTATGTTCCAGTTTGGACCACTCACTACCATTGCGGTGTCATCAGCATAAGTGTTAATATGTGTATAAGGAAGAGACATTGTGCAGAGGTCATTGACATACAGCAGAAATAGTGTAGGACCTAGAATGCTCTCCTGGGGGACGCCGTAGCAGACAGTAGACTCATTACTTATCAAATCTCCTAGTTTTACCCTTTGTTTCCTATTTGAAAGGTAATCTTTAAAGAGACTATGTGTGGATCCACGGATACTAAGCCTTTCTAGTTTATTAAGTAAAAGCGGGACTGAGACAGTGTCAAATGCTCTGGCAAGATCTAGAAATATACATAAACATCTATTATTATCGTCCAATGTCTTAACCACGGTATTAGTTAGGTCAATAACAGCGTCTTCAGTAGAAACTCCGGATCTAAATCCATACTGGTTGTAAGCTAGAATTTTAAATTTATTGACGTACTGTTTTAATGAGTTGTTTAGAAACTTTTCCAAGATTTTTGATACCGCTGGTAATACCGAAATGGGACGATAATTGTTGACACAGTCTCTGTCACCGCCCTTATATATTGGGTGGATTAAAGCCTTTTTTAAGGCGTTAGAAAAAACACCGGTATTTATGGCGAGATATCATATATGTAATAAGCTATTGGGTGAATCAGTACCTGCCGGTGGAGCTTTAGAATATCAGATGATATGCCATCCCACCCTGTGCCACAATAACACCGTAGTTGTAAAATTATATTCTCTATCTCACCCTCGGTCACTGGAAATAGAACCACACTGATTAATTGTGGAAGATGATGAGGATAAGCTCGGTACGGTGCGTTCTACTTTCATACTACTTTTTCGGCTAGATTCTGACCTATACAGGAGAAGAACTTACAGATAAACTCAATACTTTGCATAGAATCGACATCATTTCTTAAGAATTCCGTAGGGCTATCATTTCTTAGATTTGTATTAGTGACGTTCTTAATGGCTCTCTAGAGGGGCTTAGGATTTAAGCCTGTCTTGTCAATAAGTTTCTTGTTGTATGCCAATTTCAGTTTCCGAAGAAGACAATTGCAAAAATTACGATAACGGGTGTTTTATTTATTATTATTATATTTTAAGCGTCATGTTATGTGGCGATTTCCTGTACTTAGTATGTAGTCTGTCTCGAATTCTTATACATCACACTAGCCAGTGGCCTATGTTATCCATGGTTTAAGGATCCTGCATCTTTTTGAAAATGTTGTGGTATACGTATGTGAGGTGATGATTGCTGATAGCATACTGATAAAGGTGTCGGTTGCCTGGTTAGCGTTATTCATGTTTCATATACGAGAAAAGTCACGTAATTTATGTCAGTGCGTATTTAATGTCTATTAAAACTTCTACTTGGCAGAGAGATTATCTCCAGCTATATTGAAAAGAAAACGTTCGTGACCCAGGATTTAAACTTATTGCCGTGGTAATCCTTACCGTCGCCTTGGCAACTAAGCCATTGTCGTAGCAGCCTGGCTTAATATAAGCGTTGTAATTAAAAGGAAAGGAAACAAGTGATTGTATGATTCTACGAATCGCGCTTCGGTTTGGATGGTCGTCTTACGACTGCTAGCGTGGTAAGTGTTGTGGGTTTGATGTGCACATGGAAAATATTTAAATATTTCTATTCCACAGAAATTTTTCCGAGTATAGTTAATTTTGGTTTTGGGTCAGGTATGTTTGTAAAGTTTCATACTTTATAGAGATTATACCTAGAGCTCTTAAAGACAAAATTAGGTACAAATTGTATTCCATTCAAAATAATTTTGTTTGTACATAATCTATACTAATATTATAAAGCTAAAGAGTTTGTTTGTTTGGTTGAACGCGCTTATCTCAGGGACTCCTGTTTCGAATTGAAAATTCTTTAAGTTTTGGATAGCCCATTTATCAAGGAAGGCTATAGGCTATACAACATCACGCTACGACCAATAGGAGCAGAGCATTAATGAAAAATGTTGCAAACACGGGCCAATTTTTCTTATGTGAAGCAGACGAAGTTATGAGGGTCAGCTAGTAGTACTTATACGAGACTTTATTTACACATTGCACGGGCATGCATGCAGTAATAAATTGCCTTTTTTTTTAAAAGTATGGTAATTCTATGTCCAATTCTGGACCCCAGACAACATGTTTGCGAATTTATATGATGTTCGGTCTAGTAAAGTCTTTTTAAATAATAAGAATTATGTTTGAAAGGCTTGACGTTAAGGCCAGACTGTATTGGCCGTGGTCACAAGCAGACTTCTTATAACCAAGTAAATACTCTGCTGTAACATTATTACCCATTTTCTGTTACATAAATGATGCAAGTATTTACTAATAATAGAAATGTAGATCCACAATACAACTGACAGCACAAAATTAACTCATACTCCATAAAGTTACAATCGAAATAATCAGGTCGCTATATCCAGAAACCCATCTATAAATACGTGCTATTCTGGCGCGTTTGACCGAACCTCAACCCGGATAATACGCGTGCGTAATAACGCGTAAATTTTGCGCGTTTATTACAAAAACATTGTTTGTGTCATATATTGTATACAAAGTGATATTTACTATGTTTTGCGAACCATTATGAATTATTTTTACTCGGATACTGGTAAACAAAAGGCGTGAAGGAAGGACGCACATGTTGATCATTCTCTTTTATAAATTATAACCCAGGTGGCAAAACGTTAGATGTAATAGGTACCAAAACTATGTAAAAATAAAAGTCCAGACAATTGTTTCAACTTAATTATATTTAAGAAAAGTTAAAAGAACTGTTGTTACAAATATTAAATGATCAAATTGAATATTAAACAGCCTTATTACTAATAAATGTATCTTATAGTAAAACTTATAAAAGTATATATGTATGTTTATCCATTGCTTAGTACCCATAGTACAAGCTCTGCTTAGTTTGGACTAGATGGTGTTGTGTGTATGTGATAGAATATTATTACTATTATATTATTATTATTATGAAACTTACCATACATGTAGACCATTAACACATAGGATAGATATGATCCTTAAAATATTTAAGCTGTCAAGAATACCAGACATAATTAAAAACGTATCGTATCTGGCCACACGTGTGCCGCTGCCTCTCAATAGGTTAAAACTTATGCTGCGAAAGCAATAACCTAGTAATAACTGACTGCACGGATGGCGTAGTGGTTAAAATTGTCGTCTCGCCACTGCTAGTATGCCGAGTGTCGTGGGTTCAATCCGAACTCGACACAAATATTTTTGTGATGCACAAATGGTTGTACCGAGCCTGAGTATTCTTCCTGAAGTTGTTTGAATGCATATACAGTTCACTATGACACTGGAATAATTCATTGCGTGAGAGTTGTTTTTAGAATTCGATAAAACTCTTATACAACAGCTTTATCCGTCCGTCCGTCCGTCTGTCTGTTATACAACTTTCAACTCAAGAACCGTAAGAGCTAGAGACTTGCGGTCAACGCCATTTGACCCAGGATAGTCAATACACCCCCGAAATGACTATGATCTTGACCTCTGACCTCAAAGTCATGTGATACCATTTTTTAGAACGCTAAGATTTACGGCAATTCGTGGCCGTTTATCACTTATTATTTATAAAGAAACTAGCGATCCACCCCAGCTTCGCACGGATAGTACAAGCTCAACCAATTATTCGCCTAAAACTTCCTCATGAATCACTATGTCTATTGGTGGAAACCGCATGTAAATCCGTTCAGTAGTTTTTAAGTTTTTCGCGAACAGACAGACAGACAGACGCGGCAGGGGAATTTGTTTTACTTATAATATATTAAGAAATTAAAGTAATGGCGGGAGGAAATAGACTGCACGGATGGCATAGTGGTTTAAGTGGTCGCCTCGCCACTGCCACTGTGCCGAGAGTTGTGGGTTCGAATCCCACACGGGACAAAAAATTTAGAGTCATCCACAAATGCTCGTTCCGTGTTCTAACGGACACATCGTTATTTGAATGTTTGTTAAGTCTCCTGCGATACAGGAACTACTTCTAGGGCTGGAGTTGCCTTTAAAAGAGTTGTCTTTTTTAAATAAAATACCTATGGCCTATGTTACTCGGTGATGATATAGCTTATTAATAGTGTAATAATTGTTAAAATCGGTTGAGTAGTTTCTGAATTAAATCCTTACAAATAATCAAACAAAACATCAAATTTTCTCTTATAATATTAGTTCAGATTTATTCATTTTATACTATTTCATCATCCATCAGCTTGAACACTATGTTTCTACTCAACGAAACTAAAAATACCCATCACACAAACTCACGGCACTATGACGTCACCGTCGACGTCACTGATACGTCACACGAAATAAATGGGCCACGCACAACGGTACATGCTAGTTATGACGTCACTCTTACGTCATAGCAGCCGGTGAGCTAAATATAGAAGTTTCTAGAGCTGCGAATGTTTGTTAAAGAACCATGACATCTGGAGATTGATGACGCCATTGGAGAATTACTTATACAGATAGACTTATGACGCCCATCAATATAAATTCCGATATATAAAATATAATAATATCAGCCCTGTATTAAATTGTCCCACTGCAGGGCACGGGCCTCTTCTCAATGTAAGAAGGATTAGGCCATAGACCACCACGCTGGCCCAGTGCGGGTTGACGGACTTCGCGTATCTTTGAGAATATTATTGAGAACTCTTAGACATGCGTGCAATGTTTTCCTTTGCCGTTAAAGCGAGCGATAACTAACTATTTAATACCCACATCACTTCGAAAAGTCAGAGATGCGCGCCTTGGGTTCGAACTCGAGACTTCTGCGTGGCCGTCCCAAGGAGCATCTCTGACATTCCGAAGTTATATGCGTATTAAATAGTTAATTATCGCTTGCATTAACGGTGAAGGAAAACATCGTGAGGAAACCTGCATGTCTGAGAGTTCTCCATAATGTTCTCGAATAAATGTGAATTCTGATCTGAGAAGAGGCCTGTGCTCAGCAGTGAAACAGTTTAATACAGGGCTGATATTATATTATTTCAGGCTGCTTAGGGCCTAGACTTTAGGCTTTTTTATGTACTTTTTTATTTTATTTATATTTACCTTAAGCTAAATTTACATATTATAAAATGTCATGTTAGTAAAAACGCCTTAATACTATGTGAGTAAAACTTGTCAGTTAGCACACTCAATACTTGTGCGCTCGGTTGGTACTTGTCCATGGAAGCAACGGAATACCACGTCAATGCAAATATGAGTTTGATTGTTTGGTTGTTACACTTTGACGCCTTAACTAATCGACCTTTCATCATGAAATTTCGCATTCACGTTGTCAAAGATACTGAAAAGGATATAGGTCACATAGAGTCCTTTCATCCAAAAACAGAACTTTAGAAATTTTCTGGTAGATGAATAAGATACAAGCGTTTCAAATCTGGTAGTAAGGGTACTTGTCAAATACAGAAAAAAGACGCACGATACAAACACTGACGCAACCGCTATTTAAACGCAGCTGTCCGAGGGAGATAGCGAGACATCCCCATTACAATCCTACTTTTTCTTATATTCAAATTTAAAATATTAATTACGACTGCGCCGAGCGAAATGTGCCAAAACAGGCGGTCACAGTTAAGTAGATAACATCAACACTTTTTGTTTAATACAAATATAAAATATACATTTACCATAACAATGAATGTGTTCACAATTACTCCTTGTAAAAAACTTAAAATAATAAATATTTTTGCCTACAAAATTACATAAATTTGCACGAAAAATGCAAAAACGTAAGTTCGCGTTATGTGATTTTTAGATTATAACAGTAGAAATCTATCCAATTTTACAGCTTAAACGAAATACGTACACGTTTAAACGTAGATTGCACTACATAGCTGTCTGTTATGTGAAAATTTATGTTGATACATGATAAGTATAAATATAACCTATTATAAAATATCATCCTAGCCTCTTTTTCTCATTGCGCAGACGCCGATGGATGCTTATTTTATTTTGCAATTGATATTTAGAATTATTACTACCCACATGACATCGATGACAATCAGTGTCATGTTTTGTTGACAAGAGCCGGGGGTCGTTCGGAAATGTAACACAGCATTATATGCTGCGTTGTAATATAACGTTTTTATTGATACAATGTCTTTATTATGTATTATTTATCTTATATTATCTGTATTTTATTATTTTCAAGGTACTTTTAATTCTATATATATGTATACATATAAGTATTATATAAATACCAATATTATTATTTAGTATGAAATTACTTTCTGCCATCTACCTTCTGCCTAATTTATTTAAATTACTCTTTTTGTTTTTTGATATTTTGTTTTTAATTGAGTTGTATGTATGTATGTTACTGCCTGCATGCACCGAAATCATTCAGGCTCTGCGAGAATACCAGCGTCGTGGATATACTGCAACATTGCTGACGCAGGACCTTATTTGTTCTATATGTACTTTTGGTTGTGTTTTCTGTTACCTTATATTATGAGCGTGGAACAAATAAAATTATTTTCTTTCTTTCTTTCTTTCAAACATTAATAGATATATTACAATTTTCCCGTCCCAAATATTTAAGTTATTGGTGGACAATAAAGATACATATTTATCAAAAAAAGCACTTCAAATCCTCCATACTATTTTACTATGGCGGCCGCGCGCTGATTTGAATTTCCAGCTCTGTCATTCAGTCCAACAGCGTCTTACGCTCGGCGCAGTCTTAACTCTTTTATTCTACAACCAATTTTAATAAGTTCTCTATCGAATGAATCACATATGATACATAACAATAGATTTTCTATTGTGTTTATCACGGGACAGTGAATGTGTTAATACTGTTTCCACAAACACAAAAATATATTTTTCATGCTATTTTCTTTTGTGTGTAAAATAATGTACAAGAGCAAACATAGACACGTATCCCATTATTCAAAATTTACTTCATACGGGTATCGAACCTGCAACACTAGACAAGATGACTACTAAAACCGCTGCCCCACCACCACAGTTTAGTTATTATTCTATCAAAGTAATGACTTGTCTGGTTCAACAAACATATAAAATATAATATTAATATGAATATTGCTTTGATCTTTGATGTACAAGAGATTTAACATTTAAACACAAGATACAAACGAAAAGCGTTTTGATATTATAATTTACTAAATAGCAGCGATAGTCTAGTGGAAGACCGTTGGACTGCCACGCAGAGGTCTCGAGTTCGATCCCAGGGCATCTCTGACTTTTCGAAGTTATGTGCGTATTAAATAGTTAATTATCGCTTGCTTTAACGGTGAAGGAAAACATTGTGAGCAAACCTGCATGTCTGAGAGTTCTTCTTAATGATCTCGAAGATATATGAAGTCTGCCAACCCGCAGTGGGCCAGCGTGGTGGACTATGGCCTAAGCCTTCTAACAATGAGAACAGGCCCGTGCCCAGCAGTGGGACAGTTTAATACAGAGCTGATATTATTATAGATTCTGCACGCGGCTTCGCGTAAATGTAGTTTTGGTTAGGTTAGATAAGATTAGTCGGACTGACGCCCTCTGTCGTGCCAGGATCATCCCAATCGTCGCCCGCAGGCATTCTTTATCTGCGTAGGACACTGCTGGGTAGGTCGCTGATGTAATTCAGTTCCAGCGACCCGCCATTCAAAGCAGATAACGTGTACCTATGCGAAATGCATGCATAATGCCTTTCGGAAGTTATATGACTTTTCGAAATTATGTGCGTATTAATTGACAATTATCGCCTGCTCCGTGCCTCGGAGAGCACGTTAAGCCGTTGGTCCCGGCTGCCATGAACATCTATGGCAGTCGTTATTGGGAAGTCAGTGCCCTCTAATATCCTGACACTGGCCTAGCCTTAGGGTATCGTTAGCCTTCGGGTTGCGGAGGTCAGGTGGCAGCCGCTCCGTGTAAAAACTGATATCCAGTCAAATCCGGTTAGACCACAAAAGCCGACCCCAAGTGACTTGGGAATAATAAAGGCTAAGAGAGAAGAAGACGGACTTTTAGCAAAATGACAATGGAATTGCAGTTACATCGTGTCGGAATGACGAATTTATAAAAATAGCTGATTTGGGCCCTGTAGCATTGTAGCTCTGATGTTATATAACCTTATAGCTTTTGCTTGCGGCTTACATATTTACAATAAAATTAATGATTTTGTTAATCACTCTATTAGACTTCAGGCTTCTCCCTCTGAAGTGTACGCTACGACTGATGCAGTACATTCATAGAAAGAAAGAAAGAAAGAAAGAAAATAATTTTATTTGTTCCACGCTCATAATATAAGGTAACAGGAAACACAACCAAAAGTACCTATAGAACAAAAAAGGTCCTGCGTCAGCAATGTTGCAGTATATCCACAATGCTGGTATTCTTGCAGAGCCTGAATGATTTCGGTGCATGTAGGCAGTAACATACATACATACAACTCAATTAAAAACAAAATATCAAAAAACAAAAAGAGTAATTTAAATAAATTAGGCAGAAGGTAGATGGCAGAAAGTAATTTCATACTAAATAATAATATTGGTATTTATATAATACTTATATGTATACATATATATAGAATTAAAAGTACCTTGAAAATAATAAAAAACATAGATAATATAAGATAAATAATTCATAGGGAGATAGCTCAGGGATCGGGCACGCCACGATCGTAACGCCGTCGCCTCCTTTTGTGAGGAAGTCATTTCCATCAAGGAGGCGGCGGAGTGGAAGAGGGAGCGTTTGAACCCTCTCCCCAACCGCAGAGCCGTGCGCCGGAGGGCGCGAGACGACCTCCAGCCACCCTGAGGTTTGGCCTGGGGGTGGCGGGCTTTGTGGGCCTGCCCGCCATCCGTTCAGCACCAGTTCCGAGAGGCGGCGTGCGTGTTCCCACGCGCGCCTCTATGTCGAGTCCGTCTCCCCTCTAGGGGGGACAGTAGGGAGTGATAGAAGTGCCAATAGGGTAGGTCTTTCGTGTAGTGGCCTGCCGTTTCATACGGCGGGCCGAAACCTCGGCGGGGTCGGGACCGCATGCGAAAGTGATTCGCGCGGCCCCGTCGATAGTGGTTTTGTCGAGGAACACCGTGGTAGGTTTAGTCGGTATTCCGGGAGGTACTTCATCTTTTCAACTTCTTTATTTTACCCCGGCGAGTCCGACATAACATCTCCGCCCGCCCCCGCGGAGGGGTATGCGTCATGCATTCCACCACGTCAAAAAAAAAAACGCCACGATCGTGGCGGTAAGTCCCGTGTTTGAGGAGTGGCTGGAGAGGCGGCATGGCGCCCTCACCTTCCGGCTGACACAGGTAATGACTGGCCACGGTTGTTTTGGCCAGTTCCTGTGTCATATACGCCGGCAAGAGACGCCCGGTTGTCACTACTGCGGCGGCTGCCGCGACGTAGTTGAGGACACGGCGCTGCACAATTTGGCGGTTTCCCGCCTGGGCATCGCAGCGCCGTGAGTTGATCGCGGCAGTCGGATTGGTTGCCCTCTCGCTCCCGGCCGTAGTTCAGTCTATGGTCCGGAGTGAGAGGTCGTGGAACGCCGTCGCCTCTTTCTGTGAGGAAGTCATTTCCATCAAGGAGGCGGCGGAGCGGGAGAGAGAGCGTTTAAACCCTCTCCCCAACCGCAGAGCCGGACGCCGGAGGGCGCGGGACGACCTCCAGCCACCCTGAGGTTTGACCTGGGGGTGGCGGGCTTTGTGGGCCTGCCCGCCATCCGTTCAGCACCAGGTCCGAGAGGTGGCGTGCGTGTTCCCACACGCGCCCCTATGTCCAGTCCGTCTCCCCTCTAGGGGGGACAGTAGGGAGTGTTAGAAGTGCCTATAGGGTAGGTCTTTCGTGTAGTGGCCTGCCGTTTCATACGGCGGGCCGAAACCTCGGCGGGGTCGCGACCGCATGCGCAAGTGTTTCGCGCGGCCCCGTCGATAGTGGTTTTGTCGAGGAACACCGTGGTAGGTTTAGTCGGTATTCCGGGAGGTACTTCATCTTTTCAACATCTTTATTTTACCCCGGCGAGTCCGACATAACATCTCCGCCCGCCCCCGCGGAGGGGTATGCGTCATGCATTCCCCCACGTAAAAAAAAAAACGCCACGATCGTGGCGGTAAGTCCCGTGTTTGAGGAGTGGCTGGAGAGGCGGCATGGCGCCCTCACCTTCCGGCTGACACAGGTAATGACTGGCCACGGTTGTTTTGGCCAGTTCCTGTGTCATATACGCCGGCAAGAGACGCCCGGTTGTCACTACTGCGGCGGCTGCCGCGACGTAGTTGAGGACACGGCGCTGCACACTTTGGCGGTTTCCCGCCTGGGCATCGCAGCGCCGTGAGTTGATCGCGGCAGTCGGATTGGTTGCCCTCTCGCTCCCGGCCGTAGTTCAGTCTATGGTCCGGAGTGAGAGGTCGTGGAACGCCGTCGCCTCTTTCTGTGAGGAAGTCATTTCCATCAAGGAGGCGGCGGAGCGGGAGAGAGAGCGTTTAAACCCTCTCCCCAACCGCAGAGCCGGACGCCGGAGGGCGCGGGACGACCTCCAGCCACCCTGAGGTTTGACCTGGGGGTGGCGGGCTTTGTGGGCCTGCCCGCCATCCGTTCAGCACCAGGTCCGAGAGGTGGCGTGCGTGTTCCCACACGCGCCTCTATGTCCAGTCCGTCTCCCCTCTAGGGGGGACAGTAGGGAGTGTTAGAAGTGCCTATAGGGTAGGTCTTTCGTGTAGTGGCCTGCCGTTTCATACGGCGGGCCGAAACCTCGGCGGGGTCGCGACCGCATGCGCAAGTGTTTCGCGCGGCCCCGTCGATAGTGGTTTTGTCGAGGAACACCGTGGTAGGTTTAGTCGGTATTCCGGGAGGTACTTCATCTTTTCAACATATTCATATTCATATTCATATTATTTATTTGCAATCCACAATGTAATATAGGATGGTAGACAAGTATCCTTAAAGCTAGTGACAATCGTGGACCCTGTCGGGCACAGCAAATAAATTTTTTATACATAATTATTTATGTCAATTTTCTTGTTATCAATGTTATTATATTTAGTACAATACAACTATGAGATAAATTTTACATTCATGCAAAAAATACTTAAACTATAACATATTCATAAATTCTAATATAATAAATACTATGTCACAAAATTTTATAATTACAATATAAAATTAATTCAACATAAATATAATGATATTATTATGTAACAAGATATAAGTCGTCTATTCGTTTATCATTTATGTATTCTTGTATTGTATAGTAGGCTTTTTTTATAAGAATATTTTTAAGGATGTTTATAAATTTCGTGTCGCTTGTTTCATTTTTAAGGCTATCTGGCAGTTTATTATATATTTTGATGGACATTACGTACGGGCTATTTGAATGAAGTGTTATGCGGGAAGTGGGTAACATTAACATGTTTCTATATCTAACTGACCGGTTATTATGTTTGTCACTACGAGTCGTATAAAAGGATTTGTATTTTTTTACGAATTTGCGTATTTCCAGAATGTAGATAGAAGTTAAAGTGAGTATCTGATATTTTATAAAGAATGGTTTACAACTGTCCGTCTGTTCTATATTAGCAAGAATGCGAATTAATTTCTTTTGAGCAATGAACAATGTTGGTGCATCTGTACTATTTCCCCACATTATTATACCGTAACTGAACCATGCGTAAGCATAGGCATTGTAAGTGGTAAGAGCAGTTGAAAAGTCGGTCGTTTTTTTAACTTCACGGAGTGCATAACTGAATCTAGATATTTTTGATCTTATATTGCTGATGTGGGTCTTCCAAGAAATATGTGTGTCAATAGTGAGTCCTAGTAATGTGAAGTCATTGACAACTTCAATTTTTGTATTATTTATTAATAAATTAATTGATAGAGGCGATTTTTGATAAGGATAGAATGTCATGAGTTTGGTTTTGTTATAGTTAATTTCAAGGTTATGTGCGTTCATCCAATCAATTGTTTTATTTAATATTAAAGTTAACTGGTCGATTATATTTATATCGTCTTTGCATGAAGTTAGTATGGAGATATCATCCGCAAACAACACGCATTTATCCTCTATGATCTTTGGTAGGTCATTGATGTAGATAATGAAGAGTAGACATCCAATGACACTGCCCTGTGGAATTGATGCATTTATTACTTTTTTATCGGATCTTACGTGTTTTATTTGTTTAAGGTCGTAATCGAAGTGTTCCATTTCCACGTATTGCTCTCTATTTTTTAAATATGATGCGAACCATTCATGTGCTGTTCCACGGATTCCTATGCCATATAGTTTGTCCAGAAGGATATTAAATTGCACTTTGTCATATGCCTTGCTCATGTCAAGTAGTATACCTACCGCGTATTTTCTGTCGTTTATAATATTTATAGCTTCTTGGATATATTTATAAACTGCTAATGTCGTTGAACGTTGTTTGCGGAAACCGTTTTGCCCATCACTAAAAATATTATATTTTTCGCAAAAACTGTACACTCGGTCACACATGGCTCTTTCAAAAACTTTTGAGATTGTTGGGAGAAGTGCAATTTGTCGGTAGTTGTTTGGGTCTGTTTTGGAGTTTTTCTTAAACACTGGTCTTATTACAGCTTTTTTTAATAAATCGGGAAATTTACCATCGTTAAACGATTGGTTTATAAGCACGCAAAGAGGCATAGCAAGTTCATCTGTACATTGTCTAACCAACGAGGGTGGCAGCTCGTCGATACCGTGACTGTTTTTGGTTTTTAAATTTTTTATGTATTTGTGCGTTTCTTTAAAATCTAATGGCCTTAGGAAGAAGGAATTTTCTAGTGGGTGGGTAACCGGAAGACTACCCCCCGCACTACGCGAATTATTTTCACCGATCGATGCAAAAAAGTCATTTAGTGTGTTTACTACTAACTTAGGATCAGTAATAAAAGATTTGTTGGCATGTAACTTAATGTTGTATTTTTCTGTTAATCTTTTTTTATTTGTCCGTTCATTTATTATCTTCCACATTGCTTTAACTTTGTTTTGTGACAATTTAATTGTTTTAATATACTATACATCTTTATTTTACCCCGGCGAGTCCGACATAACATCTCCGCCCGCCCCCGCGGAGGGGTATGCGTCATGCATTCCCCCACGTAAAAAAAAAAACGCCACGATCGTGGCGGTAAGTCCCGTGTTTGAGGAGTGGCTGGAGAGGCGGCATGGCGCCCTCACCTTCCGGCTGACACAGGTAATGACTGGCCACGGTTGTTTTGGCCAGTTCCTGTGTCATATACGCCGGCAAGAGACGCCCGGTTGTCACTACTGCGGCGGCTGCCGCGACGTAGTTGAGGACACGGCGCTGCACACTTTGGCGGTTTCCCGCCTGGGCATCGCAGCGCCGTGAGTTGATCGCGGCAGTCGGATTGGTTGCCCTCTCGCTCCCGGCCGTAGTTCAGTCTATGGTCCGGAGTGAGAGGTCGTGGAACGCCGTCGCCTCTTTCTGTGAGGAAGTCATTTTCATCAAGGAGGCGGCGGAGCGGGAGAGAGAGCGTTTAAACCCTCTCCCCAACCGCAGAGCCGGACGCCGGAGGGCGCGGGACGACCTCCAGCCACCCTGAGGTTTGACCTGGGGGTGGCGGGCTTTGTGGGCCTGCCCGCCATCCGTTTAGCACCAGGTCCGAGAGGCGGCGTGCGTGTTCCCACGCGCGCCTCTATGTCCAGTCCGTCTCCCCTCTAGGGGGGACAGTAGGGAGTGTTAGAAGTGCCTATAGGGTAGGTCTTTCGTGTAGTGGCCTGCCGTTTCATACGGCGGGCCGAAACCTCGGCGGGGTCGCGACCGGATGCGCAAGTATTTCGCGCGGCCCCGTCGATAGTGGTTTTGTCGAGGAACACCGTGGTAGGTTTAGTCGGTATTCCGGGTGGTACATTTTCTTCTTAACATCTTTCTTTTACCCCGGCGAGTCCGACATAACCCCTCCGCGCGCCCCCGCGGAGGGGTATGCGTCACGCATTAGCCCAAGTAAAAAAAAAAAAAACAAAAAAAAATGGGGGGAGATCTCGGGGCCGACACAAAAGATCCCACTGGGTCGAAGTGTCACCGATCTACACTGATTGGCCCCTGAAATAAAATAAGATAATAAGATAATTACTCTATTTCAATTCCAAGCTTATTCAAGATTATTATTAAGTTTGGTTTTCAATTACAGTGTGTGTTCTAGTTTAAATCTATTTTTCTTCTACTCCTTTTAGTTTCTCGGACTAAATCATTAACCGACACAAAAATGACGATATGTACGCAACCTATTATACCAGTCTTTATTCTTTTGATAATCTGGTGAACCTGGTGATAATAGGTCAATTTTATGAAATTATTGTATTGTCATCGGTCCTTAACAAGTATACAAAGTTAATCTGATTTTCTAAGTGTGTGACAATCGTGTTTAAATATTCAAGTCAAACTAACAAAACGTTGTTAAAAAAGGAAGCATGGGCTATTGTCGTGAAACAGTATATTAATATGTAAACTTTATAAACATGTTTTTGCCTACAAAGCATAAATTAAACCAATTAAAACAAATCGCCCCCGCTCCTAGCTTACACTAGAAATAATCTCAAATTGTTTTCGCGGAGTAAACTCCATCTCAAGAGGTATTTGTCTAATAAACATCAAAATATCTGCCGTAAAGCTACAATAGACGCCATGTTACATCTACGAGATAAACAGTTTCCTCGATACCCGCTTGTCTTCGTAAAGTTTTCTCTATATCAGCACAGCAGTTAGGTAGATAATTTGTGAAGCTTGTTTGAATCCTGATTGAAGGTTGGCTTTGATGTTATTGTGGTTTGTGTTAATCATTAAGAGGTAAAGGTAAATAGCGTAAGGTATCTTGCATATAATAGAGATATGCCTATATATATAAGTACTAGCTGTGCCAGCGGTTTCACCCGCGTTTATGGTTACTGCGCCGCCCCTGTGGGTCGTAGCGTGATGTTATATAGTCTTCCTCGATAAATAGGCTATCCAAAACAAAAATAATTCAGATTAGCGTGTTCAACTAAACAAACAAACAAACTCTTTAGCTTTATAATATTAGTATAGATAATGTTTTCGTGACACAGGGATTGAACCGAAGTGCGAGATACACATGTCATGTCATCGTCGTAAATTCTTCTCTCTTAGCCTTTATTATTTCCAAGTCACTTGGGGTCGGCTTTTCTGGTCTAACCGGATTTGACTGGATATCAGTTTTTACACGGAGCGGTTGCCACCTGACCTCCGCAACCCGAAGGCTAACTATACCCTAAGGCTAGACCAGTGTCAGGATATTAGAGGGTACTGACTTTCCCAATAACGACTGCCATAGATGTTCATGGCAGCCGGGACCAACGGCTTAACGTGCTCTCCGAGGCACGGAGCGGGCGATAATTGTCAATCAATACGCACATAATTTCGAAAAGTCATATAACTTCCGAAGGTCAGAGGTGCGCGACGTGGGTTCGATCCCGCGACCCTCTGCATTGCAGTCTGTTGGTCTCCCCACTGAGCTATCGCTGCTCTATGGATAGGATACTTATTGGAAATATATGAAGACTAAAATGAATGAACCGGGATCACAGATCCAGGAACTCCAATTCTACACTATTCGCGCTACTAACGCGAAGTTAAATCCTTACAGTGTTTCAGATGTCTTGGGATGTGTAGGTAGTATGTAGATCCCACTGTGTCGAAGTGTCGCCGGTCTGCACTGACTGGCCCCCACATAAGATACAGATACAGATACAGATCCTATCCATAAATCTATTATTCACACATGATCTGAATTGATCTATTCGACACTGACTTATTAAATCGATTTATCAGTAAATATTCGCTTTATGATTCGCACTTGATGTGAACCAGACTATCAGTCAATTATTGTTATCATTACCATTATAAAATTGGGATTTGTATGAATATTCTTTACTGCCCAAATCTACAAAGCATTCTTGGTCAGTAAAAACGGCTTCACAGTTGGAAAAACCAAGATATGTAATTTTCTGCTTAGAAACTAATGAAAAAAAATAATAAATTAAAAGACAGTTCACTATTTGGTCATTGCGACTTGACAAACGTGACGCTATTTTTGAATTCTCAATATTAACCGTATGAACCATTAAAGATTTCTGAAAATCTTTTGAATCTTTTGAACGTGTGAATATGTAAATTGGTTGCGATAACATCGCGCTCGCAGCGCGTTACAGTTCCGTGCGACGCGCGTCGACGGAGCCTGAAATGCGTGTAAGAACTCTACGCAGTCCGTATCCAAGCAGCCAATTTTTATTTCATTGTATTTTAGTACGGCAAAATAGCAGTTATAGGTGTAAGCTACATACATTAAAAGTATTATAGACATTTTCTTTTAAGACTGCTGTATGTTTTCCTTTCAATCGTTGCCTCCGGTGTAGACTAGATACATTAAAGCTATTACAAGCGTTTTCTTTATTAAAGGCTGTTTTCCTTCCAATCGTTGCCTCCTCTTCCTTGTACCCGCGCCATTTTAAACGTTCCCCCGCTATCGAAGACAGAGAATCTAATAATCGTCGGAAAGCTTAGTACAATCGGTTTGTATAAATGAGTAAAGTTTTGATACCGCCAACGGTTCATATTTAATTAGATGATTTAACAGGGTTTTGTCTTTGTTTTTCGATATAATATAATATTAAACTGTTTCACTGCTGGGCACAGGTTTTGAGCGTGGGAAGGGTTAGGCCGTAGTGCACTACGCTGGTCCAGTGCGGGTTAGCAGACTTCACATATCTTCGAGAATATTATGTAGAACTCTGACATGCAGGAAACCTGGTTAGTTAACGGACGCCTGCAACACCAGAGGAGTCACTTGCGCGCTGCCGACCCTTTAGGAAAAAAAGGAATTGGGATGGAGGAGCGGGAAGGGGGAAAGAGGGTGATTGGGTTTCCGGCATTCTCACTCACCAAATGAAACACAACAGTAAGAAAACTGGTATTTCACGACGATATTCTGTGAGAGGGTAGTACTTCCCCGGTCGAGCCGGCCCATTCATGCTGACATCAGCGAGGCTCTACTACTCTGGAAAATAATACAAAGATAATAACTATATAATACGCATTTTACTTCGAAACGTCAGAGATCCGCGCTTTGGGATCGAACTCTGGGCTATCACTATTTTTACAAATAAACTTTTATATTATAATAGCTACTTGCCTTTTCTGTACTCCTAACAACCTGTATACAATATTTCATGATGATCTGTTGAGTAGTTAAGGCGTGAAAGTGTAACAAACAAACTCACGTGCGCGTTTATAATGTTAGTTAGGATAGAATGCCTCCGTTCCCGGGTCAGGTAGTATTATCGTGTTATTCTATCAATAGCACCGAGGAGTCTGAACTGTGACCAGTAAACGGCAATACACTCCCTCTACTACTATTACCAGTAACCAGTTTTAAACACGGAGTCTGGGATGTTACTATTAACTTTTTGACTGGAAAACTTAATAACATTTTGTCCGACCCGGGAATCGAAACCGAGACTTCAAACACAACATTCACATACTCTACCGCTGCACAATCGAGGCAGTATCACTACCCTTTTAAAAACCATTTTTCAAGACATCTCCCGCACTACAAATAAACCTGTATCGCAGGACTTTACAAACATTCAAACAACGGATAGAAAGAACATCCAAACTCGGAACAACCATTTATGGATTACACAAATTTTTGTCCCGCGTGGGATTCGAACCCACAACACTGGACGTAGTAGCAGTGGCGATACGACCACTTAAACAACTACGCCATCAGTGCAGTCATTATTGATAATAAACTAGCTCTGTAAAAACCGTTTAAATATGATTTTTAGAATGTACGGTTCGCATGATGAATAATCGATTGGTATCCGATTCAGTTCACTCGATTTACTATAATCGCAGAATATTTTATGGTTACGATACAGGTAAAGATAAAGAAATATGTTGTATTCATAAAAACATGGAAAGGAAAATGGCGTCGAGAAACAACACTGAACGAACGGCACGAAAAATATAAACATTGATCGATCGCTACTTATCGCTCGCTATTATTATTTTGAGAAATATGATTTTTCTTGATTTATTAGTTTTACCACGCATTATTATTTTTAATATTTATCAATTTTGTTCTAAATTTTCACAAGTGTAGCCTGATGGCACTCACAACGAAATAAAACACATTTGATCATATCGGAGACTCACTGGTGGGAGACATTTACGTCCGTTTTCAATATCCTATCTATCTGTTACTAGCGATAGGTTTTGACATTAGCTCCATACAAGATACGTCAAAAGTCTATTTCCAGTAAACAAATCCACAGATGGATAGGATATTGAAAACGGTCGTTAAACTGCCACGCAGAGGTCTCGAGTTCTATCCCAAGGTACGCACCTCTGACTGCGTATTAAATAGTTAATTATCGCTCGCTTTAACGGTAAAATGCATGTCTGAAACTTCTCCATAATGCTATCGATGTATGAAGTCTCATTCAGCTGTGGGACTGTTTATAATAAACCAACTATGCCCGCCAATTTCACCCGCGTTTATGGTTACTGCGCCGCCCCCATGGGTCGTAATGTGATGTTATATAGCCTTTAGCTTTCCTCGATAAATAGGCTACCCGACTCTAATAGAATTATTCAATTCGAACCAGCAGTTCTTGAGATTATCGCGTTCAACCAAACAATCAAACAAACAAACTCTTCAGCTTTATAATATGTAATATTCTTTTTTCTTTAATATTCTTTCACATACACACAACACCATCTAGCCCAAACTAAGCAGAGCTTGTACTATGGATACTAGACAATGGATAAACATACATATATATTTCTTTTTGTAAATACTTACATATTATAGATATATAGAAACACCCAGACCAAGACAAACATCCATGTCCATGCACACAAACGTTTGACTTGTAAATACATACATATTATACATATATTTTTTTGTAAATACATACATATTATACATAGAAACACCCAGACCAAGACAAACATCCATCTTCATGCACACAAATGTTTGACTTGTGCGGGAATCGAACCCGCGACCTCAGGCGTGGCAGCCAGTTACACTAACCACTACGCCATCGAGTCGTCTCAATGTATTACTATAGATTGATGATATGCCTTTAGTTCTGAAATTAGTAAGTCGGTACAACTTAAACTAACCTAATTAACGTAACGTGATGAAAATAATTTATCTATACATATATTTATTACTAGCCGACACGTGCTACTTCTTTACTTCTTACTTTAACATAATACAATTTTCCCCGTTATGGCAACATTTTTCATTGTTGCTCCGCTCCTATTGGTCGTAGCATGATGTTATATAGCCTATAGCCTTCCTTGACGAATGGGCTATCCAACACTTACAAAAAAATTCTATTCGGACCAGTAGTTCCTAAGATTAGCGCGTTCAAACAAACAAACGAACTCTTCAGCTTTATAATATTAGTGTAGATTAATAACTAGTGTAGGAAATGCATTTTTAAAAATATATAGATATACCTTATTGCGTTTCTTAGATCCAGAGATATTATACAGCATTGAGTGGTCTACATATGTATCGCTACGTATAATAAAATTGTAAGTGGTCGATGTCAGTTTAAAGAACATATTTTAAAAATAATGTGAGAGGTCTTACTAAGAGGTATAGAAAACTAAACAATTATATTTGTCTGTCTGTATGTTTGTACGCAAATCACGATAATTGACCACACTAAAATATGTCTAAAATATTGAGGTGACATAGTTGCAATGTATTAAGACAGTATTTTTATATATATATTATAACATAGATTTTATAGAATGAATAAGGCTTAATATATAATATTCTATCACATACACACAACACCATCTAGCCCAAACTAAGCAGAGCTTGTACTACGTGTACTAGACAATGGATAAACATACATATATATTTCTTTTTGTAAATACTTACATATTATAGATATATAGAAACACCCAGACCAAGACAAACATCCATGTCCATGCACACAAACGTTTGACTTGTACGGAAATCGAACCCGCGAGCTCAGGCGTGGCAGTTGGTTACACTAACCACTACGGCATCGAGGCCGCCCAAATTAAGTTTACACTTTCTTGTTGCTTTTCAACAGCCATGGTCACGGGGAGACTAAGATGGTAGTTGCCTCAATGTTCCAGTGTCGTTATTTCAAAGTACCTGAACATAATTTAATCATTGGTGTTTCTATTTACGCAGAATGAGCTCAGAGTATCATGAAGTCTAGCAAGAATTAGCATACAATTTGTAAATTTTAATAGTTGTAGTTGTGTAATATTTTCTAAATCTATATATATAAAACTCTTCCGTTACTGAGTGACTGACAAACAACGCACAGCCGAAACTACTGAACGCAAGAAGCTGAAATTTGGCATGTATGTTCCTTGGAGAGTGTAGGGGAGCACTAAGAGAGGATTTTTGGAAATTCCACCCTGAAGGGGGTGAAAGGGGTGAAACCCGATATTCACACGGGAACGGGACGGTGAAACCGCGGGAAAACTACTAGTTATGTTATAAAGTGTTAAATAAACAACGCGATAAAATGCGTATAATGTAGTTTAATTTTAATGAATATATCATTCGTGTAAACAGAAGACTATATTATATGTAATAAAGCAAAAACAAAATGAATACACAATATTTTTGCCGATTTGTAAAAAACACTAAATGATAACACCGCCATACATCTAGCAACACTTCTAACTATTCACTAATAGCTTTATTTTTTCTTAAGCACAGGTATCTCATTCACAGCCAAGAATACCAAAGATGAAAAATATCACATAGATATAAATCTTATTTAATATTGAACAAAACATTTTGTCATTTTTATAAATTGTCTTGTAGAACTAAGACGTTTATAAACTGTTGTTGTTTTGAAGCGATTTTTCTAATGTTATCTAACTTTTTATAAATGATATGTTTGTCACTCAATCACAATCAATTGCTAAAACGATTTAGATGGATTTTTATTTTTATTAATTTGTTCAATTTTTTGAAAGACATCTCCCGCTTTTGCAATAATTCCAGTATAGTGGAGGAGTTTACAAAGATTAAAGATAGTTCCCATGTAATCTATACTAATATTATAAAGCTGAAGAGTTTGTTTGTTTGAACGCGCTAAACTCAAGAACATCTGGTTCGATTTGAAAAATTCTTTTAGTGTTGGATAGCCTATTTATCGAGAAAGGCTATAGGCTATATAACATCACACTACGACTAATAGGAGCGGAACATCAATGAAAAATGTTGCACAAACGGGGAAAATGTATTCCTTTTGAGAGCTTCGGTTGCGTGCGTTGCGTAAACGGTTAAAGTTACGCAAAAATGGGAATTGCTCCTCATAGAAAGTGAAAAAAAAAAAAGCGCGGGAACATCTAGTATTTACATAAAATGGCTGCGCGGATGACTTAGTGGTTTAAATAGTCGCCTCGCAACTGCCACTGCGCCGAGTGGGTTTGAATCCCAACGGGAAAATAATATGTGTGATCCATAAATGGTTATTCCGTGTCTGAATGTTCTTTGAGTCCTTTAAATGTTTCTAAAGAGCCCCGCGACACAGGCATTATGACAAGCAAGAGAGGTATCTATAAAAAAATTACATCATTAGATATATTAACTTGTTTTATGTAAAACTAATGATAGGCCAGTGATGGAAATTAGACCATAATGAATGTTTTTAAATGTATATCATAGCTTTCTGCAGAGTGCATTCCTTTTCTCACTCCTCCGTACAATACGCTTACAAAGAGATACAAAGCTTTCTCTTTACGTATAATTAATATATTTCACGGCAGATATTACATTATCTGTGTATTCGTCACTAAGATTATCTATAGAGACTTGTTGCTTTCCATTATGGAGGGTAGAGGTAAGGAGAATCATAGGAAAGGAAGCGCTTAATATCAATAAACGTACTATTCACAGTTCACGAAATAAAATCGCTACACGTTTTCTCATAATAATTCTTTAAGGTTATATTTACTACATTATTTTGTACTACGCAAGTAGTTGAATTTTCAATAAGTAACTACTTTAGTCGACAATATTTTTTTTAAACTCGGCGTACTTCAATTCGTTTACAATTGCTACATTCATACCATACCCTTTGTCTACACCAGCGCCATTCTGGAAGGTTTTTGAACTGTTATTTATAGCTTACAGCTGGACACTTTTTAAAATTTTCTACCATATGAGATGACTCTCCTTACCTCTACCCTCCATACTTTCCATTTATCCTATCTTTAATTACTTTTTTCTAAGTACCTGGATACATTTTGTTTACGTGGTGAAACGCGCCTGATGCATACTCCCTCACCACGAGGCGAGAGAGTTATGACTGGCTCTCGCGTACTTCGGGCCTACGGACTAAAACCAAACGTTGTGCCATCTCGGTGCTTTGTATAGTGGATGGGCCGCTGGAAAATGTACCTGGATACCTTGGTTTTATATAGGTATTATTTAGGTTCAAGATATTTATTTCTCATAAGAATATACATTCGTTTGTTTAAGAAACACAAGATTAACATAATTAATTGGAATGTTTCCAACCACACAAATACCGGAGCGATGTTATCTAATTTTGATATTAAATTATGTATTGAGGGTATATCGAACATAATACAACAAAACTTTTAAAATTCAAAACATTATGTGATATAACAATAATGCGGGTAAACTTAAGATAATTAACATTATAGAAACAATCTCTCAACCCTCAGTCGCAATTCTCAGTCTCAGTCAATCTCAATTATTCTAGGTAAGTTTCAATAAAAGCCTGTAATGTGCTTGATATTTCATGATATTCTCTTTACAGTTATGTGGTAAACACAGTCTCATCCTAATCTTAACTAATATTATTAATGCGAATGTGAGTTTGTTTGTTAGGCGTTCACGCCTTAACTACTCGACCGATCATCATGAAATTTCGCATAAACTTTGTCGATGGAACAGAAAAGGAAATAGTATTAATTCTCAAGACAATTTCACTTACCTGAGAACATTGGATAACATTGTGTATAAATATATTTGAAACATCCAGGAAAAAAGGAAATTACTGTTACCAAGGGATATTTAGTTTAAAAATAAACCTTATAAGGTCCTACTCCAAACGTAATGTTTCCTGTTACACCAAAGGAAATAATCTCTTGTGCTTAAATCGAAGGTAACATGACAAGAAGATTTAGCTGACCACAATGGGAGTTGAAAATAGTGAAAAGGCACCGGTGGATATTTGGTCCCTTTAATCCCTTAATACCGGGTACAGACCAAAAGAGCGCAAGAGAAAGACAGTGATATAATATATTTATTTTATTTTATACATACATTTATACATAGTCTGGTCATAAGTTCTATCACACAATAAAAACTTTTGAATTTAAAATGCTGGCCACAAAAAAATTTATTGAATTCGAATTTCGAATTTTTCATGAATATAAAAAAGTGTACATTTTAGAATTTTACCTATTTTTAAATATAGAGTGGACACTTAAGGAACAGTGTGTTGCGTTTATTGCGTTGCATCGTTGCGGTTACGCGCCAATTCAGATTATTGACATATTGAAAAATTTAAATATAGTCAAGATTTGTTTATCGTACCATCAAACGATAAAATGAAGACTCTAGTGTAGATGATAGGTCAAAAAGTAGTCGCCCTCACGCTGTTAGGACTCCAGCAGTGATAAAAGTTGTAAAGGCGCGAATTCAAAGAAATCCCATACGTAAGCAAAAACTTTTGGCCCTTCAGATGGGTTTAAGCAGAACCACGGTGAAAAGGGTGTTTAATGAAGACTTAAGGCTTCGGGCATATCGAAGAAAAACAGGACATCGTTTGGACGCTATTTTAATGGACCTGAGGTTGAAGAGATGTCGTGCTTTGTTGAAGCGGTACGCGGGAAACAAGCATCAGGAAATACATTTTCCAGATGAAACATTTTTATGTTGAAGAGAGCTACAACAAACAAAATGATAAGGTCTACGCACACAGCAGTGAAAAGGCGAGCAACCGTGTTTCACGTGTCCAATAAGGCCATTTTCCATCCTCACTCATGGTTTGGTTGGAAGTCTCTTACTGGGGCTTAACTGAGGTACATTTTTGTGAGAAAGGCGTAAAAACGAATGCAGTTGTGTATCAAAATACAGTCCTCACGAACCTCGTGGAACCTGTTTATCATACCATGTTTAATAACAGACTCTGGGTATTCCAACAAGATTCTGTGCCAGCTCATAGAGCGAAAAGCACTCAAGACTGGCTGGCGGCGCGTGAAATTAACTTCATCCGACACGAAGACTGGCCCTCCTCCAGTCCAGATTTGAGTCCGTTAGATTATAAGATATGGCAACACTTGGAGGAAAAGGCCTGCTCAACGCGCCATGCTGATTTGGAGTCACTTAAGGCATCCTTGATTAAGGCAGCCACCGAAATTGACATGGACCTCGTTCGTGCCGCGATAGACGACTGGCCGCGCAGGTTGAAGGCCTGTATTCAAAAACGCGGGGGTCATTTTGAATAAACTTTATTAGCATAAGAATCTGTGTTTTATTAAGTTCATTTTGGTATATAGATGTTTACATCAATAATAAACTTGGCTCAACTATTTCATATTAAACATGTGACAGAACTTATGACCTGACTATGTGTATCTTATATTTTACTTCTCTATTTCAAGAGTAATACATAAAAAGTAAATATCATTGAAATTAAACTGCTATATACGGATTTTATCGCGTTGTTTATTTGACACTTTATTGCAAAATTTTGAAAATTGTTACACTACTACTACTATTAAACTTTACTAATTTTTAAGCTAATTAAATTATTATTAAACTATTTAGATTCAATTTATTTTTACACTTTCTCCGACGTTTCGGTTGCTTTTTAGCAGCCATGGTCACGGGGAGACTAAGATGGCAGTTGTCTCAATGTTCCAGTGTAGTTATTTCAAAATACCCGAACATAATTTAATCATTGATTACACGTGATAAACCGTCGGCACAGCTAGTATATTATAAACCCGAAGACATTGTTCGATTGAACATGCTAATCTCTGGTACTACTAGTCAGATTTGAAAATTCTTGTTGCATTTAATAGCCCAATTCCTATGGATGGTTATAGACCTCTAAGATATAACATCAGACTATGAGCCACGGCAGCGGAGCTGAAATTATAAACACGTGGGTCACCTAGTTATATCATCATAATCATCTCAGCCGAAAGACGTCCACTACTGGACATAGGCCTCCCCCAAGGTTTTCCACACAGACCGGTCTTGAACCAACCGCTTCCCTAGTTATATAATATGTTGAAATCACGGGCATTTTTAAAACTTCACGTTGGAAAATGCTCGGCCATATAGGACGTTTCAAGGGACAGGAGTCAATAAATAACTTACCTACTATCATTAAAGTGTATACATTGCGGATTAATTACTTTATATGGATTTCATTGCGTTGTTTATATTAAAAACTCTGTAAGTTAAATCAGCGTTGCGATATCATATCACGTCAGTTTTATCGCAACATCAATGCTGAATGGAGACCATTTGTTGCCACAATAGCATAATATGTATATATATATTTATTTTTTTTACTTACTAACTGTTTATTTAATTGTCTTTTTTATTATTTAGTCTATTTTGTAAGAAAAATATGTAATCATGTTGCTTTGTGGCAATAAAGAATGATTTCTTTCTTTCTTTAAGTAAAGAAAAGTAGTGTAATTTCAACGTACATCATTGACTTAAATGTAAGACAAAGTTCTTCTTCTCTCTTAGCCTTTATTATTCCCAAGTCACTTGGGGTCGGTTTTTCTGGTCTAACCAGAATTGACTGGATATCAATTTTTACACGGAGTGTCTGCCACCTGACCTCTGCAACCCGAAGGCTAACGATACCCTAAGGCTAGACCAGTGTCAGGATATTAGAGGGTACTGACTTTCCCAATAACGACTGCCATAGATGTTCATGACAGCCAGGACCGACGGCTTAACATGCTCTCCGAGGCACGGAGCAGGCGATAATTGTCAATCAATACGCACATAATTTCGAAAAGTCATATAACTTCCGAAAGTCAGAGGTGCGCGACGTGGGTTCGAACCCGAGACCCTCTGCATTGCAGTCTGTTGGTCTCCCCACTGAGCTATCGCTGCTAAATGTAAGACAAAGTTATTAAAGTTTAAATAAAATCTAGAAGGCATGACACATGACTACTGTTTTGAGTAGTAGAGCCTCGCTGATTTCAGCATGAATGGGCCGGCTCGACCGGGGAAGGACTACCCTCTCACAGAATATCGACGTGAAATACCAGTATTCCTACTGTTGTGTTTCGTACGGTGAGTGAGAGTGCCGGAGGCCCAATCACCCCCTTTCCCCCATTCCCGCTTCTTCTCCTTCGCACTTCCTTTCCTAAAGGGTCGGCAACGCGTAAGTGATACCTCTGGTGTTGCAAGCGTCCATAGGCTACGGTGACCACTTACCATCAGGTGGGCCGTATGCTTGTTTGCCACCTTAGATGTATAAAAAACAAATCTATGTAAGCACAAAAGTAAAGTCGAGCAAGCGAGCAATGTCCAACGCCAAACGCATTTATACGTCCGCACTCGCTCAGTCTGTAACCAACAGTACCCGATCAAAACTATTTCTATCCCCCGGGCCATCTCGACACCCACGGGCGTACAAGGAAAATACACAGAAAAAAATATTGACAGTATTAAGAATATAAATATTTTTCCTCATCTTTGTCGAAGGCTCTTTTGATGTGTAAACGTACCCGCGGGCTTTGGGTATTTTTTAAGATCGCATGTTAAATACACTATAACTTATGTACCTAAGCAGGTATTTATGTATGGGATTAAATATAATGACCACCAAAAATACTAATTGCGCAGCAAAATATGCTCACTAAAATATATCATAACGAGCACCTATACGCCTCAAATCACTGCATTCTGTCTCGGAATGGTTGGGTTATGTTAGGTTCCTTCTTGCTAACCCCTCCGCCAGCCCCCGCGGAGGGGGATGCGACATGCATAATCCCACGTAAAAACAAAAATATTTTAGGTTCCTTCGTATACCTACCCAAAAATAGTCGACTTATTATGATCTCTTTAAATATAATGCGGTTTTAATTTTGGTTATCATTTTCTATTTTTGACGGTTATATTTTACTATATCTGGTGATAAGTTAAACATAAGCCTCTATGTATCTTACTAATGTTGTAAATAGGAAAATATGTCAATGTTAGGTTGTTTGTTGTTTAAGCGTAAACAGCTGAACGAATTTGTGTAAAACGTGGTTCATATCTATGTATAAAGTGAGTGTCGCGCAACCTAGCAGTTACGTAGAAAAGTCACCAGGTTTCCGCGAGATTATTTATTTTTAGCTGTTAAGTACAAAAAATATTTTGAAATAGCGCAAAATATGTGATTAGAACTAATGAGTAAACAAAATATTTGTTCGTATATAAATTACAGTTATTCTGCGTAAATAGAAACACCAATGATTAAATTATGTTCGGGTACTTTGAAATAACTACACTGGAACATTGAGACAACTGCCATCTTAGTCTCCCCGTGACCATGGCTGCTGAAAAGCAACCGAAACGTCGGGGAAAGTGTAAAAATAAATTAAATCTAAATAGTTTAATAATGATTTAATTAGCTTAAAATTAGTAAAGTTTAATAGTAGTAGTAGTGTAAAAAATTTCAAAATTTTGTAATAAAGTGTCAAATAAACAACGCGATAAAATCCATATATGTATAGTAGTTTAATTTCAATGAATTACAGTGTTTTTTATTTGTAATCATTTGATATGGGGTTCCATAAATTAAAAGGTATTTGGTGAGTGTTCCGTTATCTTAAAAGGGTCAGGCACCCCTGATGTAGACCATTCTCGCTCCCGGCCGTAGTTCAGTCTATGGTCCGGAGTGAGAGCTCGTGGAACGCCGTCGCCTCCTTTTGTGAGGAAGTCATTTCCATCAAGGAGGCGGCGGAGCGGGAGAGGGAGCGTTTAAACCGCAGAACCGGGCGCCGGAGGGCGCGAGATGACCTCCAGCCACCCTGAGGATTGACCTGGGGGTGGTGGGCTTTGTGGGCCTGCCCGCCATCCGTTCAGCACCAGGTCCGAGAGGCGGCGTGCGTGTTCCCACGCGCGCCTCTGTGTCGAGTCCGTCTCCCTTCTAGGGGGGACAGTAGGGATTATTTTTGCGAAGTGCCTATAGGGTAGGTCTTATCGGGTAGTGGTCTGCCGTTTCATACGGCGGGCCGAAACCTCGGCGGGATCGCGACTGCACGCGCAAGTGTTTCGCGCGGCCCCGTCGATAGTGGTTTTGTCGAGGAACACCGTGGTAGGTTTAGTCGGTATTCCGGGATGTACATTATTCTTATTCCATCTTTCTTTTACCCCGGCGAGTCCGACATAACCCCTCCGCCCGCCCCCGCGGTGGGGTAAGCGTCATGCATACAGCCAAGTTAAAAAAAAAAAAAAAAAAAAAAAAGACCATGTCGTGGAATAAAGACGAACATTTAAATGAAAAGCATTTAATGAAACTTTGCCTTTCAATATTAGCAACTAAGTCAATTTAAAATCCTAATCACTTATCGTTATTTGCTATTACCAAAAAATTATTTAAATCTGAAAGTATAATATGTAAATAATACATATGTTTTTATACATACATACATACAATTATGTAAATAATACATATGTTTTTATACATACATACATACATAGATTCACGCCTGTTTCCCAGAGGGGTAGGCAGAGACTACGGATTTCCATTTGCTACGATCCTGACACACTTCTCTGGCTTCATTCACTTTCATCACATTCCTCATACACGCCCGTCGGTTCAAGGTATGTAAATTATATTAATTATATTATGCAATACCAGTTTGATTACCAACTATCTTAATAATTAGTAAATGTATATTTTATATTAATAGTATAATTCATAGTAGTGAAAGCAACAATCATAATTTACAACTTAACTAATATTAACAAAACTAACCACTTATAAATAGAACAAAATGAAGAGTAACTAAATATGGGACTGTAAAAATTAATAAAAAGGGATGGCCGGTTTAGGCAGCGTCGTAAAATTCCTCAGCACCGCTGTCGACCAGGAGTGTGCCCAGAAGACTGGCAGCATTGCCACGCTGAATGGCAATCCTGATTCTTTGAGCCAAAAAAAAGTCCAGCCTTCTGGTCACGTGAAGCGTCGATTAGCCGCTTAGATATATCTCTAAAAAGTACACGATTATAGCCGTTGAAAATATTGATTGATGAAACCTTTACGATACACATCGGTATGTCTATTTACTCTAGACTAGAAAAATTATATATTATATTATTATATTGTAAGGTATATGTTTTTATATACATATTTAATGTCGTCTCGATGGCGTAGTGGTTAGTGTAACCGACTGCCACGCCCGAGGTCGCGGGTTCGATTCCCGCACAAGTTAAACATTTGTGTGCATGAACATGGATGTTTGTCTTGGTCTGGATGTTTCTATGTATAATAAGTATGTATTTACAAAAAAAAAAAGTATATATGTATGTTTATCCATTGTCTAGTACCCATAGTACAAGCTCTGCTTAGTTTGGGCTAGATAGTGTTGTGTGTATGTGGTAGAATATTATTATTATATTATTATTATTAATGAACTTTTAAGTACGCCTGCATTAGGTGTGAAACATAAAATTGCTACAAAAAGTATCAAACAAAATCTTCAAAATCTCATTCAGACGCCTTTACAAACAAAAGTTCACTGAAGTTATAAATTGTTGGTAAGTTTAGAAGTAAAAACAGACAACGTTTTTGTTATATTACTTTTACAATGAGTTTAAATATAAAGTTTAAAAAAAAATATGAATTTGAAAATAATGTTATGTGCCAATGGGTAACTGACCTGGTCAGTTGGTATCGGGGCCGGCGCAGGCGTAGACACCAACTTCTGCATTCAGAGCGAGCGCGCACCACCCAACATGCGCGTCACTCCATACCGCGCTGCCAACACGCTGCTCGGACAAGCATTCACTATCCGACACGGCACGGACCACCCTGCGGATTTACATTGACTGTTAATTATTGTCGATTACGATTTTGAGTTATTCGAATAAATATGGCATTGGATATGCAATCGAGAGATGTTAAAACTGCGCCGAGCGAAACAGGCGGTCACAGTTAAGTGAATAAAATCAACACTTTTTGTTTAATACAAATATAAAATATACATTTACCATAACAATGAATGTGTTTACAATTACTCCGTGTAAAAACTTAAAATAATTAATATTTGCGCATACAAAATTATGTAAATTTGCACGAAAAATGCAAAAGCGTAAGCTCGTGTTACGTGATTTTTAGATTATAACAGTAGAAATCTATCCTATTTTACAACTTAAACGAAACATAAATAGTTAAATTATAATTTGTCTCCCAAATATTTAACAATACAGATACATATTTATCAAAAAAGCACTTCAAATCCTGCATACAATTTTACTATGGCGGCCGCGCGCCATTCTGATTATGCGCCGCACGAGCTCGGTCATTATCTGTCTTACGCTCGGCGCAGTCTTAATCGTAATTCTATTATTCTATCGACATGAACCCACGCCTATCAAAATCACTCCTGCCACATTACCTTATCAGCAAATTGTTTACTAATTACTAGCATTCCTAGTACAACTTCAAAAATAATTATTACAAGTCGTTTACAATATCTTTAAGACATCTCAAAGCGATATATGTAGTTATTTATTTTACACAATGTTATTAAAAACGACCTTTACGAAACTACTTTGTTAAAATTAATAAATTAGTATAGAAATGTATTCGAATTCATTCATCATCAATTGAATATATGAATATGTATATCGATTGCACGAATTTGATGGTGGTTTAAGTCGTCGCTCAATCAAGTTTTCAGAATTTGATTCCATACGGCACAAAATTAAGTGTGTCCACAATAATGGTTTCGCAGAACAACTTATTTTATTTTTTATCTGGAGTACCAAACAGTTAAACATTATGTCCTTATTACTAATACATTTTAAATATAAATAAAGTTTGATTAAATGTGCAACCCGTACCCGTTATTCACAGCTTACATAATTATAAATAAAAATAATAAATAATTTATATATATTATTAATAAAAATATAATACATAATTATAAGTAAAACACCACGTCACACACGACATACTTACGTATTGTAATAAAGGAGTCAATTTTTGAGAGCCCTGACACCCATAACACAAGTTCAATCTTAGCTTGGGTGTCAGATGGTTACAACACTGTAATAACCTACAATTTGTAAGAATAAAGTTTGTTTTAGCACATTGTATGTGAAAAATTGTAAAATTTTAATAAATATTATTATTATTATTATAAATTTGTGACAATTTTGCAAAAATCAAACAAAATATAAATTAAAATTTAGAATTTTACACAATGTTTCTTACATTTTTAACTCAGTTTCTTATATATATAGTTATAGCGAAATTTACTAGCAGGCCTACTAAACACATCCAGTTTAGTGAAAAGCTCATTATATTTTGTGCATATACGTCGTATAGGTGCGCGGAATCCAGCATTAGTTTTACAAGATTATACAGCAAAAAGGGTCGATATCACACCTCTCGTGTTACAACTTAGTCATACATAATAATGATAATATATTTTATTATCGAATTTATAATACTACAAGATTTTGCCCGCGGTTTCCCTCGCATTATTCTAGATTTTGTCAGCACTGTAAACAGCACTTTTTCTAGATTAAAGGTACCCTATGGCCTTTGAAATTAAATTACTATATACGGATTTTATCGCGTTATTTATTTTACACTTTATTACAACATTTTGAAACTGTCACACTACTACTAGATACTATTGAAGATGGTTGGAATGTACCACCAGCTTGGGATCCAGTCATTCAAATAGTCAAACCCAAGAAGAAGCAAACCACAGCTAGACTTCATGATACTCTGAGCTCATTCTGCGTAAATAGAAACACCAATGATTAAATTATGTTCGGGTACTTCGAAATAACGACACTGGAACATTGAGACAACTACCATCTTAGTCTCCCCGTGACCATGGCTGCTGAAAAGCAACCGAAACGCCGGGGAAAGTGTAAACTTAAATATAAATAGTTTTAATAAACTAATTTGCTTAAAATTTCTTAAAATTCAATAGTATCTAGTAGTAGTGTGTCAGTTTAAAAATTTTGTAATAAAGTGTAAAATAAACAACGCGATTAAATCCGTATATTGTAGTTTAATTTCAATGAATAACATTCGCGTAAACAGAAGACAATATTATGTATACCCTATGTTCTTTTCTATACACCTGACACACGTTGTATGCGAAATTTCACGATTCTCGATCGAGTATTCATGGCGTGAAAGCGTACCAAACAAACTCGCATTCGCATTTGTAATATTAACTACGATACGCACATTAAAAAAAGATATGTCCACGTCACAAAAACGTAAAATATAAACAGAAATCTAAATATATATGAGTTAATGTAGACGCCGCCATCATGTGTTATTTATTCGTCAGTCCCTCGTCTCGTTCAGTAATCGTAAAATACGAAGTTTCACACATTAATATTGATGGTGCGTATAATAGGTTTATTTGTGATGATTTTTACTATAAAAATATGTAAAGTGGGAGTAGGGGATACGGTCTGCAGGTTCCGTACCAGTTGTTGTATTGTATATTGTCTTTAATATTGTATAACGTCTCGCTAAGCGAGTTTAAAAAGAATATGGCGATTGAAAAGAGATGTGTATCTTGTAGGGTTTTCCTCATGGCTCTATCGAATGTCCAAACCTAGCAACTAACATAAATATGTAAAGTCATTCAGTTTAATAAACTTATTAACTATTGTACTTGGACGTTCATAACTGTTACTTTGTGAACTTTAAACCGTACTAACATTTTTCTAATGCATTTAAATTAGTGTTTAATTTGAATTGTTGTGATTGAAAAGTATACACGAATATTACCATGTTTTTTAAATAATATTGTCTTCTATTTACGCGAATATTATTCATTGAAATTAAACTGCTATATACGGATTTTATCGCATTGTTCATTTGACACTTTATTACAAAATTTTGAAAATTGTTACACTACTACTACTATTAAACTTTACTAATTTTTAAGCTTATTAAATTATTATTAAAACTATTTACATTTAATTTATTTTTACACTTTCCCCGACGGTTCGGTTGCTTTTCAGCAGCCATGGTCACGGGGAGACTAAGATGGTAGTTCTCTCAATGTTCCAGTGTAGTTATTTCAAAGTACCCGAACATAAGTTAATCATTGGTGTTTCTATTTACGCAGAATGAGCTCAAAGTATCATAAAGTCTAGCTGTGGTTTGCTTCTTCTTGGGTTTGACTATTTGTATTACTGGACCCCAAGCTGGTGGTACATTCCAACCATCTTCTCTATTAAAATTAGGATGTTTTTTGATTTCAATAGCCTCGCGAAGCATCCTTGGTAGGAATCGGTGTTCTTTAGCGAGAATCTGTGGTTTGTCAAATCTCAGGTAGTGGTTGGTCCCCTGTTGCACATGTTCACATGTTCACACACAGCAGACTTTAACGAGCGTTGGTGTTTTACATCAGCTATGTGTTCTTTTATGCGGGTGCCTATGTTTTTTAAAGATATATAATTATGCGCTTATAATATGCTCTCAATGGGTGGCGAAAAAGTCGAAGGAAAATGGGTAACTATTAATCAAATACTTTTTTTAAATCGTCATTTGTCTAACAATTACGTGAATGTTATACATTGCAATAACATTCGCGTAAACATAACATATAAAGAAGTTTTATTTCAAAACTAGATTTTCTTTTTGTCTTATTTATTAAACAAATATGGCGTACATACATAGACACGACCTATCTCTATCTTCTTCTCCCTAGCCTTTATTATTCCCAAGTCACTTTGGGGTCGGCTTTTCTGGTCTAACCGGATTTGACTGGATTTCAGTTTTTACACAGAGCGGCTGCCACCTGACCTCGGCAACCCGAAGGCTAACGATACCCTAAGGCTAGACCAGTGTCAGGATAATATAGGGTACTGACTTCCCAATAACGACTGCCATAGATGTTCACGACAGGCGGGACCGACGGCTTAACGTGCTCTCCGAGGCACGCAGCAGGCGATAATTATTGTCAATTAATACGCACATCATTTCGAAAAGTCATATTACTTCCGAAAGTCAGAGGTGCGCGACGTGGGTTCGAACCCGAGACCCTCTGCATTGCAGTCTGTTGGTATCCCCACTGAGCTATCTCTATATAGTCTTTCTTTTGTCATCTCTATTTATTACAGTACTAGTAGTCAGAAACAATAACTGTTTAGTCTTTATATATATAATTCTACTGTACGTGTGTATGTCACTGAACTCCTCCTAAACGGCTGGACCGAAATTGATAAAATTTTTTTTTTTTTCATGTTTACAGGACAATGTCTGTCTGTACAGCTAGTATTTTATAAAAGTTACTTGTTGACCAAATAAGATAATTAACAAATACGGTCTATACATAATAAACGATTCTAAGGGCACCATGATAACTTAAAGAGAACCCTAAAAAGTTATGGAAAACGAAGAAAGTTTATGAGTTTAACGGTATCGACATTATCGTATATTTTATTTGAGCGTACAGTAGGGTAGTCACAACTTTTAGAAACAATAACAGTATCGACATAAATATAGAAATGTATATTCAGTATACAATAAACTTGGATAAAGTTAATTCTAGTGAAAAAGCGCGGCGTTGTTTGACGACAGCACGAACGATCCATGAATCAAAATTCGTATTTTCTCGGTATGCGCTACAGGATTCAAGTGAGCGATGCTGCGGACAGAAACGAATATATTAAGCGGCGGTGGCCCAGTGGATAAGGCATTGGACTTACGGTCGAGAGGTCGCGGGTTTGGATCCCATTTATTGCACTACCGATGTATAACCCACTCCTGAAGCATTCTAGCTTAGCTGGAGGGGTTAACAAGAATACTCGTTATTTGTAACCCTTTGTAAACTAAAATGAAGAAAAATATACAAAATTGGCATCACCTTATGCCACTTGTGTATAGGCGTTGTAGAGGCATTGTATCTGACGACTCGATGGCGTAGTGGTTAGTGTAACCGACTGCCACCGCTGAGGTCGCGGGTGCGATTCCCGCACAAACATTTGCGTGCATGAACATGGGATATTTGTCTTGATCTGGGTGTTTCTATGTATAATATGTATGTATTTACAAAAAAATTGTATATATATATGTTTATCCATTGTCTAGTACCCATAGTACAAGCTCTGCTTAGTTTGTGCTAGATGATATTGTGTGTATGAACATTTTTCATTGATGCTCTGCTCCTATTGGTCATAGCGTAATGTTATATAAGCCTATAGCCTACCTCGATAAATGGGCTATCCAAAACTAAAATATTTTTTCTATGCGAACCAGTAGTTCCTGAGATTACCACGTTCAAACAAACAAACAAACTCTTCAGCTTTATAATATTAGTATAAATGCGAGTGTGATTTCTTTGTTACGTTTTCACGCCTTTAATACTCGACCGATCATCATAAAACTCCGCATACACATTGTCAGAGGCACAGAAAAGGATATGTGTACCTTTCATCCAAAAAAAAAGTACTGTCACTAACCTATCCTATATTTACGAAAGCGAAGCCGCGTGCAAAATATGGTGCAAAATTTAAATATTTGTCAATTAATTACGCGTAAACTGTTGAACACATTTGGGTAAAATTTAGCACATAGATAGACCATATCCTAAACTAACAGCCAAAATACTTTTATTTTGTACCTTTCCTTATAATTCACGCAGACGAATCCATAAAGGCAATTAAGTTTATCTTAAACTACGATTGGCAACCCTAACGATAGTTTCTGAAACATATCTTGAACAATATATCTACCTGAGTAATTCTCACAATGAGATATCGAGTACGATTTAACGAAGCTTACACCGTTGGAACTAATTGATTGTGGCCTTAATAACAACACAGAGATATACTCTGTCAGAAGGAGAAACGTACTTATCAGTGATGTGCGATTATCGATTAAATATTCGAATGCTCGTAATTCGATTATTTTGGAAATGATAAGACACATTGATGCATAAAACTTGATAATTTATCGAATGCATTTCTATTACATCTGAAGGCCTGCCATGAAATGTAAATCCCGAAATGTCGGGCCTATTGTTGCTATTATTAACAATAATAATAATATAATAAACCCCTCTGGGACAGTCGCTATCTCATCATAAGACTAACGCAATATCAGAGGGCACAGTACACTAGTTCTTAAACTACCACCTTCACCTTGTGATATAAACAAAAAATGTATCACCAGGTTAAATAAAAGCGCAAAAACCGCAGGGCAGCTTGTGGCGAACTGAATGTGAGTGGCGACACTGCGGTCCTGAATGCCTCAGAGAGTCGGTTAGAGCCTCAGCCCCGGCTTACCGTTGCTGGTTGGCTGGGGTGGAACTTCAAGAGCGTCCGTAGGACTCTTATCTCTGGCTTGCCTGGGTCGGCTGGTCAGAGGGGCTGCTAGAGCTACATGCTTGGGGGGGGAAGTGTCTTTTTCAAGGGCATAACTACGGAAAAAACCGCTCTGGGTCTCCGTTGTCACGAGACCCGTGACGGTGAAACTGGCGGCGCCGCACTGCTTAACACCCCTAGCAACTCGCACCAGTGTTGCCCTCTGCTGCTGGCTTGTATGCCTATCGTGGCTATTCTCAGGGAGCCCATCTAGTGAGTTGGCGAGTCACTGTCTGCCCATTCGATTGATACTATTAGCGTATGTATACTCTGTAGGGCCCTGTAGGACAGACTACGTTTTATCATCCATAGTTACCAATATACCAGTCCATCAAACACCCATACCCATAGCCCATATATTAGAACCTATACGTAGCAATAGTCCTACGCCTGCTGCGGCTAGTGCTGCTGTAGGTGTTCCATCCCACCTTTGATTAAAATTCTCGAAGGGCCTCTTCACGTTGGACCCTTGTCTCCGTGTAAGCCTCCTAAAGTGCCGGGTATTTTCCTAACGTATTAAGGATATACCCGTGTAAGAGACATATGATAATAACTTTATTTACACAGAAATGATTATAGAGTTTTTGCATAGCAGGTTATCAATATATTGTAAATAATTTGGATCTACAATTTCGTGGCAGGAGTTCTGTTCTCCTAGATTAGGCTACAGGATAGCCTGTGTTTAGGAGACACAGTTTCGATTCCCTAGTGGTAGATATCATATTTTAATTTGACGTGTACATATATTTATGTTAAATGTGTTAGTTTGTGTAAATAGGTACAAATTAGAACATACAATTTGATAAGAAAATAAACATTTTTGAGCATGCAGTGTTGTATGGTAGCGTGTTCGTGCGTATAATACGTGTGTGTAATTGGCATTGTGTATCTTTTCGAAATTATGTGCGTATTGATTGACATTTATCGCCTGCTCTGTGCCTCGGAGAGCACGTTAAGCCGTCGGTCCCGGCTGCCATGAACATCTATGGCAGTCGTTATTGGGAGAGTGTCGACACAAATCCCACTGGGTCGAAGTGTCACTGGTCTACAATGACTGGCCCCCACATAACATACATACATACCATTTACCAGTCTGTAGTATACAGACGGAGTATACAGACTACTTCGGTAAGAGGTATTATACATTCACATTTCGCCAGCCATGGATTTAGGTTCCACGTAACAAGGACGAGCCTATTGTTTGCCAGGCATAGTTATATCCGTGCCGCTAGTAAAAATTTCTTTATAGAAAACCAAATGACACTTTGTCCCATAGGGTTTAACCCTGACATGCACAGCAGTCGCAGGAGTGTATCTGCTGCGCCACAGAGACAGTCGAGTTTTTAACACTTCATATGTGGAGATACAAGGTTCAAGTATAGGAAGAACTAGTAAATCACGTAAAAATATTTAATCAAGATGATTTGTATCATGCTCAGCCCCCAGTTAATTTAACACAAAGCGAGCGAATCGACACATTGAGGATCACACGAGTTTTTGTGTGGGATTCGAAGCCACAACCTTCGGCGCAGTAGTAACAGCGAGGCCATCATTAAACCACTACGCCATCCGTGCAGTTTCGAATCATGTTCGATCCCCAGTCACTGCCAACACACAAAGCGTAGGTACAATCGGTACAGCATCTAAAATGGCAGTTTAGACGCGCCATCCTTCCCTAATTATGTAAATGACTCATTCCAAATCGGTTCCCTCAACGACACAGGATACTAAAACGTCAACCGACATTAACATACGATTAATCCGTAATTAGGATTTAGACTCGCAGTTTACGGCGTCAAACTGCGTAGTGTAATAATTGCTTTGAATCGTGGCAGTAAGGGTTGCCAAAATGGAAAACATAATAACAATAATATAATATAATATATAATATTCTATCACATACACACAACACCATCTAGCCCAAACTAAGCAGAGCTTGTACTATGGGGGTACTAGACAATGGATAAACATACATACATACTTTTTTTTTTGTAAATTCATACACATTATACATAGAAACACCCAGACCAAGACAAACATCCATGTTTATGCACACAAATGTTTGACTTGTGCGGGAATCGAACCCGCGACCTCAGGCGTGGCAGTCGGTTACACTAACCATTACGCCATTAATGCCGACAAATAACGTATATGTACTTAGTTTTATGCTTATATCGAAGAAAAGATTTTTCCCGCGGCTCCGCTCGCGTAAATGCAGGTTATGACAATTTCTTACTTCCCTTGAAAACAATACTTTTTTTCAGGATGAAACGTCCTTTTCTGTACCCCTGACATCGTGTATGAGAAATTTCATGATGATCGGTCAAGTAGTTAGAGTGCCTCTGTGTCACAGCGGTAGTGAATGCGACTGCTGTGCATGAGGTCTCAGGTTCATATCCCAAGTCGAGTCAGTAAAATTTATTAGCTTGTTTGTTGAGAAATTCTCAATAGCAGACCGGAATTAAGAAGTTGACAGAGTCGAACACACCCGTGCCTCAGAAAGCACGTAAAGCCGTTAGTGCTGCGCCTGATCTCTCTCCGGTCGTATCGGATTACCGTCCCATTGGATTATGAGAGTTAGGGAACAGAGAGTGCACTTGTTTTTGTGCACACACTTGGGCTCTATAATTTGCGCAGATGGCCAGTCTCCGTAAAACTGGCCGCCGTGACAGAAGTCTGGTCTGAAGGACCTTTTTTTAATAGGAACCAAGTCTATTGTAGTCTACTGGGCACAGATCCAGACAACGCACTGCTACCGAAAATGTAATAGTTATTTTTCAATAGATACTCAATAAACCTTTTTCCGATTCAGCAATCTTACCCGGGACCGTACTAGCCGTTCCTAGGAGACAGCAAGTCTTAACTCATATTATAAATGCGAATGTCAGTTTGTTTGCTACGCTTTCACGCCTCAACTACTTGACCTATCGTCATGAAATTTTGCGTACACGTTGTCAGGGGTACAGACATGGAAATAAGGTAAATTTCACCCAGTAACAAGTAAGAATCGGCAATGAATTGCCGTAAATCTTAAAGTTCGAAAAAATGGTACAAGTAATATGCAAAGGTCACGTGATACCAAGTGACCTTGAGAGGTCAGTGGTCAAATGTCATAGTCATTCCGGGGTATATCGACTATGTTGAGTCGAATGGCGTTGACCGCGAGTCTCTAGCTCTTACTATTTTTGAGTTGAAAGTTGTATAACAGACAGACGGACGGAGGACGGACGGACGGACGGATTGGTAGTGGCGAAGCCACCACTAAAACCTCTACACCACCTTACCACCATGCGCAATCAACATTATAAGCAAAAGTCATCTTGCTAGACCTATATAGACTTTAATTTTGGCTCAATATTACGACCCGACGCTTACAAACACGTGTGACGTCATATCCGTATCCTGTGCGTTACGTACGCTTTGAGATGTCGTCAATACAAATGAGTTGTTACTATGGCGTTAGTTATTTACAAACTCATGAGGTGGAAGGAATGGATTGGCAACTTGCTGGTGGTGAGCATGAATTGAAAACCGGTATAAATATGAGTTTCGGTTCTTCAATGACTGCACGGATGGCGTAGTGGTTTAAGTGGCCTTCTCGCCACTGCTGCCGCGCCGAGTGTAGTAGGTTCGAATCCCACACGGAAAAATTGTGTGATCCTTAAATAGTTGTTCCGAATCTGGGTGTTCTTTGTGTCCGTTGTTTAAATGTTTGTAAAGTCCCCCGCGATACACAAAATGTCCCTAGTGCAGGAGTACTCTTCAAAAAAAACATTTCCTTTCTTAAAAGAGTTTTTCTTTTTGATATTGTTTCATTCTGGTTCTTAAGACTGCGCCGAGCGTAAGACAGATAATGGCAGAGCTCGTGCGGCGCATATTCAAATCGGCGCGCGGCCGCCATAGTAAAATTGTATGGAGGATTTGAAGTGCTTTTTTGATAAATATGTATCTTTATTGTCAACTAATAACTTAAATATTTGGGACGGACAAATTGTAATATAACTATTTATGTTTCGTTTAAGTTGTAAAATAGGATAGATTTCTACTGTTATAATCTAAAAATCACGTAACACGAGCTTACGCTTTGCATTTTTCGTGCAAATTTACATAATTTTGTATGCGCAAATATTAATTATTTTAAGTTTTACACGGAGTAACTGTAAACAGATTCATTGTAATGGTAAAAGTATATTTTATATTTGTATTAAACAAAAAGTGTTGATTTTATTCACTTAACTGTGACCGCCAGTTTTGGCACATTTTGCTCGGCGCAGTCTTAATAAAGGTTTCATAATGCCAGTTCAGTACCATCTTGTTTTGAGAGAAATAAAATTTATTTATTATTTATTATTATCTGATTTAAAGGTTCTTAAGAAAATAGTGATAGTTGCCTATTCAAAGAATGGTGGGCATAATCTATCAAAACATGCCTCCACTACCATAATCTAGAAATTCTTTGCCCACAAGCAGCCGCCATCGCATCTCGTTTTTATCGCATTACGTTGAACATCACATCGGTCATATCCTATGAACTTAGAGAAGTTCAAGCTTCGTTTAAAAAACAAATTAAATAAAAGTTTTATGTTCCGGTTAGGGTTCTAGAAACGACATCGATGAACACACTGTGTATAATAAACCCTGTCCGATCGTTAAAGGTGTTATACAGTAGCTTATTACGAGTACGTAGGTATCATCCTTTTATAAAAATTGATCACAAGAATTACCAGGATAAATTTAATTTATTTAAAAAAATATCTTAATAGAATACCCATGGCAACACCGACAATTTATAAATCAAAATATCTAGGTATCAGTAAAGGTCATAAAGGTTCACCGCCGCCATTTTAATAGAAAAATAAATACATCAAAGAAGCCTCCGTCTTTACAAAATTTCAGGTATTTAAAGGTAAAATTGCTGATCAATACTGGGTTAAAAATGTTATTCATTGAAATTAAACTACTATATACGGATTTTATCGCGTTGTTTATTTTACACTTTATTACAAAATTTTGAAACTGTCACACTACTACTAGATACTATTAAACTTTACTAATTTTTAAACTAATTTAATTATTAAAACTATTAGAACTGTTTATATTTAAGTTTACACTTTCCCTGACGTTTCGGTTACTTTTCAGCAGCCATGGTCACGGGGAGACACACAACGCGATAAAATCCGTATATAGTAGCTTAATTTCAATGAATAACATTCGCGTAAACAGAAGACAATATTATATTAAGAATGTTATGTTGACGTTTTATGATGATATAGATTTTTGTTATTATTTTTCTTACCATGTCTATCAAGGAAGGAATAAGTCCTTAATGGATCGGACACCGTTTTTTATACACACATAAATACCTGTATGATACCGGTGAAGAACCGGTGTGTTCACCGGTATTTTGAAATCTTTTTAATTTTTTGTAGAGAGATATTGACTTCAGTTATTGTTTATGTAATGTATATGTGCATCACACAAAATGTTAACTGCCTCGGTTGCACATCAGTGTTGAATGCAACTGCTGCGACGTTTTAAGTTCGATTCCGATATCGGAGAAGTGTTATTGGGGTTTTCTGTTAACAAATTTTTTGTAGCAACTGTCTTTTTAAATATTATTAACTATATTTCGCCCGCGGTTTTGTTCGCTTTAATCTTGATGTTGTGAATAAATTTGTATCCCATTGGAACAATAGTTTTTCCCGGATGAAAGGTATCCTATGTAACTACCCGACCGATCATCATGAAAATTCGCATACACGTTGTCAGGGGTACAGAAAAGGACATATCAAATCAAATAGCAATGGCTGACGCCCATCTACACCACTGAACCATCCGCGCAATTCACGCCTCCACTGTCTCACGGTACAAGCATGATGCTTTTAAATCGTGAGCATAAAATCACAACTTTTTTTTAGTTAATCTGAGTACAGTCAATCAGGGTAACTTTGACTTTCTGGGTAAGATTGACACTTTTGATGAATCATGATTCCTTTTTCTATTACTATAGAAACTATCAAAACCACAAATAATTTATTAAAAATTATATTCTTTGATACCTCCGTAAACGATCTTCTCAAAAAAAAAGTTAAGTGTCAAACATAATTCATCCGTCATGTCAAATCGAAAAGCGCGGTAATGGGACGAGTATTTCTACAGTGATATCCAGTCGAAGATACAAACCAAGCTATTTTAGTCAAAACCATAATTACTGTCAAAGGTACCCACCCAGACAGGGGAGGTAACTTTGTCATACCATATTTTTGCAATTTCTTTAATTAATTTCTATTAATATGAGTTAGATTATTTTAGAATTTTATTATTCTCAATCTAAGACATAAATTTGCTTGATGACATATGTCTTATACTTTTTACTAAAATCGTTTGAACCTAAAATGTGCTCGAAACCTGTCAAAGTTACGCTGATTGACTGTAATCAAATTTCTTCATTTAATTTAATACTTACCGCTCGTTCATTCATTAAGTTTTCATTTGATGTTTAATTGAAACAAATGTTTCTGTAACATGTCAACGTGAAGCTAAACATACGACGCGTGAGCGGGATATGTGTATCTGTTAGGTGTTAAGAGTGAGTAGGACAGTTTATGTGTAAGGTGATCGAAAGATTGGAATGTATTAGTGCAATGTTTTTTCTGTATATACATACATATGTTTGGGTTCAATGAACTATACCACCCTAAAGAGGTCGGCAAAGGTCATTACTTTTAAATATGAAGTTGCCGTTTTATATGAAGAAAATCAGTAACGTTGTGGTTTTCATACTATTTCATCAATGTTTCTTGAATAGCTAAATCGAATCCTGTTTTTTTGTATGTATAGGTCCTTTTATTTAGGCCACTATGGTTTGTCTTAAAGTAACAAAAACATCATCCATGATGTAATTACGTCGAATTCAAACAATGAATACGGGCAGGCACTAAGTGATTTTCTAAAAAAACCACGTGATTTCTGTAGAAATTGTACGTGAAGTACGAAAATCACATTTGGCATTTAACGTATTGAAAACCTTTTACCCGCCAAATACACACAGACCTTAAACTTTCCACAGATTCAAACTAACACGCAACAAACTATAAATACCAGAGACTACAAAGTGAATATTTTTAATAGCATTATAATCGCGCAGGCAAAGACATCGATATGATTCATCCTAATCTAAACATTCAGCAATAAAATTATTTTATATCAAGAGTGAAATAAAAATGCTACCTATATTTATATTTCAAAGAATGAAAGAAATAAAGTTGTTTGAAATTAGAACAATATATAAAGAGTTTTGACGTCTGTAACTATTTTGGCGGGAGAATTTATTGGTTTACTAAAGATTTAACATACAAACATAGTCTTATACAATGATATTATATATAGAAAAGAAGCGAATATGTTACGAGCGTACGAAAAGTGAAGATTTATTAGATTAGAACCCTATTAGGCCGCTTTTCTATTGTTCTCAAAACAAAATCGGTTCAACAAAAGCTTTCGTAAAACAGTCATAGCTATTTCTTTCACTTAAGCTTTTTCGTTACTCATTTATAAAATTTTCATCATATGTATATACAAAATTGTATGGATCAGATTTTCGACGTCCATAACTATGAAAGTGCCGTATGTGGTTATTATTGGTCTTACACCTATATGCTGAGCTTGAAAATTTGATTTACAGGTGTCTAATAATAGTAATGTCCTGCAGACCGAATTTCGATGACGGCGGCCAATCTTAGCGCAAACTGGCCATCTGCGCAGGAGATATTATAGTGCATAAGCGTGCGCAAACACATGTGCACCCTCTGTTCCCTAACTCTCATGATCCGATGGGAAGGTAAACTGACACGACCAGAGAGAGATCAGGCGCAGGACCAACGGCTTTACGTGCTTTCTGAGACACGGGGGAGTCTAACACCGCCAACTTCCTAACTCCGGGCTTCTATTGAGATTTCTTAACAGAAAAACCCAATAATATTGTGATGGCCCGACCCGGGATTCGAACCCGAGACCTCATGCAAAACAGTCGCATTTACTACCGCTGCGCCACGGAGGCAGTTACAGGTGTTTAAACAAAGTGCCTGATCCGGATATTGAACAAGACTATATGCACAGCTGTCGCAATCATCACAAGGCAGACCTATGTCAATTCGGGAACAGTATTTTTTTATATACGGTACCTAATGTCCTTTTCTATGCTCATGACAACGTGTATGCGAAATTTCATCGTGATCAGTCGAATAGTTAAGGCGTGAAAACGTACCAAACAAACTCACATTTAATTTTATACATAGATACATAACATAGACTTCAGCATGCTTTTGAAGAGTTTTCCTGGTTTTGTTCACTTTTATACCAAAGTACAACGCCGTCTATATCTCCAAAGATATAATAACTAAGATTTATATGAAATATATAATATTTCGATTATATTTATTTTCAACTAGCTGACCCGCGCACCTTCACATCTGTCTATCGTCTGCTTCACATAAGAGAATTTTCCCTGTTTTCCAACATTTTTCATTGATGCTCCACTCCTATTGGTCGTAGCGTGATGTTATGTAGCCTTATATAGTCTTGCCCGATAAATGGGCTATCCAACACTAAAATAATTTTTCAATTTGAACCAGTAGTTGCCGAGATAAGCGCGTTCAAACAAACAATCTCTTCAGTTTTATAATATTAGTATGGATAGTAAAGCAAGATCAATAGATACATACATATGTCGGCTTATAGACGTCGCTCACTGATCCCACTTGAGCCGACATGAGCGCACTATTTTCATCTTGAATACGTGTAAATTCTAGTCTTTAAATTGAACTTATGAGATCAAATTTAAGAGTAAACTTACGTAAGTAATCTATATCGTATAGTATGAATATTTAGCGGCTTAGGGTAGGTGTGTTATATATTTCTTTATAGCCACAAAGATTACAAGAATGATGTAGTGGTTTACGAGGTCATTTACTGCGTGTGTTGTGGGTTCAATTCCAATTTCTTATCCTATGTATCTTATGTGGGGGCCAGTCAGTGCAGACCGGCGACACTTCGACCCAGTGGGATCTTTTGTGTCGACACTCTCCCAATAACGACTGCCATAGATGTTCATGGCAGCCGGGAGCAACGGCTTAACATGCTCTCCGAGGCACGGAGCAGGCGATAATTGTCAATCAATACGCACATAATGCTCCGTGCTTCGGAGAGCACGTTAAGCCGTTGCTCCCGGCTGCCATGAACATCTATGGCAGTCGTTATTGGGAACGTCAGTACCCTCTAATATCCTGACAATGGTCTAGTCTTAGGGTATCGTTAGCCTTCGGGTTGCGGAGGTCAGGTGGCAGCCGCTCCGTGTAAAAACTGATATTCTGTCAAATCCGGTTAGACCAGAAAAGTCGACCCCAAGTGACTTGGGAATAATAAAGGCTAAGAGAGAAGAGTTACGTTAAAGTGTGCTGATAGTTTAATACCAGCAGTAAATCTGAGCGATTTGTGTAATTTTTAAAGGAGTCTGTACTAGGCTCGAACCCTGTATTACAAATCTCCAGGATCTCCACTATCCAAATAGCACAACGTTGTATTCATTTACAATTATTATAAATTTAAATAGCAAGTAGTTACTACTGTACTACGATAAGAATGAATAAGGATATATCAGTAGTAAATATAAATAATATCATATATCTAAATTCTTTTTGCGAAAGAATACGTTCTTATGAACGTAACGCCGTCCGTATTTTCATTCACGGAAGTGAACGACGCATGAGGTTACAAATTCGAGTCCACGATTTACTTAAGCGTATTCTATGTATTATGAATTCTCAGTTCGCCTTCTGCGAAAAATGAATGTATGATAGCTGGTTAGCCTAAAATTTTTAAATGTATCAGTAATTTCATTTTGTGTATTGTATATTTACTATTCATAAAATAAAATAAGAAAAATATTTACTGTGTTGTGGGTTGCAATCGTATATATCGTTCGTTCGAATACTATACCATTGTTGACTAAATGTCAACAATCATCTCAAAAATGTATATTTCCTTCATTTAGGTCGGGACTCCACCAAAGCAGAGATGTGTGCGGTGTGCTGTGTGCTGTGCGAGAAGAGATGTTTTTCAGCTCGGGTGCGAGGCGTTGAGTGTTCAATCGTCCGCGCACAGTTCACATCTCCACTTCCATCGCGCCATACAAATATTACACATCTCCGCACAGCGATCTCCACTGAAGCTGAGCGGAGAGGAGATGTGTCAATAACACAATTCTATTGGTTGTTTAAAAAGCATCTCCTCTCCGCTCGTCTCGTCTCCGCTTTGGTGGAGTCCCGGCCTTATTCTTCATTCATTCATTGGTAGATCCGCATACGGGACAAAAAACTAAGACTCCCCCGCGACACAGGAGTTATTCCTAATGCGGGAGATTTCTTTTTAAGAAGAAAACATATAAACACATCTGACTACACCTTCGGAGACGGCAATGTATCTTATCTTATCTTGTTACGGGGGCCAGTCAGTGTAGACCGGCGACACTTCGACCCAGTGGGATCTTTTGTGTCGGCCCCGAGATTTATCCCTTAGCTATCTCCCTATGAATGTACTGCATCAATCGCAGCGTACACTTCAGAGGGAGAAGCCTGAAGTCTTCAGGGTTCGGATATGCCAACCCCATCAGACCCATCCTTAGTCGAGCGATGGCAATGTAAGTCTTATCATGAACGTTTAATATTCGTAATAATGTTACGTCAATGGATCAAAATCGAGTAACAAGGTGAGTCAAGCAATCACTTCTGAGCCATTTTAAAGTTTGTTTTTATAAAATACAACATAAAAGTATAATTATGTGTAAGGCTGGTCGCACAGTGGCAGGAAACGCAGACGTCTGATGTTTTAAAGATATGTGCGTATTAGATAGTTAATTATGGCTTGCTTTAACGGTGAAGGAAAACATCGTGAGGAAACCTGCATGTCTGAGAGTTCTACATAATGTTCTCGAAGATATTAGCTATTCAGTATTTAGCTGTAATTAAACTGCAGCTGCCTCGTCTTGACAAATTGCTTTTGAAAATAATATCAGCCTTGTAATAAAGTGTCCCACAGCTGGGCACGAGCCTCTTCTCAGTGTGAAAAGGGTTAAGCCACTAACCTGGCTCAGTGCGGGTTGGCATCCTTCACATATCTTCGAGAACATTATGGAGAACTCTCAGACATGCAGGTTTTCTCACGATGTTTTCCTTCACCGTTAAAGCGAGCGATAATTAACTATTTAATACTCACATATCTTTAAAACATCAGACGTCTGCGTGGCAGTCCAACATTTACGCCTCAAAATCTAGTCACTACACATCTATACTAATATCATAAGGCTGAAGAGTTTGTTTGTTTGTTTGGTTGAACGCGCTAATCTTATGAACTACTGGTTCGATATAAAAATATTTTTTTGTGTTGGATAGCCCATTTATCGAGGAAGGCTATAGGCTATATAACATCACGCTACGACCAATAGGAGCGGAGCAGCAATGAAAAATGTTGCAATAAATGTCAGCTAGTTATAAAATAAAGACTCCGTCGCGTCCGTCTGTCTGTCTGTTCGCGATAAACTTGTTTGTTTGTGGTCGGGTGACTATGGAGAGTAAATTAAATGTCCGATATCAAGTAGATAGTATTGTATTATCACTTCCACAATTACGTTATTACAAGGTTATCTAATATAAAGATGCGATTACCCCATAACTGGCGTGAAGGTGCATACGCCTTACAGATATAGGTAACGTCCTATCCGTTACTAAGTATGTGTGTATACACTGTAGTGTGGACCTACAAACTCAATGACTACTGAACAGATTTTCATGTGGTTTTCACCAATAGACAGACTGGTACATGAGGAAGGTTTAGGTGTATGTAGTATGTAGTATGTATGTAGCCGGGGCGGGTCGCTAGGTACTATATAAGCAAAACTGAAACGAAAACAAAACATGGTTTATTAATGTGGCAAGTTTTATCCAAATCCAGTCAGCACTTCACGCATGGTTGACAAATAAACGAACAAACATCTCCACAAACTTTTACAATAACAATATTAGCAGGCAATGCGCGATCAGCCTAAATTCGTTACAAAATACAACATTTTATGCATTCACGTGATTTTATTATAAACTATAATAATGTTTATACTCAAAGCATTTGTTTATAGTATTATAATATATTAATTCTAGTAGGCCGTTGTTGTTATATATAAAATATACTAGGTGATACATTCAATAAAGCATTTCACATGCGACCGACAGCGGCGGTCTTTCAGCGATTTCTTCATTATCTTTCCACAATATACTAAAATTAAAATAAACTTCATTGTGCGAAATAATTATTCCTTTACAGAAATTTGTGTTCGGAATCTTTGAAATTAAACTACTATATACGGATTTAAAGAGCAGCGATAGCTCAGTGGGGAGACCAACAGACTGCAATGCAGAGGGTCTCGGGTGCGAACCCACGTCGCGCAGCTCTGACTTTCGGAAGTTATATGACTTTTCGAAATTATGTGCGTATTGATTGACAATTATCGCCTGCTCCGTGCCTCGGAGAGCACGTTACGCCGTCAGTCCCGGCTGCCATGAACATCTATGTAATGGCAGTCGTTATTGGGAGAGTGTCGACACAAAAGATCCCACTGGGTTGAAGTGTCGCCGGTCTGCACTGACTGGCCCGCACATAAGATAAGATAAGATATACGGATTTTATCGCGTTGTTTATTTGACACCTTTTTACATAATTTAGAAACTACTACTATTAAACTTTACTAGGTTTTAAGCTAATTAAATTATTAAAACTATTTATATTTAAGTTTACACTTGCCCCGACGTTTCGGTTGCTTTACAGCAGCCATGGGCACGGAGAGACTAAGATGGTAGTTGTCTCAATGTTCCAGTGTCGTTATTTCAAAGTACCCGAACATAAATTAATCATTGGTGTTTCTATTTACGCAGAATGAGCTCAAAGTATCATGAAGTCTAGCTGTGGTTTCGGAATCTTCTTTTTAGCCAATAAGAGGTACCTATTTATACATACCTACTTATATATATATACTTATAAGTATTATATAAATACCAATATATATAAAATATATATTGATATATTACATATATAAGTAACAGTGATAATTATAGTCTATATATTACAGCTTTTTAAAGTTCGAAAAAACTTTTATACAACAGCTTTGTCCGTCCGTCCGTCTGTCTGATATACAACTTTCAACTCAAGAACCGTAAGAGCTAGAGACTCGCGGTCAGCGCCATTCGACTCAGCATAGTCGACATACCCCCGAAATGACTATGACCTTTGATCTTTGACCTCAAGGTCACGTGGTATCACGTGACCTTTGCATATTACTTGAATAATTTTTTCAAACTCTAAGATTTACAGAAATTCATTGCCGTTTCTCACTTGTTATACATACCAGCGGTCGCCTAGTGGTCAAAATTCGACCAAAATTCCTAAGCTTGCTACTTTGTTTTCTGTTTTTCTCTATTACATGTAAATAAGGTATAGGTAACCATAGTTACAAAGAATTGTACGACGGCAGACGAACAATGTCGAAATACTACGAACGCAATTCGACTGCGTGTGTCAAATGCATGGTTGTGTGCGTGTAGTGTTTTTTCATTATAATAAAGTATTTCTAATGCATATTTTATAGAAATATTAGGATTTGCCCCTCCTTCTCCATATAAACTTTAACTGTACCAAATTTCATACTCCTCCGTCCGCGCAATTTTCGTAAAAAGGGGTACAAAGTTTTTGCTTCTCGTATTAATATAATAGATTTTATTTTAGATAATTATAGAGATTTGTATACAAAATATGTGCTAATAAAAATAAAATATTTTCTTCTTATTACGCATGCAAGAAAATGTTTAACCCAAAATCGAGTTATATTTCATATTACACGGCTTATAAAATACTTTTAAAAGTTGTTTTGGCTCTGTTTTACACGTGGCTTTGTAATAGTGAAATAATTATTGAAATCGGGACAGTAGTTTTATTCATTAAAATAAAAATATTTTATCTTTATAACATTAGTGTAGATATAGAATTCTATACTATAACACATACGAAAGATAAGACAAACAAAACTGACCAACCAGCCGCCGAAACAAATCGTGACTGTCCGTGATGACCATTCACGAGCAGCTGCGGACGGCAGAGAATAGAGCCGGATTTATCCATCTGTTGGAAACATGTCCGTCGTCTGTGCAACGCCTTAGAGCTATCTATTTTGAGTTCGAATCCCACACGGAACTAAAATTTTTGTGATTCATTCGTAGGTGTTTTGAGTAGAGCTGTATTTTGTGTTTATGATTTGAATAGTTCAATCTGCCTCGTTGATCTTGTGGCGCGAGTAAGCAGTGGGGAGACCAATAGATTGCAATGCAGAGGGTCTCGGGTTCGAACCCACGTCGCGCGCCTCTGACTTTCGGAAGTTATATAACTTTTCGAAATAATGTGCGTATTAATTGACAATTATCGCCTGCTCCGTGCCTCGGAGAGCACGTTAAGCCGTCGGTCCCGGCTGCCATGAACATCTATGGCAGTCGTTATTGGGAGAGTGTCGACACAAAAGATCCCACTGGGGCGAAGAGTCGCCGGTCTGCACTGACTGGCCCCCACATAAGATACATACATACATGTTCTTACTTTTATAATGAAATTATATATTATATGCAGTTTGACGTCCGTACGTAACGATGCTCTCCATTGGCTACATCAAAGCTGAATGGAGACCATTTGTTGCCACAATATCATAATACTTGTTAACAAACTTTTTTTTTGGTTATATTTTTAATTTATTTATGGCAATATAAAATAATGTTTTCTTTCTTTCTTAAATAGTTTAAAATACCTAGAAGTAAAGTGTAATATTAGTAGTAATTTGATAGATTCAAAGTTATATAAAAGTCATCGGTCGCGTAGTTGAAGGCATACATACATACATAGATTCACGCCTGTTTCCCAGAGGGGTAGGCAGAGACTACGGATTTCCATTTGCTACGATCCTGACACACTTCTCTGGCTTCATTCACTTTCATCACATTCCTCATACACGCCCGTCGATTCAAGGTGCTCCTAACCTGGCCTTTGCCTTTGAAGGCGTGCAAGTGTAACAAATAAACAAACTCACATTCGCATTTCTAATATTGGTTAGGATGGCCCAATTACAAAAGCAAAGGTAAAACTAGTTATTTCAAATAAACAACGCAATAAAATCCGTCCAGAGTGGTTTTAATTTCAATGTATAACATTCGCGTAAACGTAAGTCAATATTAAACAGAGCAGTAGAGCCTCGCTGATTACAGCATGAATGGGCCGGCTCGATCGGGGCAGGACTACCCTCTCACAGAATATCGACGTGAAATACCAGTATTCCTACTGTTGTGTTTCGTTCGGTCAGTGAGAATGCCGGAGGCCCAAACACCCTCTTTCCCCCTTCCTGCTGCTTTTCCTTCCCACTTCCTTTCCTAAAGGGTCGGCAACGCGTAAGTGATGCCTCTGGTGTTGCAAGCGTCCATAGGCTACGGTGACCACTTACCATCAGGTACGCTTGTTT